>CM048749.1:372135307-372735307 GCA_026315105.1 Locusta migratoria | reverse complement strand
ATACTGTATGTAAGCCTGGCTCTCTCCTATCACATTTAATAACATATTTCTGGGATAAATGAAATGTTTTCTACATTTTGCCCATTAATAAAATTCATTTCTTAACTAGTCTGCAGTGAGATTTTTATTGTGTGTTTTATTTTCATTTATCATTTCATAATTAAAATTATTTTCAATTTTTCCCTTAAAATAGTTTATGTTTGCACATGTACAAATATAATAAATTTTTAATGAGATACATTTTCAACAGTCAAGGCCACTGACTCACCCCTTCATTAACACAATGAATTCAAAACACTGGATGCCGAGTTTGTAATAAACTGGATAGCAATATATTACCTTCAAACATGACAATTTTCTCAACATTTCATATGCAAGCAATCAAAAAATCAGTCATACACTGAGGAGAAACAAGGGTTCATAAATAGTTTTCTAATAAAAACAAAACCTTGCAAAAATATCGGATGGTATTGTGAACAATTATGTATGACATGTTATATTATTCAAAAAGTTTCAAAAAAAGACATTCATGAAGACGGACACTGTGACAAAGAAATTCCGTTTAAGAGTGTACAGGAAGTAAACAAAGGCAATCAGCCTGAAGTGTGTGTGAAATGCAAGATTTTCGATGTATTTAAGAACGGAAAATGCATTTGTTGTAATATAATTTTGAAAGTGACATGGTGTTAGTTTAGTATCAACAGCATCTACTTCGTCATACAACCATGAAACTGCACTTCAAGAGGCAACGAACAGGTGCTCTTGTAGAAAGAAAGTCATTAAAGGTGTTTTGTGTTTGAAATGTAAGACTGTTTACCATTATAACTGTGTAAATGGGGACCCTGCACAAAAGGTCTGGGTTTGTGGCTACTGCAAAAAAGTAGCTACCAACGACAAAAAAGAAGAAATAATCTCTGTGTCGTTAGAAGAGTTTCTAATATTAAAAGGTGAAAATGACAAGTTGTCACAGAAAAGGCGACGTAATGAATGTGAAACAAGAATAACAACTGGCATCAATCCAAGAAGACAGGAAAAAATATCGCCTGTCAGCAGTTATCTCTAGTGAAGACTAGCAACCGTTTAGTGCCTTAGATGAGAAACCCGACGAAACAGAAGAATGCTCTGGAGTGACTGATGTTCCCGTAAATACAAGAACATTTCAGCCCATGAGCTGTCGTACGAAAAAACTTTTACTACTGTCTGACAGTCGTGGACGAAACTGTGCGTCCTTGTCAAATGACTTTCTAAAACCTAGGTATTGCGCAACTTCTGTTATCAAACCAAGTGCATGCTTTGGTAGTGTAGTTGAACGTGCATCTAATCTCACTAGGGATTTCAATCGTGACGATGTAGTTATTATTCTATCAGGAACAAATGGCATTCGTAAAAGTAACAACTTCATCCCTGACTTAAAGAAGTCGATTGCTGCATTGAATCAAACAGACATATTGCTTTGTACCCAGGGCCGGCGCAAATCACGCGCGGAAAATCTGCCGCCCGCTTTTTGTCCCCTTTAGGACAAACTCAGCATTCATCCCCAAGAGGGGTTCCGAAACCAAACCTCGGAAACTGTGGCACGGCGCCTCGACCTCCTGCCGGCCGCCCCTGCTGAACAAGGGGAGGGAGGAGGGCTGATTGCTCGCTCGCCACTGTGGCAGCGCCGTCGTGTTCACGCCGGAGGAACAGAGGGGGCGCCAGTCAAATTGCCTGGCTACCTGGCACGCCAGTGGAGCGCTGCCAGCCTGTTACGCGCCGTGCGTTTACTCACAACTAATCTTGCAGAACACGAAATCTAATCTGGAAATTCGAATGCAATGTTCGATACTGCGGTTACATGTTAAGCCTAAAGCAATTTTGCTGAGCCCTTCAGTGGCATTTTTCGAGTGTTTTACTCTTCCAGAATTATGGAAGAAAATGGTTGAACATTACTACAGTCAAACATGTCCACACCTACAATGGCTCGAATTATTCCGAATGGGTAAATACGCAGCGATCATTTCAAGAGATAAAGACATTGGTAATAAGCCCGGCATAAGTTGGGTTTCGACGTATTTGCTAACCGTTTGTGAGTGATAGTCTGACTTTTGGTTTTTGAGCCATGAAATACCTGTCTCCGTCTGTATGAACAACAATTAAACTCTGACCAGCACTTTCGTTTGACAATACTACTCGCACACTATCACTTTGCCAACATTTATTTACTGTATAATGCCTGTGAATCCATGTTTCATCTAAGTAAACTACTGGTCGGAATAAATAATATAGTGAGGACAGTTTACAACTCACCGCAAAGACGTGGCGACGAGCTGCGACAGGCACATACAAAAGACACACACATACAACACATTCAGCTATCGGCCATGGCCTTCTTCAGAAATAGAGCACTCACGCAATCACACAGGCACACAACACAGTCATACAACCATCACCTCCGACTGCCACACTTCGAATCACGCTCTGCAGCGAATCGGGGACGGGAGGGGAGGGGAGGGGGAGGGGATAGAAAGGTTACGTCACGGTGGTGGGGATGGGTTAGATGGGAATAACGAGATGCAGCTTAGGAATGGAGTGGGGAGAGAATAAAAGCGGAGAAAATAAAATAAAGTAAATATATATATATATATATATATATATATATATATATATATATATATATATATATATATATACAAACACACGATCACACATTCACACACCACTCAAAATAGGTGAGGTTTGGGATAGAGAGGTAGGAACTGTAAGGTATGGAAAAATATATATATAGGGAAGTTATCGTAGGTTGAGGCCTGATTGATTTCGGGATCGGAGAATGTATTGTAGGGATAACTCCCATCTGTGCAGTTCAGAAAAGCTGGTGGTGGATGGGAGGATCCAGATGGCCCGGGTTGTGAAGCAGCCATTGAAATCAAGCACGTGCTCCGCTGCATGCTGTGCCACAGGGTGGTCCACCTTGTTTTTGGCCACAGTTTGGCGGTGGCCATTCATCCTAATGGACAGCTGGTTGGTGGTCATGCCAACTGGTCGCTTTGATACTGATGAAAATCTGACGAAGTATGGTCTTTTAGCAACAATTCCCTCTCGTCCGCACAAAACAAAACGTAATTTTTGACACCTAAAACGAAAATTCATAGAAACAACATTGCTTCTAAGGGTTTCCTTGCTAGCTTTGTAGCTCATTTCTGTTTGACAAACGGGCAAAGATAACCTCGCTGTTGAGTGCCCTAAAACGCCAATCAACATTATCATCATCTATTTGACAAAAGTTACGCAGTTTTCGCAGTTCGTATTTCTATTGTTCGTAATGCCACAGATATTTCGGCCTCATTTATCCACATCATCGATCACGTGCTTATTGTGAGCTTCTTGCGTCTTCTTCTTGGGCGCTAGTTTAACCGTAGCCTCGCTGCACCTCGTCACGTGACCTAGTTCCTGGCACTGCCGCGTCACCACTTCGCCTTTCCAGACAATAGGTGGTGTTGTGTTCTCTACAACGAAAACTGCAGAATTCGTTCGGTAGTTGCCCGAGGGAGTCAAGATTGGTCAGAAGCACTTTCATTGCGTTTCGAAGGAACAGAAGGATTGGCGCGTACGAATATCATGCAACTTGCGATTTAATAGGTAAGTGTTTTTCATATAATGTACAATTAGTATTACGTATGCACGTTACTGATAAGTTAGAACTATTTTTCTTATGATCTGTTACTTCAAAAATTGGCAAGTCGGCAAATAAGCACGCGTCGTCCTATTAGCTAGAATAAAAGTGAAAGGCAGAAAAGTGAAGTGATACGGCGATGACTAATTTGTTGCCCCTTATTCCATAATCATACACGAAAGAACTGACACATTTAATTTACGACAGATGTCGAGTGTCAGTTCTTTGAAATGAACAACCGCAGTGCAGTGAGTGAATATATTTCGACTAGCATTAGTACCCGCCGATGCCAGGGTCTGTATTTATTGCATTATTATGTTACTCCATCTCCTTATTCTTCCTCTCTCCATTGTCTTCCTCACCGCTCTTTGACCGTATCACCTGCGTCTGTAGTGAAATTCAGCCTGAAATTTAATTTCACGCGACTCAATTCTTATGACTTCATCTCCTGAACAGAGTATCCTACAGTAATATAAGATTTCACACACATTTGAACATTTTTGTAAATTTACAGGGCTTATTAAAATTAGCTAGATTTTTTTTCAATCAGGTTTGACTCCATTTATCAGCTGGTGCCCAGCGACTATTTTACTGTTTTGAAATGTTCAAATGTTTGTTAAGCTTAAGGGACTTAACTGCGGGGTCATCAGAACCTACATATCAACTACCTTATACTAAAGACGACTCAAACATCCATGCCGAGGTGGGATTCGAACCCCCGACCGTAGCGGCCGTGCAGACGAACTGGCGCGCCGCAGACCGCTCGCCCACCGCGGCCGGCTTTATTGTTTTGTACAACTCTGTAGAGAATGTCACCAATCAGTCGCAATGTTTCTTTTTTATTGTTTTTATTTTCCAGATCTACATTGATTTCGGGTATAGTGTGGCTATTCTCAATGCTTTGAGTTATGTTTACATCTATACCGTCGTGCTGAACGTAACTGTCAACATGACGGTTTAGATGTAGGCACGTATTTAAAGCTACGAGACTGGCCACTCAGTCCTAAAAATTCTATACACGTTTCTTAAAAAAAAAAAAAAATGGCGTGGGGGTCGGCAATTTAGCAGCTCGCGCGGGGCGGCGCCGGCCCTGTTTGTACCCTTCCCTACTGTTATGATCAGACAGAATTTCACACAACTGTGTATACGTGTAATGAATATATAATGAATTTGACATCAGAGTTTGCTAACGTGAATGTAATCGATATTAATGCTTTTTTGCAAAGAAGTGATTATACTAGTCATGGCCTACATCTAAACAAAACAGGGAAGTCAAATCTGTGCAGAAACCTAGTACAATCAGTAACAAACCCATGGAATCATCGTGAAGTAGTAAAAAGTCTTACATCTGCTCTATGAAAAAAATTACTTTTTGTGCTACACAAGCTACTCCATGCCAAACTACACAGGCAACCATTGTGAAAACAATAAATAGATGTACATCTGTCTCTCAGCTTAACACCACCAAATCGAAACTTAATAGTGCTACAGGACCCACTACATGCAAAGCTATCCAGACAACTAATATGAATATGAGGAATTCATTTTTGTCTCAGCCAAACACCTTCAGATCCAAATCAAATACCGTATCTTCTGGGTGTGTGATGGGTCTTTCCTCTGTAGCCATCAGCAGTGACATAATTTCATCCCAGTCACATTCCCCAGAAATATCAGCACAGGAAGAAGCTCCATCCAATGGACCTCAACATGCTGAAAGTAGTTCTGATACAGCAGTCCCAAGACAAAAAACTGTTCTTCGTTCTTCCTCAAGAGCAAGAAAAGTGCCAAGGAGATATGGTGATTTTTTTATGGCAGCTACCTACACAGCCTCAGCATTGGTAGCAAGTGAACAAAGCTCCTACTATAACATAGGACCCAGTGTAGACAGTATAGTTCCAAGAAAAATAATGCAATATGATGTGAATGGTCAAAGAAATCTGCATCAGGACACTGAAGGTATCTCTAGCAACCTTATTATTCTTCATCAAAATGTCAGAAGTCTCAAAAGTAAATTAGACTTTTTAGCTGTAAATCTAGGGGATGTTGTTGATTGTCCTCATGTGTTATGCCTTACTGAGCACCACATGACACTTGGAATAGATGGACTGCAGTTTGGTGGCTATGATAGCTAGTCATTATTGTAGATCAGTTAAAGAGACAGGTGGTGCTGTAATCTATATAGACAATAAAATCATATATAAACCTTTAGACTTAAATAAATATTGTGCAGATCAACATTTTGAAGTCTTTGGGGGTTGAAATTACTACTAAGGACAGGATAGTTACAGTACTTACCGTTTACAGAGCACCAGCAGGAAAGTTTTGTATCTTTTGGAATAAGTTAGAATGTCTTTTGGCCAAACTGTTCTCTAGAACCAGAAATTTAATAGTTGCAGGGGACTTCAATGTTAATTTCTTAACTGATAATTACTGTAAGAGTAACGTAGAACATTTAATGACTTCATACAACTTGGTTGCTACAGTTAACTGGCCCACTAGAGTTACGGAAAATTCTAAGAGCCTTTTAGACAATATTTTTGTTTGTAAGAATATAGTCAACAGTTTTAGTGTAAGGAAAGTCATGCTTGATGTGTCTGACCATGATGAGCAATTACTTAAAGTCAGTGACATAAATTTATTCAACAAAATCTCCCACACCTATAAGTCATTTAGATGTATTAATACAAAAACTCTTTCTACTCTTAATCACAACTTATCGCAGGTAGATTGGGACTTAGTGTATAGTGCATTAGATGTCAATGATAAATTTAACACTTTCTTAAATGAATTTGTTTCTGTATTTGAAATGACTTTTCCAAAAAGAAACTGCAAGGAAGAATACTGGGGTCTCATCCAGTAAACCTTGGATTACAGAAGGTATCAAAACTTCTTGCAGGACATGTCTCACTCAGAGCATCAAAGATATCGTTATAACTTTACTTTAAGATTTTAAAAACAGTGATAAACAAATCCAAAAGCTTATACATTAAATCTGAAATTGAAAAATCCAACAACAAAATAAAAACTGTTTGGAATGTTATAAAGAGAGAGTGTGGCAAGATCAATAAAACTGTCAATACCATAGAAGTTAATCACAATGACCAGGTTATCCATAATCCAGTAACAATATCTAATGTATTTAACAATCACTTCTTAACTGCATCAGAACATGTAGGTTGTAAAGGTTCATTGAATGCAGCCATGTATTTATTACAAAGAGCTAATTCTAGTACATATGACCCAATTTTTATAGCTCCAGTCACTATTAATGAAATGAAGAATACCATTAAGACCTTGAAAAATAAAAATTCCACAGGTAATGACAACATTTCATCTAAAGTTCTCAAGCACTGTAGTGACAATATATCTCAAATCCTGTGTCACATTTTTAATGAATCTATGCAACAAGGTGTTGTCCCTGAAAGATTATAACTGGCTATTGTGAAAACACTCTTTAAGAAGGGTGACAAAACCAATGTTTCTAACTATCGCCCAATATCTCTGCTCAGTATCTTCTCAAAAGTATCAGAGAAACTAATGTATAAAAGAATTATAGACCATCTCAACATCCACAACATCCTCAATAGAAACCAGTTTGAATTTCATAAAGGTAGATCAACTGAGCAAGCTATTTTTTCTCTTACTAATGAAATTATAGAGTTAATAAATAACAAAATATCACCTATTGGAATATTCTGTGACCTGTCAAAGGCCTTTGATTGCGTAGACCACAACATTCTCATACAGAAGGCCCATTTTTATGGCTTGAGTGGTAGGGTTGGAAAGTGGATCGAATCTTATTTACAAAATAGGAAACAGAAGATGTTACTTAACGATGCTGATTGCTGTCCTATTTCATCTGACTGGGGCTTATTAAAGTGGAGTGCCACAGGGGTCCATTTTGGGACCTCTGTTGTTCCTTATCTTCATCAATGATCTCTCACTGTGCACAAACACCGACAGTAAATTTACTCTTTTTGCAGATGACACAACTATTCTGCTTGAAGGACATACAAACAGCGAAATAGAAAAAAAATGTAAATCTGTACTTGTTGATGTTCTACACTGGTTTACGTCCAATGGATTGACCCTTAATGTTGAAAAAAAACAATATATCCAATTTCATACAGCTCAGCAAGAGAATAAGGTATTCCACTTAAGCTGCGGTAACCAAAATTGGCCCCTATCACAATGTGATTTTACTAAGTTCTTGGGCATTCTAATAGATGATACATTGAACTGGTCTGAGCATATATTAGATCTCCATAAAAGACTCAGTGCAGCAACTTACGCTCTCCGTGTAATCACCCCTATTAGTGACATAAATACTACCAAAGCTGCGTATTTTGGATATTTTCATTCCATTATGTCCTATGGCATAATTTTTTGGGGTAATCAACCATTAGCCAAAAAAATATTTACCGCACAAAAGAGAGCAATCAGAATAATGAGTGGTGTTAACCCTAGAGCTTCGTGTAGAAACCTGTTCCGGAATTTGAAAATACTAACCACCACCTCTCAATACATATTCTCTACAATGATTTTTGTTTCAAATAACCTTTTTCTTTTTCAACCTAATAGTGACTATTGTGATCATAACACTAGGTCTAAAAATGACCTACATAGGGATCTTATACGCTTAAGTCTTGTACGAAAAAGTGTCCATTATTCTGCCACAAAGATTTTCAATGCTCTCCCAGATGAAATAAAAGTACATATTACGATCCTGCCTACATTTAAGCACAAACTGAAAAAAAAATCTTGTGGAAAAGTCATTTCACTCCCTTGATGAGTATATGCAGACAAAATAATAATTGTTCCTGTAATTTTTGTATTGCCCCATTTATTTATGTAGTCAAGGCTCTCTGTTTTAATATAATTAATGTATTATATATCTTACCCATTTATACTGATATGCTTTATGTACTATGCATCTTTTTTTCCCCACAGTCATTATTTTATGTTATTCGACCTAAATGTTTCTAATTTTATGTCTAGTTCTACCTGTAACATTATTCACTACTTGATGAGAGTTGCCTGTTATTGTATAATTATTTATTGAATCTCTGTATTTTGTAACCATTTGTAACATGACTCATTCCACATCTGTGTGATCTATCACAAAATGGATTTATGGAATACGAAATACATCAAATCAAATCAAACCATTTCAAGAATAACCTCCCTTTATTATATACAAAATTCTGGAAATCAGAAGAATGCAAAGATCTTTGGTGCATTGCAATGAAATTTAATGAAGCACTTTCTACATAGGCCTAATTTATCTGGAGATGACATTGACCTGCAAAGCAGTGAAGATAAAATCATGCAAAAAATGGTTAAATGTATTACAGCACTAGGCCTATTAAACAAAATTAATAGAAATTGTGGTGTGAGTGAATGTCTCTTTTTCATGTTATACTTTGGTTTATATAATATGCATTACATAGTGCAATTAAATATTGTATATAAATCATAGATCAGGTTGTCCCATCCATAAGCATGCAACAGAGCATATAGGCCTATAGTGTCATGCATTGGTATATAGCTACATGATTCTTTAATAGAAGAATGTTAAGTTTCATCTGAAGATGGTTTGGGTGAAATGTGGGCACTAACGGAGCAGAACTATTGTCTTGATGTGAAACCTATTTCTCGTCCCACCCATAACATTGGTTTTATTAATTATAATTAGACCTATATAAGCTGAGTTGACATTTAATACATGTTATACAAGGACAAAGAAGTAAGCTAAACCAGTGTCACAGCCACCCCTTTTAAATGCACTATTACTTTTGACAGTTATGCGATGAGGGCCTGAAGATGGTGCGAATATAGCACCGAAACTGGTTGCTTAATTAAATAAAAATTATACACACGTCTGCTGGGACTTTCTCTCTGCCTACACAATTCAATGTGTGTGTCTGACACTGTATTTGTTAGAATTAAGTCATTTTCTTGCTTAGAACAGTAACTTGACTTGACTTCAAATAAGATAGCTAAATGTAAAAAAAATAATAATAAAAAATAGTACTATATACCGCCAGAAACAAGTCATTAAATGCAGCATGGAAACCAAAAGTATTATTAGTGCCAATCACAGCAGCTGAAGAAACTGAGAAAAACTAAAGCAAAGATTGTGAAATCCAAAATTTTATTAAGCTAACTGCTCCTTTATGTGAAGTTTTGTGAAACTGCCATACTAACGGTTGGGTAACGATACTGAAGACATAACATCCTTCAGAACATATCATCTTATCAATAATTTTTCCATCTTAGTAATTACACCTAGATGAACTTAATTTTACAAGCAATTCCTAAGATATTTTACAAACACATGAACAAATAATTAGCATGCTTAATTATTTGAAGCAAACAAATTGTATACCAAAAGTTAAATATTCATAAACTTTGAACTGATACAAATAGTACGAGATAAATTCACGTGTTACAAACAGAAATATGCACTACACTATCTTCATTAATAAAAATTATAAGTTGTCCAAAAAGTTGCTTTGTACCAATAGATCAGCTTGGAAACAGTAGTTAAAGAGAATTGTAGGGGTGGTGGTGCAATGTTATTAGACCACAAACAGTTTCATTGAAATAACAGCAAAACTGGTCCCGCAGTAAACTTAATGGATAGTAAACACAAAAGGTATGTTTCAAATACAGCATCACATGAATACTAACCATCACAACACACAACCAGATACCAATAGAACATCCTGATAAAGGAATAAATAAATAAAAATAAGAGAGGCACACACAACACTATTCTTGTTTCCTGCAACACCTGAATTATCTATGACTATAAAACAATTATTGAATACATATTGAGTGCATGCTAATTAAATAGGCAACAAGATGTTATCAAGCCAGGGGTCCAAGTTTTCATATTATTCCTACACTTATGATGTAGGACTAACTGATATACTCTTGCAGAAAATGAATACTGGCTCATTCTGCATGAAATGAGCCAAATGAGCATTTACAGAAAATCAGAAATGTAGATTTAGTCATGTGGTTTTCACCCTATATTTCCATCTACAGAGTAGTCTTGTGTCTGTCCGGTCACCATCAAAAACCTAATTTCCTAACGTTCCGAGCTTGACGGATTACTCATTTTCAATTTTTTTTGTCGCTGATTTTCTCTTTGTTGTGTAAAATTTCCGTTGAGGTTCTACTTTTTTATTTGGAGGGTCCTGGGAGTTTGAGGCAACTGCTGCACCAGTGCTGTAGCCTCAGCACACGGAACTGCCGCTTCACTATTTTTGCTGAAGCTCGGTGAAACAGTTTTATCATTTTATGTAATGTGACACACTAAATGATGTGCTTACACATATGCCACAAAACTGACACATCTGCGCAAGTGCAGTTGAACACACGTATGTAACAATCACAGTCGCCACATCGCAAATCACAAGTACAGGATTCTAAATTCTACGACACCGAATAAAGTTCAGCGCTGCTGCTCGATGCCACACTCTATGACTCTATGACATCAGGCCGACAGCCAGTAACTGGTCTTCTGACAGTCTTAACGGTTCTCTGTGCCGCTTTCTCAGAACAGAGAGTTTCTGAGTCAAGATTCCCTTTTAATGGCTACAAGCCGGTCACACATTATGTAATTCAAGAATCCCTTTATCTAAACGTTTCACAGTTTTCCCCTTTAAATAAAGGTGTTTCAAGTTTCTGTGGAGGTTTCCTAAGGCCATGTTGGTGTTAATACCTACATTGGCTCTGTGACAATATGCCCACTTATCACATTGACTGAAAAACTTTTCTAAATACTTAGCAAAGTCTTTCGTTTGATCATCATTGACCAACACCTGTCAAAGGTGATTTTTCATTACTTCAAATGTTCTTACATCCCTTTCAAATAACAATGTTTTTATTTTTTTGTAAACAGCAATTTTATTTATATTCCCTTCAATTTTATGAAGGTTTTTCTGCCATGCATTGTCTACATGCCAGGAGCAGTACAGCTGTCTAGCTCCAGGTCCAAATACAGCAATCCATGCACTATAAAAACAATCGTCCATACTGGACATAAACCAGCTTGGCCTTATTGTTTCATTATTTAAAGAATTTAATAGGGCACGAAAATACACCTGCATAGCAACGGTATCCCCTCCACTAGAAACCATAAAAGCACATGGGAAGCCTTCCCTCAAGTCGTCCACCACTAATATGGTGTAGAGTTGAAAACTGTAGCCGTTTGTGCCATGTGTGCCATCTGCACAAGTGACATCGTTAGCATATTTCTTTTATTAGATCCTCCAACTATTAATGCTCGTACACCTTTGCTTCTCGATTTAAAATGACCACTCTGCTGATGGCAGTATTCCTTTACGACAATGCCCTCTTTGATTACCTGACCATGCTGCTTAACAAACTTCGAATTTGTTTCTTTTTCCATTTGAATCTTCCACAGTTCAAAAGCTGCACTGTCTATAAATTTTAAAATCTCCGATTCTATAATATATCCATGTTTTTCAAAATGTACTGCAGCCGACTTCTCGTTAACGTCGCGCTCGCACAAGGTACATTTGAAACTCCCACTTCCACGTGCTCCCCCCCCCCCCTCCTTCTCGTGTAACAAATGCACATGTCTTTTTAAATCAAATGACCTTTGAAAACTTTTTTTACAAACGACACACTGATGACTTGTAGGAGGCGAGGGAAGTCTCTCGTGGATCCATTTCGTACGGGACGCGTGTGCAGCAAGAGTAGTGAAACACTTTCCACATTCTACCCACTTTACTTCACACTCCATTTTCGACTCACACAACGAAAGATATCCGAACGAGAACGAATCACAGAACGACTGAAGCAGAGTCACTTCCGAACAGTGATCTCTATACTGTAGAACTCTGGTTTTAGAACATAGAGTTTCCGTGTGCCAGCATATCTCTGTCGTCTGCCTCGTCCGCCATACTAAAGTTTGGCAAGAAGTATCTATCGGTGTGTGCGTATTAACAGTATTTTCGAAATGGTGATATCTTCTTCTGCTTTTAACTGCACGAATAGATGGAATGAGGAGAATGATTTAACATTTTACAGGTAATAATACTATGTACGACAAAGAATAGCATGCAAAAGCTCTTATATAAGTAACTTTCTAATTTTTCAATCCACTGTTTTGTTCTTACAGTTTTCCTTTAAAGAACCCAGAACTTCTCAAAAAGTGGATTATTGCTGTGAAGCGTAAAGTTTTTAAAGGTACATCGTGTAGTTTTTCTTTGTGGCAATCATTTCACGGCAGAAGATTGTTTTTAGTCCTGGAACTTCGAGGAAACGCCTCAAGCCAGAGGCTGTTCCACCAGTTTTTAACTTTCCATCACATTTGATGCCACCAAATAAGCAGCCAAGGCGACATGTAATTAGAATTTGAAAAGAATGTAATGCTGTTGCCTTCCAGGTAATTTTTTCATACAAACTGCGTGTTTACTTTTTTGCTATGAACTTGTTTGAAAATAATTGTATGTAAATATGACTGTATTTTAATATAGAACCCATACGTTTGTTTTCAGAGTTCAACCATGGAATCCATGTCCCAGTTGCAAGCTGTAGAAACTGATAACCGTGTAGGAAATGAAGCAGCTGACGGCTGTAGAAAATGTGAATGCTAATTCTGTGGAAAGTGAAGGTGATAATTGTGTGGACAGTAAAAGCCTCGTCACAGTGAAAGTAATATTTATTACAGTTTCCATATGTGTTTTATTTTAATATTTCGGTGCATGAGGCAATTACTTTGGGTTTATATCTATCATTCTTTCTTTCAGGCTGCAGTTGTTTTTCCCACAACTAATGATTGTGGATTTCAGTCAGCAGTTGCAGTGATAGACAAGGCTACTGAGACTTGTAATTTTTTGCCAGATGAAGTACACGAATTGAAACGTAAATTGATGTGTCTTCGAGAAAAACTCAGAAGAAGAGATAAAAAAAGTGATTTTAATGGAAGATATTATAAATACACTAAAGGAAAAAGGTCATCTTACTGAGAAACTACACGAGTTTCTCAGTCAGCAAAAAGGTACACAAGTAGAAGTGGTGTGGAATCTTGTAAACAACTGCATTTCGTCCAAGAGTACAAAAAATGTTTGCAATGACTGTATTTTTCTATTCGCCAAAAGCATACCAATATTTACAAAAAATAATGCCTCTTCCCCATATGTCATTGATTTCAAAATGGGTGGCTAGTATAAACTGTGAGCCTGGCTTCTTAAGTGATGTTTTTAAATATATTGATTTGAACCCGGTTGTAAAAGATGAGTTCAGTGATTCTTGTTTGGTTGTAGACAGCATGGTAATTATAAAGCATATTGTTTGGGACCAAGGAACCAACCAGTATACAGGTTTTGTAGACTTTTGTGGGGAAGTGTCTCGAGCAAGAGAAGTAGTGGAAGCATCTGAGGCGTTGGTTTTTATGCTCATATCCATTAAAGGCAAATTTAATTGCCCTATTGCATACTTTTTTATCAGTAGCATTGATGCAGATAACCATGCAATGCTAATAAAGTCTGCTCTAGAGAGGCATCACCATTCTGGTATTAAGATTTGGTGTGTTACCTGCGATGGCTGCAAAGTAAATATAAGCATTTTACGTTCACTGGGTTGTACACTGAACATTTCTAAAGGTACCTTTAAAAGTCATTTTCCTCGCCCTGTGGAAAAATATAATGTTTATTGTATGTTGGACATGTGTCATATGGTAAAGTTGGCTCGTAACACTTTGGCAGAAGTATCAGTTATTGAGTCTCCGAGTGGTATTATTAGGTGGCATTTCATTGAGCAATTGAATAAGCTGCAAACTGAAGAAGGCATGACATTTGCTAAAAAATTGTCAGGGCAGCATATCAATTATGTAAATAAGAAAATGAATGTGGGCCTGGCACCACAAACACTCAGTTCTAGTGTGGCAGACAGCATAGATTTTTTTTTAGGAGAGTGGGTGATGAGTATTTTGTAGGCTCCATTATATTGATAGAATATTTGACACACCCGATTCAAGAAATCTTTTAGCTAAAGGGTATAAGAGCCCCCTCAGACTTACCAATCAAGTGTACTGGTTGGGTATTCTCAGAGATACTGAAAATTATATTCAAAGCTTGAAAGTAAATGGTGTTCTTTACTGATGCATGGAAGGAATACATTTGCTTTTGGCACAATTTTTAATATGCAGTCAGTAACGCATATATCTTCAGCAAGTATGCTTCATATTCAATCTCCACTAAAATATTTGCTGACTTATAAATTGTCACAAGACCATGGCTGTTTTTTCTTGCATTCGGTCTAGTGGTGGCTGGAATAATAACCCCAATGCATACCAGTTGAAATGTGCCATGAGAAAATTGCTTTTAGGTAACTGTGTCAGTCCAGTGAATGGGAACTGCTTTAATTTTAATGTTTCTTACCTTCCACCAATTTACGATTTTAGCACAAAAAGAGATGTACCTGAAAATGATGGAACAGATATATAAATTAAGTAGAAATATGGTGCTCACTTCTTGATGAGAACATCAATTTTCTTTTATAAGCAGAACATACTGTTCTATATTGCTGGGTATGTATCCATGAAGCTTTCAAAACAAATCATTTGCCATGACTGTCTTCACATACTGAAGGCACCAGTAGTTGAAACTGTATCACAACATGATAATCCCTATGCATTTGCCATTACAGCAAAGAAGAATGCATTTCTAAGATTTGTTAGTAGGGGAAAGCTTGTGGAAACAAGTGACACTGCGTACTCCGTTGTAGAATATGCAGAAAAGCTCTTCCAAATAAACATAATTGATGGAGATATCAGGCAGAAAAATTTACTGGCTAAAATTTTGCATTGTATCAAAAAGAAATTTGTAGACTACCCCTTTCCTGCCCTCAGTCATGATTATGACTATTCACACGAAGTGATGTGTGCTATCGACAAGGGTTCGCAAATTGATTTCTTATTCCTTGATTTCCAGAAGGCTTTTGACACCGTACCTCGCAAATGGCTTTTAATCAAATCAAGATCAAAACCAACTGCAGAACGATCTGAATAAGATATCTGTATGGTGTATGAATTGGCAATTGACTCTAAATAATGAGAAGTGTGAAGTCGTCCACATGAGTACGAAAAGAAATCCGTTAAACTTTGTTTACATGATAAATCAATCAAATGTAAAGGCCGTAAACTCCACAAAATACCTAGGAATTACAATTACTTCTGACTTAAATTGGAAAGAACACGTAGATAGTGTCGTGGGAAAGGCGAACCAGAGACTGCGTTTTATTGGCAGAACCCTTAAAAGATGCAACAGAACTACTAAAGAAACTGCGTACACTACGCTTGTCCGACCTGTTATGGAATATTGCCGCCCAGTGTGGGATCCTTATCTGGTGGGTTTGACGGAGGACATCGAAAGAGTCCAAAGAAGGGCAGCTCGTTTTGTATTGTCACGGTACACAGGAGACAGCGTTACGGAAATGATACAGGATCTGGGATGGGTATCATTACAACAACGGCGCTTATCACTGCGGCGTGGGCTGCTTACGAAACTACAATCGCCAACATTCTCCTCCGAATGCGAAAATATATTGTTGACTTCCACTTACATAGGTAGAAATGATCATCAGAATAAAATAAGAGAAATCAGAGCTCGAACAGAGAGATTCAGGTGTTCTTTCTTCCCGCGCGCTATTCGAGAATGGAATGGGAGATAAAATAGTATAACGGTGGTTCGATGAACCCTCTGCCAGGCACTTAAATGTGATTTGCAGAGTATCCCATGTAGATGTAGATGAATTTGAAATAGAAGATCTACACCCGACTCACCTTGTTTGCAAGATTGCATCACTCTTCACTACCATACGTCTAAAAACATATGGTAAAAGATTTTTGGCTGAGAAAATTGCAAAGAATAAGTCTAGTATAAAACAGAAGTTGCACAAACTTGTACTATTTAATCATGTCAAATGAAAAATTATGAATCAGTGTGTAATGTTGAATTTTTGGTGACTGTATACTGATGTAGTGTTCAGTGGTGATGAATATTGATTGTAATTCAAGATATAAAAACAATAAATATAATTTCTGTTAACTGGTTGTATTTTTTCGAATAAACCTCGTTTGGCAGTGGCAGTGTAGTACACTGATGTTGGTAGTGACTATTTAAGGCTCTGTGAATACTTAATTACATATAATGAGGTGCACAGTCCTGTGCATTGACCGTGAAATAATTGTTTCACCTTGAGAGCTAAGCTGCTTCTATGCAACCTTGTCAGGCCAGCAAATTCTCCTTGTAAACATTTTATTGCTAATATTAGCACACTATACTGCTGTTGCTGCCACAGGGAAAATGTAACCCAAATCTCATCTTACATAAATTTACATTGCATCATGAATAGCAGTATGAAAAAGAAAGGAAGCTTTTTCATATGTACATGTAAGTCATTCCGCCAGTAATATTCAGATACCATCACAAAACGGTGCAATAATAAATGTTGTTGTCTTTTTACATTCTGTGACTGTGTGTTTCTTTTCAAACCCATCCATTACCAACACACAGTATTTTGTTACTTGAAACTTGGCTTCAGGCATTGATCTGTAGTTTCGCCCTGTTATCATCTGTGATCTGGAATGATGAACCCAGCTTGTTAACTACTCTCCCATTTTTTCTTCTTACTAAGAGAGCTACCGTGGGTTACCTAAACCTGTAATTTATCTTGCAGTTAAAGGTAAAAAGTAATGTAAAATTTCCTTATTGCAAAGCATGTTTTGGTGTTGGCAGTAACCACGAATGCTCTTTGAAAGCCCAATCATATTGAATAATCTTTTGTATTGACCATGAAGTAAATAACTGATGTTCTTGCTGCTCTATGGTTGACAGGCTTTTGTACATGTATATGTACATCTGGTCAGTAAGTTGTCCTCCTAGAGGTACCTTTCATTTCATTAGCAAGTTGTTCTGCCATTGCTATCAGCAAAATTTGACAGAAAAAAATTATACAACTAAAAACCAATGGACCTTAAACCTTTAGATATTGTTGTGCAGCTTAGATTGTGTGTCCTTAATAGCTACACTTACTCATCAACATTATAAAGAACTTTTTACAGTTTTTCCTTTGTACTTGCAATGCTGTAGTGGCATACTTTAAATTGCCTTTGACCATAATAGCTTTACTTATTTACTCGTATAAGCAGTATCTAACAATGTTAAGAAAAAACCTTTCCTTCTGTAATGCAACCAAGAACTATTTTTGAAAGGAAATACTTGCAATTAAATGTTCCTTTTGTTGTTTATACCTGATTGATATTTCACTCTGTTTCCATATCACTGGCTTTGAAGTGTAAACACATTGCCAAGAGTATACTATAAAGTGTATTTTTGATGTTTGTAAGCGTGTATCTGTGGACATGACTGTAGGCTTCCCGGGATAGAGAAGTAGCAAAAATAACTAAGTTGCCAGGTCTGAATGTAATCCCAATTCAATTTAATAAATAGTACTTTACAGCAGTGTGCCACCCTTATGACCCACAGACATTGCTGAGGTGGGGTGGCTTGCGTGCCTCAACGATACAGATAGCCGTACCGTAGGTGCAACCACAGCGGAGGGGTATCTGTGGAGAGGCCAGACAAACGTGTGGTTCCTGAAGAGGGGCAGCAGCCTTTTCAGTAGTTACAGGGGCAACAGTCTGGATGATTGACTGAGCTGGCCTTGTAACATCAGCTAATGTGGCTTTGCTGAAAGCAAGAGGAAACTGCAGTCACTAATTTTCCCTGAGGACATTCAGCTCTACTGTATGAATATACGATTATGGCATTCTCTCGGGTAAAATATGCTGGAGGTAAAAATGTCCCCATTTGGATCTCTGGGTGGGGCCTACTCAGGAGGAAGTCGTCATCCAGAAAAACAAAACGAGAATTCTATGGATTGGAGCTTTGAATGTTCTAACCCTTAGTCACGTAGGTAAGTTAGAATATTTGAAGAGAGAAATGGATAGGTTAAAGTCAGATATGGCGTGGATTAGTGAAATTTGGTTTCAGTATGAACAGGATTTTTGGTCAGGTGTGTACAGGGTAATAAATACAAAATCAGTTGGTGGTAACACAGGAGGTCTGATAATGAATAAGAAAATAGGAGTACAGGTAAGTTACTATGAACAGCGTAGTGAATGCATTATGGTAGCAAACATAGACATGCAGCCAATTCCGACCAAAGTAGTATGTTCATTCCTGAAGAGCAATTAAACGGAATGGACAGTGTTTTGAAAGGAAGGTATAAGATGAATATTAACAAGATAAAACAAAGGTAATGAAAGGTAGTGTTAGAAAATCAGGTGATGCTGAAGGAATTAGATTAGGTAATGCAACAATAATAGTATTGTTGTTATTTAGGTAGCAAGATAACTTCTGATGGCTGCAGTAAAGAAGACATAAAATGCAGTACTGGCCAAGGGAAGAAAAGTTTCTGAAGCAAAATTTGTCATCCAATATTAGTTTAAATGTTAGGAAGTCCTTTCTGAACGCATGTGTCTGGAGTGTAACAATGTATGGGAGTGAAACGTGAATGATTTGGAGTTCAGACAAAAAGATGATAGAAGCTTTAGAAATATGGAGCTATTGATGAATGATGATTAGATGGGTAGATCATGTAACTAATGAGGTGCTCAACAGAATTGGGGAGAAAAGGAGTTTGTGGCATATACTGACTAAGAGAAGGGTGGGACACATTCTGAGAAATTAAGGTATTGTCAACTTAACATTAGAAGGAAGTGTGTGTGGTAAAAATCGTAGAGAGACCGAGGAACGAATATAGTAAGCAGATTCAAAAGGGTAAGGATGTAGGTTGCCATACATGTTCTTAGATGAAGAGGCTTGCGCAGGACAGCATAGCGTGGAGAGCTGCAATAAATCACTCTGCGGACTGAACACCAATACAACACGGCAGCATTTGAGATTCAGATTATAAAAAGAATAAATATAATTTCTAGAATAAAACTCATGTTCCACTGTTGATAAAATTTTACTTACGGCAGTGTAGTGTGCTGATGTTGGCAATGACCATTTAAGACTCTTTGAAAACTCTATCTTGTAGAATGAGGGGTATAATCCTGTGTGTTCACCATGAAATAATTAATGCTGTTCCACTAGGAGGGCTAACAGATTCCAGATTCTTGCATGCAACACTACACTGCCGCTGCCACAATTACGCTGTAACCCAACTCTCTATCATTGCAACATGAATAGTAGTATGGAAAAGAATGTAAACTCTTTTCAAATGTACAATAATAAATGTTTTACTGGTCTTGCCTAGATTAAAACATTCCATCAAAATTATCAAAACCTATTTTATGATGTTCAATTCCAATAAAAATCTGTCATGCCAACCTCCACATAATTCAATAACGTACCTGAATTACATTTGCCTTATCTGAATATAAAATTTAGAAATACTGGTAGGCCTATTACTTGTTGAATTAACATTAATTTTAGTAGCTGTTCATTTTGTGTAGTGGCTTGTGTATGAAGTATCTGCACTGCGAAACTTAATGGCTGCTGTCTTGGGGTGATATATGATTCACTTCATATGTTAGGCCTATCACAACTTTACATATTTTTGGTACTGTGGATTAAAATAGTGTGGAAACACCCAAAGCCCTGAAAGGAATATTTTCATGCTGTCTTACTAATGGCACTCTTCTTTTATTGAAATTCTGCAGAATTGCTAGGACAGTGTCAACTGATGTGACAGATACGAAGCTGCAGACCTGTCTCCAAACCAGGATAACAAGTGTAATATTTGTAGGAATAATTATTTCCGCATATAAATATGTCAACCAATCCAGATACCAATCTGCACTTTTATCATGAGAATAAAATGCAGTAAGTGCCTTACCTTTATTAGTTGCCTTCCTTTCTGGATCCTTAACTGTACTTGCCTTTTCCATGCACTGTGATGCAAAATGCCCCTTTCTTTGACACTTATAACATCGAATAGGCTTCTTCTTTTTGTATTTTGAATACAAAGCCATTTCCTTGTCCTGAAAAGGATATTCTTGTGCATTCTTAACATCTTGCAATATTTTTACTTTCTCACTGTTGCCGGTAATTGGTATTCCTGAACTCTCTAGACCCATTATCATTGGTGAGTACTTATCAGGGAGTCCTGTTAACAGCAAGGTACTAATCCATTCTTCAGCAATATCAAAACCTATATATCTTAGGTGATTCGAAGTGGAGATGATTTTGTTTACATACTCATCCACATTTTTACATTCATTTAAATGTGTAGTAATGAGCTCTCTCAGCAAACCCACCTTCCTGGTCAGACCACCATTTTCGAATGCTCTTCTTAGATTTTCCCATACTTCCTTTGCTGTGCTAGCCTTTTCTATATGTGCATAATTTACAGGATCAACTAGAAGAATTAATGTGGATTTTGCTTTACGATACTTCTTCTGGAAATCTGAATCTGAGGATTTTAATGTTCCATCAATAACATTCCAGAGCTCATATAACTGCAGATAAGCTTCTAGTGCAAATTTCCAAGTAGCATAATTCTCTCGACCCATAAGCTTCTCAATCTGTGGTATCTGGGCAGTGGACTTTTTTTTCACAGTTTCAATATAATTACTGCAAATTATTAGTGGCATCAAACACCAACATTTTCTACCATTCACTGGTTAAACGTATTTTTAAGTAAACCACTCTGGGCCCATAAGCTGATAGTTTATATATCACAGCAAAATATGTTGAAATACTAATTTAGGAACATGTATTTTATTTAATTCATGTGTTCCCATCCATTCAACATACACATTTACAAAAGAACACACAGAACTTACAACATAGACCACAGAACACTTATATCAACCATGGAATCTATAGTCCTACACCTTAATTCACTTCACTGTACACAGAGAAAATATTTTGTTCAGAGGGGCTCTGACTTGCATCATGTATCAGTTTGCTATTGTCACTCACTGTGATAATTATGTTTTATTATGATGACATAGTGCATTTATGCACTGTAAATTATGTTATATAGCAACTGATTGACATTACAAGATTATGGCCTTGTAAAATGATTTCATTGGACCAGATGATGCTGACCTAGTTCAGCGAAACCGGTCGTCTTAAATAAAAATTGATGATCAGCGATCTTGGCTTTTTTATATGATATATATCATAACTGGATCGCCTCCTAGAACATAAACAAACTCAACATATTGTTTCGTTAATAATTATGCCACACTCCTGTAGGCGTTGAAAAAGCTGCCACAGGTGTTCGGCATGCTGTTCTGATGACATAGTGAATACTAAGATATCGTCCATACAGCAAAATACTAACGGTAATTCTCTAAATACCTCATGCATGAACCGTTGCCAAGTTTGGGCAGCGTTTCTGAGACCAAATGGCATAAAATTGTATTCAAATAAACCAAATGGTGTGATCACTGTTGTTTTTTTAATATCGTGTGGAGCCACGGAATTTGAGAAAACGCTTTGGCGCAGTCGATCACACTGAATATTCTGGCATTGCTAATGTTACTGTTAAAATCAGTCACACTGGGAAAAGGATAGCGATCTGGAATTGTGCGAGCATTGAGAGCCCTATAGTCTCCACAGACTCTCCGTGAAATGGGGGAGGCCCAGGGACTGTCAGATCTGCTTTCAGAAGTCGGTCGAGCTCCGCCTGCGCCGCAAGTAACTTCTCTGGTTGCAGACGCCGCAGGCGGAATGCGACGGGTTGACCTCGCGTCGTGCGAATGTGGTGTCGAGTGTTGTGTGAGCGCCCCCCAGTGGCAGCTGCATATTGCGAAAGCGTGCCTCTTGAGACGACTCACGGACTTGTTCTTGCGTGTGCGCCCTGCGATGCTGCGGATTCGGAATCGCAGTAATATATCGCGGCGCGGGAGACGCGGTAGCGAAGCCGGAAGGCCACGGGCACATCGCACTGTGTATGACCCGACGCGGAAGACGCGGTAGGTAGTATTCTTTCTGTAGCTACTGGCACTGGTCGGCAGTTGGTCAGATCGGGAATTAATCTACAATTACACAAGAAGTGTGCTCCGATAATTGGACCAGGTACATCTGCAACCACAAATGTACGAGTGGGGTTGAAATTTGAATCCAGGTGCAACTTTAACTGCTTTTCACCGTAGATTGTGATTTTTGAGTTGTTAGATGCAGTTAGCATGTCGTTTTGACATTGCTGTTACATTGTCACCAGTTCGTTTCGGATAAACACTAATTTCTGAACCGGTGTCGACAAGAAACTCTTCACCTGATGACTGGTCCTGCACGTACAACTGGCCGTAGATAGTGTGGCGTTTGCGAATCTTCGTAACACTCTTCGTTTTGGACGCCTTTGCTGTCCCTTAACGCCCGTCTTTGAAGTTTGGATAATTGCAAGGTTGCGTACATTGACGGGCAGCATTACCAAAACGCTTATGATACCAGCACCATTCTTCCCTCGAGTTCTGTGAAATAGAATATTTGTGTTTGTTATCATTGCGTCTTCATAGTTACTGTTGATGTGTGGCTACTTGTGCGTTGAACTACTAGGTGCCCACTGTCGATGCATGTTGATGGTACGAAGTACATGCGCGAGGTGCGGATTCAGTACCGCCAGCTTCTACCATTGTGCGTCATCCTGGCTGGTGTCAATTCTTGCACATGCTGAAACTTCACTCAAACAGTTGGCAATGGTGTTTGCCTTGTTTGCTAAGCCTTGTTATGGCACGTCTGTTTGAGCTGCCACTACCGTACGGCTGTTAGTTGGAAGTTTACGAAGCCACAGCACATGTAAGGACTGTTCAGGAAAACGTTCAGGGCCGGCTAACGTACGCAGAGCTGAGAGTAGTTGTGACGGAGTCTTGTCACCCACATTTTCGTCTGCGAATATTGTTCGCGACAATGTGTATCGCTTTATGAGAGCTTCCTTTAGTGCAACGTAACTTCGTCGTGGTAAGGTTTCCTCTATTTCTTCGATCACTTCTAAACCCAGATGTGAAACCACGATATTAAACTTTTCGGTGTTATTGGACACCCGAAGATCATGAAATATGCGTTCAACCTGCGTGAACCATAAGTTGAGGGCGTGACGTTCAGAAGGTAGGAAGTTTAATGTTTCCAACTCGCGAATGTGTGTTCCCATCTTGCAAAACTTCGTTACTCATCACGTTTTGCGGTACATTAACCCTTAACTGCCCTGCAAAACTTC
This sequence comes from Locusta migratoria, assembly GCA_026315105.1. Lineage (NCBI taxonomy): Eukaryota > Metazoa > Arthropoda > Insecta > Orthoptera > Acrididae > Locusta > Locusta migratoria. The sequence continues at coordinate 372,711,438 of CM048749.1, read as the reverse complement.
GTTACTCATCACGTTTTGCGGTACATTAACCCTTAACTGCCCTGGCGAATGTAGATAACTTTCACTTCCTGGCGGGGTATTTTTGACTCCAAATTATTGGAGTAAATGTAAGCTATATCTATAAATGTGAACGTCTGTTCGGTGTACGTTTACCACGTCTGAACCACAAGACATAAAGAGCTAAAAATTTGTACAGTTACTAATGTCTAACCGGTTTAGGCACTGTTTTATTGCGATCGGAGAGCTATATATATATATATATATATTAATGTGAATGTCTGTTCGGTGTATGCTTATCACGTCCGAACGACAAGATGCAGAGACTTAAATATTTTACAGTTACTAATTTATACCTGAGGTAGGTTTTAGGCGCGGTTTTATAGCGAACTGATAGATATTTAGTAATTTGAAGAACATAACGCGAAATGCAGAACAATAATTACTCTCTGAAAATTATAGCCGGCCGCGGTGGCCGAGGGGACTGAGGCGCTCCAGTCACGGTCTGCACGGCCACTACGGTCGGGGGTTCGAATCCCCCCTCGGGCATGGATATTTGTGCCGTCCTTAGTATAATCTAGTTCATAAGTAGTTTGTAAGTTTAGGGACAGATGACCCCGTAGTTAAGTCCCATAAACTCTACAATCATTTGAACATTTGAAAATTATAGTTACTCCTTAAAAATGGTTTTATTGGTTACATTGTTGCTTGAGGGTTGATAATGATAAAAGGGTGCAGTATATTGGGATGGAAAGTTATCGGTGTATATAAAATTCTACGTTTGTGTGTCTTAATATTTCGCTTTACAGCGAAAACTACAGAACACAAACGAATGGGCTGTGTGTAGTTGTTGTCCGAAGTCTCCCGTTGTACACCATAGCAGTTCCATGCCGATAGCTATAAGGGGGTAGAAAATATGGTGGTTGAAAGTCGTCAAATTATTTTTTTTTAAAATTTGGACTGAAGGCCAGCGATGACGTTTGCGACTCTATAGCAGGGAGGTTACATACAGTGAAATCTGATGCCACAGACCATATCTTCAGTCTATGCGTCTTCAGCTCTTTCTCTGTAAGGATAAGCATAGGAATAAGGAAATATAAGAATAAATAAATAAAGCAGTAAAAACGTAATTTCTTTCAATACATCTCTTTAAAAAAAATCGATTTGAGGTTTCGCGCATTATCTACTACAATCAACCAACACGTGAGCGGAGCCACGGGTTTAAGCTAGTTGTAAATAACTTTTTGAGTGTAAAGCATTTATTTTCTAGTTAATATCAAATAGTCAAGGTAAACAAATTTATTTAAACATAGAAGTAACCACAAAGAAATTATTTTGAAAGATTTGAATTTATCTGACGTATTTTATTTCACATAAAAATTTGTTTTCATTAGAAAGACGTTATTTTCCGTGTTTTGCATTTCTGAAGGCATGGTTATTGCCATATGAAAACACGAAATATGGTTAGCAAATCATATTTGTTTAAATTCCTACGCTGAATATTTATTTATATTTTTATAATGTTTCAAATATGTACAAAAACATGTTGGTTACCTTCTTAAGACTTGGCAGCTTTCGTAACAGCTCCCCACCATGTCACCTAGCGAATAAATATTAAAATAAAAACTCTTGGGTCAAATATGACGCCGCCAGCGCAGTTAAGGGTTAATGGTTGTGGATTGCGATTCTGAATCGAACGGTGAATCTTGTTCCGTCTTGATAACAGTTCCGGGTGTTTGTGTCGACGAATCCATTATTCCGGACCATTTGTTTTTATTTCGTCGTCACCACTATGGGAATCTCTACACAATTAATAAAGGCACAGTAATTATACTGTACTTTATGACCTTTATTAAACACGCCAAATTAGACATACGAAAAACTCAGGGATGAGAAACTTCAATAAAGAAAGTTGCTAAGCAAAGATAATGTTCTTAATACAGCGATGTAATTAATTTCTGATATCACACTCATTTTTCAAGGCGTCTGTATCGTAATTTAAAGTATACGTTAGCAGCGGAAAATACCACTTCCGTTTTGGACCAGATACTATACACAGCACAGGTAGAATCTTTTGCTTGATGTGACAGGCACAATTTTATATTCGGCTTATTCGAAAAGGGAGAGGCCAAAGACCTATATAAACAACATAGACTGGCCACAGCGCTGCCATAGTTGAAGCCAATTGAAGAGGTTGCCGCCATCTTTGAGAACGTCAGTGTCATGCCAGGTGGTACTGGGCGTCTGCCAGAGACATATATTACTAGACTGCCAATGCCATATATAATATCATTGGTGTCAGTGAAGTCTCGTCGCCATATTTCTATACTATAAACATGTAAGCTGTCGTTTGCGTTATTACGAAAAACAGTTGAAAAATACCGCTGAACTGACGTAACTACGCTGTCTTTAGACTTTTGACATATGGAAAATTCGTGTGTTGTATGTGGCTTTACTTTTTTCAGCTGGAGTAATCTTTGACACATGCCGTAGAGTAATGAGTTGTATTGATTTACTGTAATAATAACAGTACCAATTTCATTCAACTTCAGAAATTCTTTCAGTAGTATGGTCATAAAAAAGTGTTCATTGTGCATAACACGCATTCTTTTGAGAATTCTTACAAAATCTACAGTCTGCTTTGACACATACACTATTGATTTACATTTCCTGTTTTTATTAATCGGTTACTAGTTTCGATCAACTTCGGTTTTTTAATGGTATGGCCATTATAAATGTGATATTTGTTGTGGATAACACAGATCTTTATTCTTCTGAGTGTTTTTCAGATAAGTACGGTCTGCTTTAATTGTACGTAACGGTAAAATTATACTTACCGTTCCAGCGGCCTCATATGTTGGCAACATCAGCAAACGGTAGAAAGCGATGGGCTAATGTCAATGTTGCATGACTGACAACATAATCACTGGAGGCCGCCAGTACGCTAAGTAAAATTTAACCGTACTTAACACTTCTCACAATCTATGCCTATGTCTTAAACTAAATTATAGGGAAAGTATTAGCCCAAACGCAAATGATGTTCAAACCAATTTGTAGAGCTTACAACGTCATATCCTATCAGAAGATCGTAGAAGTATCGTACGAAAGCTTTTTGACTTCTACATCTACATCTACATGGGATACTCTGCAAATCACATTTAAGTGCCCGGCAGAGGGTTCATCGAACCACAATTATACTATTTATCTCCCATTCCATTCTCGAATAGCGCGCGGGAAGAAAGAACACCTGAATCTCTCTGTTCGAGCTCTGATTTCTCTTATTTTATTCTGATGATCATTTCTACCTATGTAAGTGGGAGTCAACAATATATTTTCGCATTCTGAGGAGAATGTTGGCGTTTGCAGTTTCGCAAGTAGCCCACGCCGCAGCGATAAGCGCCGTTGTTGTAATGATTCCCATCCCAGATCCTGTATCATTTCCGTAACGCTGTCTCCCCTGTATCGTGACAATACGAAACGAGCTGCCCTTCTTTGGACTCTTTCGATGTCCTCCGTCAAACCCACCTGATAAGGATCCCACACTGGGCTGCAATACTCCAAAAATGGACGGACAAGCGCAGTGTATGAAGTTTCTTTAGTAGTTCTGTTGCATCTTTTAAGGGTTCTGTCAATAAAACGCAGTCTCTGGTTCGCCTTTCCCGCGATATTATCTACGTGTTCTTTCCAGTTGAAGTCTGAAGTAATAGTAATTCCTAGGTATTTTGTGGAGTTTACGGCCTTCACATTTGATTGATTTATGTTGTAAACAAAGTTTAACGGATTTCTTTTCGTACTCATGTGGACGACTTCACATTTCTCATTATTTACAGTCAATTGCCAATTTTTACACCATACTGATATCTTATTCAGATCGTTCAGCAGTTGGTTTTGATCTTCAGATGATTTTACTAGACGGTAAATGACGGCGTCATCTGCAAACAACCTAAGAGAGCTACTAAGATTTTCCCCTAAATCGTTTATGTAAATAAGGAATAGCAGAGGACCAATAACACTACCCTGTGGAACGCCCGATATCACCTCTGTTTTAGTCGATGCCTTACCATCGATTACTACGAACTGTGTCCTCTCTGACAAGAAATCCCCTATCCAATCGCAAATTTTGGCGATATACCATAACCACGCAATTTGATTAAAAGCCGTTTGTGAGGTACGGTGTCAAAAGCTTTCTGGAAATCAAGAAATAAGGAATCGATTTGCGAACCTTTGTCGATAGCACCCATCACTTCGTGTGAATAAAGAGCTAGTTGTGTTTCGCATGAACGATATTTTCTAAATCCGTGTTGACCTTGGGTCAATAGATCGTTCTGTTCGAGATAATTCATAATATTTGAATACAGGATATGTTCCAAAACCCTGCTGCGAATGGACGTCAATGAAATAGGCCTGTAGTTTAGTGGGTTACTCCTACTGCCTTTCTTGAATATAGGTGTGACCTGTGCAACTTTCCAATCTTTTGGTACAGATCCTTCTATGAGAGAGCGGTTGTATATGACTGTTAAGTAAGGAGCTATCGCTTCAGCATAATCAGATAGAAATCTAATGGGTATACAATCCGGACCAGAAGACTTGTTCTTGTTAAGTGATTTCAGTTGCTGCACTACTCCGATGATATGTACTTCTGTGTTACTCATTACGGCATCTGTTCGTAATTCGAAATCTGGAATATTGGTTTCGTCTTCTTTGGTGAATGAGTTTCTAAAAGCTAAGTTTAGTAACTCTGCTTTAGTAGCGCTGTCATCGGCAGGATCGCCATTACTATCACGTAGTGAAGGTATTGTTTGTGACTTTCCCCGAGTATATTTAACATATGACCAAAATCTCTTTGGGTTTTCAGTCAAATTACGAGAAAGAGTTTCGTTGTGATAAATATTGTAGGCATCTCGCATTGAAATCCTCGCTAAATTTCGAGCTTCTGAGTACGATCGCAAATCCTGGGGATTTCGTGTTCGTTTAAATTTAGTATGCCTTTTCCTTTGCTTTTGCAACAGTGTCCTGACCTGTTTGTGTACCAAGGGGGATCGCCTCCTTCTTTTATTAATTTATTAGGTATAAAACTTTCAATTGCTGTCGATACCACTTCTTTGAATTTGAGCCACATCTGGTCTACACCTACGTTTAGTGTTAGAAACGAGTGGAAGTTGTCTTTCAAGAAGCAATGTATTTTGTTTCTATCTGCTTTCCTGAACAAATATACTTTGCGTTTATTTTTGGTACCTTTGGGACATTCGATATTCAATTTCGCTACGACACCTCTGTGTTCACTAATACCTATATCCGTTTTGATGCTCGTTATGAGCTCAGTATTATTTGTTGCTAAGAGATCAAGTGTGTTTTCACATCCATTTACAATTCTAGTTGGCTCATGAATTAATTGTTCGAAGTAATTCTCAGAGAATGCGTTGAGTACAATTTCACACGATGCTTTATGCGTACCTCCTGATTTGAAAATATAATTTCGCCAACAGATCGAGGGTAAATTAAAATCACCACCTACTATTATCGTGTGACTCGGGTACGTTTTTGTAATTAGACTCAGGTTTTCTTTGAACCTTTCTGCTATTGTATCGTCAGAGTCGGGAGGCCGATAAAAGGAACCGATTATTAACTTCTTACGATTTTCGGGTACAACCTCTACCCATAATAGCTCGCTCGAACTATCAACTTCAACTTCGCTACATGAAATACTACTTTTGACGGCGACAAACACGACCCCACCTATTTTGTTTAATCTATCCTTTCTGAACACCGATAGATCTTTTGAAAATACTTCTTCTGAACCTATTTTCGGCTTGAGCCAACTTTCGCTGCCTATAATGATGTGTGTTTCGGTGCTTTCTATTAACGCTTGCAGTTCTGGAACTTTCCCAACACAGCTACGACAATTCACAACTGTTATACCGATAGTTTCCGGATCTACATTTCTCCTGTGAGCCACCTGAACCCTTTGAGATTGCCCATTTTCTATTTCTCCGAAGCTCTTTATCCTAAAAAACCGCCCAGTCCACGCCACACAGCCCCCGCTACCCGTGTAGCCGCTTCCTGCGTATAGTGCACTCCTGACCTATTCAGCGGAACCCGGAAACCCACCACCCGATGGCGCAAGTCAAGGAATCTGCAGCCTACACGGTCGCAGAACCGTCTCAGCCTCTGATTCAGACCCTCCACTCGGCTCTGTACCAGAGGTCCACAGTCGGTCCTGTCAACTATGCTGCAGATGGTGAGCTCTGCTTTCATCTTGCAAGCAAGACTGGCAGTCTTTACCACTTCAGTTAGCCGCTCGAAACCTGAGAGGATCTCTTCAGATCCGAAACGACACACATCATTGGTACCGACGTGAGCCACCACCTGCAATCGGCTGCACCCCGTACTCTTCATGGCATCCGGGAGGACCCGTTCCACATCTGGAATGACTCCACCCGGTATGCACACGGAGTGCACGTTGGCCTTCTTCCCCTCCTTGGCAGCCATCTCTCTAAGGGGCTGCATCACCCGCCTAACGTTGGAGCTCCCAACTACAAGTAAACTCATCCTCTGTGAAAGCCCGGATCTTGCAGGCTGGGTGGTGACAGGGTGAGAGACACCATCCGACTCAGGAACGTCGTCCTGAGCAGACAGCGCCTCAAACCTGTTCGCAAGACGAACCGGGGAGGCCTCACGATCGGTCCCCCGGAATGTCTTGCGCCTCCTGCCACACACTGGAGCAACCTCCCACACAACCACGGGTGGGATGTCTGCCTCACTGCTAGCAGTTTCAGGGCATGTCGCTGCCACAGGCCGATCGGTGGAGACGACGGGAGTCCGTTCGGTGCCCACCGCCGGCCAACAACAACGACGCCCATCGATCGCAGCTTCCAACTGTGCAACCGAGGTTAACGCAGCTTGAAGCTGGGAGCGAAGTGTCACCAGCTCAGATTGCATCCGCACACAGCAGTCACAGTCCCTATTCATGATTACAGTGCCAACAAAAACAAAAACTACAGTCGCGATGCGTTCAAAGGAAAACTACACTGTTCGTTAAAAAGCGGATGTGAATTCAATACGCACGACAGCTCAAACTTTACAAATTGAGGCGAGAAAGTACAGCCGAAAATCAAAATACTATATGTCGCTTCTAATGTCAGAAAATAAAGACAGACGACTGTCGCGACACGGTTCACACGGCGGAATAATACACTAACCAGATATTTAACGCGAATATGAATCAAATAAAAACGCGAGCACACAATAAATTTAATGAACTCAAGGGAAAACGCACTGAAAAGTAAAAATATGTAGCTTCCAGAGAGAAGCCGGTTACACTTACAACTGATAATTTACTGCTAAACCACTGGAGAGGTGAGGCAAGATGGTGGCGTCAGGCTTCAGTCAGAGAGGGACGTTTGCCAGTCTTGAGTTTTCTGGGCGACGCAATTCGGAAAGTAACTCCCACTACGAGTAGCATTTCTCGTTTACTACTGCATCCTAAGCGTAATGTTTACAATCGTCTAACTGGTTTATTATTTGATGTTCCTATAATGTCAATAATCGTTTGTATTTGCCGACATATCTTCCCTATAAATACAGGCGAATTTCTTTAAAGTCTTTAATTAGCTTAATTCTGCCTGTGGTTCAAATGATGTTTCGCGCTTTGAAGTACATTACGTATTTATCAAGCTCTCCTCAATTTGACTCTCCTTACGGCTTTTGGTTCCTGTAGGTGCTGAGGAAACGGAAATAGTGTTGGAATGCCCATGGCCCCCGCATTCGCTTGCGGGCCCTGGACCCAGCATCAGAGGCGGGCCTTCCCCCCTCCCCTATTTTACAGTTGCGTGTTACATTCAAATTTCATGGTTATGTGTTACAAAACAGTGCTTAGAATGTAATTTAACTAAAAATACAGGGTATAGTTAAAGTAATTATTTTATTAGTCTATACTATACTTTATTCATACAATTCTTTTACTTCAAAATGATCACAGCAAGTATATTTATTTATCTGATGAAGATTAAAATAAATATAGCTACAAAAACTAAAATTACAATCAATGTCAGCCGTAGACACTGGCTGCAGAGAAAGAATACTTAATAGCCTTGAGCGCTTTCTTCTTACTAAACTGATCAATTACGTCGGAAAAGTCGACCGTTTTGGTGAGCTCATTCCTATTTGATAAAATTGCTAAATGATTAAGACGACTTTGTCCTGTTGTACTCCTTCGCCAGTTTACTAAACGATCTTTCAGCCGTAGACACTGTCACTGGAATGGTACAGGAAAGTCTAATTGCAGTACATAGGTTCAAAAAAACTGCTTCAGTGTTTTTCTCGTATATGGAATTCAGAAGTCTCATCTGATCGTTTTCTGATTGAAGACTGTTCTATGGACTCTCTTCATGTGTAGAATTTCTTCAATTAAGCTCTCTGAATCTGAAAAGTCTGAAGAATATTTTGAGACGAGATTGGTGGTTTTAATTTGCAGTTCATCATTTTCTAAGTCCATGAAATCTAAAACTGGTGAAAACAGATCCCAAATTTGTTCACAGCTCCTAATACGTATTGTCAAGTATGTCATGATGAACTCCAAAACAGGAAGGAAAACAGATAAATTAAACTCATTTGATGCTTCTAGCTGAAGATGTTCTGGCTTTCCTTTTGATAACAAACTCTTATGTAATATCACCTGCCTCGTCAATTACTTTAGCTCCATTTCAAATGGTTTCCCATGAATCCCTAAGGACCTGCATTTCATTAAGTAAATCTTTAATTAGCTGTGTCTCTACATTGAGATATTTTTAATGAAGTTTTTCTGATTAATAGAGGCCAAGATCTTGTGCCAAAATAGTAGGCCTTTGAAGGCTGTAAAGTACTTCTTACGTCCCAAAATAGCATTTCTTGCTGATGGAGTTAATGTGGGTACCTTATCCACTTGGAACAAGTCTAAACGTGTGAGGAATGAAGGATAGTTCTTCAAAATAGGCCGCACAGCTTGTACTCTTTCACTCCATCGAGTTTCAGAAACGGTTTGCACAGACAAAGGGACATACTGTTTCATCAGTTCTCAACGACCAGGGTTGCTGGAGAAGAAATTATAAAAACTTTGTACGTTCCAAAAAAATGTCACATCAGAATTCAGCTTAACGGCGTTGGCACCAACTCTGCTTAGAGAGTGTGCTTCGCAGGGAGAAAAAATGGCAGACTTTTTTTTTCCAGGTGTTCTTGACTGAACACCACTTGTGTGACCTCACATGTTGGAGCCATTGTCGTAGCCCTGCGAACGACAATCGGCAAGTGGTATTCCATGAGTTTCCAACGTAGACGGTTTTTCATCAGTTATGGCGTGACCTGTTTTCCCATTAATATTCAAAAATTCAATGAACCTTTCATAAATTCTGCTCTTGATGGGAAATATCAGGAATTTCATCAACAATAATTCCGTAGCATACAGACTCTTCTCTTTGATGCAATATAGTTTTCAATAGTTTTTTGCCACACAGGGAAATAAATTCATTTTGTGAGTACCATGATAGATAGTGAGCTTGACCTGTCATACTTTTATTCATCAGTTAGTTTTATTTTACTATGGCTAGATGTTCAGGTGATACTGCCTCATATTTGCCAATAAGTTCCAAAATTCCTAATAAATTTCCATTGTGAACATCTCAAAAAAAAAAAAAAAAAAAAAAAAAAAAAAAAAAAAAAAAAAAAAAAAAAAAGGTTAAATGTTTGTTAAGCTTAAGGGACTTAACTGCGGGGTCATGAATCCCTAAACTTACAAACTACTTGCGAACTAACTTATACTAAAGCCAGCACAAACATCCACTCCCGAGGAGGGATTCGAACCCCCGACGGGGAACGGCCTCGCGCATCGCAGCATAGCGCCTCAACGCGCTCCGCTGCTCCGTGAACATCGCCAGTCTGGGTATTTTCGGCTTGGAAGGCTAAAGCTTTACTACTCAAGAATAATTTTGTGTTTGGAATTCTTTGTAATAAGCTTTCCACCTTGTTGCTTCACAATTAAACATCTGTTTAAGATTACATTCGACACCATGGCCTTTCAGTGATAACCAAAGGGTTTTCCATTCTGGGTGAAGTGTTCGATGCTCAGAGCTTCTTTCATGCATCGGTAACAACGGTTTTGTGGAGATAATCCTTCTTTAGCAAGTTCGCTTTACTTTAAAAATACTGCAAGGGAAACAATGAATACTGTTATCCGTCTCGCTCCGCTTTAACCATGCCCTCCTTCTTTGGATTACGACCCGAATACTCTAATTTTATTAGTCGCAAAATTTTGTAAGAGTAATCTAATTTCTAAATGTTTGAGGGAATCGTCATCACTACGTAAGTAATACAAAAAAGTCAAACATTTTGATAGAATGACTGAAACATCAACTCAAAACACTCCGCCCTTAAGATAACAGACGAATTGCGAATAATACTGTAATAGCTACTCCTACATGGACGATTTGTAGAGTGCCAGGAACTGTTCCCCGTGATGTTTTAAGTTATTTTTAATTATACCTTTTGTGTCCCAGCCTCGTTGCCGCTTTTGTGTCACAGCCTCATCGCCGCTTTTGTGTCTCGTTTCCGTCGTAGGTGTCGGTGGCCGAGCAGAAAGAGACCGACATAGGAATAAAGGATGCACGCTTGTGCAGGTACGAAGGTGAGCAGCCAGTGGGACAGCAGAAACTAGAAACACTAAAGTGAATTAGAACGAGATATATATTGCACAGAATTTATACAATACTTAACTTTTACATAGCTCAGTACTGCAGAATGCTGATACATAGTTGAGCTAGAGGCCTGCCTAGAGCCTATCCGAAAGCCAAGTCTTCACTGGTGACTATCTGATTCCGAAGCGTTAACTGGTTCCTATCTCAGTCCCAAGTGAACGATGTCGTTCAGTGGTAGCCACGAGCGGAGTTGTAGCAGAGGGCGCTCGTGGCTGACGTCGTAAGAACGCCGCGCCGTGCGTGCATGGCGGCGCGCGGTGAAAGTAGGTGGCGCGCACTTTGGACTTGTGCGACACCACACCCCTCCCCCCCAAACCGCCGCGTCGACGAGGCGTTGGGCTGAGGGCCACGGCGACGGCACTGGGAGGAGGGCCTGGGCGGGGGCGTTACTGGTGGGAAAGCGTCGTAGCTGAGGCTGGGATCGAGACGCCGTCCGCGCCCCTGTATACACCTTGCGATCCACCGGGAAGCCCACCAAAACCAGCGGAAGGGCGCCCGCCTCCGCCCAGAGGGAGCAGGTCATCTTCTTCTGAGGTGCGTGGCCCAGGCGGCGGGGGCACGCACGGCCCCGGAGTCCCTCTCGGTGACGCTGTCATCTGCGGCGGCGACAGCGGCGGCGACGACTGCGTCGGAGGTGCGTCGACGTCCATAGGGATCTCATAGTCCGGGGACGAACGATGTGGTTGTGCTCCCTGGCGGTGAACTGGGTCTGGAATCAAGAAACCCGAGACAGGATTGTGCGGCCTGTACAGGCGCAATTGGTTTGCGTGGCGCCGCAGCTCCGACCCTGTGGAAGAACGTACAACATACATATTGCGTCCGAGCACGCGCTGAATGGTGCCTGGCAACCATGTCTTCTTCATGCCAGCAAACACCCTGTACAGCACCGGCGTAGAAACCTGAAATCGCCGACTCGGTGCGTGGGAGGCTGCAGCAGGTGAAGGAGAGTGCGGTGGCGGCGGCCGTGTAGCAGCTCTACAGGAGACGGGCCGTCACGTGGCATGCACCGATATGTAGACAGGAAAATTTGGAGAGCTTGCTGCCTGGAGTGCTGACCTTTCATCTTTTCCATGTGTGACTTGAATGTTCGAACGAAACGTTCTGCTTCACCATTCGACTGAGGGTGAAAAGGTGCGGTGGTTATATGCTGAATGCCATTCATACGACAAAACTGTTGAAATTCCGCACGAAGAAACTGAGGTCCATTGTCATTGACGATAGTTTCAGGCAAACCTTCGATGCAAAACACTGATGTAAGGGCACTAATTGTACTAGACGCCGTCGTTGAGTTCATGGCAATCACGAAAGGCAACTTGCTGAAAGCGTCTACAACAATTAACCAGCGTGTATTCCAGAAAGGTCCGGCAAAGTCAATGTGTAAACGTTGCCATGGTCCCTTGGGGCGTGGCCAGTCTGAGAAACGTTTCGGAGGAGCCGCCTGATGCTCCGCACAAACTCTACACTGTGACGTCATGCTCTCTATCTGAGCGTCCATACCAACCCAAGTACAATGACGTCTGGGCAATTGTTTCGTCCTAACAATACCCCAATGTCCTTGATGCAGGAAGCGTAATACTTCTCGTTGCAGGGAACGAGGAACAATCAATCTTTTTTGGTCGTTGTCCGTATGTAACAACAGAACACCCTGACTTAAAGACAGTGCATGACGTTGTGCAAAATAACGTCGAACCAGAGGCCGATCAATGTCTTTGACTCTGGCAGGCCAACCAAAGCGAACAAAACGTGCTACCACACTTAGGTCTGCATCCGCAGCTGTTTCCTGTGCAACCCGACGAGAGTTCAAAGGAAAGTCTGCGATAGCGGAAGCATCTCTGAAGTCTGTCTGACAACATGCCATTTCTGAAGAATCAAACGACACATCCTGGCCAACCGGAAGTCGGGAAAGTGTGTCCGCGTTGGCGTGTTTAGTGGTAGGTCGGTACAAAATCACATACTGATAATTTGACAGTATTAAGGACCATCTCTGAAGCTTTTGTGCCGTTCGTGGCGGAATTGGCTTTGTGGGTGAGAACAACGACGTGAGAGGCTTGTGGTCTGTCAACAAATAGAATTTTCTGCCATAGAGATAATGATGAAACTTTGTGACGCCGTAAATGATTGCTAAGGCATCCTTTTCTATCTGATTGTAATTCTGTTGCGTCGGCGTCAGTAGCTTGGATGCAAAGGCAATAGGACGATCGTGACATCCAATACAATGCGACAATACTGCACCCAGACCGTACGACGAGGCATCAACTGCTAACACTACAGGCTTCTGTGGGTCAAAGGGAATCAAACATGCATCACTGAGTAGTGAAGACTTTAATTTGTCAAAGGCAACTTGGCAATCTTTAGACCACACGAAAGGAACATTTTTTCTACGTAAGCGATGCGGTGGAGGTGCAATCTGAGAGGTATCGGGAATAAACCTGAAATAATAGTTAAGCTTTCCCATCACTGCTTGCAATTCGTGCTCATTCTTAGGAGGAGGCAAGTCTTTGATTGCTCTAAGATGTGACTGTAAGGGATGGATCCCTTTGGCATTAATCACATGGCCTAGGTACTCTATTTCAGTTTGGAAAAACGAACACTTTGCTTTATTGCAACGTAGACCTGCTGCAGTCAAAACTTTGAAAAGGCACTCCAGGTTTGCTAAATGTTCTTCAACTGTACGTCCGGTTACCACAATATCATCTAAATAGTTCGAACAGCACGGTACAGAAACTGTCAGCTGTTCCAAAAAGCGCTGAAAAATAGCGGGGGCGGAAGAACTGCCAAAGGGTAGGCGTTGAAATTGAAAAAGTCCCATGTGAGTATTAATGACGAAAAACTTTTTTGACTCGTCATCAAGTGGACTCTGTAAGTATGCCTCTGCTAAATCAATTTTGGAACAGAAGCGAGACTGCCCTGATTTGTCCATTAGTTCGTCAGGTCTGGGCAGGGGATAAGTGTCTACAATTGTTTGACTGTTCACTGTTGATTTGAAGTCCGCACAGAGACGAAGTGTTCCTGACGGCTTGGGTATAATTACTATAGGCGAGGCCCACTGACTCGCAGAAACAGGAGAAATCGCCCCACTATCTTGCCAACGTTTAAGTTCTTCGGCAACTGTATCACGCATTGCGATAGGCACTGGTCTAGCTTTACGAAATTTTGGAACCTCAGATTCTTTTAAAGTTACATGTGCCACAAAGTCTTTTGCACAGCCTAGTACCGGCTAAAACAAGTCACTATATTTTTCACACAATGCATTTATTTTGTCCTGAGGCACTACTGACGAAATTTGAAGCACATCTCTTTGAATTGATAAACGAAACAAGTCAAATGTGTCTGGTCCAAAAATGTTCTGCGTAGATTTGGCCTGAAGAACTACAAAAGCAACTGTTTTTGTTACACCTTGAAAAGAGGCGGGAAGGCTACACGTTCCTAGCACGGGAATATTTTTACCTGTATAAGCCGTTACCACACTTTGAGACGGCGACAATTTTGGCGAACCCAGAAGTTCATAAGTATCTTTATTTATTAATGTGACAGCGGAACCAGTGTCGAGCTGAAATTGCACACTCTTATTTTCTATGAAGAGAGTCACAAACAGTTTGAGCTTCTGGCGCACGACAGGTGCGCGAATGTGGGCAACGTCTGATAGAACTTGTTTACTACACTTTCGCATGCGCGAGTCGCGAAGTGAAGGAAGCGGCGCAGACTCGGCACACAGATTAATATCACTGTCACTAGATGGCAGCACCGCTGGATCGGCGACCGCGCAATGCGAGGCTACTGCACTAAAATTACTTTGAGTAGCTACACCAAGTCTACTGTCACTAGCTACACAGTACTGGGCACTTTTACAAGGAGAAGTTGCAGAAGGCACTAGGTTCACTACAGGATTGCACTGTACATAGTCCTTTTGCTCGTCCCGAACCCGTTTCCGTTGCACAGTTTTACGCGCTCGTCGGCACTTGCTACGTGGCTCACTACATAGTTTTGCAGTAGGCGCAGAAGAACTTTCTTGCAATTGAGAACCAAGCAAAGCACTGTTCAATTCCACAGCGTCTATGATATTGACAACATGAACTGTTCGTGCACTCGGCAAAGCACTGTTTCTAACGGTACCGTTCACCGAGTTTTTAATTTGCATACACACAGACTGTACATGTCCAAATTTGCCACATTGATAACAGGTTGCGTTGCGACTAGGGCAATGCGCACGCTTGTGGCGAGATACACACTGGGGGCAAGGTTTACGTACATTTTCTGAAATGAACGTTGGCGCCCGTTATTCAAATTACTGTTTCTAACACGACGGGGCGACCTTTGTGTCGCACTTTTACACTGGCTACTGTTCACTGTCTGTTCAGCACGGCCGGTAGAATTTAAAGAATCACTAGTGCTATACTGAGAACTACGGCTAGCAAAGCGTGTGTTGCGGCGCACTGAATTTACACTGTGGCATTGCATTTCTACATCTGCTAAGTCAAAAGTATCATGTGCTTCTATAACCTGCAGTACAATGTCTAATGAGGGGTCAGACTGTTTTAGAATTGCTACCCTAATTCTGGGGTCCTGAATATTCTGTGTAATTGCATCTCTTAACATCACGTCACTATAAGAAAGTCCACAAGAGCAAGTAAATTTACATTGGCGGGCTAAGCCCTTCAATTCCGTAATCCATTGCGTGTGGGTCTGTTACGGTGATTTTTTCAGTCTGAAAAATCGGTACCGCACAGTGGCTACGAGAACGTTTCTCTCGTAATGAGCATTCTGTGCATCTACAATTTGTTCAAAGTCTACATCACAAGGAGATGCATGGGGGAAAAGTTTCTGCAGTAATACAAAGATCTGGGGGCCCACAATCGACAAGAAAAGGTTCTTCACTCTCTGACCTGTAATTTGATGAGCCGCGACGAGTTCTTGAAACTGTGCAAAATAGTCGCTCCATTCTTCCTCACGTTCGTCGTACTGGCGAAAAGTACGAAGTGGTGCAGTGGCAGGTGTGGGCTTCTGAAGCGTCGGCTGTTGTTGGTTAGCTGCTTGCGCTGTTAGCCGGAACACTGCTTGTAGTAGTTGTGTGATTTGCGCCGTATGTAACTGAATAATTTCCATTAAGTTTGGGTTCGGGGTAGTGGCCATGCTGACCGATTAGGCGCCACACACACAAATGCAAAGTAAAGGAGGACGCACCGCAACAAAAAAGTCCACAAAACACGTAACAAAATATCTTCCCCCAAAATTCTTATAATAAGGGAGGGTGGGCGGGAGCAATTTCTGCGTCCTCCGACTGCTGCTGTCTGACTGCTGTAAGCGGGTTGGTCCAAGGTTCTCTCACTCCTCGTCGCCACTTTTGTGTCCCAGCCTCGTCGCTGCTTTTGTGTCACAGCCTCGTCGCCGCTTTTGTGTCTCGTTTCCGTCGTAGGTGTCAGTGGCCGAGCAGAAAGAGACCGAAACAGGAATAAAGGATGCACGCTTGTGCAGGTACGAAGGTGAGCAGCCAGTGGGACAGCAGAAACTAGAAACACTAAAGTGAATTAGAACGAGATATATATTGCACAGAATTTATGCAATACTTAAGTTTTACATAGCTCAGTACTGCAGAATGCTGATACATAGTTGAGCTAGAGGCCTGCCTAGAGCCTATCCGAAAGCCAAGTCTTCACTGGTGCCTATCTGATTCCAAAGTGTTAACTGGTTTCTATCTCAGTCCCAAGTGAACGATGTCGTTCAGTGGTGGCCACGACCGGAGTTGTAGCAGAGCGCGCTCGTGGCTGACGTCATAAGAACGCCGCGCCGTGCATGCATGGCGGCGCACGGCGAAAGTAGGTGGCGTGCACTTTGGACTTGTGTGACACCACAATACTGATCACAAATAATAACTTTGTTATAGTCCCTCCACAACTATTAACACACCTGTAATTTTTCCTTTGTCAGTCCCATCAGTGCACATCGTAGAAGAACAGCATATTTAAGCTAAAGACTGCTAATTGCATTTTATTATGAAATTTACTAAATAGTAAATTACTATCTGAAATGCTCTATCCGACAGAAAGTTGAAGAAAAAGTCCCAAAAAGAAAGGAAATATAAGTGGCCTAATATCAGACCCTGGGTCAAAATTTAGTTATTAACGGATTCTAATAGGAATTTTTTGGCGTTTGCATTGGCAAGTGCGTTAGTTTCCTTAACGGACTCAAATATGATGAACACTGTTGACTTCAAAAGCGGACATCAACACAGATGTTTGGTATCAAATATGGAAATCTGCTGAATAAAGCAATCTGCACCAATGGTAACCGCGTATATGATCAAATGACCCGGAAAATCTGTCATGGCAGCCTATCCGTGATATTAAGAAACGCTAGCCGGTACTTCAGTTTGTGAATCATTTTTACAGGATTGTTACTAATAATTAACTTTCAAGGGAGTGCAATGAAACGAAATATTTCACTAGCTACAGAAGGCAAAGCTAGGAAGAGATCTCGACAGCCTAAAAAGTGGAAGAGACAAAATGGAAAGAAACAAGTGTAAGACTCACTTGTAAATGCCACAGTTCTATTTTCGTCTGTGTTGCACAAAAGTATCAGTTGTCAGAGAGAATTTCGATGTCAGAAATCATGTAACGGTGCATAGAAAAAAAACTGACGACAGATTTAACTGGGCCTTATGATAAGAATTTTAGAGGTACAATGTGATGAAATGAAGTAATATTACTCTGAAAAATTGATAAATTCTTAAACATTACTGATTTTGACTGCTATTCTGGTGATAGAAACTGAGGTTACGGGTTGCATTGTTGGCTAGAGGGGTTTAGGGGACGGTGTGAGCGATTCTAATGTACACACTGAAGTAACAAAAAAATAAATATTAAAATTCTATACTGGAAACAAAAAAGGAAACGTGCTTACAAGCTGTTTCACTTACGTCGCCTGGGGAAAGACAGCTGCGCGCGCTTGTCATGAGCAATGATTCAATTTGATTGCAGTTGTACAGTGCACAGCGATAAACGTTTCGTAGTAATGAAAGTTGACATTCCACATAATGACGTCGATGATGATGACATTGGTAATTATTAAGTCGTATCTACTAATAAGCTAGCTCTACAGATTTCTACAGTTTTGTACATTTTGATGACAGTCACGCTGTGTGTGTACAAAAGGTAAAGTAGTCAACAATCCGAAGATTGGTTTGAACACCACAGTGCTTTACTAGGCATGGTCCTGTTTGGAGGTGGTATGTCGTTGCCTTCCTCCGACCTTCGAACTGACTTACCCAGCCAGTTATAGGGGGACCTACAGTTTAACGTGGGTTCCGAACCACGGTGCTACTCGGTATTTTTCACATGAGCAATACTGCCAGAGGTGAAAGAAGTGGAAAGTGACAGATAAAAATCCTAGGAGCGAACCCGCGACCTTTGGATTTGTAGTCTGGCACTCTATGTGCAACTGAGGTGTGCCAACAACGCAGCGATTATCGAGAAGGTAAGAGAGAGTGATGGAGATTACAATCTTGAAACACCTGAACTGAGTGAAATGTTTAGTGCAATCGATCTGTGAAGACGTTAAATTAGTGCAAAAATTGGTCGTGAAAAATATCTGAAATTATTAATAAATTCTGAAAATGAAGTGTATGCACTTAATGCATGGAAGGTGAAACAAGCCAAACATTTTAATCCCTTTAAAACATGATAAAGTGCCAGATTACATAGTGTATCTAATTTTTTTAAACTGGACAAAATGAAAAGATTTTATTTAAATACTGTATTCTATCTTTATCATTTATAAATTTTATAGCCCCACTCTATCCTTTATTTTGACTAAAAAAATGAAATAATGGTATGGCATTATTGGCTGGGAGATCCTATTTGGATTATTCGCCCGTCTACTGAAAGTGTCTTTACTTGACGCCACTTGGCCGACTCGTGTGTTAATGAAAATGACGATAACAGCCAGCTCCCTGCTGGGAATCGAATGCGGGCCCCTGCGTGGTAGTCAGCGGTGCTGTCGACTGAGCTCATAAATAATGATATCAGTATCTGACTTGTAAGTAATTCTAAGTTACAAGTAATCTTTTCCCTTCGAATTACGTTCTGCTGTATTTAAATTGTTTCTCAATATGTCTGAGTGTTTGTTTCAGCCTATTTTATAAATCAATCAGAACATAATTCAGGTGCAAATATTATGTACAGGTATATAACAAACTAAACATTTGTTAATATCTTTGTGTACAATAAGTTTTTGAGAAGATAGGCAACAGACTTAAAAACTGCCCCTCCGTAAGAGAAATGCTGGATCCGCGCTCTTACCTTACGTTGTTCAAGAATATCATCATAGCAAAACGAAGTACTTTCTGTAATGTATCTTTACATCAGACTTGAGCAAATGAAGTAGTCACTTTGGTAGCAGGAGAGGAAGCTGGAGGTGGCCTGTTGGCCAGAGCGAGCGCTCGTACGTCCTGGCGCAGACGGCGGAGAGCACGCCAACGTCTGCGATCCAGCACGACGCACGCACTGCCAGCCGAGCGGACTGGCCGCTCCAGTCACGGGCTGCACGGCCACTGCGGTCGGGCATGGATATTTGTGCCGTCCTTACGATTAGCTAGTTCATAAGTAGTTGTAAGTTTGGGGACTGATGACCTCGTAGTAAAGTCCCGTAAGCTATACAAACATTTGAACATTTGAACTGCTACCATCAGTCTCATAAAACTGTTACAATTGTCATAAATATCTGTTTTAAACATTTGTCTGCCCAACATTCAGTGGAATAAACATATTTTTCCAGTTTGAATTTACATAATTGAGTTATAGTGCACGTGAGCATTCCCCAGGGGTCCACCGTGGGAATGCCATTTGCAAATAGCCGCTTTCGATCGGTGATAGCATCCATAACTTTTCTGCAAAACGACAAGAACATATGTACGCCTAATTACACTTTGTAGCCAGCCACTTATCACGCCTCATACTGGTTACTCATTGGGTTAGCAACTCCTCGTTTTTCAAAGGAAATCTGTGTAAACAATAGTTTAATTATAGTTCATATACGGTACCTACCCAGTGGTGAATACGCTTTTGTACACTATATAAACAACTGTCGTTACATTAAAACACACCAAATACAATACCTATATAATTATGTATCTCTTTCTTATGTATGATATACCAACAGTTTCATCACTGCGCTTGCTGCAATTGTATGCCGAACATACACTGGGCTTGATTTACCACTAATAATAGCGCTTAGACGTCAGTTTAGATTACGCCGTGATGGCGGCCATGGAGAAGTTTGGTGAATTTGTGCATCCAGTTATTACGAATTTTGAAAAATTATCCGGTGTCAATAGCAAAAAGAATATCAACAAAAGTGATTCGTAAAGTTCCAAGACTAGTGCCACGCAAAAAACTTGCAGTGAAAAGCCATACAGCTTAAAATATAAGTGTGTAACATGTGAAGTCCATCCTGACAAAGCAAAACTAGTTGAAACTATTAACCCGCTGTAAGAAATTGTGCGCCGAGCCTTGGCAGAAAACAAAGTGTTAGCTGATAGACTCAAATGTCTAGAAAATGATCATAAAAAACTAAAAGCCGCCGAGGAGGTAGTAAATAAATTCAACAGAAATAAAGTGTATACAGTGAACGAAGATTCCGTCGCCATTTCAAGTATTACGAGGCTATCTGTTTGTACCGGTAACGCTAACCATAGCTTGAACATTACGTCGTCTCCAGTAATGGATTCTCCCGACGTGCTCCTAAAATCAGTAGACCTTTCTACAAAAGACCAGACTGTGCACCATCTGAAAGAAGGGCCTCTTAACCAAACTATGGAACCTCGCCAGCCAAAACCGTCACTCAGAATCGGAAGCGAGGTAATTCCAACATTCAAAGCGACAGCTAATTTAACAAAAGCAGCAAGAAGAACTAATGTATATTTAATGGGTGATAGCCATCTTAGAGGCCTCGCACACGAAATAAAAAGTACCGACAGTGAAGTAAATGCCTTAGGTTTCATTAAGCCTGGCGCTCGTTTTGACCAAGTGCTTTCAACTGTGTACAATATGTCACGAAATACAATGAAGGAAGACTACATTGTAATCTGTGGTGGTGCAAATGATGTTGCACACAACGATGGTTTGCATGCTGTTAAGGCCTTAAAATCTGCTCTAAACCACCTAAAGGACTCAAAAGTCATTGTTCTGGATATTCCACACAGGTATGATTTGCCTCAGTACTCGTGTGTAAACAGGGCTGTAGTATACACGAACAGTCAGTATGCAGAAATTTGCAACAGTTATGCAAATGTACAGATGGTTAACGTGCAAAATTTTAGTAGAGAACTTTACATCACTCATGGTCTGCACCTAAATCTGCGCGGAAAAAGTCATTTAGCGTCCATTATTTGTGAAATCGTCGTAAATTCTAGGAACAATGTATACTCGAGACATACATTTCCGAACAATGAGTGCTCCACAACACAAGAAGACTGCAGAAATGGATGTAGACAGAAGACATTGGACAATTGGCTGCTAAAAACACGACGTAAAGCTGATTCTTCTCAGTCTCCTAGTACTACATGGAAACAGACCAACTTGGATAAATGGTTAGTGAGTAACACCAAACCCACTGTGTCAACTGATACTTCTTTTTTAGGAATAACGGTATAAGAAATTCTGGAAAACATAATCTGACTATTTATCATCAAAAAATATGTAGCCTGAGCAACAAAATTAACAAACTCTAAATTAATATCCAGGAGCGACAGGGTACAGACTGTGCCCATGTTCTGTGCTTTAGTGAGCGCCATGTTATGTCAGGTATTGAAAAACTTGTGCTAGATAATTACTGCTTAGCAACATCTTATTGCAGAAAATTCTTAGAAAAAGGTGGAGTAACGATCTATGTCAGATACAACATCACATGTAGTGCAATAAATGTACAGAATTCTTGTATAGATAAGCAGTTTGAAGTGTGTGCCATATAGCTGGCTCTAAATAATTCATATATAGCAGTAGTAGTATTATACAGAGCACCTTCAGGTAACTTTAGCATTTTTTGAAACAGTTAGATGCACTCTTAATATACATATTTAAACTTAGTAGAGATGTCGTAGTTGTTGGAGATTTCAATGCAAATTTTCTAACTAATTCCAAAGACAGACTAGACCTAGAGAACTTGATGTACACATATAATCTTGCTTCTGTTGTAAATTTTCCTATCAGAATAACTTCACGAACAAAATCAGTAATTGATCATGTATTTATTGACATAACCAAAATTGATGACATAGTTGTCAGGCAACCTGAATGGTCTCTCTGACCATGATGGACAAAGACTCACCATTAACAATACAAGTATTGGTGAGATTGATAATGCTCCCAACTGGAAAATTAACAGCAAATGTACTGATGAGGCTATTGAGATCTTTAAATCACGTCTCCAAAACGTATACTGGAGTCCAGTGTATAATGTAGAGAATGCCAATTCCAAATACAAGCTTTTCAGTAATGAAGTGGCCCTAATATTCCAAAAAGAATGTATAAAACTCATAGTAAAAAATCCACCTACAAACCTTGGATGACCACTGGAATTAGGATTTCATGTAAAAGAGAGTTGTACATTGCGTCAAAAAATCAGATGACCCTAACATGTTAAATCACTATAAAAATATTATAAAATATTGAACAAAGTAATTTAGAAATCAAAAAGTATGTATCTGTGCTCAAAAATTAATAACTCTACAAATAAAATTAAAATAATATGGGAGGTGATACGAAACGAAACTGATGTAAATTACCCCAAAACCCAAAACATTGCTCTGAAGAATGAAGGTAAACTAGTTCAAAATCAAGAGATTGTGGCTAAAATCTTTAATGAGCACTTTCCAACTGTTGCTGAAAAAACAGCATGCAAAGGATCTACAGACAAGGCAATAAAAATCCTGAAAGAACTTCTCCCTAACTCTATAGACATAATAGGTATGTCCCCCTATAACTGTGCAAGAAGTAAAAAATAAATAAAAAAATAAAAAACATAGTAAAAAAACATAGTTTCTTTACAAAGTAAAAATTCATCTGGTGTAGACAATATTTCCAGCAAACTACTAAAAGCCAGCTGTAATAAGCTCACTAAAGTTTTAGCTCATATATTCAATGCCTCTCTTAATCAAGGTATCTTCCCTAACCGAATGATTTATGTTACTGTGAAACCCCTCTAAAAAAAAGGTGATCCCACAGATGTTTGAAACTATCGCCCTATCTCTCTTGTAACAGCATTTTCTAAAGTCTTTGAAAAATTGATATATGTCACCTTGAAAAATTTGCACTAATTTTTAAGCAACAATTTGGTTTCAGATCAGGTGTATCTATAACCGAAGCAATATTCTCACTTACTAATAATGTCTTAGAATGCCTCAATAAGAAAAAATTGCCCATTGGCATATTCTGTGAGCCGACTAAGTCTTTCGACTGCGTCAATCACGGAATACTTTTAGAAAAAGCAGCCCAATATGGAATCCGTGAACAAATGGATAACTGGCTCAGATCATAGCTAGAGGACAGACAGCAGATAATAGTTAAAAATCTACAAGTAGGAGAGGTACAGCCTGACAGGGCAGCAGTACATCATGGAATTCCACAAGGGTCGGTTCTTGGTCCCCTGCTATTTATTATATATATTAATCACCTACCCATGTCCTCAAACAGTGATACCAATATCACAATGTTTGCAGATGACACAAGTATTGTGACAGCCAGCAAAACCTCCACTGACATAGAGTTAAATACCGACCAAGCACTTGCAAATGCTCTGAACCGGTTCACAGCAAATTCTCTAGCAATAAATCTCAATAAAACAAATTATATGCAGTTCTAATCCATTTACAAAAGCCTAGAAGAGATTACTGTTGCACACGAGAACCAACAGTCACAGAGCGTTCAGTGCACAAAGTTCCTAGGTGTCCACCGGCTCAACTGGGAATACCACATACAGCAAACTCTAAAAAAGCTTAGCTCAGAAACATTTGCCATCCAAATAATCACTAAAATTGGAGACATCAATGTCTCAAAGTCTGCATATTTTGGCTATTTCCATTCAGTAATGTGCTATGGAATAATCTTTTTGGGCAACACATCACTTACAAAAAAATTTTTTGTTAGCCAGAAAAAAGTAGCCCGAATTCTATGTGGTGTTGCTCCAAGAACCTCATGTCATAATCTCTTTAAACAGTTAGGTATATTAACCACTACTTCACAATATCTTCTCTCACTCACGGATTTCACTCTTCGCAATTCCTCTGAATATGAAACAAATGAGGCATACCATCATTATAACACAAGACAGAAAGGTGATATGCACTGTGAACGGAAAAATCTGTCTCTGGCACAAAAAGGAGTCAAGTATGCAAGTACAAAAATCTTTAACTCACTCCCGAGTAAGATAAAGTGTCTAAAAGGAAACAAAACACTATTTAAAAAAAGCTAAAGGAATTCCTTCTGGAAAAATGTTTCTGCTCTTTAGATGAATTCTTCAATAGAGATAATCAGTAGTAATTCAGATTTATGGATTTTAATTGTGATGACAACTAATTTGCACTAAAACCTCTGTTTTTGCAGCTCCTTACGTATTTGTATTTTTGCTTAGTTATTGTATCTGTCTTGTTTTTTATCTCTTTTGGTATTTTTGTAATGTATTGTTTTCTATTTTTATTGGTACTTCTGCACTGTTTTTTGTCTCTATTGTATCTTTGTATTGTATCCACTTGTAATCATTCCAATACCATATACAACATGTCTTAATGGGTTATATTGTATGATATACATATTGCATATAAATTTGACTCGTTCCACATCCACACGTATACACGCCATACTGGATCTTTGGAATATGTATCTCAAATAAAAAAAAAAAAAAAATAAAAAAAAAATAAAAAAAAACCAGAAGCGTCTGCTCACGCTGCTGCTTCAAACTGACGTTCTCAAATATGGCAGCCAGCATTGCTTAGTGCTGCCACCCTGTAACTTGCCTGTATTGGGAGAGTAGCGCCAACCTTTCATGTGTGGCTTGCCGACAACCGCAGGCTGCTATTGGTCAGTTGAGCGCGGGTGGGGCACGTCCGCCATTTTAGGACTAAGCAATCCATAAGCCTACACAGCATATTTCACTTAACTAGCTGTTATTTTAGCATTTAGAGGTGTTGGAAATGCGTAGACTCATTATATGTTAAATTAAGAGCTTAACATAGCATATTCCATTTTTAAATGGTGAAAATGTCTCAGTATTGGCAGTGAATTGTTATACTAAGACATTCCGAGGTAGCCAGTTTTCCGTATTTCACAGGGCGAAAGAGATGCGAAAAGACGCGAATTGTGGGTACACCGCATTGGAAGACAAAATGCATTTCCATACGAGAATGCAAAATTTTGCGAAGTAAATTTGTATTGAAATATCGAGTAAATTTCTAGGTTTTTCTGTTCATACAAGTTTCTTGAGAGCAATGTTGGACAGACAAACATGTAAGAGAAAAGATATTTTTAAAAGACATAAATACATGAAAAACTAACATAATATGCCGTATTTGACGAATTTCGTGTTTATAAATAGCCTGCATATTACGAAAGTTTGGATGGTAAATAAAACCGCCCATTAAATAGATCTCCAAAACTCGAATTTTACGATGAAGTTTATTTTACTGAAGTACCCAGCAGTGCGATAACAATGCGTAAAAATTTAAACCTTCCAAAAATAGTAGATCAGTTAATGTTATGTGATAATATCACATGTAGGTGATCAACATTAGGCACTAGATTAATGGAAAGCAACATGTATTAATTACATCTACTTTGAAAAAAAAACCAATTTATTACAGATAAAAACGTCAGCCCTTAGCTGATTTTAAAGCAGAAACGTCACTTATTGCGAAAGCAGTACATTTTGCACAGGGTTTAAATTTTACTTATCGTCCTGGCGGCATCGCGTAATAATGCTGGCGATCATGTGTCGTTGGCCAATCGCGTTACAATGCAAAAGTTTTGTCATGAAATCTTCGTTGTACGAGGACAAGTACTTTCACCGAGCGAACATGGGTGCTTACAAGAACCTGTCAACCACAGAGCAGAAACGGCATTACTTACGTCACGAACTGTACAAAACACAAATCAAGGCATTCTATTCGGATTTCTCAGAATATAAACATCTTGGCAATGATTTTCTATCGTGTTGTTGTTGTTGACAACATAACCAAGTGAGGCCGCCGGAGTGGTAGTAGGGAAAAGTTTGCCGGTGTAGGAAATATATAACTGCCGCAGCATCTCAATAAAAGTTTCATTTTTTCTCCCACAATTGCTAGCCTCGAATTATACAGTATAATCATACAGTACACATTGACGATGTTACCAGTTCGGTAGTCAAGCGCATACTATTACAAAATATACACTTGTCTCACGGTTTTAAAACAGTCTTTCGAAACCTCATACTGTAGGGTTTCATTTGTCCCGAAACCGTCAGATGTTTAAGTTTTCCCATCTCTAACTATTATATTATAGTTTAACACAGGTTTTCAGTTTTTAGCTTTATTTTACGCCGCAAGGATGGCGTTAAGAAAATAGAAACTAATGCGGTACCTAATATAGTCATCGTCCTCAAATTAAGGAACGAAAGACAGGGGTGTGCAAAGTGAATCTGAAGCAGGTAGCGATTACAGATATTGTACGTATATAAAGAAGATTCTTATCTTACTCATTTTACGTAAATTTATCGCAATGTATTCCGGCAAAACGTTTTTATACATTTCCAGATAGTGAACAATCCTGCTTGCACATAATGAACGTGTTCAAAATATTCCGTCGTGTCAGTACTGTGGAAAAGTTGTGCGCGTATTTTTAGCCACTAGAATATTATATTGTTCTGAGAAAATATAACCGTCAGCAGAGAAGGATTCCTCAGCAAAATGCGGTAGTAATAGTAGTGGCTTGATGAATGCAGTGAAGTTATATAAGACGCAAATTTTTTAGACAAATAAATTAATTTGTAATTTTTATTCTTTTCTATTCTAGTCTATATAACTAGAGTAGACAGTACTATTTTAATAAGCACCAGTACTTAAAATCAAATATGTAAACTCAAATGGCCTGAAGTCTCTCATGATTAAAGAAAAACTTAGCACGAAACAATTTTACAAATAGTTTGCTCAAAAATAAAGGTCTTGCTCTCAGATTACCAATGTTTCCTTAATATTCGCTGTAGATGTGATGAAACGATTAAAAACACAAGTTCGTTGTTTACTTAACGTACTGTCATACCACGTCGATGTACAGTCTGGTTCCCAGCGCCGTGCATAGCGCTACTACTGCCTACAATGGCGGCGGTACAGGGCTCTACCTGTAGCCTCTCTATGTTGTTTATATACCTCTTTTGGAGAGGCTATTTGCACCCGTTTGAGGGAAGGAAGTGACGTCAAAATGACGTAGCTGAGCTTTCGCGTTATATATCGATAATTCGTTGTCAGTCGATATGTGTCAGCGATGCATCGAGTAAACATGAAAACAGATTAGGCTCAATTGTATATGTACATTATGCAATGTGTGTTCTAGTTACAGTGTTTACAAATTTTACGTGTTCTCCATATATTAGTAATGAAACGCTGTAAGATCACAAATGCCCCAATTCTTCAACAGTGCATGTAGAATCCAGAAAGGCTTGTATTGTTTTGTCGGGCAGTCAATATGTTGCAGAGTACGGTATTCTCTAATGCCTGATTGAAAGACGAAAGTTATCACAAACATATAGTACTTGCTGCTACTGAATATGGAACACTTTTTCGTCAGCCAACCATTTTTAACGTTCGTTATCACGTTTTCTCCGCAACTGTCGCAGTTAATGTAATGTGGTTCAGGCGACTATTCGAGAAGAAGTGAATAAATTATGAACGTAAAATTCATACGTAAATGCTATTTTTGTGGAAGACTATTTATTGTGCAACAATTCTAATTAAGAGCTGTCTCCTGCCACTCAATCATGGCTCTGGACAATTGTGCTGTGGGAATAAGTTAATTCCCAGCTGTGTTTAAATATACTCTTTGGTGTGAAAGTGTTCGCTTAGTTATATTTGTTCCTTGCTTTAGTCTAGGTTTCTTCTTGTTTATTTAAGTGGAAGTTTGATTTTCTTTATAAAGAAAAGTGTAGATGAAGAATTCCTCTACATAATTGGTGACCTCACGACGAAAATAGTCCACGCACAATAATCACAGTCTTGTTTAGAGCGTGTTAATAGCAATGGAAGACGCGGAGAAATCGATTCTCGCAATTCAAGAAGAGATTCGACAACTACAGCGGCAGCTAGAGATTCTGGAAGTTTCTACGCCAAGCAATGATGAGAGCTCAGCCACAATGAATTTACGAATTCCGGCGATATCTTCTATGCCGCAAACGCATGCAAGAGTGGAAGGCCACACACAAAATATGACATTAGCGCCGTCCGCACCGCGGTTACAGTTACGAGTCCCTCAGTTTTCGCCAGCGCAACCGGAAATATGGTTCGCAATTTTAGAGAATATTTTACACAGCAGAAAATTGCAGACGACCAAGAACAGTTTACGTTAGCCGTCAGCAATTTGGATCAGAGGGCTACAGCCGTAGTCTCTGATATTATTCAACAACCTCCACGCCATCGCGCCTACCACACTCTCAAGACAGCGTTGATCACTTGTAGTACCAAGACACCTGCACAGAAGATCACACAGTTGTTATATCACGAGAGAAGACGCGACAGAACACCATCAGAGTACTGGAGACACTTACGGTCTATTGTGGAGGTTAATGTAGTTTCAAACGAGTTGTTGCTCCACATCTGGCAACGACAGCTACCTTTGGAAGTGCAATTAACGCTAATAGCACATGAAGGTCAGTGTTTAGATAAACTGATACGTGTAGCTGATCGCGCATACGACACTGTAGGCTCAGCAGCAGTAGCGTCTTTAACTCCAACAAATACTGAGAACGCACAAAGTAACCAGGTTTTAGAGGTGACAGATAAACATACGCAACTTTACGTTGCAGGATTCAGTCAACGAACTCCAAATTTATCAGGAGCGCAATTAGATTTACAAACGACGCTGGAAAATTAGGCCGACCGATTGCAAGCATTAGAACGTCGCATGGAGACAAACAGATGGCCGCGGGCACGGCGTTCCGCTAATCTACCGACTGAGAAACACGCTGACGCTCAAGAGGACAATCCCGGCATCTGCTGGTACCATAGGCGGTTCGGACCACAGGCTACGAAGTGCACGAAACCGTGTAGTTACCCAAATGGCGAGGGCGGCCCACAATAGGCGCCATGGGTCGCGCCATCTTCAAAAGGCGCCGACGACGCGGGAAACATCGCTTAGCAGCTGTTGTCAGAACCCGGCACAACGGTAATGTACCCACAGAAAATGCTAAATCTTGTGATCCTCAATTTGAACGAGCGCTTGAACAGAAATGTGTGAGTAAATCGCATAGATTGTATATGACTGACAAACGGTCAGGTTTAGTCTTTCTGGTGGATACTGGTTCAGAAGTTAGCACTCTTCCGACATATTTTACACCTGACACGTCAGTAATAGAGCCCTTACAACTGCTAGCTGTCAATTATTCTAGAATCAAGACACTAGGCCACAAGGAATTGATAATCAACATTGGTTTTGAAACTGATTTCAAGTGGACTTTTGTAGTTGCAGACATTTCCACACTTATCTTAGGAGCAGATTTTCTGGCTCATTTTGCACTGTTGGTGCAGGCCGGCTTATATGTAAAGACTATAGTAATGGAGTTAACGGAGTGGTAGGCAGTGATACAGACAGAACAATACGTCATATCAGCGATTTGCAGCAACAGCCAATCTTACACAGTGTGAAACATAAGACACTGCATTATATACGTACAAGTAGAGGACCTCCGGTTGCGAGTCGTGTCCGTAGAATTTCACCAGATAAACATTTGGAAATTAAGACAGTTTTCGAAGAAATGCTGAACGCTGGTATCATTCGACGATCTGACAGTGCCTGGGCAGCTCCACTCCACTTGGTGAGGAAAAAGGATGGTTCATGGCGCCCTCGTGGGTTAAATGCCAGAACCATTCCTGACAAATTTCCTATCCCTCATATTCACGATTTCACATATGCATTGGCGGGCGCAACAATTTTTACAGTCTTGGATTGCCGGAAAGCATATAATCAAATTCCTGTAGCACCAATGGAAATACCTAAAACAGCGGTTATCACGCCGTTTGGTCTTTTCGTGTTCTTGCGGATGCCTTTTGGCCTCAAAAATGCAGCCCAGACCTGGCAACGATTTATCGATGAAGTGCTGCAGGGATTGTCTTTCGTCTTTGCGTATCTGGACGACATTTTAGTGTTCTCTGGCGATGCACAATGACATACCAAACATGTAGCTGAAGTGCGACAAAGATTAGAAGACGTTGGTGTGGTGCTGAATGAAGAAAAGTGCATTTTAGGTAAAAGTGAAGTGGCTTTCCTCGGATATAAGGTGTCACGTGATGGAATCTCTCTCTTGCCAGAAAAATTGGCTGCATTGCAGGAACTGTCACGTCCAAAGACTTACCGACAACTTCGACGTTTGTTAGGAATGATAAATTTTTATCGTTGACATTTACCAGGAACAGCAGCTATCCAAGCTCCGCTTACAGATGCACTCACCGGACGCTACACAAACGGGAAACGTTTTCTTAAGTGGACACCCGAAATGGACCATGCTTTTCGAGCTTTGAAGGACAGTTTGAAACAAGCATTGTCACTTGCACATCCAGTATCGGATGCGTAATTAGTGATGGCAGTTGATGCAAGCCAAACAGCGATCAGGGCAGCATTACATCAGAAAGTGAACGATTGTTGGCAGCCATTAGGCTTCTTTTCGAAAAAACTACTGCCACTACAAACAAACTGGAGTGCCTACGATAGGGAGCTGTTGGCTATTTATGAGAGTGTGAAACACTTCCGTCCTCATGTCGAAGCTCATCCAGTAACGATATATACAGATCACAAACCAATTGTGCCAGCCTTCCAAAATGCAAGTGATAAGTGCTCACCTCGTCAGTTGAGATACATTGAGTTTGTTTGCCAATTTACTACAGATGTCCGACATATTCGTGGTGCAGAAAACATAGTGGCTGACTATTTCTCCCGTGCATGTGAGGCAGTTACAATATTTAAGTATGAAGACCTCGCCAAAGCTCAGAAGACAGGTCATCAGCTTCAAGAATTTCTGAGGGATAGGTCATCAAGTCTGCAACTGCAACAAGTAGAGGTTCCAGGTGGTGGTGTTATGGTGTGATGTTTCTCAAAAGCTGCCGCGCCCCTATGTCCCACCACAATTTCGTAAGGTAGTGTTTGACAGTGTGCACAATCTCGCACACCCAGGGGCAAACACCGCAGTGAAAATGATAACAGAACGTTTTGTCTGGCCATCAATTAAGAAAGACATCCGTAGTTGGTCCCGCACTTGCCTTCACTGTCAGCGGTGTAAGGTGGGACGTCATGTACATCCTGAGGTGGGACAGTTTTCAGGCCTACCACCAAGATTCGGTCATATTCATCTAGATATCGTAGGTCCTCTACCAGTCTCTGAAGGTTTCCGATATTTACTCACATTGGTGGATAGATGCACAAGATGGTCTGAAGCCATACCACTGCCAGACATATCAGCTGAGACTGTTGCAAAGGCGTTCGTCGCGCACTGGTTGTCACGTTTTGGTTGTCCCTTGCACATAACAACAGACCAAGGAAGGCAATTCGAATCCACTCTGTTCAGCGAGCTGGCTGAACTGTGTGGTTTTCAGCACCACCACACTAACAGTTACCACCCTTCCAGCAATGGAATGGCGGAAAGATGGCATCGAACTCTGAAGGCTTCACTTATGTGCCATCAAGAAAGTTGGACTGAAGCACTTCCGCTGGTACTTTTGGGATTACAGACAGCATAAAAAGCTGATATTGGCGCATCAGTAGCTGAGATGGTATATGGAGAACCTTTAAGAATCCCATCTGAATCCTTTTCTGCTGCCCCGCTTCCAGACCAGACAGAATTACCATTATTGGTACAGAGGATTCGAGATCATGTGGCTAAGATTCGGCAAACACCAGCTATACATCATGGTTCACACCCTGTTTTTGTACACAAGGCACTGGCAGACTGCACACATGTAATGCTGCGCACTGATTCTGCACGGACACCTCTTCAGCCTCCATATACAGGCCCCTACCAAGTTTTAAAACGAGGTCAACACACATTTGAGATCCTTCAGAATGGGAAGAACAGTAAAGTGTCAGTGGAAAGACTGAAGCCAGCTTGGATGATGCCAGAACCAACGTCAGATGACCAGAGAAACAGCACAGAAGGACACGGGCTCGAAGAAACCATAAATTATCAATCATATGAAGATACAATCGGCCTATAAGAAGTTGCTCCGGACTCGCAGGTGACCAGTCGACATGACTCAACACCAACACCAATTGTTCGTACAAGGGTGGAAAGAGTGATCAAGTTTAAATACCCCTACATCCAAGGTGCTCCGCACTTTGGAAGGGGGGCTGTGTGGGAATAAGTTAATTCCCAGCTGTGTTTAAATATACTCTTTGGTGTGAAAGTGTTCGCTTAGTTATATTTGTTCCTTGCTTTAGTCTAGTTTTCTTCTTGTTTATTTAAGTGGAAGTTTGATTTTCTTAATAAAGAAAAGTGTAGATGAAGAATTCCTCTACAGTGCCTTTACTGCCCGATCACTTGTTAATAAAATGTGAAAAAAATATGTGCTACTGTATGAGTGCAGACGATTAAAAGGAAAGTACAAGATAAAACGATGTGTGATTTGGTTGTTGGTTGGGTATAATACCTGCAGCTTCTGAACTGTGGGGTGAATTCTGTTACCAGCTTGTAGGTGGGCAAAACTGTTTTGGGTTTGAAAAATGTGTAGGCCTATCATTAATAAATAACTTATGTATTTGGAATGTACTTCTGTATCCTTATATTAAACGGAAAATTTCCTAAGTAGTTACCTTTTTTTTGCATTTAGATCCTTACCAGTGGAAATTATGTAGGCTTATAATGAAATTCTTCCAACAATCATTGGGAGGAGAGTTGGTAATTTGGAATGACCGTTGTATATCGCTTCGGACGACCTGCTATCGATAATGACGGACTATCGATAGTTCCGTAGTGTCAATTTCTATCGAACATGTGAACATCGGAATGCTAACGTAGTTTGTTTAATGTTTTTGATATGTCGTGTTTTGCAGCTCTTAAATATTGAAGAAAAGACATTTTTTAAATATGCACCAAAGCTGCTTTTATTTAAATGCTGACGACTAGTTTGAGGCTTTGCCCATTTTCTAAGTCACCTATTAAGGCCAATTCACACTGTCCGTCACGTCAACGTCACGTCACGGCACCGTCACGTCAAGTTGTATTCACACTGTCCGTCAGTGTCCGTCACGTCAATTCGTCCATCTCAATACGCGATGTTGAAAGTGAGGTTATGAGTGACGATCTGTTATGTAGAAACTCATAGTTTAATACTAGAATTGAAGGAACAACAACGCTAAATGTTATTGACGGCCAAAGAAAACTTTACAGTGTATGTTTTTGGCGAACTTACTGGGAACTGAAACAACATTTCAAAACATCGACATCTATTCTCAAGCGAAAAAATAAACATACGAAGACATCAAACCATACTTGTAACAGCATAAATAGCGACTGTATACTTTAACCATTACGATTTGCATGCTGACATTGTTAATACGTCGTAAACAATTGAATTTTCGTCTTTCATTAGAACTGACATTTTCATTTAAAGTGTTTTTTAATGAAAAATATGTAATCAAATTACAATCTTATTCAAATAAACAGTTTGCTTCAGTCGTTTCTGTTACATTGTTACGTAAGATAAACCATTTTTTGGTTTCAGATATCCGACCTCGATTTTAGGGGGACACTCAATTGCCAAAAATATTTAAGTCGTCATGAAACATTTGAGATTTACCCCTAAAACGAGATACAACAACAACACAAAGATGAATAAGACACATTTACATATAAACAGTGCAATTGTCGACTGCAACATTTAATTCGCGTGACGAAAATAGGTTAACTTCCGTGTTAGCAGACGACCGTTCCGTCAAAACATTCTTCGGGAGAAAGCTTGACGTGACGTTGGCGTGACGTGACGGTCCGTGACGGACAGTGTGAACGCCGCCATTAGAAATACATTGTGGAATGTTCTGACGGACGGTGACGTGACGTGACGTGACGGACAGTGTGAATTGGCCTTTACAGAGAACAAAGTGTGTTTTACATGAAAATACATTAATATAATAATGTTATATTGATTATACAGGTTATAATTACTTACATTCATATACATTTATATTTGGTTACTGTTTATGTCACGCTGTTTGTCGTAATTTCTTTGGTGTAATTTACAGAGCTGTTGATCCAAAGATGTTTTATTAAATATGCTTTGCTTAATTTTGTTTGAATCAATATCGTTGGTTATATGCAGTGTGACATAAACAATACCATGACAAATATTGTACAATAAATTTTAGATTTCATTCCGAACTATTTTAAGTGTAATAAATTGATTTGTGTCCTATATTGTAATACAGGGATAATATTGCGGTGCTACTATAATTTATCGCGTTTCGTTGCATATTTTGAAGTATATTACGGTAGGATGGACTGTATTTTATATGCTGGCCAAGGTGTTATGGAAATTTTCGATGAATTTTTTATTGCGCATTTCTGTTTGTTCATTTAACATTTGTTCTGGGTACTTAGTCATATGTGTATAGATTTGTAATTCTTCTAAAACGTCCATTAGTTGCCCTTTGCTTACAATATGTAAAATTTTCAGATTTTCTTCTATACTCTCAGTCGAATGTTTATTTTCTCTGAGGTGTGTGCCGAATGCTGAAACATTATTTTCGCTTATTTTCTCTAAATCTAATTTTGAAAGGTCTGCCTGTCTGTCCAATGTAGGCTTTGTCACATTCATTGCATTCGATTTTGTAAACTCCAGATTGACTATAGCGATCATTTTTTTCTATTTTATGTATGATATTGGTTCCTAAAGTGTTGTTAGTGTAGAAGCCAATTTTAAGATTTGTTTTCTTCAGTGCATATTTTATTCTATCTCAAATTTGTCCCCAGTATGGCAGTATTACAAGAAATTACTGAAACAAGAAAGAAAGACAAATTTGTAATACTGCCATACTAGGGACAAATTTGAGATAGAATAAAATATGCACTGAAGAAAACAAATCTTAAAATTGGCTTCTACACTAACAACACTTTAGGAACCAATATCATACATAAAATAGAAAAAATTGATCGCTATAGTCAATCTGGAGTTTACAAAATCGAATGCAATGAATGTGACAAAGCCTACATTGGACAGACAGGCAAACCTTTCAAAATTAGATTTAGAGAAAATAAGCGAAAATAATGTTTCAGCATTCGGCACATACCTCAGAGAAAATAAACATTCGACTGAGAGTATAGAAGAAAATCTCAAAATTTTACATATTGTAAGCAAAGGGCAACTAATGGACTTTTTAGAAGAATTACAAGTCTATACACATATGACTAAGTACCCAGAACAAATGTTAAATGAACAAACAGAAATGTGCAATAAAAAATTCATCGAAAATTTCCGTAACACCTTGGCCAGAGTATAAAATACAGTCCATCCTACCGTAATATACTTCAAAATATGCAACGAAACGCGATAAATTATAGTAGCACCGCAATATTATCCCTGTATTACAATATAGGACACAAATCAATTTATTACACTTAAAATAGTTCGGAATGAAATCTAAAATTTATTGTACAATATTTGTCATGGTATTGTTTATGTCACACTGCATATAACCAACGATATTGATACAAACAAAATTAAGCAAAGCATATTTAATAAAACATCTTTGGATCAACAGCTCTGTTTAAATTACACCAAAGTAATTACGACAAACAGCGTGACATAAACAGTAACCAAATATAAATGTATATGAATGTAAGTAATTATAACCTGTATAATCAATATAACATTACTATATTAATGTATTTTCATGTAAAACACACTTTGTTCTCTGTAATAGGTGACATAGAAAATGGTCAAAGCCCGAAACTAGTCGTCAGCATTTAAATAAAAGCAGCTTTGGTGCATATTTAAAAAAATGTCTTTTCTTCAGTAGTTTGTTTACTCGCAAGCGTAGGCGAAATCAGTTGCCTTTATGATATAGGAGAAAATTGTTTACCCTAGACTACGATAATACCTTTCTGAACCGGAGATTCACATACTAAAAATAATTTTAAAAAATTGTTTAAGATGTGGCGACTAATCATCGTGTACTGTACGTCGTCGTCGTGTTTATAAAGTGGATTCGCTCGCCGCCACAGATGATGTTGCCTCAGCATGTCTGTTTATTCTTTGTTTTGCGAGACTCCTGTTTATTTTTTAGTACATAGTTACGACTGTAATCTTCCGTTTGAAACATTGTGCTTTTGATGTGACGATTATACTTTAACGTAAAACGTCTCTCATTTGTATTTAATGTATTATATCTACAGTCACAGGTCTACTAAATAAATTATTTCCAAATGGTTTCTGCAGAGAATAATTCCGCGTTCTAGCGGTTTGAAAGATACACGCTAACAAAACGTCGGACAGTTCTGCTTCAGCTGCCTCGACATTTGGTGACCCCAAGTAGAGGCAACTTTCCGTAGTGCAGGAATTACCGCCGACTCGTCGAAGTTTCTTTGGTCGTCCAATTGGATCAACAATATGCCGCGGAAATTCAAGACATTATAACCGCGCCACCGACAGCAGATGCATACAAGAAGCTAAAAACAGAGCTGATTCGAAGAGTAGCCGCTTCACAGGTGGAACGCATACGGCAAGTGCTCACACAAGAAGATGTTGCTGATCACAAACCTTCTAGTATCTAAGGCATTTGCGAAGCAAGGTAGACGTCGGTATGGTTCCTGACAACTTATTACGCACAATTTGAAGTAACCGCCTGCCGCCACAACTTAAGGCGATTATAGCGCCTCAAACAGAGATGTCCCTTGACGCTGTAGCGGAACTCACAGATCGAAGCAATGACACCAGTGCGTGTCAGAAGCCGGCAGCAGTACGGCGGCAACGTCGGGAGTTGCGCATAGCAACTATGATTCATTAGCAGCGAAGGTACACGTTCTTTGAAACCAGCTCAGTGAACTGATGTCTCGACAAAGCGTCAACAAAGGCAGAAACCGTTACCGACGCAGGCCCAGAAGTAAATCTTCGAAAGGCACTTCGTCTCCTGATGCAGAACATTCGATGTGCTGGTACCACCGTAAATTTGGTGAACAGGCACATAAATGTACTAGTCCTTGCTCGTTCCCAAATGCCAGCGGCGGTCGACCTTAGGCGCAGCAGACTGCCGTGCAGGATCACAGCGCCTGTTTATCAGCGACAGGAAGTCTGGAATGAAATTTCTGATAGACACGGATTCTGATTTGAGTATATTACCACGATCTGCAATATATCGCTGCCGTCCACCGACTGCATTCTGTTTATCAGCCGCTAATAATTCAATGATATCGACTTATGGAATGCAGAGTATTGAGCTGGACTTAGGACTACGTCGCGCGCTGAATTGGAATTTCACCATCGCAGACGTCGCTGAGCCAATCGTCGGTGCGGATTTCTTGGCATATTACCGACTGTTGCCTGACGTAGCGAATTCCCGGCTCGTGGACAACGTGACTGGCCTAACTTCGCCTGGTTTTCGCCGTAGCACCACCACACCCAGCGCCAAGCTCGTGCAAGCGGAAGACTGTAAGTACTCATCTCTATTATGTCAATTTTCGACATTGACTAGGCCCCCTGGAGCCCCAAAACAAGTGCATCATAAGACTGTGCATTACATTAATATCACAGATGGCCCTCCAGTGTCAGGTAGGCCCAGGCGGCTGGCACCAGATCGACTAGCAATAGCAAAGGCGGGATTCTCGAGTAGCTCATGGTCTTCAGCGGTTCATCTCGTTCCTAAAAAGAGTGGAGCATGGCGCCCCTGCGGCGATTATAGAGCACTTAATGCAAGAACAATACCAGACCGTATCCAGTTCCGCTGTTGCGAGATTATAATCATGCCTTACATGGTGCAACAATCTTTACTGTGCTAGATTGTGCCAAAGCTTACACTCACATACCAGTGGCGGAGAAAGATATACCTAAAACGGCAATTATCACGCCATTTGGCTTATTTGAAAGCATGTATATGACATTCGGTTTACGCAATGCAGCTCAGACCTGGCAAAGGTTTATTGATTCAGTATTACCTTTTTGTTTCACTTACCTTGATGATATCTATATTTCCGGCCACTGAAGAACAACATCAACAACATCTCAAATTTGTGTTTGAACGCTCGGAACAGTATGGCGTAGTTTTGAACATAGCCAAATGCATATTTGGGCAACCTGAAATCAATTTTCTCAGCCATCGTATTTCGGCTGCGGGCTCCCTTCCCTTACCGGATAAGGTTTGAGCTATCCTAGAAATACAGGAACCAAATGCCATCAAAGAGTTACGTAGGTTTCTCGGGATGCTGAATTTTTATCGTCAACATCTGCCACGAGCAGCAGAATTACAAGAACCCTTGACAGCAGCGCTTTCCGGATCCATGATTAAGATAAATTCATTAGTACAGTGGACTGAAGCAATGAATTCTGCTTTTGAGGCCACGAAACGTTGCTTGGCGGACGCTGCATTGTTGGCCCATCCTGAACTTGACGCACCATTAGCGGTAGTAGTTGATGCAAGTTTAAAGGCTAAAGGTGCCGTGTACAACAATGGACGAATGGCTCATGGCAACCAATAGCGTTTTATTCGCATAAGCTGTCGCCTTCACAACAAAAGTGGAGTACTTACGACCGGGAACTTCTCGCTATATACAAGGCTATTAAATATTTCCGACCTCAGATAGAAGCGAGGGGTTTTGTTATACACACAGATCATAAGCCTCTGACGTATGTATTCCGACGCAATAGTAACAACTGTTCGCCTTGGCAGTACAAACGTTTAGAGTTTATTGCACAGTTTACCACAAAAATAGAGCACGTCTCTGGATTAGATAATGTGGTGGCCGACTGTCTCTCTCGAGTAAACAGTATCTCAAGCCCAATCGACTTCACTGCACTTGCTCAGGCACAACAATCTGACCAAGAGCTCCAGATATTGCTGAAGGATGACAACACAGCAATACAGATGCAGCTAGTTAGCGTTCCCGGCACAGATGCTAAACTGTACTGTGATATCTCGACTGGAAGACCAAGACCATTCCGTCCTATTTAATTTCGCAGACAAGCTCTCTATAATTGCCATGGTTTATCTCATCCCGGAATCCGCCCTACGTTCCGCCTCATATCAAAGCGTTTTGTCTGGCCAGGAATGGAAAAGAACTGCCGTGAGTGGACGCGTTCATGTGTTCCATGTCAACGCAGTAAAGTGTCTCGTCACGTACATGCTCCAGTGGGCAATTTTCCCGAAGTCTCCTCACGTTTTGCACATGTGCATCTTGACATAGTTGATCCGTTAAGTCCATCAAATGGGCAACATTACTTACTTACTATTATAGACCGTTTCACTAGATGGCCGGAGGCGGTACCACTAGACAACATTACAGCAGAAACACTAGCTTCAGCCTTTGCGTCTACATGGCTGTCAAAATTTGAATGCCCACTGCATAAAACAACAGACCGAGGCTGGCAGTTTGAGTCAGACTTATTCGCCAAGCTTGCACAATTCTGTGGGTATGTTCATCACAAGAACACAAGTTACCGTCCTCCAAACAATGGTTTAATTGAACGATGGCACCGATCGCTCAAGTCTGCTGTAATGTGCCATGACACAGCCTGGTGTTGATTAAACATCAAATGCAATTTTCTTGAAGAAAATAAACATTTATTAAAAACTCCGCTAAAGAACGATAGATAAGATACTTCAAGCAATCACCAAGACAACTGAACAACAGCACATCTAATTAAAAATAGTTCATGGAATCTTCAATTGTTACCTTCAAAGAGTAAGAACACACACACAAATAATAGTACATTGAATAAATAAATCATATACTTTGACACTCTCCCGTAATGTTTTCATGTGTATTGTGAAGTAGACACCATACCAGCAAGTTCCTTCATCAATTTTAACTTTGTAAGTGGTAGTCCTTTTGTCAAAATATCAGCTGCCTGTCTATTAGTTGGTACGTAACTCACATTGACCTTATTCTGTTTAACCAGTTGACGAA
The DNA here is from genome assembly GCA_026315105.1 of Locusta migratoria. Lineage (NCBI taxonomy): Eukaryota > Metazoa > Arthropoda > Insecta > Orthoptera > Acrididae > Locusta > Locusta migratoria. The sequence goes on along the minus strand of CM048749.1, from coordinate 372,671,392 downwards.
TGTAATGGTACCTTGTTTCTATATGTTTTAACGTTCATAAAACCTTGAACCGTTAATGAATTTGATAGCACTTTGGTTATCTATTTGTAAAACAGGAACTGAAGATTCATTAACGGCTCCAATTTCTTTCAGAAGTTGATCCAACCACACAAGTGATTTACAGGCTTCACTTGCAGCCACATATTCTGCCTCCATTGAAGAAAGAGCAACACACTTTTGCAATTTACTCTTCCACACAACTGGCCCTCCATGGAACTTGAGTAGAATGCCACTTGTTGACCGCCTAGTCCCTCTGTCCCCACCATGATCTGCATCACTGTAAGCTTCAATATTACAGTTGTCATCTTTCAAGAACTGAATACCATCTGTTATTGTTGACTTTAGATACCTAAGTATCCGTTTGAGCAATGCAAAATGTGCCTGTGTTGGCGAGTCTTGAACTCTTGATGCAACATTAACAGCATATGATAAATCCGGCCTTGTATCTTGTGTTAAATACATCAAACTTGCAACCATTTCTCGATATAGCTTCGTATTATTAAAAGGCGGTGATTCACCTGGTATCCATCCTGGTTCAATGGGTAAAGATAACGGTTTTGCATCCACCATACCACATTTCTCTAAAATTATTTTCACATATGCTGACTGGTTTATTTGAATGCAGTTGTCAAACTTCTTGATTTGTAAACCTAAGAAGTAATCAACCTTTTCCACAGTAATCTGAAAACGTTTACCCAACTGTTCTATAAACTTGGATGTTGCATCAGTGGAACCCAAAGCCAGTCCATCATCAACATAAAACAATAGTACTAGGTTTTCACCATAGAACATACATGGATCTGAATGACTCTCCCATAAATTACATTCAATAAGAAACTTTACAAGACATTCATACCAACATTTTTAAGCTTGATTTAAACCATATAGATTCTTCAGTAATTTGCATACATGTCCTGTACCATCGTCACACCCCTCTGGTTGATACATGTACATTTCTTCCTTCAAAATACCATCAAGATATGCTGTCCTCACATCAAATTGCCTTACACACCAATAATGTTGAACTGCAACACTCAACAGGCATCTCATTGTCTCAAATCTTACAACAGGGCTAAAAGTGTCAACATAATCTATTCCAAAGCGCTGAGTATATCCTTTTGCCACCAGGCGAGCCTTATACCTAACCACTTCATTATTTTCATTTAATTTTGTAGCAAAGACCCACTTATTTTCAATTAGCTTGTTTGGTTTTTCTTTGTTCACTAGTTCCCATGTTTCATTTTTCTGTAGAGCATTTATTTCTTCCTCCATAGCTTTCTTCCATGCTTCAGAATTTTCTGACTGCATTGCTTCTTTATAGTTCGTTGGTGTTTCACAAAGCAACATCATTCTAGGTTTATGGTCTGAATCTTCACAGTAGCAAGGTTTCTTCAAATTCCGTCGTCCATATAAATTGTGGCTTCCTTTCTCTTCATGTCTTGCCTCCAAGTTACTTTCAGCTTGTTCCTCAGTGCCATTGAAATCGTTGCTAACCCTTTCATCACTTACAGTTACATCTCGGTTAACAGTATCAGTTTGACTGTCCTCTTCAAAATCAAAATTTTTATGTTCATGTTCTGCAGCATCTTCATCTATATCTGACATATTTTAGTCTTATGAGTATATGATTTCTGTAACTGTTTGACTGCAAACTTTACATCTCTGTAAACACAGACACATCCTTTTTCAGGAAAATAAATACGGTACTCACAATCATCATAACCAACCACATATCCTTTAGAAGATTTAGCATCAAACTTCGTCCGTTTTTGTGTAGGAATCCATGCATAACATTCTGTTCCAAAAAAATCACTAAATTATCAAAACGACCTTTCTTCTTCATAAATATTTCAATTGGAGTTTTACCTTTCATTTTGGCGGGACCAGTTCGGTTCAGAGTGTATGTAGCAGCCAGAATAGCCTCACCCCACAATGCTTTTGGCAAATATTCAGCTGAGCAAAGCCAAGAACGTGCCATCTCACAAAGAATCCTGTTTTCCCACTCGGCAACTCCATTCTGCTGAGGAGTATATGGTGCAGTTATTGAATGTTTCAGCCCAATTGAGTCAGAAATCTTCTGTACATCGTTGTTGTGGAATTCCTTGCCACCGTCTGTACGTAATTCTCTTACAGTAACATCTGCCTGAGTCTTCATCATCTTAATGAATACTGGTAATTTTTCTTTAATTTCATCTTTGTGATGCAGAAGGTATGTTACTCTAAAACTGGAAAAATCGTCCTTAAAAACAGCAAAGTATCTATGACCCTGCAAATCAGTTTCCTCCATTGGTCCACATATATCTGCATAAAATAATTCTCCAGGTTTTGTTGGTTTCTCCACTCTTTCACCAAATGCCAAGCGATTATGTTTACCATAGACACACCCTTCACAAAGGCTATTATCAAACATTGTCTCTATACCATGATCCTTCAAGAACTGGTGCACATGGCGCTTATTTTGATGACCCATTCTTTCGTGCCAACTCTGCAAGGTGTCATCAGTTTCAGCAACAACACAGGACTTTACTTTACGAACAACTTTCACAGCTAAACGATAACGTTCACTTTCAGCAATGGATGTAGCAACAGAAATCGGAATATCATTTTTGAAAGTTCGATTACTTGATTTATTCCGTTTTCTGCAGCCTTCTTAACAGAAAATAAGTTGCAGGATCCATCAGGACAAAACCAAACATCTTCAAAATATCGATCTGTCCACTTCTGTCCATTAAAAACTTTTACATCAATACGAACTGGGCCAAGTGCTTCAATTTGCACACCATTCTTGGCACTATCCATCTTCCTTGGAGTCTTAAAAGGTTCATAGGTAGTGTACCAGTCACGCTGATTTGTTACGTGATGCGTCGCACCACTGTCAATGTACCACTCATCACAATCAAGCGTATTTACATCTACTGAAAAACTACTGTTGCGTTTCAACATTAAAACTTTGCTTAACATAGCACAGTCTTCATTTTTATTCACGGAAATACTCGCACATTCATTTGAGTGATGGCCTTTTTTCTTACATTTGAAACACACTAGGCCTGTTTTGCACTGTTTTGATAAATGATCTACTTTACCGCAAGAAAAACATTTTCTATCTTCATTTCTTTTGTGATTAGACGTTTTTAATGCGTCTGTTTCGGTAGTTTGTTTGCGCCTTTGTCGCTCTTTATTAATCTTCATTTTCGACATCATTGCTGAAGCAACACTTTCTTTATCACGATCTGTAATTCTCAATTCATAATTTACACAGCGTTTCTGCAGTTTACTCCACGTCTTCTCTTCAGCAGGTAAATCGTGCCATGTTTTATAAATGTAGTCAAATTCGTTCGGCAAAGTTTGCAAAAATCGCGCACAAAGATCACCATAGTCGATTGGCTTGTCTAGCAGGGCAAGTTGAGTTTTTATTTCATCATATTTCGCTAAATGGCCTTGTATACCACCAGATGCTTCCCACACAATGTTGTGAAATTTATGTCAAAGCAGATCAATATTTTCGGCTGAGTGAACATCGTAAATCTTGTGTAGCTTATCCCAAATCTCTTTAGCAGTCTTACATTCACCAACACGAAGTAAAGGCTTTTACAGTCGGCGGAGCAGCACACCACGCCCGCCCACCGCCCGTGAGCGCAATTGCAAGCATGGGCTTATCTTGTGTCATCAGAGACCACCGCTTCGATTAAGGGCCACAAGGAAAACCAAAAAACATCACAAGAAAATAGAAACACCGCAATAACAACTTACGGTGTCACACCACGGAGAGCGCATTATAATCTGAAGATGCCCTGCTAAAGGGCGAAACGCGTCATTAACTAATAAATAAATTTGCAATCAAGACAGTTTTAAAGAATATTTATTCTAACTGATTGCTGTTGTACACCATGGATTGGAAATCATTTTATTTTTTCACTTAGGAATTCAGCAGATAAAACTCTGACAAGAATTGTTAAATGAGTGTGTGTATTATAATGGTTTATGGACACTTAAGTAATTACATTTCATTCTACCACTTTCAAAGAGAATACTCAGCTTTTCAACATTACAATGTATGGGGGTTCTGCTTGCTGCAACATTATTAACCTGGGGCGTCGTGGTAGAAATAAATACTCGTAGATACAATTTTTCACTTCTTTTAAAATTTGCAATCAAACTGCTTCTCCAGCAAAATATTACAAGTTCAAAACATATACAAAGCATCAGAATGGTAGTACGTCCATTTCAAAACACAGACTGACATAGCTTCCAGTGCACTTTAGAAAAGCCAAAACTAGAACTCCCCCACTCAAGGCAGTGAGGCAAATATATAACATCAGCAATAATGACCTTACATTATCCATTGTTCATAACAATTGAATATACTAATTTAGAATTAACAAACACACAAAGAAAACATTTCATGTACACAAAAATAATCACAGTATAAAATTAAAACTATACATACAATAATTTTACATGGCACGTATTTTTTAAGTCGAACTCTCTGATCTTTCTGTTGACAACAAAGTGCAATGTTAAATGTCAATTAATTAGTTAATGAGTACATCATACATGTTCCTAACATATATTGATCTATCAATTCTCTTCGCAAATCTGAAAATAGGTTCAAAATCTCACGTCAGTCAATATATACAAAGAATTACAATATTGAATTCTGACTATTACATTAATTATCACAATTAGCTGGTCAATACAACTTGTTTATGAGCCTAACCTATATACAAGGCTATTTATTTTCATGACTTTATGTTTTACATAAGTTTGTACCCTTCGTCTGTCTATTTATTAAAATAATGTACAATGACAAAAGTATTGTTCATAGAACTGTCTGGAAACGTCTTATACAAATCTCTTAATTTATGAAATCTATCGCTTGTTTTAATCACAATATCACCAAGACACTGTCCTACACTGATTCCTAGGCTGGCTATTTCGTTTTTAACAAACTTCACACGCAACATGTATCACTATTGATCGACATGATTCCAGCTCCAGCACAGACGGTATCGCACGATGACATTGAGATGAGAGGGCCAGCAGTATCCTCACAATACCCCCTCCCCCCCATCAGCTCGACGATGCCCTCATAAGTCGAGGTGATGTAAGAGTGAAGCACCTACTTTGGATGGCTTGGACCCGGTGGCTGGCTTGGCTGCAGTACCTCACTTAGTCCTGTCTGGGGTTGGCACAGCACAGTCCACACACGCAGCATCACCAGATCCTGAAAGTTCCAAGTGCAGTAAGTAGGTGACAAGGATATGGCCTCCCAAGAGCAGAGGGCAGAATTGGGAACAGCTGAAACTCGAGAATCTGCCACACTGAACTTGTCTGATCTTTTTAAGTATCAAAACAAAATACACAAGAGACATATGTCAAAAAAATATCCACATAACTATACTGTAAAATTTACTTTAATCAAATTCTGAACTGAACTTTTTAAAACTTTGAGCACATGACACTTGGTATCTTACAAAATCATTAGACACTAACATTAGTTAACTGATTCTATCATGACTTCTATCAATATCTCGTATACTTTAACTCTTTAATACTCAGGCAACAATTTGAATTCAAATTTTAACTGTGACATAAATTAATAATCACAACAAACTATATTGAAACCAATAGTCTTATTAACAAAAATATTACATACACACATTTCATACCTTAACACTAAAGAAGAAAGATAGAATGATAGATATGAGATAATTTAAACAGGTTACATAATGAGTAGGACATGTGGCACCAGAAACCGAAATCAGAAGTATGCTAGCACATAGCTAGAAACCCAGTGCTTGCGAACACCCTTAGCACACACAGAATGTGTAGTTTCCTGAGATTTACAAAAGTTTATATACCACGTGTTGATAATACAAGTTTCAAGATTTTTCATCAAAGAATACATATAGAAAAAACTCTTATAGCTGCAATAAATTTTACAAATATAGCTCCTGTACCAAGTCTTATTATTTCCCACTACTATCTTTATGGCTTGAGTTCTCTTATCTTCAAATTCACCCCCCCCCCCCACTGGCAAACAAGAGAGTGAATCAGCAACAAGATTGTCCTTGCCCTTAATTTATTCCATAGCAAATTTGCATGTTTCTAGCTTAATAGAGATCCCTCCTGCTCTTAATAGTCTGCGCACTTCTTCCAGTAAGCTTATATGTTCTTCCCAGGTTTGACCAGTGACAAGGATATCATCAACATACACTATTAACTTTTCAAAAAGATCTTTGCCTAATACCAAATCCAAAGCTCTGATAAATTCAGCTACAGAAACATTTAATCCGAATGGGGCCACACAGTACTGATAGCTTCTTCCATTGTACAAGAAAGCAGTGTACTTCCTTGAGTCTCTGTCAAGTGGCACCTGATTAAAACCAGAAGTCAAGTCCAGGCTAGTCATATATTTTATATTTTCAAATTTATACAATAGTTCGTCGATGCTCTCTGGATGGTCAGTTTCCCTTTCTAAAAACGTATTCAGATGTCTGGAGTCAAGTACAATTCTCACATCTCAATTCTTCTTGGATATCACGATGATTGGGTTGTTGTATTCACTAGTACTCCTCTCAATTATGTTCCAGTTTTCCATCTTTTCAAGTTCTTTCTCTATAGCTTTCCTTTTTGCAATGAGGACACCGTATGGTTTGATGTAAAATGGTTCATGTGGTTTGACCCGAAAGGTACACTGGTAGTTTTTCACTTTCCCCTGGTCTGTCATCGAACACATCATGATAGTTCCACAAGACTCTTCTCAGCTCTTCTTTTTGTTCTTTGTCTAACTTGTTGGCTTCCTCCACTTTGGTATTTACGAGTTCATGATAATTAATATCCTCCGTGGCTTCTTCAGGCTCTTCATGCATGTCTTCTGCATCTCTGTTATGATCTAATAAATCTAATTCTAGACTCTGCTTACTCAGATTATTCCTATTTTTCAATATCATAGCAGTACAATGTAAAACACGTCTTTGGATCCACAAACATAACTTTTCTTCCTCCACAGTTAAATACAGCATTCACTTTCCTGATCCAGTCAGTTCCTATCAAGTTATCCTCAGACAGATTAGGTTTTACTAGACATCCTTGACAAAGATTCACATCATTCACACTGAAGTTCAACAGGGTATGTCGGTTAACTAACTTGCTGTGTCTGCTGGTAGCACCCTTGATCTTGATTCCTACTACAGGCTTCTCCATGTAGTCCGGTACATCTTTCACACAATCTCTAAATTGTTCAGAAATTCCACTGATTGGACTACCTGTATCAACTAACGCTTCCTTGCCTTTTCCATTAATAAACACGGTAATATATGGGCATCCGGTGACATCATATTGTATATCTTTCTCTTCTTCATGAGTAATATCTTCATATTTCATAGTACAGGAATCGTCATTAGCTTGAACATGATTAAAGGACACATTACTTTCAACACGTTGACGAACCATACATCCATTAGCAACACAGTTATCATTGGTAACACACTGCTCTAACCAAGGCACATTATCTTCTAGCTCATGATAGTTACACAGCAGCTTATTTAGAACATTGGCTTTCTCTTTCTTATCAATGTAACTCTGTATGACACAATTCAAGATGTTTTTCCCTACCTCTTCTTGTCTGTTTCTGCTTCAACAACTTTCAATACTGCTCAATTTCACTGGTACGACTTGATTCTCACAAGACTGACATCATCTATAACACACACTGTCTCACACTGGCCATCAGACACGATGCAACCTTCCTTGACTTCAACATAAATCATCCCATCTAGTTCCTTCTCCAAATCTTCAAATTCCATGACCCCCACATCTTCTTCACTATCTTCAACACTGTCATCCTCTGACTTCACTGAACTCAAAATCTTCATGGTCCTCAGTCTTCACAGTTTCATGAGCAGTAACATTCACTCTGTCTTCAGCATCTTCAACCTTATCACTTAGCAATTTACACAGTCCAAACACATTATTTCTTCACTTATTTTGGGTTCTTCTACAATCAGATCTTCACTTGCATTATACATATTTCCTACAATATCATCAACTAGTACAACCTCTTCTGATTCTATACTCTTGTCCTCTTCTTTCGAAGCCTGGTTCTTAATGACTTCCCATAGTTCTTTGTTAAACTTGAGCCGATTTACCCTGTGTGTTACCTTCTGTCCCTGTCTATATTGCTCATTTTCCCATTTGTGTCCAAATCTGATCTTATTTGTGTTAGCCTGATTTCTTGTTCTATTTCTCACCCCAACCTGATAGGCTTTCATAGGGGCGACATTTAGTTTTCCTGCCTGTTTCCATTAGATTTGTAGTAACCTTGGTTCCTATCGTTTCTTCCTTGTCTGTTCCTATAATCTGTACTCCCACCTTGCTGTCTACTTCGGTTCTCACGACTATCTTCTTAGTGATTATCTCTTCTGTCTCTTCCATGATGGTCTTCTTGGACCGGTTTCTCTCTCTTTCTCTCTCATAACTTCTGTCTAATCTTCCAATAAGTCTTAAGAAGTCCTCAACTCAATCGTCAGGACTGCAATCTAATGCTTGCTGTATTCTACCTGGTAATCTTCTATGTAGGGTGTCCACCAATGTGACTTCGTCTAAAGGCGAGTCAAGATGCACTAATTTTCTGATTTCAGCCTCACGAAAGTCCCTCATGTTGCCATAACTTACCTTGTACTTTCCCCCATGCAAGAAATCACATCTTACTCTAGCCTGCTTGCTTTTGGACCAGAATTTATTCAAAAAGCACCTCTCAAACTCACTATATGACATGTCCTCTGTATCTAACTGATTGACCAAAGTATAAGCTTCATTGTCCAAAAATCTCTTTACAAATTTAATTTTCATTGCATTAGCCATTTCTACTGTGAAGTTGTCAGAGCAATGATGTAAAAAGTCTTTAGGATGGATTTTTCCTTCCCTAGGGAATGTCTTAAATACTACATTTGCCCAATTAAAGCCACAACAGATCGACATTTTGCTATTTACTACACTTTCTTGCAATAAACTGACCCTTTGACTGAGGTTACACACATCCTTCTTAATAATAACTTCAGAATTTGTCACACTTTCACTAATTTTATTTTCTAATGACACTTTAACTCCCTGAATTTCAGTTTTTCTAATTTTATTTTCCTGATCAAAATACTTTTCTACGGTACTAATTTTGTTTTCAAGGTCAGACTCAACATTACTGATTCTACTTTCTGCTACAGTCACACGAGTGTCCAACTGTTCATGTCCTAACTTCATTGCCCTTTCAAGATCACATGTTTGTTTCCTGATTTCGTCAACTGCTCTGTTTGTTTCGTTTATCTGAGACTTTAAATCTGCTAAACCATCATCTATCTTTTTGCTCAGATCATGATTTCCCTTGTCAATATGCTCAGTTATTTGTTCTGTTAATCGATTTAATAACTCTACAAGACCTGGTGATGCAAGAATTATTTCTTCACTATTTGATACATTGCTACGAGGTGTACTGGCTATCACATCCTGATATGACATGTCTACACTAGATTACCTATTCTCAGTTGACATCGTCTTTTACAGAGCCAAACAACCCAGACTACAAATACAAATTAATAAGCGCTGCTGTACTTATCTTATTGTTCAGTGTCCAGCGATGCGACGATCAGGGCCCAAGCATTAAATTTCCAGGTTAAGTGCTCCGTTTTTCTTTGGGTATAGTTCCAGATTCACGTCCTCCTTGGTTTTTCTAGCATCAATTATATACATACAAATATACTTCTCCTGCAACGCAAACACTCTGTAGACACAGTATATGACGAAATCCCAGCTATGCTCCACCACTTGTAACAGTTACATTCTATTTAGGTAATTACATTTCATTCTACCACTTTCAAATAGAATACTCAGCTTTTCAACTTTAAGATGTATGGGGGTTCTGCTCGCTGCAACATTATTATCCTGGGGCGTTGTGGTAGAAATAAATACTCGTAGATACAATTTTTCACTTCTTTTAAAATTTGCAATCAAACTGCTTCTCAACTAATACATTACAAGTTCAAAACATATACAAAGCATCAGAACGGTAGTACTTCCATTTCAAAACACAGACTGACATAGCTTCCAGTGCACTTTAGAAAAGCCAAAACTAGAACTCCCCCACTCAAGGCAGTGAGGCAAATATATAACATCAGCAATAATGACCTTACATTATCCATTGTTCATAACAATTGAATATACTAATTTAGAATTAACAAACACACAAAGAAAACATTTCATGTACACAAAAATAATCACAGTATAAAATTAAAACTATACATACAATAATTGTACATGGCTCGTATTTTTTAAGTAGAAATCTCTGATCTTTCTGTTGAGAACAAAGTGTGATTTTAAATGTCAATTAATTAGTTAATGAGTACATCATTCATGTTCCTAACATATATTGAACTATCAATTATCTTCGCAAATCTGAAAATAGGTTCAAAATCTCACGTCAGTCAATATATACAAAGAATTACAATATTGAATTCTGACTATTACATTAATTAACACAATTAGCTGGTCTATACAACTTGTTTATGAGCCTAACCTATATACAATGCTATTTATTTTCATGACTTTATGTTTTACATAAGTTTGTACCCTTCGTCTGTCTATTTATTAAAATAATGTACAATGACAAAAGTATTGTTTATAGAACTGTCTGGAAACGTCTTATACAAATCTCTTAATTTATGAAATCTATCGCTTGTTTTAATCACAATATCACCAAGACACTGTCCTACACTGATTCCTAGGCTGGCTATTTCGTTTTTAACAAACTTCACACGCAACATGTATCACTATTGAACCACACGATTCCAGCTCCGGCGCAGACGGTATTGTACAATAACATTGAGATGGGAGGGCCAGCAGTATCGTCACAGTATGCATCAGCTTGAGGTGTTAAACACTGAAGATTATGTTGATTCAGCAACATATCACACTGAACATTATGTTGGTTCAGCAACATATCACCAACAAAATCACAGACTACAATGCCTCTGTCAATTCTGCAGTATCTCTCCTTCTTGCTTAGTAACATTGATAACCTGTAACAATACATGATTATCAAATTATGAATGTTTAAATGCCTAAGTTAAATATTAGTACAAATTTAGTCTAGACACCCAATACTCACTTTTGTCTCACACAGATCATTTCCCACTGAATATAAAATCTGAAATCCTAGTAAAATTACTCCAGTATGTGTACACTGGACTGTTTTCGATGTATTTTGTACTTTGAAGGTCTGCCTGAAAATACAGAAAACAAAAATAAATCACGCAGTGAAGGATTTCATGACTGAATGTTATAGCACCTGATGAATCTTACAGGTTGTATGGTCATGGTTTGTGAAACATTTCCTGTCGTGACATCTTGTCCAGAGCTGCGCTGCACATATTCAAAGGTGCTCCTGGTGGCATAGAGTCTTGCCCATTGAGTCTGCTGTCAGAGTGGCATGCAGGCAAATGTCAATCAGCATACCTTTACACCTCCTAACCAGGTAACATGTCACAGTAATCTTGCCATATTTTCTTCTGTGTTGTTTGTTGCTAACAATATCAGCAGCTTTCACTCAGTTAATACCAGTCAGAAATCCAATCTTCATTTGAATCACACTTCTTTGACTCTTGTGCAGAAAAATGTGCAGTATTCTGCTGCATCCATTTGCAATAAGCTGCCAGAAGAAATAAAAAATCTTAATATCCACACACTTTCAAGTCTAAGCGTAGGACAATTAATTCGTGTCTTACATTGTTATTTTCACTTAACACCTCCAACTTGTTTTCTGCAAAGGATTCCTACGTTTGATTTATTCTATTACATCTACATCTACATACATACTCCGCAATTCACCGTAAGGTGCGTGGCGGAGGGTACACTGTACCACTACTAGGCATTTCCTTTCCTATTCCACTCCCAAATTGAACGAGGAAAAAAAGAATGCCTATATGTCTCCGTACGAGCCCTAATTTCTCTTATCTTGTCTTTGTGATCTTTACGCGAAATGTAAGTAGGCGGCAGCAAGATCGTACTACACTCAGCTTCACATTCCGGCCCTCTAAATGTACTCAACAGAAATTCACGAAAAGAACGTCGTCTTTCTTCCAGCGATCCCTAATTGAGTTGCCGAGCATTTCCGTGACACTCGCGCATTGGTCGAACCTACCGGTAACAAATCTAGCTGCTCGCCTCTGAACCACCTCTATGTCTTCCTTCAAACCGATCTGCTGCGGGTCCCAAATACTTGAGCAATACTCAAGACGTGGTCGTACAAGCGTTTTATACGCGATCTCCTTTACAGGTGAAGTACATCTTCCCAAAATTCTCCCAATAAAACGAAGTCTGCTGTCCGCCTTACTCACAACTGTCCTTCATATTCGTTCCACTTCATATCGCTCTGCAATGTTACGCCTAGATATTTGAACGACGCGACCGCATCAAGAAGCTCACTACTGATGCTGTATTCGAACATTATAGGATTGTTTTTTCTACTCATGCGCATCACCTTACATTTTTCTACATTCAGAGCTAGCTGCCATTCTTCGCACCAACTAGAAATTTTGTCTAAGTCAACCTGTATGCTATTACAGTCACAGACAACACCCTCCCATACACCACAGCATCATCAGCAAACAGCCGCAAATTACAACTTACTCTGTCCATCAGATCATTTATATAGATAGAAAATAATAGCGGTCCTATCACACTCTCCTGGGGCACGCCTGACGATACACTTGTCTCTGATGAACACTCGCTGTTGAGAACAACGTACTGCGTTCTATTACTTAGGAAGTCTTCCAGCCAGTCACAAATCTGTGAACCTATTCCATAAGCTCGTATCTTCGTTAGCAGTCTGCAGTGTGGCACCGTGTCGAACGCCTTTTTGAAGTCGAGAAAAACACAATCCGCCTGTTGCCCTTTGTCCATGGCTCGCAAGATGTCATCTGAGAAAAGGGCAAGCTGAGTTTCTCATGAACGATGTTTCCTAAACCCGTACTGATTCATGGAAAGAAGCTTTTCCGTTTCAAGGAAATTTACTATATTCGAACTGAGAATATGCTCCAAAATTCTACATGAAACCGATGTCAACGATATTGGCCTGTAATTGTATGGGTCAGTTCTCTTTCCTTTCTTATACACGGGAGTCACCTGCGCTTTTTTCCAATCACTAGGAACTTTGCGCTGAATTAAAGATTCGCTATAAATGCAAGCTAAGTAGGGGGCCAATGCCGCAGAATAGTCTTTGTAAAACCGAACTGGTATTCCATCCGGACCAGCAGACTATCTCGTATTTAGCTCTCTCAGCTGCTTCTATACACCGGAAATACCTATTGCTATGTCCCCCATTTCGGAATTAGTACGTTGATCAAATGATGGCATATTTGTGCGGTCCTCCTGCGTGAAAGATTTCTTAAAGGTTAAATTTAGAACTTCAGCTTTCCGTTTGCTTTCTTCTATTACTCCCCGGAATGATCAACTAGTGACTGGACAGTGGGCTTTGACCCGCTTATCGATTTTACATAGGACCAGAATTTTTTCGGGTTCTCGGAAAGATCTTTTGCTAAGATATGGCTGTGATAATTATTGTATGCTTCACGCATCGATCTTTTTATAGACGCACGAATCTCTACTAACTTTTGCCTTTCATCATTCGCGTGTTCTTTTTTGAATCGAGAGTTCAACAGCCTTTGCTTTCTCAGCAGCTTTCTAACATTATTATTATACCACGGTGGATCTTTTCCATCCTTAATCGTCTTTACTGGCACATATTTCTCTAACCCTTCATTAACAATGCATTTAAATTTAGTCCACAATTCCTCTACATCCATAGTCCCGGAATTAAACGATGCCCATTCATTTTCTAAGTGCGATCGTAACATTTGCTTATCGGCTCTTCCCAACAAAAACACGCTCCTAGCCTTGTTGATTGGTTTATGAACTTTGGTCATCATCGACGCTATGACGATATCATGATCACTAATTAACTGTCTCTACACAGACATCGTTAATAAAGTCAGGCCTGTTTGTGGCTAAAAGGTCTAGAATATTTCCATTGTGCATGGGCTGCCGGTTTAACTGCTGAAGACAGTTTTCGGAGAATGTGTCCAAAAGTAGCTCGCAAGACCGCTTGTCTGTACCGCCTGAAATGTAACTAGCGAGGTCCCAATCTATACTCTTAAGGTTGAAGTCACCTCCGACTAATATTACGTGGCCCGGATACCTATGCACTACCTATGCACTACCTTGAATGACTCTAAAACTGCTACAGCAGCACTGGGGGGCCGGTAAAAACACCCAACTATTAACTTTACTTCTTTTAGGCCTGTATTACGTGCCCAGATAACTTCACAGTTACTTTCAACCTCGATCTCAGTAGAAACATTATCTTTGTCCACAGCGATGAACACTCCTCCTCCAGTTGTATCAGATCTATCTTTCCGATATACATTCCACGCTTCGCTAAATATTTCTGAACTTCCTACATCATCATTTAGCCAGCTTTCGGTGCCTAAAACTATCTGAGCGCAATAACTTCCATGCAGCGCTGCAAATTCGGGAACTTTGTTTCTAATACTCTGTAAGTTCGCGGCTAATATTTTTATGTTCGAATTTTTGTTCCGAACGTAGCCTGAATTCGCTGTTTGAATGTTGTAACCTTTATGTTACAATTTCATGTACTGATTCACTCCATGACCATGGAGACTTGCTCCTCAATTAGGTTCTACAGAATGTGATATAAATAGAGGTGGTACAAAATGAGCGACTACAATTTGTCCCTCAGCTGATGAGAGAAAACTGTCACCTGAAAAGTAATACAGGGACGCGAGTTGTTGATAACTTTGTCTACAATCTACTAACATAGTTTGTGGTGGATCGGCACACAGGAGTGGCCTCTCTTCACTTGCCAGTTTCTTTGACTGCTGTGCCAGCGGTGCCTTTGCTTTAGAATTGAGTTAGTCTGCCATGTAGTCTCATGTATGAATGTACACATTGTACAGAATAAATGTGTTTATATACAATTAGTTGCTATGTTGATTCCAATTAATGTAGAAATATACACATGTTGATCTAATAATGCAAAGTCCAGGTTAGAATGACTAAAATCAGATGACAGGTAGCATCTCATAATGAAAATGATTATTTTTACAGTGAGTTGATACCTATCCTCACATTAACATACTTTGAAGTTACACTGAAGATTATCTGCAAATGCCATCTGTGAGATGTCAGTGTTTACATGCAACATGAGATCTCCACTAAAGTTGATCTGATGTTGACAACAGAATCTGTCAACTATGAAATTCTTGTCATGAAATGATCAGGAAAAGGACAAACAACACACTTTGTGATAAATTACATTTGTAATTGCAAACAGGAGTAATTTGTACACTACCCAATTCTGGTCTATTACTACAGCTGATATCGTAAGAACGCCGCGCCGTGCGTGCGTGGCGGCACGCGGCGAAAGTAGGTGGCGCGCGTGCTGTGCCACAGGGTGGTCCACCTTGTTTTTGGCCACAGTATGGCAGTGGCCGTTCATCCTAATGGATAGCTGATTGGTGGTCATGCCAATATAAAATAGCTGTACAGTGTTTGCAGCACAGTTGGAAAATTACAGTTGGTTTAGGAAATCATTCACTACAACTTTAATGACACCTGTCAATGTTTTATCGGCATAATGCTGAAGAAAAAAATGTTTTAATCTGTTATTTAGTATTTCAACACCATTAGTAGTTGTAATATTAGCGAGAAAGTTTTCCTGGTCTTCATAGGCCTTCACCCACCTCTCATACTCTGGTAGCCACTGATTATTAAAATAATGAAGAGCATCCTTATTTCTCATAAGTAATGGGCGAGAGTGAACCTTATCAGTAGCAGCTAAGAACTCCTCTTCAGATGGTGAAATAGCAATTCCGTCCCACAGATTGAAAATCTCTTCACTGTCTCCTGGTACATCTAAATTGTTCTTATTCCCAAGCCACCGTTTCCAAGCTTGTCTCCGATGAAATAAACAGAGGTAAACCTTGGAACGAGGAAATGTTCCTTCAATTGCTCTTATTTTGGACTCAGAAAAATCTGTAACCCATGAAGCAGGACTCCAGCCTGGGTTCCACATTATGAAAATTTCCAAAGCTTCTTTAACTGAACTGGTCTTTTTTACCTGAACAAAGAATACCCCCACTACTAAATAGCATACATTACTTTTCACTACCAGGAAAAATAATGGAACATCATACTTAATCGTTTGTACGTTGCATCAAGCAAACGTACCCTACCGTACTTTTTCAGAAGTTCCATTGCCACTTATGCTTGTAGCAAAAGAGCAATGGCTGCACTTTTTCATCATAATCATCTTGGAAAGATCTGAAAAAAAAATGCTCATGTCCCCCCGATTCCTTTTCCCACTCTCTAATCAGATTTTGTAATGCAACTTGGTCAACAGTGGATTTCTTAAACTCAAATAGGGCACGATACATATTGTCGCGTTGAAATGGAAGCAGGCTTGACTTCGAAGGCAACTGAACACAGCACTTATACGCAAAGCACGTTTATTACGAACTCAACATACACGCAGCACTGACTGCCTCTCGGGCAGAGTGCTCTGCTATTTAAGCACAGGCCGAATTTACCAGAAATTAGAAGAATAGTTAACATAATAAACAAGTAGAATTTACAAGTGAACATAAGAAAGATGTAAAACCTTCTGGAATTGTCAATTACAAAGAAATAAATTTTTGCCAGTGGGCAGGATTGAACCGGCGACCTTCAGCACCGCAGTCCATGACGCTATCTCCTGCACCACGCCGGCAGTCGGTGTACATGGTCTCTCGCGGCATTGCTCCCTCTCCTGGAGAAACAGTGACCCGCTGTTATGATCCCTGTGGAGCCAGCTGCAATGTCCTGGATCTTGACTGTGTCATGGGTCCTCTGTATGACAGTTCAAGAGAATCCTTCTCTTCTCCGCGATTATCGACGACAGACGTTCCTGTCATGGCTTCATCAGGAACATTACCGTCCTTAGAGTCCTTGAACAAGAAGCCATTGTCGTCTACCTGCTCTTCAGGATCGCAGTAAGGCTTCATGCGCAGGACGTGAACAATGTCTCTTCGTTTTTGACGTTTCGACGACGGCTCATAATCCTCAACTTCGTATGTGACGTCTGACAGGCGGCGTATGACACGATACGGACCAAAGTATAGCTTCAATAACTTTTCTGACAGTCCAACCTTCCGTACAGGGGTAAAAATCCATACCAGATCTCCTGGGCTGTACACAACAGGTCGGTGCTTGTCGTTATACCGCTGACGGTCTTTCTCCTAGGCGTCCTGTGTGTGTATGGGAGCCAGCTGTCTTGCTTCTTCGACCCTGGTAATGAGCTGTTTAACATAGTCATCCTGAGTGTCGTCCGGTTGAAACGGGAACAGCGTATCCATTGTCGTCTCAGCTTCACGGCCATGGAGCAGGAAAAACGGAGTAAAGCCTGTGGTGTCTTGTCTTGCGGTATTGTTAGCAAATGTCACGACTTCTCAACATCGACGTTCATCGACAGCATGTCAGCTAACGTCTTGTTAAAAGGTTCCGTAAGACCATTTGTCTGAGGATGGTATGCAGTGGTCATTCTGTGGACAATGTCGCACCGTCACATTACCTCTGATACTAGTTTTGACTAAAATACTTTTCCACGATCAGATATCATGACACACGGTGCTCCATGCTTCAAAATAATGTCTTCTACAAGGAATTTAGCAATCTCTTGAGCTTCTGCAGTCGCCACAGGTTTGGTGCAAACTATTATCCAACGGTTACCGTTTGTCGACTTCGGTAACCTCCCTAAAAGATCGATCCCAACTCGGTGGAATGGAGCTGCTGCCAGCGGAATCGGTACGAGATGTCCTGAAAGTAATTGCGGCACATGCTTCCGTCGCTGGCACTCTTTACAGTGACTCACATAGTGCTTGACAGATCGGTAGAGACCTTTCCAGTAGCCGGCCGCGGTGGCCGAGGTGACTGAGGCGCTCCAGTCACGGTCAGCACGGCCACTACGGTCGGGGGTCGAATCCCCACTCGGGCATGGATATTTGTGCCGTCCTAGTTAGTAAGTAGTTCATAAGTAGTTTGTAAGTTTAGGGACTGATGACCCCGTAGTTAAGTCCCATAAGCTTAACAAACAATTAAACATTTGAACCTTTCCAGTAATACCTGCGTCTGTTTCTGTCTTGGGTCGTCACGAATCCCAGATGACCGGATATTGGAGCATCGTGGAAATATTTGAGAATAGCCGGATGGAGATGAGCTGGAACAAATGTTCAAATGTTTGTTAAGATTAAGGGACTTAACTACGGGGTCATCAGTCCCTAAACTTACAAACTACTTACGAACTAGGACGGCACAAATATCCATGCCCGAGAGGGGATGCGAACCCACGACCGTAGTGGCCGTGCAGACCGTGACTGAAGCGCCTTAGTCCCCTCGGCCACAGCGGCCGGCTGAGCTGGAACAACCAGTAGCCATTTGGGGCCCAGTGGATCGTAGTTGCTCTTGTACAATGTTCCATTTATAAGTTGGAACTCTCCATTGGTCGGTTCTCCTTTCTCCAAGGCCTCTATCGTTTTTAATAGTGCTGGATCTTCCATCTGTTCAGCTGTAATGTCATCTAATTCAGCGAGGGCTGAAATTTCATTCATGATGTTTTGTTCCACTAATGGATTCCTCGAAACGCAGTAGGCATCCTCATGTTTGCGCCCGTTCTTAAAGACCACTGTGACATCGTACTCTTGGAGTCTTAGTGCGCACCTTGCTAGTCGACCTGATGGATCCTTCAAGCTAGTCAGCCAAGATAAAGAATGGTGGTCTGTCACGACGGTGAATGGTTTGCCGAATAAATACGGCCGGAACTTGTTGATAGCCCAGATAACTGCGAGACATTCTTTTTCAGTTGTAGAGTAGTTTATCTCGGACTTCGAGAGTACTCTTGGCGCATAGGCTATCACTTTTTCGGCACCTTCCTGAACTTGTATAAGCACTGCACCAATCCCGTAACCACTGGCGTCTGTGTGAAGTTCCGTTTCTGCATTCTCGTCGTACAAGGCTAGCACTGGTGCGGAAGTTAGAGCCTCCTTAAGTGCCCGGAAAGCTCTTTCTTTTGTCTCATGCCAGTAAAATTTGGCGTCTCCCTGCAGAAGGTCTTGTAATGAACGTGCCTTGTTACAAAATCCTTTTATGAAACTTCGGTAGTATGAGCACAGCCCGAGAACACTTCTCACATCATGAATGTCCTGAGGAGTTGGAAATTCTGTGACTGCCCTTACTTTATCTGGATCAGGACGGACACCATCTCCGTTGACTAGGTGCCCCAGGATTTTTATCTCTTTGGCGACGAAGAGGCACTTCTTTGGATTGAGGCGGAGACCTGCAGTCTGAACACAATTCAACACAGTTGACAGGCGACTCAGATGTTCTTCAAATGTTTTCGAGAAAACGACAATGTCATCTAAATAGCAGAGACACGACGTCCACTTAAAGTGTCGAAGAAAGTTGTCCATCATGCGTTCGAATGTGGCTGGAGCATTACATAATCCAAATGGCATTACTTTAAATTCATAGAGGCCGTCAGGTGTAATAAAAGCCATCTTCTCCCTGTCAGCTTCGTCAATCTCGATTTGCCAGTAACCGGTCTGCATGTCCATAGTTAAGAAGTATGTAGCTCCTTTCAAGCAGTCTAAGATATCGTCAATGGGTGGCAATGGGTAGATATCTTTCTTTGTGATTCTGTTCAGCCGCCGACAGCCGACACAGAATCGCCACGTACCATCCTTCTTTACGAGGACCACTGGATACGACCACGACTCTCCGAAGGTTGAATAATGTCATCTTGCAAAATCTTCTCCACTTCCTCCCGAATTATCCATCTTTCAGCTGGCGACACTCTATACAAACGCTGGCTAATTGGCGGATGATCCCCAGTATTTATACGGTGCTTTTTCGTGGGCCGTTTCGTCTGACTTTTCCCCTGCTGAGGTATGAATGCACCCAAAAATTGGCGTAGTATACCTAATACCAGCTGGAGTTATTCCTTGGTCAGTCCAGGCCCTATTGGCAGTCCCACGTTTGTTTTCTCCAGCGTGTTGTCTGTACAAACAGCAGGGCATGGGTCATTGATGGCGTTGAGCTCACCATCCTGGATTGGTTCAGCTGTCCCAGTACACATTCTTTTGGGGATAAGTTATGACTGCTTGTGACAATTAGTGATCCAAATCTCTCCTTGACCACCGGTAATGCTTATGATAGCCGCTGGAATGTAAATTTCTTTTGTGAGCCTGATAAACTTTTTACTATCAACAAGAACACGGAACACAGTTCAACCAGTATTCTGTGTTTGTGACTGCAACACTTCTCATTGTCAACGGCGGTATCGTCACATTGTCAACGACGAATAACTTCCCAGATAATTCTGTATTACGTGTATCCGGCGGAACATCTTCAATTTGCAGCTCAGATCTTCCACAGTCAATGATAGCTTGGGATGCCTGAAGGAAGTCCCATCCGAGGATGACATTGTGACTACATTCTGTTAACACGACAAATTCAAACGGCTGGGTTCTGTTGTTGATGGTTATTCTTGCGACACAAGTTCCTGCTGGATGGACGTACTTTCCATTCGCGAACTTCAGCACAGTTGCCCCGTATACAGAACATTGTCTTCTTTAGTGTGCGGTGGTAATTATCCGACAGTACAGAAAAAGACGCTCCTGGATCAACAAGTGCGCGGACAGATTGGCCTTCGATTATGACTTTGATGAGATTTCCCGGCATATTAGCGACTGTCGTCCATGGAGGATTTTCATCTGCGACAGCCTCACCTCCGGAGATGGTCGCCTCGCTTAGTTTTCCTGGGCGCGGCGGCTAGGGGAGCGGCTGGTACTTCTGTATGTCGACGGTGAACGTCTGCGGGGCGTCGGGGAGTGACCTCGTCTAGGGTACGGCGATGGGCTTCCTCCCATAGGTCGACTGAACTCATCAGCAGGTTATTGCCTGGGATAGAACTGCTCTGATGGCTGACGTCTTGCGGCAAAATAATCGTCGAATACTCGCCTCCTCTATTTGCAGTAGTGTACGACATGTCCAGGACGCCCACAGTGGAAACACAGTGGTGTGTTGTCTTCTGTCCTTCAGACGTCTGTTCTTCTGCGGGGCGTGATTGTTGCAGGGGGAATTGGTTGTGGCCGCGTCGGCCGGTTCATAGGCTGCCGTTTGGCGGCTGCAGCGTATGCCATAGAAGGGCGACGCCATTCTTCACGCCGGGTGCAATTGGTGGGGTAGACAGGAGCTAGTGTCGGAAATACCTCTTCCTCAGTGGCGTCGGCACCCTCGTGACTTACATGGCTTGCATCCATGCCCATAATCTGTTGCTCGCTCAGTCTAATAGTCCCAGCTGCCATGCACTGTTGTAATTCTTCTCTCACAATTTGTCGTATGAGAGAAGCGAAGTCGTGCTGGTCTTCCACAACGGCCATAGGGACTACATTGAGGAGTCGGTCATACTTCTTGCATCCAACTCTCCTTTGTTGCATCTCTTCAATACGTTGGCACCACTTGATGAACTTTTCTGTAGTAGCGACATCTTTTATCAGAAGGACTTGGTACATATCTTCTGCTATACCCTTCATCAGGTGCGTGATTTTGTCGGCCTCGGTCATGTTCAGATTGACAGTGTTACACAGAGCCAAAACATTCTGTATGTAAGACTGTGTCGGCTCACCGTGTTGTTTGGCGCGGTTCTTCAGTCGTTCGTCCGCCGAGCGGATTTGTCGCTGTCGCTCTCCAAACGTCTTCTTAAGTTCCGCCTGGGACATTTCCCAGTCATTCAGTTTGTCTTCGTTGTTCTCAAACCATTGCTGGGCTGTTCCGTCCAGGTAGAAATAAACGTTGGCCAAGCACATTGTATGATCCCAACTGATGTACTTGGCGACTCGGTGAACCCTTTTAGCCATTTATTGGGATCCTGTAGCGTCTCCAGAGAACACCGATGGGTGTCGGATGTGCAGCTGGTCTACCGTTGATTTCGTGTCCATGGTTCTTCTGATGATACGAACTTTTAGAAGGATGTACTCAGTATATCCCTCGTATTTCGGTTCTAGTCTCTGTAAGCGACGGCTTCTATGTTGCCTAATCGGAGCCACAGTGATGCAGCTGTTGCACAGGGCACCCTACACTCCAGCAAACAATGTCGTGTTGAAATGGAAACAGGCTTGACTTCGAAGGCAACTGAACACAGCACTTATACTCAAAGCACGTTTATTACAAACTCAACATTCATGCAGCACTGACTGCCTCTCAGACAGAGTGCTCTGCTATTTATACACAGACAGAATTTACGAGAAATTAGAAGAATAGTTTGTGGTGTCGCACCAATCTAAAGTGCGTGCTACTTTCGCCGTGCGCCGCCATTCACACAAGGTGCGGCGTTCTTACGATGTCAGCCACGAGCGCCCACTGCTACAACTCCGCTCGTGGCTACGACTGCTGCATCGACCACTTCGGAATCAGATAGGCACCAGTTAAGACTTGGCTATCAGGTAGGCACTAGAAATCATCGGTAGATAGGCCTCTATCTACTTCAACTATGTATCAGCATTCTGCAGTAATGAACTTTGTAAAAGTTAAGTATTAGAACGTTTCTATGAAATATATATATTGTTCTAATTTAGTCTAGTGTTCTAGTTCCTGCTGTCTCACTGGCTGGTCACCTCCATACCTGCACACGCGTGCATCCTTTATTCCTGTGTCGGTCTCTTCCTACTCGGCCACCGACACCTACGACAACCCTCGGCGGAAGCGAGACACAAAAGTGGCGATGAGGCTGGGATACAAAAGTGGCGACAAGGAGTGATAGAAGAACCGTGGACCAGCCCGCTTGCAGCAGCCAGACAGCAGCAGTCGAAGCCCGCAGAAATTGCTCCCGCCCGCCCACCCTTATTATAAGATTTTTGGGGGACAATATTGTTACGTATTTTGTGGACTTTTTTGTTGCAGAGCATCCTCTTTCATATTGCATTTGTTTTGTTGTAAGTTACTTGTGTGCACGGCGGCTAATCGGTCAGCATGGCCACTACCCTGAATCCAAACTTAATGGACATTATTCAGTTACAGACAGCACAAATCATGCAACTACTCCAAGCTGTGTCTCAGTTGACGGCACAGGCTGACCAACAACAAAACCAGCCATTGCTTCAGCCGCCCACATCTGCAGCCGCACCGCTTCCTACGTTCCGCCAGTACGACGAACGAGAGGAAGAATGGAAGGGTTACTTCACACAGTTTCAAGACGGTTAAGCATATGTTCGTAGCAGTGGTGGGAACTCAAACCTTCATGTTACTGCAGAAACGTTTCCCCTATGCATCTCCTCGAGATCTAGAATTTGATGCAATAGTAGATGCACTGAATGCTCATTATGAGAGAAAAGTTCTCGTAGCAGCGGCTCGGTACCAATTTTTCAGACTTAAAAAATTACCTCAGCAGTCACACCAGGTATGAATCACTGAGTTGAAGGGCTTAACCCGCAAATGTAAATTTATTTGCTCTTGTGGACTCTCTTACAGTGACATTATATTGAGGGATGCAAATACGCAGAACATTCAGGATCCCAGAATTAGGGCAGTGATACTGAAACAGTCAGATCCCTCATTAGACAGTGTACTGCAGCTTATTGAATATCATGCGATAACTTTGACTTAGCAGATGTAGAAATGCAAAGCCACAGTGTTAACTCAGTGCGCCGCAACGGACGCTTTCCTAGCCGTAGTTCTCATTTTATTCTTAGTGATTCTTATTTTTCTACCGGCCGTGCTGAAAAGACAGTGAACAGTAGCCAGTGTAAAAGTGCGACACAACGGTCGCCCCGTCGTGTTAGACAAAGTAATTTGACAAACGGGCGCCAACGCTTTTTTCAGAAAAATATTCGTAAATCTTGCCCTCAGTGTGCATCTTGCCACAAGTGTGCACATTGTACTAGTCGCAACGGAACCTGTTATCAATGTGGCAAATCAGGACATGTACAGTCTGTGTGTATGCAAATTAAAAACTCAAAGAACGGTACTGTTAGAAACAGTGCTTCGCAGAGTGCGAGAACAGTTCATTCTGTAAATGTTCTACGGGCTGTGGAATTGAACAGTGCTTTGCTTGATTCTCAATTGCAAGAAAGTTCTTTTGCGCCTACTGCAAAACTATGTAGTGAGCCACGTAGCAAGCACCAACGAGCGCGTAAAACTGTGCAGCGGAAAAGGGTTCGGGACAAGCAAAATGACTCTGTACAGTGCAATCCTGTAGTGAAACTAGTGCCTTCTGCAACTGCTCATTGTAATAGGGTCCCGTACTGTGTAGCTAGTGACAGTAGACTTGATGTAGCTACTCAAAAGTTTAGTGCAGTAGTTAGTGACTCTTTAGTAGCCTGGCATTGTGCAGACGCCGATCGACGGTAGTGCCATCGAGTGACAGTGTTGTTAATCCGCTGTGTGCTGATTCTGCGCCGCTTCCTTGACTATGCGGCCCGCGCATGCGCAAATGCAGCATACAAACTGTAGCAGACGTTGCCCACAATCGCGCACCTGTCGGGCGCCACAATCAAAAACCTTTTGTGACTCTTTCTATAGAAAATAAGACTGTGCAATTTCAGCTTGATACTGTTTCCGCTGTCACATTAATAAATAAAGATACTTATGAACTTCTGGGTGCTCCAAAATTGTTGCATTCACAACAAGTGCTAACGGCATATACAGGTCAAAATATTCCCGTGCTAGGAACGTGTAGCCTTCCCGCCTCTTTTCAAGGTGTAACCAAAACAGTTGCTTTTGTAGTTCTTCAGGCCAAATCTACACAGAACATTTTTGGACTAGATGCATTTGACTTGTTTGGCTTATCAATTCAAAGAGATGTGCTTCAAATTTCGTCAGTAGTGCCTCAGGACAAAATAAATGCATTGTGTGAAAAATATAGTGACTTGTTTTCACCGGAACTAGGTTGTGCAAAAGACTTTGTGCCACATGTAACTTTAAAAGGCTCTGCAGTTCCAAAATTTCGTAAAGCTAGACCAGTGCCTATCGCAATGCGTGATACAGTTGCCGAAGAACTTAAACGTTGGCAAGATAGTGGGGTGATTTCTCCTGTTTCTGCGTGTCAGTGGGCCTCGCCTTTAGTAATTATGCCCAAGCCGTCAGGAACACTTCATCTCTGTGCGGACTTTAAATCAACAGTGAACAGTCAAACAATTGTAGACACTTACCCCCTGCCCAGACCTGACGAACAAGGACAAATAAGGACTGTCTCGCTTCTGTTCCAAAATTGATTTAGCAGAGGCATACTTACAGATTCCACTTGATGACGAGTCAAAAAAGTTTTTCGTCATTAATACTCACATGGGCCTTTTTCAATTTCAACGCCTACCCTTTGGCAGTTCTTCTGCCACCGCTATTTTTCAGCGCTTTTTGGAACAGCTGACAGTTTCTGTACCGTGCTGTTCGAACTATTTAGATGATATTGTGGTAACCGGACGTACAGTTGAAGAACATTTAGCAAACCTGGAGTGCCTTTTCAAAGTTTTGACTGCAGCAGGTCTACGTTGCAATAAAGCTAAGTGTTCGTTTTTCCAAACTGAAATAGAGTACCTAGGCCATGTGATTAATGCCAAAGGGATCCATCCCTTACAGTCACATCTACGAGCAATCAAACACTTGCCTCCTCCTAAGAATGTGCACGAATTGCAAGCAGTGATGGGAAAGCTTAACTATTATTTCAGGTTTATTCCCAATACCTCTCAGATTGCAGCTCCACCGCATCGCTTACGTAGAAAAAATGTTCCTTTTGTGTCGTCTAAAGATTGCCTAGTTGCCTTTGACAAATTAAAGTCTACACTACTCAGTGATGCATGTTTGTTTCCCTTTGACCCACAGAAGCCTGTAGTGTTAGCAGTTGATGCCTCGTCGTACGGTCTGGGTGCAGTATTGTCGCATCGTATTGGATGTCACGATCGTCCTATTGCCTTTGCATCCAAGCTACTTACGCCGACGCAACACAATTACAGTCAGATAGAAAAGGAGGCCTTAGCAATCATTTACGGCGTCACAAAGATTCATCATTATCTCTATGGCAGAAAATTCTATTTGTTGACAGACCACAAGCCTCTCACGTCGTTGTTCTCACCCACAAAGCCAATTCCGCCACGAACGGCACGAAAGCTTCAGAGATGGTCCTTGATATTGTCAAATTATCAGTATGAGATTTTGTACCGACCTATCACTAAACACGCCAACGCGAACACACTTACCGACTTCCGGTTGGTCAGGATGTGTCGTTTGATTCTTCAGAAATGGCATGTTGTCAGATAGACTCCAGAGATGCTTCCGCTGTCGCAGACTTTGCTTTACACTCTCGTCGGGTTGCACAGGAAACAGCTGCGGATGCAGACCTAAGTGTGGTAGCACGTTTTGTTCGCTTTGGTTGGCCTGCCAGAGCCAAAGACATTGATCGACCTCTGGTTCGAGGTTATTTTGCACAATGTCATGCATTATCTTTAAGTCAGGGTGTTCTTCTGTTACATACGGACAACGACCAAAAAAGATTAATTGTTCCTCGTTTCCTGCAACAAGAAGTGTTACGCCTCCTGCATCAAGGACATTGGGGTATTGTTAGGACAAAGCAACTGGCCAGACGTCATTGTACCTGGGTTGGTATAGACATCCAGATAGAGAGCATGACGTTGCAGTGTACAGTTTGTGCGGAGCATCAGGCGGCTCCTCCGAAACGTTTCTCAGACTGGCCACGCCCCAAGGGACCATGGTAACGCTTACACATTGATTTTGCCGGACCTTTCTGGAATACGCGCTGGTTAATTGTTGTAGACGCTTTCAGCAAGTTTCCTTTTGTGATTGCCATGAACTCAACGACGGCGTCTAGTACAATCAGTGCCTTAACATCAGTGTTTTGCATCGAAGGTTTGCCTGAAACTATCGTCAGTGACAATGGACCTCAGTTTGTTAGTGCGGAATTTAAACAGTTTTGTCGTGTGAATGGCATTCAGCATATCACCACTGCACCTTTTCACCCTCAGTCCAATGGTGAAGCAGAATGTTTCGTTCGAACATTCAGGTCACACATGGAAAAGATGAAAGGTCAGCACTCCAGGCAGCAAGATCTTCAAATTTTCCTGTCTACGTATCGGTGCATGCCACGTGACAGCCCATATCCTGCTGAGCTGCTACTCGGCCGCCGTCACCGCACTCTCCTTCACCTGCTGCAGCCTCCCACGCACCGAGTTGGTTCGTATGGCGCTACGCGATTTCAGGTTTCTACGCCGGTGCTGTACAGGGTGTTTGCTGGCATGAAGAAGACATGGTTGCCAGGCACCATTCAGCGCGTGCTCGGACGCAATATGTATGTTGTACGTTCTTCCACAGGGTCGGAGCTGCGGCGCCACGCAAACCAATTGCGCCTGTACAGGCCGCACAATCCTGTCTCTGGTTTCTTGATTCCAGACCCAGTTCACCGCCAGGGAGCACAGCCACATCGGTCGCCGCTGGGCCCAGCGTCCCTGGTCTACGAGATCATCCCTATGGAGGTGGACGCACCTCCTGTGCAGTCTGCCTCTCCGCTTCCAACTCTGCCGCTGATGACAGCGTCACCGAGAGGTAATCCGGGACCGTGCGTGCCCCCACCGCCTGGGCCACGCACCTCAGAAGAAGATGACCTGCTCCCTCTGGGCGGAGGTGTGCACCCTTCCCCTCGTTTTGGTGGGTTTCCTGGGGGATCGCAAGGTGGATACCGGAGCGAGGATGGCGTCTCGATCCCAGCCTCTGCTACGACGCCCGTCCCACCAGTAACACCCCGCCCAGGCCCTCCTCCCAGTGCCGTCGCCGTGGCCCTCAGCCCTACGCCACGATGGCGTGGCTGTTTGGGGGGGGGGGGAGGGGTGTGGTGTCGCACCAGTCTAAAGTGCACGCCACGTACTTTCGTCGTGCGCCACCATGCATGCACTGCGCGGTGTTCTTACGACATCAGCCGCGAGAGCCCTCTGCTACAACTCCGCTCGTGGCCACGACTGCTGCATTGACCACTTCGGAATCAGATAGGCACCAATTAAGTCTTGGCTATCAGATAGGCACTAGGAATCATCAGTAGGCAGGCCTCTATCTACTTCATTTATTCCTGTTTCATTATTATGTTACACCTCTAGCATAGAAAGGAATTTAGGCACCTTTCTACTTACTTTTAGAAACATTTGAAGAGGACTTGCGGTTGTGGTAAACGCGTCTTCTAACTGAGTAGGTATAACCGTGAATGCTCAGATTACTCAGGAGATCCGCGACATCCTCTTCCCTCTCACAATATCCGTAGATATCGCCTTCGCTATGAAGATTTACTTCTTTCAGCGATTGCCTCATTAAGTCCTCAAATACGCCTGCATCCAGGTTTAGAACACAGTCAGTAGACGTAGTCAAGAATTCTCCATAACCACGTCTACTTCTCGGTCTACAACACGAGCAACAGACACATTCACGAAATTCGTCATCATAATCGAAATCAGAACCGGCAGCAACACAAGCACAGAACCAACTAACTTTACAGACGTAGCTCCCGCCAATTTCTCGCGCCACTTTCTCGATGTGCATCTGCCTATCGATATACAACGCGAAAGCTCAGCTTCCTCATTTTGACGTCACTTCCTTACCTCAAACGGATGCAAATAGGCTCTAGAAACCATAGACTAAATATAGCATAGACTGCGCATGTCCCTATCTCTGCTGTGTTGTGGTTTGAAACCAACATCTAACATTGCCCCTAGTCATGTGACTGAGTTTTCGTCATAGGTTCGTTTAAGCAGCTAACAGCTACCAGATTTCCGTAATCTGAGCATGCACAGAGCTGTTGCAGTACCTCGATAATAGCTCTGTGCATGCTCAGTTTACGGAAATCAAGTAGCTGGTAGCTGCTTAAATGAACCTATGACGAAAACTCAGTCACGTGACTAGGGGCAATGTTAGATGTTGGTTTCAAACCACAACACAGCAGAGATAGGGACACGTGTAGTCTATGCTATATTTAGTCTATGCTAGAAATGATGACGTTTAAACTTGCAGTATGCCATTATGATGCCTTTAACAGTAATCACGACAACGCTTACCTTACAAATAAATAGTAATTTATAACAAATTAATAGCGTAACTATTGAAGTTTAGTTATGTATACTTCAAAGAACTGCTTGTTGTATGTTACAGTGCCGTAATGGATAGCGTTGTGAACTCCCTATTTGCAGTTTTGTATTATCTTAGGTTCGATTTTGTTTTCTCATTTTAATTGAACTTCTCTGAATGTATTAAAAGTTAGTTCTATGTTTCTGTCTTTTATTTACATTTACAACTGAATAGAAAACAAAAGACGGAACAGTTATTTCAATAGTAATTTCCGAATATGTGACGATTTCCAAGTGTGTGTTTAGGAGAATACTGTGGAAATAACAAACCATTGCAAATGTAATGATCTTTTCGGATGGGTAACATCACTTAACAAAGTAGACAGAAAAGGATAAATATAGGCCAATTCATACTGTTCGTCACATCACGTCAAGCTTTCTCGAGAAGAATGTATTGACGGAATGGCCGTCTGCTAACATTGGAAGTTAATCTATTTTCGTCATGCGAATTACATGTTGCAGTCGACGATTGCACTGTTTATATGCAAATGTGTCTTATTCATCTTTATTTTGTTGTTATACTTCGTTTTGAGAGTAAATCTCAAATGTTCCATAACTACTTAAATGTTTTTGTCAATTGAGTGTCCCCCTAAAATCGAGGTCGGATATCTGAAACCAAAAAATGATTTATGTTAAGTAACATTGTAACAGAAAAGACTGAAGCAAACTGTTTATTTGAATAATATTGTAATTTGATGACGCTTTTTTCATTAATAAGTTTTTAAATGAAAAAGACAGTTCTAATGATAGACAAAAATTCATTGTTTACGATGGTATTAACAATGTCATCAGCAAATCGTAATAGATAAAATAAAAAGGCGCTATTTATGCTCTTATAAGTATTGTTTGATGTATTCATATGTCTATTTTTTCGCTTGAAAATAGATGTCGATCTTTTGAAATGTTGTTTCAGTTCCCAGTAAGTTGGCCAAAAACATAGACTGTAAAGGTTTTTTTGGCCACCAATAACATTTATCACTGTTTTTCCCTCAATTCTAGTGTTAAACTACGACTTTCTACATAACAGAACGCCACTCATAACCTCACTTTCAACATCGCTTATTGAGATGGGCGAATTGACGTGAAGGACGCTGATGGACAGTGTGAATACAACTTGACGTGACGGTGCCGTGACGTGACGTTGACGTGACGGACAGTGTGAATTGGCCTTATTTCTGTATTTGAGACTTGAGAGTAGACATTATTCATTGGTGGGATCATTAATAACGAAAATGTAGCTAGCCTAACTCGGTTTGACTGAGTAATGTGGTAATAAAAATATTTTATAAGCAGCTTCTTCACCATCTGCCGAAAAGGGACCATAACTGAACTAATGACACAGTGGGCAGCATTGGTTGTTGTTATTTGGATTTTATAGAGGGACACCACTGCAACGCAGTGTCCATTAAAATGTTGTATTGTGGGTACAAGATAGGTACAATCCAACCACTCTATTGGTATTGTTAATGATAAGTTAAATACCGTAACCGTAACAGCTACTGGACGCTTAAGATACTGGGAAATACAGATGTTGTAAAGACGTGTCCCAAATTGTTATCTACTCTACATTTTACGTTTTTATGGCTATTTGTTGACATGTTGTCCATTGGCATCTGTCTGGAGATTTTCTGTCGAAGTTTGAGGTTTGTCAGACGTTTCCCCCAGTATGAGCTGCTGACATTGCCCAATTTTCACCCTCCAAGAGCAATGAAGAATGAAACTTTAACAGTGCTTGCCAATCTGAGTCTGAATTGGTGGTAGCGAAATGTCAGGTACAATATCAAACAAATGTGGGCTGAAAACACCAAGACAGAAGCCAGCAGGCTCTGTGTACAACATAGACTGTAGTTGGATACGTGATTTAAAGACCGTCATAATTGAATATTTACTTTAAAAAGAAAAGTAGTTGATAAGTCACCAAAAGATCTGTACCATACTGTCTGTGAAACAGTTAATTTTCACTCGGACAATAAAGAAAATTAAGCAATAAGCTATTTCACAAATAATCAACAACTGAGATAAACACTAACCGAGTGTCAACCAAATAGTATGATCGTCTCCTTTGTTTACATTCTAAGCTGGCACTTTGCATTGCGTAGACGAGTGACTATGGACAGACCAAACCATTTGCCACCGGATGCGAAGTCGGTCACGTGACCACCTCCCTCCCCACCTATGTTTACTTTTCGTAAATTCCGCCATTTTTAAGGTCTGAATCCAACAGATAGTTTGTTATTGTTGATCTCGAAGAATAATGTGAGAACTAAAAAGTATAAATTATCTCAGCGGTACGTAATATCTAAGGGCTAGTGCAATAATTGTCATTTTTAACAATCGATTATTATTTTCAAATATCTGTCAGATTATGCTTCGAGGTTATATCGGAAGTTTGAAATATAAACAAATCCTTGTAAATTGTGTATATTTGATTTTGAACAGCAATATCGAACGCTTGTTTCAGATACCAAAAATATCAAAGTGCTGATGTGTTATGAAGAACTAAAGAAAAGTGATGGGGAAAAACACACTCTAGTTGAAACCTGCAATACTCTGCTGTTTACTGAAGAGATTGTAGTACTAATAAACCAGCCGAGTTTAAAAGTCGATTTTCCATACGTTTCGGCTATATGTAACAGCAGCCAGTGCTTCATTCAGAAAGTGATAATTTTGAAATGAAACAGTGTTGTGAACTACTATGACGAACCGAATGTTATAACTAAACAAATAAGACTGCAGTGTTTCATTGATAAATGTGGTGTAAAACCTAAATTTTAGCCCTGTTGTTGTTGCGGTCTTCAGTCCAGAGACTGGTTTGATGCAGCTCTCCACCCTACTCTATCCTGAGCAAGCCTTTTCATCTCCTCATAAGAACGACAACCCACATCCACTTGAATCTGCTTACTATACGCGTCTCTTGGTCTCCCCCTGCGATTTTTACCCCACACACTTCCCTCCAACGCTAAATTCACAATTCCTTGATGTCTAAGAATGTGTCCTACCAATCTATCCCTTCTTTTAGTCAAGGTATGCCAGAAATTTCTTTTCTCCCCAATTCGGTTCAGTACCTCCTCATTAGTTACGCGATCCACCCACCTAATCTTCAGCATTCTTCTGTAGCACCACATTTCAAAAGCCTCTATCCTCTTTCTGTCCACACTGCTTATCGTCCATGTTTCACTCCCATACAAGGCAACACTCCATACAAATGCCTTCAGAAAGGACTTACTTAGGCTTAAATCAATATTCGATGTTAACAAATTTCTCTTTTTCAAAAACGCCTTTCTACCCATTGCCATTCTGCATTTTATATCATCTGTACTGCGACCATCATTTGTTATTTTACTGCCCAAGTAACAAAACTCATCTACCTCCTTTATTGTTTCGTTACCTAATCTAATTCCTTCAGCATCACCTGATTTTCTTACACTGCACTCCATTACCCTAGTTTTACTCTTGTTAATGTTCATCTTATATGCACCTTTCATTCTGTTCAATTGCTCTTCCAGGTCCTTTGCTGTATCTGACAGAATTACTATGTCATCGGCAAAACGCAATGTTTTTAATTCTTCACCCTGAACTTTAATTCCTTCTCCAAATTTCTCCTTGCTTTCCTTTATAGCTTGCTCAATGTACAAATTGAACAACATTGGGGAAAGGCTACAACCCTGTCTTACTCCCTTTCCAACCACTGCATCCCTTTCATGCCCTTCAACTCTGACAACCGCTGTCTGGTTTTTGTACAAGTTGTAAATTACCTTACGTTCCCTATATTTTACTCCTGCTTGCTTCAGAACTTGAAAGAGTTTATTCCAATCAACATTGCCCTACATTTACTTAACTGTTGACAGTGCTCTTGGGTGCCCCCTGCCTTTAGAAAGTATAAAATTCGCCAGTATAAACTAAACAACGAAACTACCAGGCATACATGTTAATATATTTGAATATGTGGAGTCAATTGTTTCTTCTTTAATGAAACAAGAGTTTTGTGTTTCAAGATATGAATTTGTTAAAGGTTACATTCTTGTGATAGACATTCATAGCTGCAATTAATAGTTAATAAATACAGTTTATAGCTAAATATGTCATAGGCATAGTAAATGTTGTACTGTTAATGTTTAGTGAATAAAAGTGTGTAAATAACATGTTAGTTTCATTGAGTCTCACCCACATGTTCTTAAGTAAAATATTTCACTGTGTTGTTTGGAGAATTTTTGCAGGCAAAAGAATATATTTCAGTTCAATTTTGTGTGTACATGTGGTATTAGGTTTTGAGACATGTTAACGCTTTCAATGTGTTTAAGCAACTGGAGTGGATTCTTGTTTATTGAATCACAGTTGCAGAATTTGACTTAAAAACTTTGTTGCAAAGTAAAACATGATCTGAAAGAGAGAGTTTTTTCAGTTACTTAAAAACTGAACTAGGTTAAAAAAAAACTATTCCACCTTTTACCTTGCCAGAAAAAAGTAATAAACAAATTCGCTACTTCAATTAATATAGTGCAGCCAAAATAAATAGTGTACCACAAATAGGTCTAGCTACTTTATTTTACTTATGTGCCTATGTAGATATGGAACTACCTCTCCAAAATTTTGAAAATAGGAAGTAATATCAGGCTGTGTGTAACAAATATGTCAACACAGGGGTTTCCACACGCTTATAGCACATTGTATTAGTTGTGAGGCTCAACTGTTGGTCCTGACAGTTAGTGGGCATGCAGCATTAAGTACATGCCTGACTATGGCCACATGGCAGTCAACAGGGTAAGAAAAAGGATTTGTGTTTGATAAACCACAAATATGGTGGTTCCATTGCTTTAATTGGAAGACAATGGTTGTAATTATTAATCAAATGACAAAATTAGCATCTATGAGGTAGGCCTACAGACATCTTCCTAAAACTAATGAATATGTTGTAATTATCTCAACTTACTCAGAATTTGTAATCACTTAATAGCTAAATACCTCATTTTTGGAAATTGTATAATTATGATCAAGATGTACGTACATTATAATGTATTTCTTAGGCTATGTGACATATAAGTCAGTCACTACAACTTACATTCCAAGACTTGAGTCCTGGTCGAAATAACGATGAGGATAGGTTGTAGGTCACTGTAACGCTGATCGCTGCCAGAAGGACGGTTGTTCAGATCCACCTCCGGCCATCCAGACTCAGGTTTCCCGTGATTTCCCTAAATCACTCCTGGCAAATGTTGGGATGATTCCTTTGAAACGGCACAGCCAATTTCCTTACCCTCGTTAAGCCAAACATCCTAGCGTAAGCTCCGTCTCTAATGACCACACTGTCAACGGGATGTTAAACCCAAAGCTTCCGTCCTTTTGTGATAAGATATAATTTATAGGAAACCATTTTCTTATTATGTAAAATCTGTATAATTTTTTACCTTTGTTCAACTACATATACATTTGAGTAATGCAAATCTTGTGGAGGAAAAAAATCACTAAGCTTACATAGTCTATTTAATCTATTTTAATTTAATTTTGGCATTTGAAATATAGCAGAAGTAATGAATATTAGCTACCAGTATATGAAGTCTTATCATTTCTTACAATGAACTATTAACGATTTCTTTTGAGAACAGCTCTCTAATAAATGCATTGTGGTATTTTCTGTGAATTACTTTTTGTGACTACAGTTACTTGGAGGAAAATATCTGATATATAATGAAACTCATATGTAGTCAGACTGGCTATTTCATAAACTGAGTAAATATTGCCCAATCTGTCTCTTTCTAGAGACATCGTTCAAATTACAGAAATTAAAGCTAAGTATGACTGAGCACCATATATCATTAAAACTCATTTTTGAGCAATGATGACTTTCTCAAAGACAAGTCACCCCAGAGCATGATTCCACATACCTTCATATTATTATAGTATTTTTAAAAAAAAGTGTTAGCTTTCAGTGGCCTTTTGTATAACAAACAGAGAGATCAGTGCAGTAATGCAAAATTCCTCTTTAAAGCAGTGAAACAAACAGGCATAATAAGTGCCAAAATATTCATGTGAAATTATACCATATATTTAGACACACTTGGACTCATCTACTGTGGCTAGCTGGAAATAACGTTTTATGTTCTAAGTATATTAACCAATGTTGGCAGTACAACCTAATTAAAAAATAAATCATGGATAAGGAAGACATAATATATTGCAAATTTTTATTGAGATGTGGTTCAACAGTCATCAGATATTTGAAAAAATGCATACTGTAAACCATCAGCTGTTTATT
The DNA here is from genome assembly GCA_026315105.1 of Locusta migratoria. Classification (NCBI taxonomy): domain Eukaryota; kingdom Metazoa; phylum Arthropoda; class Insecta; order Orthoptera; family Acrididae; genus Locusta; species Locusta migratoria. Next base: position 372,635,833 of record CM048749.1, on the reverse strand, counting down.
ATTTTTCAAACTTCTACCGGTTTCGGTTATAAACCATCTTCACAGAAGAGAACTAGACAGACTGATTAAACAGGTGCATTATATGCCTCCTTATGCATACTGGCATGTATGTCACACAATAAAAATAAATAAGACGTCACTAGTTGTGTTAGGTTCTCTTGTAATAGACCTTGGTTCACCATCACACAGCATGGCATTGCTTTTATGTTTATAATCAAGATATAACCCTACCCGTCCTACACCACCGGTTAGAATATGATAATTAGAAAAATGACCCTTGTGCCTAATTATCTAAATTTGGTGGAAAAGCTATCGGTAATGAAGCCGATGATGTAGTGGAGGCTATAACCGGAACGTTGATGTACCTCTTTGGTAGACAACAACGATCGATAAGAATAAAGAAAGTGGAAAGTAAAATTTGGAATAAAAATGATGAATGTTTAAATGAAAAAATGCGGTACAAACGGGACACAGGGGTTAATTTGGCAAAAGTGAATAATTTATTGATTTACGGTCGACAGCTCGATGTATGAGCAAATAATTTGGTGGGATGTCAATAATAGAAAAGTTAATTAACAACGTGAAATATTACGTAAAATTTGGATGGGCAGAAAATCAGAGTGTGCGAGTCAAATTCGGTACAAAAGACACTGACAAAATACTAATTACTGAGAAATAGTTTACTAACACAGGGTTCATTGTAAGACAGCGAAATGCAAGCCATAGCTGCACAAATGCAACATGCAGCAAATCATGCAAAACTCTCACCTTAATACTTACTATTTACAGCTTCAAATAATTAATTGTTTATATAAGTACCAGAAATTATTCTACAGCGAGTATACCATGCGCTTTAGCAATAATCAAGTTGTAACTGAACTATTAACTGTACTAATGGCAAGCTCAAAAATTAATTAATTACTTGTCTTGATAACACTGAATATTTAGAAAAGAACCATTTAACCTTCTGATTAACTTTTACTCTTTCTTTAACCTTGAATTATTAGCATTCAAACACTTGCTAACAGTTACTATTCTCACTAGTTAGTACTTGCAAGTTAAAACAAACTGTACCTCAAAATAATATGCAGTGGAAAACAATTAATATTTTACACTGTTATTGAAATATCTCTTGAAATTGAAAGTTAGTCTAGCAGTTTCGTACAACTTAGCAAACCTATTGATCAGCATCACTGGCATAAGCTACGTTTAGTAATAATTTTCTGAACACATTTTTATTAACGACTGTCACATTGTTTTTAATGACTCTGATTTTTAGTTTTCTATAACTTTGTGAATATTCTAGGAAAAACAATGGATAAGGAAGGAACCTGTCTGGACAATGACTATGGGTAATGATTTTCAAACACAGATTCACAAATAACAGTGTTCGCTATTGAATAATCATCACTAATACGCTGGTTAGCTGTACATGCTAAGACAAACTGGACAGATCTTACTGAATTTGGTGTGTGACGTGGTGCTTCTGATCGAAGACTGTTGGCACTTAACAATTGACAAACACAGGCTCTTCTTGGCGACGAATGTTAATTACAATTTAGGGCCCACAGCATTCCTCTTGTTGCATTTATTAATTTTTGAGCTGTGACCGTATGAATAAATAATATTGCCTCTTTGCCGTCTCCTCCACTAGTGCCAATCCACGTACTTTTTCCGTACACCACTGAGCACATCGTCTCACTAATGCGTCTGACCGCCGCTACTTCTCAACAACGACTCCTTCTCGCTGTGCGCCTCTGCGCTACTCCCTACTCAAAGATGATTCTATACAATAGCAAAGGCCTTGCTAACCCAGCGTGTCTACTACATTTACAATATTTTTGACATATATGGAAATTAGCAGGACACTGCAAATATATTACAGAAACAAAATATACAAATACATAATAAATTACAAAAAATGAGGAAAATACATAAAGCATCGTTTTATATATCACCTTGTATGCACACATGACTGGAAAGCACCGTTGGTCACTGTGTTGTTGTGTCACAAAGACTTGATGCCTAGTGACATCTTATTTATTTTTATTGTGTGACATGCATACCAGTAGGCATAAGGAGGCATATAATGCACCTGTTTAATTAGTCTCTCTAGTTCTCTTCCATAAAGATGGTTTATAGCAGAAACTCGTCAAAGTTTGAAAAATAATAAACAGCTGATGGTTTACAGTATGCATTTCCTCATAATATATTACATCCTTGGATTGTTGCTAGAGGAAGTTGACACGTAGAAAATTATTTACAAACTGTAGTCTTTTGGCAAAGCTTCAGGAATGATAGAGACACTTTGTGGTGTCTACTTCAGAGACCATAATTTCAGATAGTAGATACAAACATGTTTTTGGAGGTCTTACACGGAGTACTAGAAAATACTGTTAACAGATTAGACGAGTTGGATTGTTTGGTTTGAATTTGTGCAGCAGAAGATGTTTGGCAGCATTAAGCATTAAGTGGAAATTCACACAGAATTTGGCTACTTAAAGACTGCACATCAAGAAAATTAAATAGGATCAAATTGCAGTTTAACAATGATGTGAGATTGGAAAAACACATATGCACAGAGCTCAAAATAGGAGAGGTGGGAACTGTAGGGTGTGGAAAAAGGGTAATGATTTCGGGGTCGGAGCAGGTACTATAGGGATAACTCCCAACTGTGCAGTTCAGAAAAGAAGGTGGTGGGTGGGAGGATCCTCGTGGCCCAGGTTATGAAGCAGCCATTGAAATCAAGCATATGCTGTGCCACAGGGTTGTCCTCCTTGTTTTTGGCCATTCATCCTAATGGACAGCTGGCTAGTGGTCATGCCAATATAGAAAACTGCACAGTGATTGCAGCACAGTTGGTAAATTACATGGCTGCTTTCATAGGTGGCCCAGCCTCTGATAGGATAGGATAAGCCTGCGATAGGATTGGAACAGGATAAGCCTGTAACAGGATTGGAAAGGTCTTGCATTAGGTTGACTTTCAGGGTGGCATAGCGGTGGACTAGGATGTTATGGGGGTTTGGAGGGTGACAGAACACCATTTTAGGAGGGGTGGGAAGTAACCTTCCTATCCTCCCTCCCCACCCCTATTTCCACACTGCAGTGTGTGATTCGGAGTGGGGCAGCTGGAAATGATGGTTGAGTGACTGTTGTGTGCCTGTGTGATTGCATGAATGTTCTATTTTCTGAAGAAGGCCATACTTGATAGCTGAAGTGTTGTATGTGTGTGTCTTATTTTATGTGCCTGTTGCAGCTTGTTGTCATTTCTTTGTGGTGAGTTGTAAACTATCCTTATTACTATATTGTTAATTCCGACCTGGATTTTCCATGATTAAATTTACTGTAAACACTAAGGAGGCACTATTTATTAAACACAAAGAAATACCCTGAAACCAGTGCTACAGTGGAGGTGCCTGTCATTCTCTCACTTAAAAAGAAGATGATAATGGTGTTGAAGGGGGCTCACTGTGAAACACAAATTACGGGTAAATTACATGCCTTGGATAGCCATGTAATATCTCCAAAATTAGCTATTAAAATGATTGATATACTGGACTAACAAGTAGAACATTTGAGTAAAGTTTGACTACCATAAGAATTTTCCATCAGGTACCATGTATGAAAAGGTGCACCAAGTTCTTAAAAAGTACATGCGACCAAAAAGAGGTTTTGAGAAGCCAACTGCTGAGAAGTCAAATGTTGCAGGTACACACAGTGACACTGAAGAGAAAGTGTTAATAACGACCACACTCACAGCAAAAATTAATCTGACCTTGACTTTTAATAAAGGTAATATATAGTCATATCTGTGTTTTCCAGATCCTGATATATAAAACCATACACTAATTAAAATTACTTTGAAACTGACAAATTGCGGTCGCAGGAACAGCCACACTAAGCAAGGCTCTGCTCTTAACCTCAAAACACAATGGTTCAGAAAGAACTAACATTTGATTGTGTCTGGTCCCTTCCAATAGACTTGCTGAAAGGTCAATCACAAAGTAATTTTAACACTGGAAAATCTAAGTTAGAATGTCAATACCAGGGGATAGATAACAGCCCACCATAAAGACTATCACTAAGCTGCAAACAGTCCTCCAACATTATTGAAAGAAATAACAAACAGTTTCTACCATAAGCTATCCACAACCTGCTTGAAGAGTATTATCCTTCTCTATACTAAAATTCAAAGTAGCTCGTACAAAAACATATGGGCTGTCAAGTATAGCAGCCCTGCATTCCTATTTCTTTCATCTTGACAGTATTCTTGGTGCAATTGCATTAAGTTTAATGGAGAATGTATATTTTATCACCACAAATAAAGTATGACCTTGGAAAAGCTGTACATCTTCCCGTAAACTCAGAAACAATTTTTGGGGTTGTAGCTACCAGCGGCACCCTGGAATGCTCCCTGTGTGAGGCACCTCTGTGAGCCGCAACACACTATTTGATCATGCACACCAATGTATTGTATAGACTTAGTCTCTGCATGATAGTCATTGGCTCTTCTTAAATTTTGTGTCATGGTGTTCATTAAAAAAAGAACAAAAAGAAAGCAACACACACATCCACACAATGTCTTATCAGACTATAACGTATGCACATCTTGATCGTAATTATACAGTTTCCAAAACCTAGGTATTTAGCTATATAAGTGATTCTGAGTAAGCTGAGATAATTACAATATATTCATTACTGTGGTTTTTTAAAGATACCTGTCATTTCCATTTAAGGCTGTAGCGGAATACAAATGTTGTGTGAATGTCATTTTCTCTGTCGCCTCCCTCACGTTCAGTGATCACTGTTACAGTGACCTACAACCTATCCAAATTGTTATTTCAACCAGGACTCAAGTCTTGGAATGTAAGGTGTGGTGAGTGACTCATCCATCACACAGCCCAGGGTATACATTTCACTGAAAGGTGACAATTTTGTTGTGTCTTAGGAAAGTCAGTGAATATAAATAAAGTCTTCAAGGTGGCAATGAAATGGTCTGTACCCCATGGTATAGGTCAGGCACCAATGTAATAGTATTTTTGTGTCCTGACTTCGTCGCCGCTTTTGTGTCCCAGCCTCGTCGTAGGTGTCGGTGGCCGAGTGGAATGAGACCGACACGCTGGTGCAGGTACGGAGGGGAGCAGCCAGAAACTATAAACACTCGAGTAAATTAGAAACAGATATATTGCACAGAGTGTAACAATACTTAACTTTTACATAGTACTGCAGAATGTTGATACATAGTTGTTAGAGGCCTGCCTAGTGCCTGTACAATAGCAAAGTCTTCACTCGTGCCTATCGGATTACGAAGGTCCTAACTCGTTGCTATCTCAGTCCGAAGTGACCGGTGTTCTTCCGTGGTGGCCACAAGCGGCGTTCCAGCAGAGGGCGCTCGTGGCTGTCGTCGTGAGATCGCCACGCCGTGCGTGCATGGCGGCGCGCGGCGAAAGTAGGTGGCGCGCACTTTGTACTTGTGCGACACCACAAGTATTGAAGGCTTCAGTTTACATAATTGAAGACGCTGATACAACCCGTCGGCATTGACCAATAGTCATATATATCGAAAATGTTTTTTGCTCTTTGTGTTAAAACAAAAAAGAAAAGAAAAAAAGATTCAAATAATAAAAAAGACTAATGGTTCATCTAGGAGACTATATAAAATATAAATATCTCTGTGGTCCATAGCCATAACAACACAAAATAATTTCACTAGTGTTATGTGTCTCAGTATATTTCTAAATAAAGTTTAAACATAAACATAATAATAAATTACGATTTCATCTGAGTCTCACAAGATATATGAAATAGATATATGAACTAGCAAAACAAACACTATCAACGAATATAAACATATGGGTTAATATTGTAATCCCTATGTATTGTAGGTAGTAAATAATCTGTGGTTATCCTCTTAATTTCAGATTACCACAACAATGCCCCAGCAATTACAGGTCTCAGCCCAAAAATTTGCGCATTTGGCACAAAAATGTGTGAGAATAATAATAATAAAAAAAACAATTTATAAACCTATACCTGCCTATCAGAGAGAAACTACAGACCACTTTTAAAACACAAAATCATAATCTATGTTCTGGTTGTAAACAAACTGTTGTCTTTAACTCAAATATAACGTAGATGTTCAAAGCCGACAGGTCGTATATAGGACTTTAGTTAACCACTTCAGTTAATTGCATGGCATAAGTTTAGACTAGGATACCACCCATCTGCTTTGACCCATGACATCATAAAGATGTCGGAAAACCAATACACGGGATATATTAATACTTCTGTATTGTAGATACAAATAATCTGATACTATAGATACCAGAATGTACCATCGATCACAGTACACAGCCCAAAAATATGTTCCTTCGGCACTCACAATGAAAAGAAAAATCTCTCAGTTAACATACACCTAACCATCAGAGAGAAGCTACAGATCACGTTTTAAACACAAAATATTTATCTGTTTTGTTTGTAAACAAACTATCGTCTTTTAAGTCAACCACCACATTATTACTCACACCTACAAACACGCACGCACCTCAAAACTACCACGCTGCAGTGACGTCAAAGGTCAAAGTACCACCTAATGATAGAAAAATATGGCCAAAAATATGCAGGCAGTATAATTTTTTATTAAAAGACCATGCATTGCCAAAACTTCAGTCACACATTAGATTATAATATACGCACATGTTCTTCATAATTCTAGTTTCCAAAACTGGGGTATTTAGCTATTAAGTGATTACAAATTCTGAGTAAGTTGAGATAATTACAATGTATTCAGTAGTATGTTTTACTTTGCAACAAAAGTTTCATGTCAAATTCTGCAACTGTGATTCAATAAATAAGAATCCACTCCAATTACTTAAACACATTGAAAGGGTTAACTTGTCTCAAAACCTAATACCACATGTACACACAAAATTGAACTGAAATATATTCTTTTGCCTGCAAAAATTCTCCAAACAACACAGTGAAAGATTTTACTTAAGGACATGTGGGTGAGACTCAATGAAACTAACATGTTATTTACACACTTTTATTCAGTAAACATTAACAGTACAATATTTAGCAATAAACTAGATTTGTTAACTATTAATTGCAGCTGAGAATGTCAATCACAGGAATGTAATCTTTAACAAATTCATCATATCTTGAAACACAAAACTCTTGCTTCAAGTAAAGAAGAAACTATTGATTCAACATATTCAAATATATTAACTTGTGTGCCTAGTAGTTTTGTTGTGCAGTTTATACTAGCGAATTTTATACTATCTAAAGGCAGAGGACACCCAAGAGCACTGTCAACAGTTAAGTAAATGTAGGGCTAAAATTTAGGTATTACACCACATTTATCAATGAAACACTGCAGTCTCATTTATTTAGTTATAACATTCGGTTCTTCATAGTAGTTCACAACACTGTTTCATTTCAAAATTATCAAATTCTGAATGAAGCACTGGCTGCTGTTACGTATAGCCGAAACTTATGGAAAATCGACTTAAACTCGGCTGGTTTATTAGTACTACGATCTCTTCAGTAAACTGCAGAGTATTGCATGCTTCAACTAGAGTGTGTTTTTCCCCATCACTTTCCTTTAGTTCTTCATAACACATCAGCACCTTGATATTTTTTTGTATCTGAAACTGTTAATTAAACATCAAATGCAATTTTCTTGAAGAAAATAAACATTTATTAAAAATTCCGCTAAAGAACGAAAATTAAGATACCTCTAGCAATCACCAAGACAACTGAACAACTAAATAAAAATAGTTCATGGAATCTTCAATTGTCACCTTCAAAGAGTAAGAACACACACACACACAAATAATAGTACATGTATATCAAACATTGAATAAATAAATCATATACTTTGACACTCTCCCGTAATGTTTTCATATATATTGTGAAGTATACACCATACCAGCAATTTCCTTCATCAATTTTAACTTTGTAAGCGGTAGTCCTTTTGTCAAAATATCAGCTGGCTGTCTATTAGTTGGTATGTAACTCACATTGACCTTATTCTCTTTAACCAGTTGACGAATATAATGGTACCTTGTTTCTATATGTTTTGAACGTTCATAAAACACTGAACCGTTAGTGAATTTGAATTTGATAGCACTTTGGTTATCTATTTGTAAAACAGGAACTGAAGTTTCATCAACGGCTCCAATTTCTATCAGATGTTGATCCAACCAGACAAGTGATTTACAGGCTTCACTTGCAGCCACATATTCTGCCTCCATTGAAGAAAGAGCAACACACTTTTGCAATTTACTCTTCCACACAACTGGCCCTCCATGGAACTTGAGTAGAATGCCACTTGTTGACCGCCTAGTCCCTCTGTCCCCACCATGATCTGCATCACTGTAAGCTTCAATATTACAGTTGTCATCTTTCAAGAACTGAATACCATCTGTTATTGTTGACTTTAGATACCTAAGTATCCGTTTGAGCCATGCAAAATGTGCCTGTGTTGGTGAGTCTTGAACTCTTGATGCAACATTAACAGCATATGGTAAATCCGGCCTTGTAGCTTGTGTTAAATAAATCAAACTTCCAACCATTTCTTGATATAGCTTAGTATTATTAAAAGGCGGTGATTCACCTGGTATCCATCCTGGTTCAATGGATAAAGATAACGGTTTTGCATCCACCATACCATATTTCTCTAAAATTCTTTTCACATATGCTGACTGGTTTATTTGAATGCAGTTGTCAAACTTCTTGATTTGTAAACCTAAGAAGTAATCAACCTTTTCCACAGTAATCTGAAAACGTTTACCCAACTGTTCTGTAAACTTGGATGTTGCATCAGTGGAACCCATAGCCAGTCCATCATCAACATAAAACAATAGTACTAGGTTTTCACCATAGAACATACATGGATCTGAATGACTCTCCCATAAATTACATTCAATAAGAAACTTTACAAGACATTCATACCAACATTTTTAAGCTTGATTTAAACCATATAGATTCTTCAGTAATTTGCAAACATGTCGTGTACCATCGTCAAAACCCTCTGGTTGATACATGTATATTTCTTCCTTCAAAATACCATCAAGAAATGCTGTCCTCACATCAAATTGCCTTACACACCAATAATGTTGAACTGCAACACTCAACAGGCATCTCATTGTCTCAAATCTTGCAACAGGGCTAAAAGTGTCAACATAATCTATTCCAAAGCGCTGAGTATATCCTTTTGCCACCAGGCGAGCCTTATACCTAACCACTTCATTATTTTCATTTAATTTTGTAGCAAAGACCCACTTATTTTCAATTAGCTTGTTTGGTTTTTCTTTGTTCACTAGTTCCCATGTTTCATTTTTCTGTAGAGCATTTATTTCTTCCTCCATAGCTTTCTTCCATGCTTCAGAATTTTCTGACTGCATTGCTTCTTTATAGTTCGTTGGTGTTTCACAAAGCAACATCATTCTAGGTTTATGGTCTGAATCTTCACAGTAGCAAGGTTTCTTCAAATTCCGTCGTCCATATAAATTGTGGCTTCCTTTCTCTTCATGTCTTGCCTCCAAGTTACTTTCAGCTTGTTCCTCAGTGCCATTGAAATCGTTGCTAACCCTTTCATCACTTACAGTTACATCTCGGTTAACAGTATCAGTTTGACTGTCCTCTTCAAAATCAAAATTTTTATGTTCATGTTCTGCAGCATCTTCATCTATATCTGACATATTTTAGTCTTATGAGTATATGATTTCTGTAACTGTTTGACTGCAAACTTTACATCTCTGTAAACACAGACACATCCTTTTTCAGGAAAATAAATACGGTACTCACAATCATCATAACCAACCACATATCCTTTAGAAGATTTAGCATCAAACTTCTTCCGTTTTTGTGTAGGAATCCATGCATAACATTCTGTTCCAAAAAAATCACTAAATTATCAAAACGACCTTTCTTCTTCATAAATATTTCAATTGGAGTTTTACCTTTCATTTTTGTGGGACCAGTTCGGTTCAGAGTGTATGTAGCAGCCAGAATAGCCTCACCCCACAATGCTTTTGGCAAATATTCAGCCGAGCAAAGCCAAGAACGTGCCATCTCACAAAGAATCCTGTTTTCCCACTCGGCAACTCCATTCTGCTGAGGAGTATATGGTGCAGTTATTGAATGTTTCAGCCCAATTGAGTCAGAAATCTTCTGTACATCGTTGTTGTGGAATTCCTTGCCACCGTCTGTACGTAATTCTCTTACAGTAACATCTGCCTGAGTCTTCATCATCTTAATGAATACTGGTAATTTTTCTTTAATTTCATCTTTGTGATGCAGAAGGTATGTTACTCTAAAACTGGAAAAATCGTCCTTAAAAACAGCAAAGTATCTATGACCCTGCAAATCAGTTTCCTCCATTGGTCCACATATATCTGCATAAAATAATTCTCCAGGTTTTGTTGGTTTCTCCACTCTTTCACCAAATGCCAGGCGATTATGTTTACCATAGACACACCCTTCACACAGGCTATTATCAAACATTGTCTCTATACCACGATCCTTCAAGAACTGGTGCACATGGCGCTTATTTTGATGACCCATTCTTTCGTGCCAACTCTGCAAGGTGTCATCAGTTTCAGCAACAACACAGGACTTTACTTTACGAACAACTTTCACAGCTAAACGATAAAGTTCATTTTCAGCAATGGATGTAGCAACAGAAATCGGAATATCATTTTTGAAAAATACCCATGATTTTCCATCATTTTCGATTACTTGATTTATTCTGTTTTCTGCAGCCTTCTTAACAGAAAATAAGTTGCAGGATCCATCAGGACAAAACCAAACATCTTCAAAATATCGTTATGTCCACTTCTGTCCATTAAAAACTTTTACATCAATACGAGCTGGGCCAAGTGCTTCAATTTGACACCATTCTTGGCACTATCCATCTTCTTTGGAGTCTTAAAAGGTTCATAGGTAGTGTACCAGTCACGCTGATTTGTTACGTGATGCGTCGCACCACTGTCAATGTACCACTCATCACAATCAAGCGTATTTACATCTACTGAAAAACTACTGTTGCGTTTCAACATTAAAACTTTGCTTAACATAGCACAGTCTTCATTTTTATTCACGGAAATACTCGCACATTCATTTGAGTGATGGCCTTTTTTCTTACATTTGAAACACACTAGGCCTGTTTTGCACTGTTTTGATAAATGACCTACTTTACCGCAAGAAAAGCATTTTCTATCTTCATTTCTTTTGTGATTAGACGTTTTTAATGCGTCTGTTTCGGTAGTTTGTTTGCGCCTTTGTCGCTCTTTATTAATCTTCATTTTCGACATCATTGCTGAAGCAACACTATCTTCATCACGATCTGTAATTCTCAATTCATAATTTAAACACCGTTTTTACAGTTTATTCCACGTCTTCTCTTCAGCAGGTAGATCGTGCCATGTTATATATATGTAGTCAAATTCTTTCGGCAAAGTTTGCAAAAATCGCGCACAAACATCACCATCGTCGATCGTCTTGTGTAGCAAAGCAAGTTGAGTTTTTATTTCATCAGATTTCGCTAAATGGGCTTGTATACCACCAGATGCTTCCCACACAATGTTGTAAAATTTATGTCGAAGCAGATCAATATTTTCGGCTGAGTGAACATCGTAAATCTTGTGTAGCTTATCCCAAATCTCTTTAGCAGTCTTACATTCACCAACACGAAGTAAAGGCTTAGTATCAAGCGACAAAATTAACCGTTTCCTTGCTTTTGAATTTGCCTTCGTCCATTTCTTAATTTCAGATTCATAATTTTATCCGCCTTCTTCTGGTTTAAGCAATGCGCCATTTACGACGTCAAAGATTTCGTCACATTCCAAAATAGTTCTCATTACGATTCTCCACGTCGCCCAATTTTCTTCGCCTGTGAGTTTCTCAATTTGTTGTCTTTCTTCGGCAATGGTTTCGTCTTTCTTCACATTTAGTATCTTAAACTCGACCAAAACTATCGTTCGTCAAAAAACGTAATTATCAACAACCGCACACATCTGCTACCATGTTGATTAAACATCAAATGCAATTTTCTTGAAGAAAATAAACATTTATTAAAAATTCTGCTAAAGAACGATAATTAAGATACTTCTAGCAATCACCAAGACAACTGAACAACTGCACATCTAATTAAAAATAGTTCATGGAATCTTCAATTGTCACCTTCAAAGAGTAAGAACACACACACACACAAATAAAAGTACATACATATAAAACATTGAATAAATAAATCATATACTTTGACAGAAACAAGCGTTCGATATTGCTGTTAAAAATCAAATATACACAATTTACAAGGATTTGTTTATATTTCAAACTTCCGACATAGCCTCAAAGCATAATCTGACAGATATTTGAAAATAATAATCGATTGTTAAAAAATTACAATTATTTGCACTAGCCCTTAGGTATTACTTACCGCTGAGATAATTTCTACTTTTTAGTTCTCACATTATTCTTCGAAATCACCAATAACAAACTAGCTGGTGGATTCAGATCTAAAATGGCAGAATTTACGAAAGTAAACATAGGTGGGGAGAGGGGTGGTCACGTGACAGACTTCGCACACGCCCACTTGGTGCCAAAAGTTTTGGTCTGTCCATAGTCACTCGTTTGCGTCATAGACTTACTAAATAAAAGTTTGCATAGCCTACTCAAAGATCTTGACGACACTTCTGACTGCCAAATTACAGGCACTTCCGGTCGCTATTTTTCCGCCTCTAACGTCATTATAACTCGTGTGTTGCTGTTTTAAAGTTACCGCACATTTAAAGCCCTTTTTAAACGATGAACGAAAATGAACAAGATAGATAACAATCTACTGAAGCGCCCCTAGCGTACTAGCCCTGAACTACAAACTCATGCAATATCTTGTGGCAGTGTGTTTAGACGATAAACGTAATCAGATCTTCGACCATAGATACTAGTATCTATGGTCGAAGAATCAGACAGTAAGACCGGTATTACACTGTAAAAGATCTTTGACAAAGATCTTTGTCAAAGATTTTATCCAAGATCTACTTCACAGGAGCACATTACACTAGTGTAAAATATTACGTCATAGTTGCTCAGAATAAGACTCCAAAATAGTAAAGCGTCTGTATTATAGTAAGTAATATAATCTTGCTCGGGAGTGCATTCATTGGAAAGAACGAAAAATGGAAACAATTTTAGGTAAAACCGTGAATAGCAAGAGGAAAATACGAAAACTGCTCGCACAAATGTACTCCATGAGCTACACTGCTGGCAAATAATAACCTAAATTGTTTAACAATGTGTGACCAAATGTTTTAATTCACCCACTTATTTATAAATACTTCATCATAATCGATGTTTCAGGAAGCCCTAAAGCTGTGTCAATGGGTAAATAATGAAACACTGAAATAATTTAACGTGTGTCATGCTAAACATAACTTCGTTAGACACTTTATCATAATTAAGAATTTCATGTCATGCTTCATTGAGGATTATGCGCTGCGAAAGACATTTTTATAGTTTGCTGCAATCTGACATTTGTTTTGCCTGATTTTCCGAAACATAAAATATCCGTATAAATACCTGGACTTGTGGTTAAATGTCGAAAAGCATTGTGCAAAGCAAGAAAAAATATGGAGCTAACTTGTTATTAAAAAAAAAAAAAAAAGAAAAATGTTTTATGTATAATATTGGCTTGTGTGTTTTCTGTGGTAGTTTTATGAAACTTCTGTGCCTGTTATAAAAACTCTTTAGTTGTTAGTTATGTGTCAAGAAAAGTATTAGTTAAAATATATATCTTACGTAACTGAAACTGTGTTGGTCGAACTTTATTATAATTATTAACAGATTATGGGCCCAGACCACGTCAAAGTAGTATTAATCACAGTTTCAGAAGAAAGTTGAGTCAATTCATTAAGTATTCATAGAAGAATATTTGCGCAAGTCATAAAGCACAGGAACTCTCCAAAAGAAATGGCTACAAATGCCGATTATAAAGTCAGTATTGATAAACTTGAACGGACTGATGATTGGACAAAGTGGAAATGGCATATTTGTATGGTGCTCTGTTCATATTAGAACTTGAAGACATTATTAGTGGTAAGTGCGAGCGTGTATTATTGCCACAGGATCCGACAAGAGCACAAAAAATTAGCGTATGCAGATTGGAAAAAAGATGACGCGAAAGCAGCAAGTCTCGTCGCAAGTGCGCTAAGCAAATCAGTTTCTGAACTTGTGCTGACGTGTTCCAATGCTAAAGATATATGGGAAAAACTTGGTGCGCGATTTGAACGTAGCAGCACACAACGTTTAAACATGTTAATTGAAATTTTTTTTAAGTCAAGTGGGATGAAACGGAAGATATTAGCACATACATAGCTAAGTTACAAAAGTTATTTGTAGATCTAAATTATGAATTAACGAAACATGAAGAGAATACATTGTCTGAAAGAATATTAAATGGAAGAATTTTATCTACGTTGGGAAAAGAGTATGATAATTTTAAAGATCTCTGGGACACAATACCATCGAAAAACCAGAGTTTGAATTTACTTATCGAAAAACTTTGCGCTATCGAATTGCGTGAACAGAGTACTACAGAAACAACTGCACTTATCGCCACGCGCAAAAGACAACAAAACAGTCGTATGAAGGCGTCAAAAGAACAGGCAAAACAAAAATTTCCGTGTAACATATGTAAACAGCTTGGTCACTGTTCAGCTGAGTGTCCACAGAAGATTCGTCACTGTAATCACATGTGTGAAAAGAAGGTGAGTGGAAATTCTGTATTTACTTCATGTGTCTTGGGTGCGTCTATTGCTAACTACATTGCTACAAATAAATGGTACTGTGATAGTGGCGCTACGAAGCATTTCACTCCGAATAAACTGCATTTTGTTTCATATAGTGAATTTAATGTTCCTAAAATGATTTCACTGGGTAAGCAAGGTACTAATATGTTCGCATTTGGTGAAGGAACAGTTTATATCGAAATTAGGCGAAACAATAAATGGTACAGTTCTAGAATGGAAAATGTTTTGTATGTGCCTGATGCAAGTGCTAATTTGTTCTCAGCCAGGGCAGCTGCATATAATGGATACAATATAATATTTGATTATAATAGTGTTGTGATTCAGGAAAAAGCCAGTGGCGATGTTGTCATGACAGGTCATGTTGAAAATGGGCTCTATGTATTAAATATGCGTGTTGTCAGGCCAGAGAGCAGCAATCAAATGATTTTAATGACACCATTTCAAACACTGCAAGTGTACCACGAGAGATTCAGTCACCAAAATAAGCAACACGTCAAGAATATCTTGAAGAAGCTTGACATCAATGTAGCAGACAGCAAGGATGAATTTTGTGATGGTTGTGCATTAGGAAAGATGCATAGACTACCATTTAAACAACGAGTACAACGCTCTACAGTTACAGGCAGTTTAATTCATGCCGATGTGAATGGACCAATGAGTACACAGTCCTTTGGAGTTGCATTGTATTATGTATGTTTTACAGATGATTTCAGCAAATTTCGCCGTATTTTCTTTATGAAACACAAAAATGAAGTGTGTGAGACGCTCAAACAATTTTTAAGTGAAGCTCAAACCAATGGACATGTAGTTAAACAATTTAGATGTAATGGAGGCACAGAATTTAATAACAGGAAGGTTAAGGAACTGCTCATAGAGAAGGGAATAGAATTATTGATTCTGTTAGCAGATGATAATACGCAGTGGTTTGACTTTATAATTGTGTTTATTACTGCAAACCAATAACTAAACATACATACAGTCGCACATTAAACAAATCACAAAAGACAATGGAAAAAAGTTTTTTTAAAACACCATGGCAACAGCGCCAAAGACATTATTTTCAAGTCACATATGGGTTCTCATTTCTCACACCCTCACTAGAACCCATATCTTCTTGATTCTGGAACCCAAGTTCTTTCAGGAGTGAATGATGTCGAGGCTTCGGCAGAGGCTTCGTCATTATATCAGCAGTCATCATTTGTGACGGAACATGTTCTATAACTACTTCACAAGCTTCTACTTTTTCTCTTATAAAGTGGTGTTTGGTATCTATGTGTTTTGTGCGTTCTATATAACCACTTGTTTTTGACAAGTCAATTGCGACTTTGTTGTCACAAAATAACTTGAATGGATCTCTGCAAAAAACAGGCGATAAGTCTTGCTCTAATCTTCTCTGACAAAGTGCTTCTTGACAAGCAGCTGTCAGAGCCATGTACTCGGCTTCTGTTGTTGACAGTGCAACAGTAGGCTGTTTTTTTACTGTTCCAAGAGATAGCTGCCCCCTGACATTTAAAGAGGTAGCCAGTAGTTGATTTCCTGTCATTAGTGTCCCCTGCCCAATCTGCATCACTGTAACCGGTGATGATACATTCATCTTCTTTTGAGTAACATAACTTCAAGCTTTTGGTGGCTTGAAGGTACCTAAAAATTCTCTTTACTGCATTCCAGTGAGGCATGCCTGGATTATTAGAAAATCTGCTAACAAGACCTACCGGATATGCTAAGTCAGGCCTTGTCCCTAATTGTGCATACATTAGGCTGCCAACTGCTTCTTTATAAGGTATACTCCTCATTTTCTCTTTATCAATATTTGTTTTAGGACTCATGTCGTTTTGCTCTCGTATCAGATCGCGAAAACGGAAGTCTAGTCTGTTTTCCCTGTATACAAGTTACACAAGGAGTGTTCACAGTACCTGTATACGAAATACCGGTAGCCAAACCATTACGTAGAGCTTCCATAGCGTCTTTATTTAGATGCCCCAATCTCTTGTGCCACAAATCTGCATCTACAATTAATGCGGTTGACTTTGTTTGTACTTTATCGTTATTTGGCTGATCCAGCTTGTACATCCCATTTACTAACGATGCAGTAGCTACTAAACCTTTATGATCGTAATTACGACAACCTCTATGATCAAAAGAAACAGAGTGGCCTTTTTCCACTATTTTACTAACCGACAGAAGATTAGTACTCAACTGTGGAACGTACAATATGTCAGTGACTTGAATTTTATCTAAAGAATTGCCTTTTTGAACATCAATATACGAACAACCTATTCCTTTCACTGGCAAATTTTCATTATTAGCCACAATAATATGCGAATTTGACACTGCTGTGACAGTATTTTCTTGACATGGATATTTAGACATTTGTGCCGAAGCACCTGAATCTACATACCAGTCCGTCGGCGTGTGATTTTCTGCTGCAGGTGTCGTGAAGAATGTTGTGTGAGATGCTGCTCCGGCCGAAGTCTTAGCTCCAGTCTTCTTCCTGCTGCGACAATTCTTTGCCAGATGCCCGTATTTATTGCAATTATAGCATCGGGGGCCTCGTGGATGCTGTGTTTCATACTGCTGGATTCTTTTTTTGGCATGAAGAGCCGCTTCATTGGTGGAAGTTTGACAATCTGCTTCACTCTTGACTTCTTGTAACAACTTTGTTTTAATAGAATCTCCGGTGATAGGAATGTTCGAATTTTCTAAACTCATTATCATCGGTTTATACTCATCTGGAAGTCCCGCCAGCAGAATACAACCAATCCATTCTTCTTTTACTTCAAAACTGAGCGCGTTTAATTTGTGAGACGTAGATATAATTTTTGATACATAGTCTTCCACTGATGAACAGTTTTCCAGACGTGTTGTTAGTAGATTACGTAGAAGTCCAACTCTTCTATAAAGACCAGAATCTTCATAAACTTGTTTCAGTTTATCCCATGTCTCCTTTGCCGTTTTAGTTTCTTGCAAATGCACGTAAATTGACGGGTGCATTGACAGAATTATTTTGGCCCTTGCCGTACAAATTTTTTTCTCGTCTCCAATTTCGCCAGTTACACATCCCCACAGATTTTCGTGCTCTAAATACGTTTTTACTGCGAATTGCCAGGTAGAATAATTTTCTCTGCCCATTAATTTATCTATAGGCGGCAGACAATTCTATTGTGCGAATGCCATTGCGTCCGGCGTTGTATGTTGCGCGTAATTTCAAATTAAATTATCGCGCGATATTTCTGTTGCATAACCTGGGCCCATAACCTGTTAGCAGATGATAACACACAGTGGTTTGACTTTATAATTGTATTTATTACTGCAAACCAATAACTAAACATACATACAGTCGCACATTAAACAAATCACAAAAGACAATGGAAAAAAAGTTTTTTTAAAACACCATGGTAACAGCGTCAAAGACATTATTTGCAAGTCGCATATGGGTTCTCATTTCTCACAGATTCCTCCACCCTATACCCCTGAACAAAATGGTGTAGCCGAACGTGGAAACAGAACAATTGTTGAAGCAGCCCGTTCAATGCTGAATGTAAGTAACCTACCAAGAGGATTATAGGCAGAAGCTTGCAATATGGCAGTTTATATCTTAAATCGTACAGGAAAATCTTCAGTGCCAGGTAAAGCCCCATATGAGCTGTGGTACAGGCGGCCAACAGGAAACCTTGACCACCTCAGAATCTTTGGCTATGTTCATATAAATAAATGTTTTCGTTCAAAGCTTGATGACAAGGCTGTTTTTGGACAACTTGTTGGTTACGTCAATGACAAAGATGGATTTAGAATTTGGATTCCCTCAAAACGAAAAGTGATCATGAGTCATGATGTAAAATTTAAGCCAGAAGTAGTTTGTAATTTCCGTGGTGATTATGTTGAATTTGATATTTCTTGTAGAGAATTTCCAGGTCTTAAACAGTTATACTTGGTGCCTGAAGCACAAGAAGGCAAATGTTAGAGGCAATCAGCTTCTGGAGGAAGTCAAAGTGATGAAAAGCTTGGAATTCTTGAATCTGGAGGAAGTCAAATATCATGTGATGATCACAAGGAATCAACAGAATTCCTGAAAGCAAAAAATACTGAATTTTCTCCTGAAGAAAAATTGGAGAACAGAAGACAACGAAGAAAACCAAGCTAGATGGAAAGTGGTGAGTTCTTGATGTTAACTAAAGTTGGTACTGAAGAACATCAAGATCCAAACTGTTTCTCTAAAGTATTGCAGTCCAAAGAGAAGGATAAATGGCTGCAAGCTATTAACGAAGAAATTGAGTCACTCAAGAAAAATGACATGTGGGTGTTAGTTGGATGCCCCACAAATGTTAAAGTATTACAGAATCACTGGGTTCTGTGTCGAAAAGTTGCAGCTGATGGAAGTACTCGCTTCAAAGCTAGATTAGTTGCTAAAGGGTATATTCAGCAAGCAGGAATTGATTATGAAGATACATTTAGTCCAGTTGCACGTTATGACACTATTCGGACTTTGCTAGCACTAGCTTCTTCAAAAAAGATGCTGATAAAACAATTTTATGTTAAAACTGCCTTTTTGGAATGGAATACTTAAAGAGGAAGTATATATGGAACAACCAGAAGGTTTTGAAGACAACACAGATCGGGTATGTCTTTTGAAACGAAGCATTACGGACTCAAGCAAGCACCACGATGCTGGAACAAACGCTTTGTGGAAGTCATGAAGAAAGCAAATTTCCAAAACAGTGCCGCAGATCCGTGTCTGTTTTATCGCAAATACAATGGGAACAGCCTTTATGTGGCAATTTATGTAGACGATAGCCTTATTGTTGGCAGTGACAAGGAAGAAATTACAGTTTTCCTGAATACTTTACAACATGAGTTTGAAATAACAATAGGTACCCTTGACAGTTTCCTTGGTATAAAAATAAAACAAAATGAAGATGGGGCAATTATTATAAGTCAAGAAAAATACACAAAACAAATATTAGAAAGATTTAGAATGGCAGAATCCAATACGATTGCAACTCTCATTGGACGCGAAGAAAATAATGACCAACATGAAGCAATTTCATCGTCTGTCCCATATCATGAGGCAGTCGGGTGTTTCATGTATCTTTCAACAGCAACTCGACCTGATATAACGTTTGCAGTGAATAAAGTTGCTCGAGCTGTGGAAAAGCCAACAACAGATGACTGGAATAGAGTAAAACGTATATTCCGTTACTTGAAAGGCACATTACATTATGGTATTATTTATGACAGTGAAGATGATTTGAAAATTTATAGTGATGCTGATTTCGCAGGTGACAAGAGAACAAGGCGTTCAACAACTGGAATTGTAGCAAAATATGCTGGTGGGGCAATGTGATGGACTAGTCGTTTACAAAAAGTAGTAGCCACATCTACAACTGAAGCAGAAATAATTTCTGCAAGTGAAGGTGCCAAAGAATTAATTTGGTTGCATCGCTTATTAAGTGAATTAGTTGAAATGCCAGAACAACCTCCAACACTTTATACTGACAATGCCAGTGCTTTAAAATTAGCAAAAAATCCTGACTATCATAGACTGTCAAAACATATAGAGGTCAGATATTTCTATGTTCGTGAAAGATTTCTGAATGGTGAAATTCTTTTGGAACATATAGATGGGACGAGCCAATTGGCTGATCTTTTGACAAAGCCACTTGAACGCACAGGATTTAATTTGCTACCTGCAGAAATTGGGATGATAGAAGTCAAATAGTAACTGTTTATTTTCTTGATTTTTTCTTTTTGGAGGAAGTGTTATTAAAAAAAAGAAAAATGTTTTATGTATAATATTGGCTTAGTGTGTTGTTCTGTGATAGTTTTATGAAATTTCTGTGCCTATTATAAAAACTCTTTAGTTGTTAGTTATATGTCAAGAAAAGTATTAGTTAAAATATATATCTTACGTAATTGAAACTGTGTTGGTCGAACTTTATTATAATTATTAACATAACTAGTGCACTACCTCATTACGCAAATCATGAATCCCTTTCCACTGAAGATCCTCCCGTTTATATCCACACACAAAATCTATTCCAGCAGGCAGTAAAACACGCGGATCCTACAGTGTAGGCCTCAGATTCCAGACATAAGTGAACCAAGATGTAAATCACTTTAGGAGGAATTACGAGGTTAGGTTAGAGTGCAAATAAAAACATTTATTTCACTATGCATCTCCATATATCCTTTGATCCATATAATTTCTTCCCTATCATCAACCTCAGTGAGACACTTTGAATACAACTGACAGCAGTAGCTTTTTCTTTATACGATTCTGACCCTACATTTTAGTAAATGTGCTTTGTATTAATAAATATTCCGCACACTTCTCACTTTGAAACGATCACTGTGGCAGTAGCGACACAACAAATACACTTTTACGTCAATTTGTAGCTTAAAAGGCATCAAGGCAAGGAAAGACACATGTATACAATGGCGAACGTTTATAAAAGCTAGGCTCTCTCGCTAACTTTTATCAAATTTCTATTATAAAAGACATCTTTTATAAAAGATGACCCATTACACTCTCAAAGATTTGACCAAAGAGCTTTGATAAAAGATCTTTGTCAAAGATCTTTTACAGTGTGATACCCGCCCTAATACCCGACGCTGAAAGTGAGGTTATGACTGGCGAGCTGTTACGTAGGAAGTCATAGTTTAATACTCAAATTGAGGAAACAACGATAAATGTTATTGATGGCCAAAGAAAACTTTGCAATGTATGTTTTTGGTCTACTTGATGTGGTAAAGTGCTGGGAAGTGATACAACATTTCAAAACATTGACGACTATTTCAAGCGAAAAAATAAACATATGAACACATCAAACAATATTTATAAGAGCATAAATAGACCTTGTTTACTTTATCTACAACGATTTGCCCACTGACATTGTTAATAACGTCATGTACAACTGCATTTTTGTCCTTCATTTGGACTGACTTTTTCATTGAAAATGCTATTTAATGAAAATAGCGTCATCAAATTACAATCTTATTTAAATAAACAATTGGCTTCAGTCTTTCCTGTTACAATATTGAAAAACATAAACCATTTTTCGGTTTCAGATATACGACTTCGCTTTTAGGTGGACACTCAGATGAGTTTGTCGGTATCAGAGTAATTTGAGCTGATCTACTATATAAAAGAAATAAATTCAACGCGAGAGGTTTACTGGTAACACAACTCTTTATTAGACAACAGAAGGTACTCACTGAAAAACAAAAGTTGTCAGAGAGTAAACTGCAGAGAGAGCAACATAAAAAATCATAGAGTGTACATCATGTATGGAATATAGTAGCACACGTAAAAATATACAGCGCTCCTGATGGCTGGACGCCGAACTATGATTAACAGTTTATTACACCCGCGATAGTAGCGTACCTCTGGTGGCCGGTACGGAACTAATTATAAGCGCGTTCACTTAATTCAATCGCTACACTGCACTGCACTTTCAACACTGAACTTCGCACTGACGCGTGGCGGCTGGCAAAACACAGTGCCACATCAGCCCCCGGGCGGAAGCGGAGCGTGGTATCGATGAATCGTGCTGGAAAGTGTACCCGACGACCAGAGCGAGTTGTCCGTGTCGGAGGCTGTTCCGTGGGTGGCGGCGGTGGTGTTGGTTGTGCATCTTGTTCAGCCAGGTTCTCATATCTCCATTGGTTAGCGGTCGGGGATGACTCTTGAAACACGTACGCAGTCTTCACTCTGTTTAGAGAAACAGTTGTTGCTTTGCCGTTCACCAATATGTCCATTGTCTGCATACTTCTCCATACCATGCAGTATGGGCCAGTGTACGGAAGTTGTAGTGGTGGTTTCACGCCGTCGGTGCGAATCATAACATGGGAGCACTGGTCTAGGTCCTGATGAACATAAAAAGGCGGTGTGCCATGTCGTGAAGGCTTTGGAGGACGAATCTGTGCGATATGGTTTCGCAGGCGACGTAAGAAATCTGGTTGGTCTTGTGTCGATTTTTACAGTGTACTGACTTCGATGAATTCACCAGGCAGACGCAATGTTTCTCCATATACTAATTCCGCAGCTGATGAATCGATGTCCGGTTTATAAGTTGTTCGAAGGCCCAGTAACACCATTGGTAGAGCTGAAGTCCATGTGTTGTCATGACACATGAGTGCTGCTTTTAAAGACCGGTGCCAGCGTTCGATCATGCCATTACTAGCGGGATGGTAGCTAGTGGTTCTGTGGTGTTCATATCCGCAAAACTTGGCCAGCTGAGCGAACAGATCAGACTCAAATTGTCGTCCACGGTCAGTGGTGATATGTTGAAGGCATCCAAACCTTGCTAACCACGCTGACGCGAATGCAGAGGCTAACGTTTCAGCTGTTATATTGTCAATGGGAACTGCCTCTGGCCAGCGAGTAAAACGATCGATCATAGTCAAAAGGTAACGTTGACCGTTCGATGGCGGAAGTGGTCTAACAACGTCCAAATGAACGTGGGCGAAACGTACAGTTGCGTCTGGAAAGTCACCGACAGGGGCATGCACATGGCGAGACACTTTACACTTTTGGCACAGCAAACATGTTCTTGTCCATTCTTTACAGTCTTTCTGCATGGCTGGCCACACGAAACGCTGGGACACGAGTCGAGAAGTGGAACGAATTCCTGGGTGACATAAGTTGTGAACACTGTCGAAAGCTTGTCTTCTGAACGCTACAGGAAGAAATGGGCGGGGTCTTCCGCGTGAGACGTCGCAGTAGAGCTTGGCGTCTTCTCCAGGAACGTCGACGAGCTGCAACTGTAGTCCTGACGCGTCATTGTCGACGAACGTGCGGAGTTCCGCATCCTCTTGCTGTGCTCGGGCCAGTGCAGGAAAGTCGATAGGGCTCGTTACACTGTTGACACGAGACAAACAGTCTGCCACTACATTGTTGATACCTAAAATATGTTTTATGTCTGTCGTGAACTGGGCTATAAACTGCAAATGGTTGAATTGCCGAGGAGAGCAGTTGATACTGTTCAGTTTGAACGAAAATGTCAGCGGTTTATGGTCCATATATATCATGAACACACGCGCTTCGACTTGAGGGCGGAAGTATTTCACCGCTTCATACATGGCCAGGAGCTCGCGGTCGTAAGCACTCCACTTTCTCTGTGATGGTGACAGTTTCTTTGAGAAGTATGCTAGTGGCTGCCAGGCGTTGTCTGACCATTGTTGCAGCGCCGCGCCTATAGCTGTATGTGACGCGTCCACGACTATTGCTAATGGTGCTTCAAGGTTGGGGTGAGCTAGAAGCGTTGCTTCTGCCGTGCTCTGTTTAGCAGCTTCGAACGCTGCACACATAGTCTCAGTCCAGTGTACAGTCGAACTGCCTTTCCTCTTAGGACCAGTTAGTGCTGCATTCAGTAGTTCTTGTAATTCAGCTGCACATGGTAGGTGTCGACGGTAGAAGTTGAGCATTACTAAGAATCGATGCAGTTCCTTGATTGTGGTTGGCCTAGGTAATTGAAGAATAGCTTCAACCTTCTCTGGTAAAGGTAAAGAACCCACAGCTGAAATTTTGTGTCCAAGAAAGGTCACTTCTGATCGTCCGAAAACGCACTTGGCAACGATTAACACAACTCCGTAATGTTCTAGGCGTTTGAACACTTCCTGCAGATGTTGTCGGTGTTGTTGTTCTGTCACAGAGAAAACGAGCACATCATCCAGATAAGCAAGACAGAACGGAAGCCCTTGTAGGACTGAGTCAATAAATCTTTGCCAAGTCTGTGCTGCGTTGCGCAATCCAAAGGTCGTATACATACTTTCAAACAGGCCAAAAGGTGTTATTATTGCTGTCTTAGGAATGTCCTCTTTAGCCACTGGTATCTGAGTATAAACCTTCGCACAGTCTAAGACACTGAAAACCATTGCACCATGTAAAGCATAGTTATAGTCTCTTAATAATGGTACAGGATATCGGTCCGGCACTGTTCTCGAGTTCAATGCACGATAGTCTCCGCAGGGGCGCCAGGATCCACCTTTCTTTGGCACTAGATGTAAGGCGGAGGACCACGGACTGTTCGACGGCCTGATAATACCTTCTCGCAGCATGGTGTCGAATTCGGCCTTAGCAATGGCGAGACGGTCTGGCGCTAAACGTCTGGGTCGGCATGTCACTGGCGGTCCCTCCGTCGTCTTGATGTGATGCACTGTATTGTGATGGATCTGTTTAGGTGCTCCGGGAAGCCTGGTCAAACTCGGAAACTGACTTAAAAGTGAAGAATATTCGCTCTCAGGTGCCTGTACGAGCTATGCACTACAGATGGTTGCACTGTGGTGAAAAACCAGTGACAGTTAAACCAGTGACGCTGTCCACAAGTCGGGCGTTTGCCACGTCTGGCAAGAGTTTGTAATGCGCCAGGAGATCTGCTCCAATGATAGCTTCTGTAACGTCTGCAACAGTAAAATTCCATTTGAAAGGACGGCGTAAACCCGAGTTCAGCTCAATCTACTGGGTACCATAAGTCGCAATCGTTGAATTGTTGGCAGCCGTTAGACAGAAGGCGGTTGAAGGCCTGTAACGATGTAGCGAAGACCGTGGCAGGATACTGAGGTCCGAACCGGTGTCCACTAGAAATTTCAGGCCAGAAGCTCTGTCACTGATGAACAGGCGCCTGGATGTTGACGGGCAGTCGGCTGCGCCTACAATCGACCGCTGCCGGCGTTTGGGTACAAACACGGTGATGTACACTTTTGCGTGTTCTCGCCGAATCTGCGGTGGTACCAACACACAGGCTGTTGCTCACGTTGTGGATTTTTGACGCGGCTCGAAGACTGGCTTCTCGAACGTCTGCGGTAACGTCTGCTGCTGTTTCCTGTGCCGCTTTGCAATAATGCACTGACTTGCCCTCATAACATGTCTACTTTTGCGGCGAGCGTTTCATAATCTGCTCGCGCTGCAGCCGCTGTACTGCTGCCTTGTACCGCAACTGCGTTAATCTGGGCAGGCACTATAGCTTCCTGTATGCGGTCTGCTAACTCCGCCACGGCGTCCAATGACATGTTAGTTTGCGATGCCACTATAGCCTTTATTTGCGGCGGTTATCTACTGCTCCACAGCGTGCGTAATAAATTGCCAGGCACGATGACTGTATCTACCTTACTGAGCAGATGCCGCAGATTTTGCGACGGCTTGCGATCTGCAATCTCTTCCTGCATAAGGACTTGACGAATCCGATCTTCCTGTGAGGCTTCGACTCTCCGTATTAATTCAGCCTTGAGTCTTCGGTAGGAATCTTCCGCCGGAGGTGCGGTGATGATGTCTTGCACCTCAGCCGCAAAACGTTGTTCCAACTGGCTAACTACGAGTGCGAACTTGGTCATATCTGCCGTAATTCCCGCACAGGAGAAACTTGCTTCCACCTGCGCAAACCATAAGACTGGATTATCAGCCCAAAACGGCGGCAAGCGGACCGCTAGCCTTGATACTGCACGATCTTCTGTCATCTCGATAAAAAGTCAGTAGCAGTTCGGTTCTTCCGGCTCGCGAATCACGTCGGGGTCAGCAATTGTCGGTATCAGCGTAATTTGAGCTGATCGACTATATAAAATAAATAAATTCGACGCGAGAGGTTTACTGGTAACACAACTCTTTATTAGACAACAGAAGGTACTCACTGAAAAACAAAAGTTGTCAGAGAGTAAACTGCAGAGAGAGTGACATAAAAAATCATAGAGTATACATCGTGTATGTAATATACCAGAACACGTAAAAATATACAGCGCTCCTGGCGGCTGGACGCTGAACTATGATTAACAGCCGTGATTCATTTATTACACCCGCGATAGTAGCGTGCCTCTGGTGGTCGGTACGTAACTAATTATAAGCGCATTCACTTAATTTAATCGCTACACTGCACTGCACTTTCAACACTGAACTTCACGCTGTCGCGTGGCGGCTGGCAAAACACAGCGCCACAAGATAAATATTTAAGCCATTTGCAATTTACCGCTAAACCAAAGCACAATAATAAAAAAATTAAGATTAATAAGACAAATTTACGAATAAACCGTGTAGTCGTCAAATATAATATGAAAATCGCGGGACGAAAATGGGCCGTATTAATAAAACGGAGTATCTACTTTAAGGGGACTGATGACCTTGTAGTTTGGTCCCCTACAAACAACAACAACAACATATCTACTTTATACTCTGAATTCCAGAGAACCTACTCAGGTTGTCATGAATAAAGGTTGAGGGGAATATACTTCACCCGAGTACGTTCTCGGCGTGAGTAACAGGGTGGGAGAAGTTGCTGACAGCAGAGAACATTCTCCAATTTCATATGAATAAAACCACAGAAGTTTCTCATGACCGGAGAACATTCCCAGATATCTGAAGTGAGCTCACTGGCATACTTCGTGCTGAGTAACTTCTTTTAAGGTTACGTTTTACTGTGGTTTGTTATAAAAATGACAACAATTTTGTCACTTAGAAGGCAAAAACAAGTTCCTTTATACGCAATCTTTAAGAAATACGAGGGGATCTAAAAAATAAAAACATTTTGTTGACAAGTATCTTCCTTCAGAAAAATCGTGTGACACTTCCAGCATTTTATATAGTGACGAGAGTAATGTAAGAGGTATGTTTTCATTACCGACATAAAAATGAAACACAAATGGATTCAGCTGCATGTTTTACCCATTTGTTTGGAGTGTATATTTACAGCTGTAAACAGCTACATAGCAAAATAATATTGTGTTTTTAAACAGGGTCTAATAGTAAGACCTTATGCTGTTAGTTTCAAATAAAATGTATCCCAGGACTTCACAGTTTCTATTACAAAATAAATATTGCTGCAATACCAGGTAGGCCTAATAAAGTACTGTTCCTATCCAAACCGGTTGGCCTATTTATGATGCGTTTACTTACTTCTAACATAACAGAAGTTATGATTACGAAGTCAGAAAAATCATCATAAATAGGCCAACCGGTTTGGATAGAAACAGTACTTTATTAGGCCTACCTGGTATTGCAGCAATATTTATTTTGTAATAGAAACTGTGAAGTCCTGGGATACACTTTATTTGGAACTAACAGCAAAATGTCTTACTAATAGACCCTATTTAAAAACACAATATTATTTTGCTATGTAGCTGTTTACAACTATAAATATATACTCCAAACAAATGGGTAAAACATGCAGCTGAATCCATTTGTGTTTCATTTTTATGTGTCTAATGAAAACATACCTCTTACATCACTCTCGTCACTATATAAAATGCTGGAAATGTCACACGATTTTTCTGAATGAAGATACTCGTCAACAAAATGTTTTAATTGAATTAATGTTTTAGATCCCCTCGTATTTCTTAATGAGTACATATAAAGGAATTTGTTTTTGCCTTCTAAGTAACAACATTATTGTCATTTTTATTATAAACCACAGCAAAAAGTAATCTTAATAGAAGTTAATCAGCATGGAGTATGCCAGAGAGTTTAGTTCAGAAATCTCAGACTGTTTTCCAGTCGTGAGAAAGTTCTGTAGTTTTATTCATATGAAATTGGAGAATGTTCTCTGCTGTGAGCAACTTGTCCCACCCTGTTACTCAGACTGAGAACGTACTGTTTGTGAGATCATTGTGCTAATACTGTAGCCATCTAACTGATCTCAAGAGCTGTATTTTCTAATAAATGTATGAAACTATTTTTTTCAGCATGTCATGTGGAACATTCACTATAACAATGTGTCTGCAATTTAAGTTCAGGTACTGTAGTTCATAAAACGGTGTTTACAATTTTCTGGACCAGCTTTCATGGCATGTTCACTAAATAGAACAAACGTACTTTTAAGAAAAAGCGGTTGTGCTTGCAAATATGTCAGAATATCGCAACTCGTAAATTCTGTTTAATAAATGTGTCAGAAAACTTTTGGGAGTCAAGGTGAAAAATAAAAATATTGTCGGAAGCGAGAAACGAACCACACACACACACACGTTTTTCTTTTTAGTTTTTTTCTTTTTATACATATGTATTTCCCCTAAACTCTGCCACTTCAGGTGTTGGCTCCTATCACCTACATTACCAAAAAAAAGAAAGTTAAATAAAGGCCAATTCACACTGTCCGTCACGTTAACGTCACGTCACGGAACCGTCACGTCAAGTTGTATTCACACTGTTCTCCGTGTCCGTCACGTCAATTCGTCCACCTCAATACGCGATGTTGAAAGTGAGGTTATGAGTGGCGATCTGTTATGTAGAAAGTCATAGTTTAATACTAGAAAGGGGGAACAACAACGCTAAATGTTATTAACGGTCAAAGAAAACTTTACAGTGTATGTTTTTGGCCAACTTACTGGGAACTGAAACAACATTTCAAAACATCGACATCTATTTTCAAGCGAAAAAATAAAAAATATGAAGACATCAGACCATTCTTGTAAGAGCATAAATAGCGCCTGTATACTTTAATCATTACAATTTGCTAGCTGACATTGTTTAATACCGTCGTAAACAACTGAATTTTTGTCTTTCATTAGAACTGACATTTTCATTTAAAGTGTTATTTAATGAAAATGCGTAATCAAATTACAATCTTATTCAAATAAACAGTTTGCTTCAGTCGTTTCTGTTACAATGTTACGTAACATAAACCATTTTTTGGTTTCAGATATCCGACCTCGATTTTAGGAGGACACTCAATTGCCAAAAATATTTAAGTCGTCATGAAACATTTGAGATTTACCTCTAAAACGATGTAGAACAACAACACAAAGATGAATAAGACACATTTGCATATAAACAGTGCAATCGTCGACTGCAACACGTAATTCGCGTGACGAAAATAGGTTAACTTCCGATGTTAGCAGACGGCCGTTCCGTCAAAACATTCTTCTCGAGGAAGCTTGACGGACGTTGACGTGACGTGACGGTCCGGTGACGGACAGTGTGAATGCCTCCATTAGAAATACATTGCGGAATGTTCTGACGGACGGTGACGTGACGTGACGGAAAGTGTGAATTGAACATACAAAGCAAAATATGCCACTTTCACTGTAAGCTAAATAGACAGAATATCGCCAATTCTTCAGGCGCCACAGTCAACGAAAAAAAGAATAGAGTCAGTTTCCTCTAAAGCGGATCTTTTCTGTCACCATCTGTGAAATAATAACAATATTTAATACACCAGTGGCAGTCTTTCTCATGCAAATGACACTCGAAAACTAACGCGTGAGTATTCTCAATAACAAAACAGAAATTAATGTAGAACCTCAGCTCTGTTTTCCGCTTTATTTATCAGGAAAGTATCTCTGCTTTATGTAGCATCTTTTTACAGTTTAAGTTTCGCACTTCAAGTTTTGACTGCTAGGAAGTCTTGTCATTTTAATAGCGCAGTGTTACAGAAATATCATGGAATATTACAGACACAGTTGTATTACAGAATTACTGAAGTCTCAGAATGATTCATATTTCGAATTTCAAAATATGAAGGTAGAAATATTTATGTAAATTATAGAGCAGGAATGATAAATAGAAGCCCTGGACTCGCATCACAGTAACATGACAGTAGAGACATCTATCGCTTCATACAGGTAACTGGGGTCCGACCAGTGATCTAGAGATCACTGGGTCCGACGCACTACTGTCCCTAGACGCCTGTTGGTCTATGACCACAGATATACATTGCCACCACACGCGCAATCCAAAGAGATTCAGTCTCTCAAGGATAATAATGTTTATGGATTATGGGCTCCGGATTCGCTATTGAGCGTGACAAGTTGCCAAGTGGTTATAGGTACTAAGTTTTTGTGTTGTTTTGTTGAAGAGGTAAATTTGAAAGAAAGGAATTACTTTTGCAACATAACGAACTGGACGACAGGAGTACATTACTTAAAAAGGTATACTTAATTTTTTTACGGTTGTAACAGGTATGGACCGTGGTAAGAACGTGTTGATGACAGAAGCATCCATAATTATAAATATGAAGTCACTGCTGGGACTATTTGCAATTATATATCGTATATTATTTTTTAAATTCAGTTTCATCGACGGTGTTCGCTTCGTATATTTTAGTATAAATATAGCCCGAGAACTGACACGCCCAGGATTGAACATTCCTATGTAGGACTTAGTTTTTAATGTTGCAAAAGATCTAAAAGTATCATAATTATACATTGTTCATGCGGCACCCTCAAAATTCTTACCCCATGTTTGGGGTCGGGACATATCTCATTCAAACAATTGTCAGTCTTTTTGTTGTTATTTGTATTGCCTTCCAGAAGCGAAATACTTAGAATCACTTTCACCACTTTGGTCATTGATTAGTGTGAGACATATTAATGACTCACTGTACAGAGATTTTCTATAACTCTCGTAAAACTTCCATGAAGAACTTGGACTTAGTATCTATGAGATTATGAATCCAAAACCACTCTGGTTTTGTTGCTAGTTTGTGACATTCTATGGAGTATCAATTAGCCATTCACTTGAGAAAACAAAAGACATATGTAAATTGTATCAGCATACTCGTCTGATAAGGCAGTGCAAGAGGCTAAAAAATTAGTGTGTGTGAAACTAACATTGAAGAAACATAAAATCAAGTTTTACGCAGGTAGTTATGCATAAGGAGTAATGATCAGTTGTGATGTGATTTAAGAGTTTGAAATAAACGGAATCGTTAAACAATGTTCAGGTTTAAGAGACCTTTAAGTAACAATAAAAAGAGAGAGAGGTAGGCCAGACTTGTAATACTGCCAGGAACACAATATCAGTAGGAACTAGAGGAAGAGCCTTGAAATCTTAACCCACACCAATTTGCTTTATTGATATGATCTGCTTCAGTGACCATGTATCAATAAGGAACTGTAGCAGGACTATAAAACTACCTTCAAGCAGTTTAAGGATGTTTCCTAATTAGCCTAACACCAGTAGTTGTACTATGACTGACATTTCAACAAACTAGGCAGACTTTAAAATGACAATTTGCTTTTACTTAGTGTTTTCAGAATAGTCTCAGGTGTGTAGGGTCCTACTGAGAAAGGATGAAAGATCAGTAGGCCTACTCAGTTTGGATTATGTTCTGACTGAGATGACCAAAAAACTTGCATACATATGTTAGCTATTACAGTAACACAAGGACACATCATGGTCAAAATTATGTCATCTATGAAGGAATACAGGAAAAATAAAGTTTAAAATAGGCTTTCTCCACATTAAGGTTATGGCAAATAAAACTTAACAGGCAAGTTAACAAATTTTCTGATGAAAACGTGTCTGACAATGGTATACTTACACACATTCATATGTTTATGCAGCCATTGGTGCCTGAGGAAGAGCTTGGTTGCAGAATATCAGGTGGCTTCACACTACTAAGTTGCTGTAATAAGAACATCACATAGCCTACATGGTAGGGTTGCAATATATGTAAAAACACCTCTTGCACCAAGCTGTGTCAGATGTAAACACCCTTCGTACTGAACTGCATTTTGAATTGTAAGGTTTAGTAATTGAAAGTCAAGCTAGTCATTGTGGTAGCAGTGTAGCGTACGGGCCACCCAGTGTTGACCCCATATCTAAGCATCATGACTTCCTAATCTAGCTCTGTATACTGAAATCAGTAAAATATGTTGTCATTGGAAGGGGGGATGATAGTTTTGACACTCTGTAGGACATAAACATTAAGATAAAATGTGGCTATGATCAGCTGATCATTGCACTTTTTAGCATTCCCAGCTCGCATAGTCTAAAGATGACCTGGTAACAAGGTTGCAACCAGTCACCACAAGAAATTTTTGCTTCATAGAGCTAACAAGTGTGCTGAGACAATTTAACTTATAATATGTAATTGACAAGCCTACAAGGGACTCTTTCTTACACTGTTTTTACAAGTAGGTCCTATTAAGATAACTTGTATGTCCTCTGATGAGGGCTAGTTAGTTTCCCTTTTCCAGATCCTACTGCACTATTTATTAGTATTAGTCAAATGTAATTTGACTGCTCTACCCCACAGTCAAAAATTGTAACTGCTAGTCGTATGAACAGACACGATGGGTAGGTTTTAGTTATTCCCTCACTTGTTTTAACTGATATTGTTTTGAAAATTTTTCTCTGCATTTTGAAGATGTTTGAAAAAAAGAAAAACATCCCTCTGAATATTATTAATAAGCAATTATAACAAGAAGAAGAAGAACAAGAAATGGTATATTTTGTTATTTAGGCAATTGAAAATACTGATTTGCTACATTCTAGTCTGTACAAAAGAATAAATGTGGATTGTATGCTAGAGCCAAGTGTAAAAATCTAGGCTGGAAATTAATGAAGCAAAGAAAATACATAGGCCTAATATATCAAACGTTGAAAAGTCTCAAAACAAATGTAAACAAGATTGGACTGTAATAATCTTTGCACACATTAAAATTCCAAAAGAATTTATTTTAGCATCCAATGCATTGAAGAAATAGTAGAATTATAAACTAACCCCCATAAAATGCACTTAGTATTCTGACACATCTGTGAAAATGCACTACTATCTTAAGAACATAAAAATTTATAAATTTTTGCTTCATAGAGCTGTTGTTTAATATGATTTGTCATGCAATTTGTTAAAAGATGTTATTGGGGTCAACTGAAGTACTGACAGCTTTGATCCCTGACATCGGTGTGGTGTGTTGTGTTGTATGACTCGAAACATTGATCATTTGGAATGAAATGTATGTTTACTTTTTACAATACTAACTGATCAAGATACATTCACTCATCCACCTTCTGAGCTCCATGATTTAATAAAAATAAAGAAAACACTAATAACTTGAAACATTTATCATTTGTAATGCCAAATTCTGGCATAACTGTAAACTGGGATACCACCTATCTGCTTTAACCCATGACATCAAGACACCGGAAAACCAGTAAACGGGATACCTTAATACTTCTGTATTGTAGATACGGATAATCTGTAGCTACTATGGATAACATAAAAGTACCATCTATCACAGGTCTTAGCCCAAAAATTCGCACCTTTGCCGCTCACATATGGGGAAAAAAAAAAAAAAAAATCACTCAGTTAGCCTACACCTAACCATCAGAGAGAAGCTAGAGATCACTTTTTAAAAAACAAAATATTAACCTGTTTTGTTTGTAAACAAACTATCGTCTTTAACTCAACCATCACATAATCACTCACGCATTCTACAAACACGCACACACCTCAAAACTACCGTTCTGCGATGACGTCATGGGTCAAAGCTGACGGGCGGTATCACTGTCTACAGGTGAGCCCAAATTCTTGGCAGGACACTGTGAGAATGGAAAGTTTCGTTTTAGGTTTAAGTAATTTAAACCATACTTATTGTATTGTTTCCCAAAACTTTATTTTGTATGGCCTAGGTTTTGGCTTATGTGCCCAACCCATTTTCCATTACTTACCTGGGTCATAACCCAAAACTTAGGTTGTACAAAACAGTTCCATTAAATAAGGCAGTAAGTGTGGGTCAGTGTATTTTTAAATTGAAAATGTTTTAACAAGATCCGATAGTGGAATCAAAGAGTATGACTTTATTTTAGGAGTTTTGTAATGTTGTTTCACTTCTTTTTTTTTGTTTCCATTTAGTATGTCCCCACCTATGAAGTTGTGGGTCAAAGCAAGTTGGTGGTACGGATAATTTTGGGCATAATTTTTCGACGCATTTCCACTGCTCTTTGACCCATCGTGTCAGAAAACCTGTATTTCAGTTGAAACCATCTGCAAATTCAATGTTTCAATTGACTAGTGTTTTTAACTAAATAACGGGGCTTGTTATAATATTACTGGTAATTCGAAAAGAGTGTCGCATAGCGCAGTTGCGGCCCGCTAGTGGTACATTTAGTCCACACGAGCGTCGTTGGTTGTTCACTCACAAATTTTTAAAGTGTATCCTTAGGTTCCTGCCTAACCACTCCTTTAAAATTATAATATATTCATAAGAAATATTAAAACACTTTTGTGAATCAGAATAGGCATCTACAGTCCACCTTGTCAAAAGTACTCTGTCTACTGCACAACACTCCAATGCCGCAGGTCAAAGTCGATGGGTGGAATCGTCATAAATAACCCAAACTTTGTTGTTAATGGTACAACTTTTCTTTTAACTTGCTGTGTATATAAATGTCTAGTTGAAAGTAAGTTTAGAGATAGTACTATACTAAAAATAAAAAAGGTGAAAAGAAGTGTCCATTAATTACGCAACTATATTCATGACTCCTTCCTTTAAAAAAAATTTGAAACTATTATTTAAGACCAATTAAATGTCTTCTTATTGTGAAAATATTAGCTAAGTTCACCCAAATTAATGCAATTTATTTTGTAAGGTGAGCAGTTTCGCTCTTTCAACAGATCACGAGATACCATGCAGAGGCTACGGGCAGGCTGCATGTGCGGCGTCTGCTCGGACGTTTCTCATTTGCAATGGTCTGCAGTCGCCTCATGTGAGACAAGAAGTCTGATCTGTTGAAAGATCGAAACCGGTCACCTTACAAAATAACTAATTGTAAAATTTGTGAAAACTAGGTGTTTTTTGTTATTTTTTATCAGTTCGCTGTTTTGTTCTCAATCAGCGGCATGGGTAGCGCCACGGTGCATCTGTAGCAGTGTCAGGTTGGCAATGTAGTACATTCACTACATTGCAAGTAGCCGATGCTGTGTACAATAATTCAGTTACTGACTGGACAAGGGTACATTGACGAATATTATTATTTTTACAGATATGTCATGATTTAAAGGTTGTGGTTAGGCAGGAACCTAAGAGTACAGCTGCAATTGTTGTCAGCGAATGTTATGATTTTTATGAATATGTCATGATATTAAAGGAAGTTGTTAGGCCGGAACTGAAGAGTACAGATTAAATTGTTGCAAGCATTTTACCAAATTATGAACATTGAAAAAATTATTGTAATTCATATCGTTTGAGCGACACACACACACACACACACACACACACACACACACACATTTCGATTTACATAACAAAAATGTTACGTCTGAATAGAAATACAGTG
Source organism: Locusta migratoria (assembly GCA_026315105.1). Taxonomy (NCBI): domain Eukaryota; kingdom Metazoa; phylum Arthropoda; class Insecta; order Orthoptera; family Acrididae; genus Locusta; species Locusta migratoria. Next base: position 372,600,046 of record CM048749.1, on the reverse strand, counting down.
CATGTGGAAAAACGTAGTTTTATAGTGTGTGATCCTTCTACATTCGAATGGTGATTCATTTCCAAAATAAAATCATTCAAACGTGATGTTAACACATTCCTTTTCACATCTTGTAAACATTGTGTGCCGCCATTCACCCCAGCATCCACAGCGGCTGTTGCCAACATTGCCGCTTCATGTCACGTAAATACATTAGGCTATGCCGCTGATCGAGACTTTTACCCGCTGTTTCTCCAAAATGGAAACAATGTTTCCAAACTCATTAATTAAATGTTTGCATTGGTATCAAGTACAATTGATGATAAATGTTGATTCAGAAAAAGGTTATTCCATAACTAATGCAATTTATTCCCTAGTAAACTGTTTCCTAGATCAGGCATTCCATGAGTGAGTGAGCCTATGAGTGAAAATTGAAAATCTGAAAGTCATGGTTATGAGTACTTCCACGAAAACTTAAGGTTCTGAAGTTACCTGTACTGGATAGAAATATTTTGAAATATTCTGTTTTTCTTAAATTTATCACCATCAACTTAGACATGTTACAACCATGGGTGGTGGTAGTAAAATAGGTTGTCAAATTAGCAGTGACTCCCCCCCCCCCATAGTTGACTAACAGTTAATTGTTTTGCTTGTTTTTAAGACACCTTTCTTTCAGTTAAGTATTATTTGTGTTACTACACCATTTTGTTTAATGTTCTCTCTCTCAAAGGTGTAAAATATAATTTTGGAATCAGGTCATTGGACGAGACCCGTCCGTCACGTAACATTTATTGTTTCAGAAACTTAAATTTATTAATGGTGCTATATTGTACATAGCATATGTTAAATTTTGGAGTTTGAAGTTCATGTACATGTTACTTATAGTTTCATATGTATGCATAAATCACAGAAATAATGCAGTGTTTTGGAAGCTGCAACACTCAAGGCTCATTTTTTGTCCCATCTGTCACACCATTATTTTTCCATATTGCAGACTAAAATAATGATGGACTAGCAAAATTTCCCATTAATCTTGTGTACCAAATAATGAATGTTTGGACTCCAGAGAGAAACCACAGAATAAAATAAAAACAAACATTCGATTTTGATTTCTCTGCGACTGAATGTCACTCATGGAATGTCTCGGTCGTGTTTGAGGCTAGGGGCTACATTTAGTGACCTGAGCAGATCTCTTTCCTTTGTAGATCTTGGTATAGGATGACTGAATTAGTCTATTATAGTTTTGTTGGAAACAGTATAAACATTTTTAAATCTTTCCTCGATAGCTGTCAACAATGTGTGTTCATTGGCAGTGAGAAGTTGTATGTGGTTTAAGTTTGGAGTGGGTCACTTATTGTTTTTATTACAAGTAATGATTGACTTGCCTTTATTCTTAAATTCTCATACAATATCATATGTTGATGACTCAAGTGTTGTAAATGAAACCTCAGGTTTAAGCAAATTCAAAACATTAACCAACTATACCTTTGCTCAAGCGTCAGTAATTGGTTTCCTACTAAATGAAAATAAAACCCTGTCCCTTGAGTTTCGGAGATTCCCAACGATTACGAAGTAGAAGTTGCATTAAATTTTTGTATTCAGCACATTTCCCTGTGGATCCAGTGGTTACAATAGGCTCGAGATATTTCTGCATATCATAAGAGGTGGCCAAAAGGAGTAGTGACTCAGTCCCCTCTGTGGGTTAAATCCACCCCACCCCCGTTTCCATATTCTTCCCAAGTGCGGGCCGTTTGGGGAAGAACACATTACTTGGTGTGTCGTGTGTTTACTATGCATAAAGACGTTAAGCATCCATTATGGTATGGACTTGTAATTGCATCCTATATACAGTCATTGGGCCTGGAAACCTCATGTAGTGTACTGATAATGGTCATTGTACATTGTCAACTGCTGCTCCCTCTGTCGTAGCATCAGATATCCAGCTTGCTAATCAGTTCCTCGTGAGGGCCCCTCGCCTCTCGGTCGTAGCCCCTTGACAACACAGGGATCACAGTGCCGATGCGTGAACTACTCACATATGCCGAGGAGTATATGTCTGTCTACTTGGGGCATCAAGGCTCCCGGAGTAGTTTTGTCGGGTGACCTTTGATGTGACTGGGTGGTTTCCGTGAGAACAGCCTCTGGTCGGAGTGGACGGTATCAGGTGAAAGGCCTGCAATGAAGTGGTCAAAATCTGATTGACTTAATGCTGGTAGCTAATTGGCTATTAGTGTCTCTAAGTGTGACAAGCCTCAGTTATTTATTGGGGACCTTAAGGACAAGTTTTGAAAGGTGACATTACAAATAGCATCCCTTACATGTGACAATCTAGGCGATGTTTCTGAAAGTATCACACCACAAATTGCTAAACGTGACCCAGGATCTAATTTTCCATCTCTCATTACTGTCCGACAAAGAAGTGCATGCCAAATTTCAGCGACGAGGTGTCCACTTCGTCCAGTGCATCTGTAGGGAACAAAAAACTCACTGGATTGCCACTGGGGCTTTGATCTCGGCTTACGAAAGCTGTAGACTGCCCAAAAAGGTCAAGGTTATGATTTACTGGTGCTTAAAGTGCTGGGAATTTGGGCACATGTTCTCCCGGTGCACTTTCAGCCCCACATGCAGGTGGCCATCACATCCGGACCACCTCCCGTCAGTGTGAACTTGGGAAGCACCATTCATCTTGTTTGCTGGGCTCTACTATTCTGCACAAAGAAAGGAAAATAATGGGGCTCAAGATCCTGGACAGATGGACATACATAGAGGCAAGAAAGAAATATTAGTGGCTTCATCTGTTCATAAGGTAACGTCGTTTGCTGCTGTAACATTGTCACCGATCTCGTTGGGGGTGATGTTATCACAAGTATCACCTCTCTCTGTGGGCCATCAAACTTGAATGGGGGCCGCTCTTTTTCAGTTGCTTCCCAACATCGCTTGTGGGAGCAACTTCCCCCATCCTCCCTGCTGGAGAAACAGCCACTCTCTAACCCCTCCTCTAGGAATGGGTCCCCAGGGACACTACCTTCCAAAGCTTCCAGAAGTGGAATGGAAGATTCTATATGATGGTTGCCTCCCATAAAGGTTTTGTGTGTGTGTGTGTGTGTGTGTGTGTGTGTGTGTGTGTGTGTGTGTGCCCCCAACTGTACTTATGATATTCAAATGGGTGAATTGTAGCTATCAGCCATTATTATTCTAAGGAACTGCTTTTTTGCTGATCTTGATTAATCTAGACATAAGAGCACTCACTTGGTACAAAAGGTAGAAGAGAATCTTTAGCTTCTGATTGTATGAATAATCTTTTCATTTTCCTCCAACCTTTTACTTCTAATACAAAAGCTAGCCACCTGCATTGTCAGCAACCATTTCGTGTAAGAGGGGGCTTCGTCACTCTTTCATTTGCTATGAGACTTTGTTCCACTTCATTTGTTTTCAGTGAGTACTGTGACTTTTGACTGAAGATATCCTATTCAGATGGAAGCTCGGTATGCACAGAAAGTACAATGTTGTTTATAGTCATGACTTTAGAAAGGTATCCTGAATCATTAGAGAAGTCACAACTTCCAGAAGCAAAAATAAAATGAAGATGAAGCAACTACAAATATTATATGTTCATTTGAGGCTAATCTTTAGCATAAAAACTGACAGGAAGCAGTTTGTTTCAGACCATGACCTTTGCCTTCTCAATGATGGTTCTCCATCCCATTTTAGTACATCCACATTTCAGTGTGGTTTATTCACCACTTCACTCACTTCTGACTCTCATTCCCTCATTTCACTGGTCACCACAAGATGACCTCTGCAATAGTGACCACTTCCCATCGATCCTTTCACTCCCTTCCCAACTGATGAGGGACAGGCTACTGCATTGGGTTTTCTGTTGCGATAATTGACCTTTATATACGTCCCAGGTTGTTTTCACACCCTCCACATCTGACTGTACTGACGATATTGTCCGCGATATGTCTGATGCGATTACTCGAGTCGCTAGCATAGGTAGACGAACCCTTCTGTTCGTCGTCCAGTGCCACAGTGGAACACGACTATTGCCGCAGCAAATTGTGAGCGTCATCGAGCCTCGCAAAATCTTATGCGCCGTCTGTCCCTCGCTGGTCTTATCGACTTTAAACATTTTTGTGCTAAAGCTTGTTACACAGTCAAAAAGAGCAAGCCAGGGTACTGGGAGTGTTTTGTCTCTTCCTTACGCTCTTCTGTACTGTGTCACAAGTGAGCACTCTGGTCCACTCCATCCGAGGTTGCCAGCAGCTATCTTCAATCCTTGGCCTTGCCCTACCAGATGCAGGTCGTCTTGCAGCTCACTTTGCTCAGGAATCGGTGACTGCTTGTTACTTGGCAACCTTCATTCTCAAGAAACAAAAGTCTGAAGCCTTCTCCTAATGTTTTACATCTTACCAGTGGTAACTATACCAGAACCTCTTTACTGAGTGGAAACTTCTTCTGACCCTTTCCTCTTCCCATGATTCTGCCCCTGGCACTGATGTCATCCACGATCAACTGCTCCAACAACTCAATCCTCTACAATGGCAACATCTCCTCTACATATTTGGCTCCCCTTGCAGTGGAGCGACAGTATAGTGGTGCCTGTTTGTAAGCCTGGTAGGGATTCACTATCCTTGTCCAGCATATAAGGTTGCACCTGGCATCTTGTCAGCAGTCTTGCAACTCACCCTGAAGATGGCCAGATGTTATTCGGCCGAAATATTGGAAGAAACTGAATTCACACAGCTTCATGCAAAAAATTTATTGGATTACACAAAATACGCTGCTGCCCCCCCCCCCCCCCCCCCTCCTGCCTTGGGAGCTCACCATTCTTTGGTGAGTACGTGCTTGGCTACCATCGTGCTCCATCCTTTGCAGCGCTCCTTTCTTTCCGTGCTGCATGACTACTCCCCGTGTATCCTTTTCCCCTCTCTTGGGGATGGAGTCATGTATCTCCTCCGGGAAACTGGAGATATGTAGTGGTTTTCAATTCTCATGTTTTTTTTTTTTTTTTTCTCTCCACACTCTTTCCTCTCTTCTTCGTTATATTGCCAATTATTTTCCTCTGCTTCTGCATATAAGGTTCCTCTTCTCTTCTTCTTTCTTCCTCCGTGTCCATTCCTGAAGGCCGCCCACATGTTTGACGGCTAAATGATTGTGGTAATGCGTAAGTCCCAGCCACAGGTTGGCATGTATGGTTCATGCGTGCCTGCTGATGAAGGCCAGGCCCAGGGAGGGGTGATTGGATGAGCTGTAACCTTCTCGATGTGCCGATTGGTCACTCTGTCCGGAGTTCGGGGTTGTGTCCTGAGGTGTGGACAATCGCCTAATGTGAGTGTGCTCCCTTTGAAGGGGGCCCCCAGTAGGAAGGAGCACGCCATTGGAGACGCTGGCAATCGTGGGGGATTTCTACGCAATGGGAGCCTAAAAAAAGAAAAGGGGGGAAAAAAAGAGAGGGGGGAGAGAAGAAAGTATAAGGATATGAGAGAGTCTCGGGATTCCCAAAACTTGACTACTCTCGGGCTGCACCTCGATACCTTGTGGTAACATGTACAAAAGACGGCCAAAGTTTTTCTACGGTCAATCCGTTCTTCATCCAGATAGGTGTTGATGCAATCACAGGTCCGCGAAGTCCTGCAAATGTCTGCGCAATGGTACCTTATTGATTGAAACACAGTGCCTTATCAGCTTGATGGTTTGACGGAGGAGGAAATAAAGGATTACGTCTCTGATCAGGACGTCACAGCGGTGCATTGGGTCACGAATAGGGTTGTCAGTGAATTGGTCCCAACCCCAACCAGTACTGTTTTCTTGGCATTTGATCAAGTGACTCTGCCTCCCGAGATCAAAGTTGGTTGTGAGGTCCTCAACATCCAACCAGTAATGTAAAAATCTGGCTAAATGTGTTGTATGCGACAGTGATGTCCACGAGGGTCATTTTCCATCTCCTTCCCCTCGCTGCCTAAACTGCACGGGTAACCGCGCCGCCGCCTCCCGTGACTGTCCCGTCTATCGTGCGTGACGACTAAGCGATTTAGGAAATACGGGTGAAAGAAAAAGTACAGACACAAGTCACAAGGGATATGTATGCCAGTCGTAAACAGAGTATGTTAGCACCTGGGCTTTCAGCTCAATTGTTGCTACTCCACAGCAAATGAGAGACATGTCTACACAGACATGTCACATTCAGTTTAGTGCTGCTGTGATAACGACACCCAGTCACATGATGGAATCATTGTCATCTCCTGCCTGGTTGCACACACCGTCCTACCAAATCTCTGCTTGCACCTGTGAAATCTCTTGTCTCTCAGACAGACACATGGAAATCCAAGAAAGATTATACCCGTGAAGACCTCTTGTGCCTATCTAGCTCACAACAGTCTGGGTCTTCAACTGATACCCACTACGGTTCAAAGAAGCTGTGTAGGGGGAAGTAATCTTCCCCTTCTCCCTCCCGTCATTCCTCTTCCACGGCGTCATCTAGTGACGCCCTCCCCTGTCACTGGGGCGCACTGCCTCTGGTCGATCAGGTGGCCGACCTCAGGTTGGCTCTGAAGCCACTGTCGAATTAATGGACCGAGATCCTCCACTCTTAGAGCCAACTAATTGCGAGCATTCACTTTGTGTCCTCTGCAGTCACAGGGGTGACTGTTCATTTAAACTCTTTCCAATTCTCATCTTACTATGGTTATCCTTCAATGGAACATTCACAGCATCCGGTCCAATGGAACAGAACTACAGCTTCTACCACTAATTGCCTGCCTTCAGGAAACAAAACTACATCCCGAGACTCGCTTTACCGGGCCGTACTACTCCACGGCCCTCTTAAACCTTTGCCCTGTGGCAGTGGTTCCAGCTTATGGGAGCCTCATGCTGCTTTCAAGAGATGAGATTATATCATTCCCAAATCACCGCTTTGTAAACACAGCTTCAAGCAATAGCAGTTAGACTGACCTCAGATTCTCCCTGTGTAATGTCTATAGACTGTCATCCCCTGCTGTCGCCAGGATTGACCGTCTACACCTTATTGACCACCTTCCTCCTCCTCTCTTGTCAGTCGGCAATTTCAAAGCCCACCATCCTCTTTGGAGCTCTCCACGCCCTTGTCAGAAGGGCTGTCTCTTGGCAGATCTCCTCAACCACCTTAACTTCATCAGATTCAGTACTGGCGAACTCATTTATCTTTCGGAATACACACACACAGACACACACTTTTTCCTGCTTGGACCTTTCCATCTGCACTGTTAGACTGGCATGACGCCTTGAGTGGTCTGTTCTTTCAGAAGCACAGTTGAGTGACCATTTTCCGTGTGTCATTCGTCTATTTACGCCCTTCACTCTAGTTCGTCCATCCAGCTGGCAGCTTTATTATTCCTTAGCTACTTTCCACGAATGTCCTTTTCCCAGCATTGATCACTCGGATGATTATCTTACTACTGTAATCCTCACTGCCACAGAACGTTCTGTTCCTCGCACCTCTTCCTTGCCGTGACGTCTCCAGTTCCCCGGTGGACTGAGGAATGTCGTGAAGCAACGGTTGCGTGCACAATTCCATCTTCCGTCTTCTGGACTACTGCTCAGTCTTCACCATTTATCAAGTCTCTCAGTACATCGTGCGACACCGGCATTCTAAATGTGCCACGTGCCACATGCTCAGACTCTGAGTGTACTACGCGTGCTATATTCCGTCCAACCCGTAGTGCAACAAATGCAACAGTGCTTTTCCTCGCTGCCATGGTGCCACTGTACTGTTCCTTTGGGTCCCGGGTTATGTGGGTGTGTCAGGGAATGAGGCTGCCACAAAGGTTGCAGCTCTCCTCCCTCGTCCTGCTACGTATTCTGTCCCTTCAGCCGACCTTCGTGCCACCGTAACTGGACGTGTGGCCTCACCCGGCTGCACATAGGCCACCGCCGGTTCAGCCACCACCACCACCACCACCACCAAGGGGCCCACAGCTCTTTTGTGGGTACGTGTGTGGCGCGCACGGGGCCCCGAGCCGGAGCAGCTTTTCTTCCGCCCCAGGCTGCTTCACTTTCCCTCCCGGTTCATGCCTTCACTAGGAGACGGGTGTCCTTTGTGAGTTACGGTGGTTTCTTGTCTTAGTTTCTCTTATTACTTGGTTTAGATTCCTTTCCTAACCTTTGCTTCTGTCTTTCTCTCCTAGCTGTACTTTTCTAGTCTTCGTCTCCTCCTCATTTGTCTCCGCTTCGGCGTTTGAGACACTTCTTTCTCTTCACTTCCTCTATTCTCCTTCTTTCCTCCCTGTGCGTGTCTGAAGGCCGACCCATGCATTAACATGCGTAGCAGGTGACGGGGTCCCCTCAGGGGCTCAGCATTAATTTGCTGAGTACGGGCTTGGCAAACCCGGGGTCCTGAGTCCGATACACCATAAGCTCTATGCGTGCTTCAACGACCATCGTTCGGTGCGATGGTGGAACGTTGTACGTTTCAGAGCCCGGGGATCTTGGCCTAATCGCCTGGGTCGTGAGGACAGTACAAACCTATATAAAGAAAAACCCTCAATCTCAAGGTGTGCTACGTGCTGAGGAGATGCATGGCTGTTGAGGTTGAACAGCCACTAGCGAGCAACCTCTGAGGAACCTGCCGCATCTCAGTTGTATAAGGCTTACCCAGGCAAGCAGGGCTCTGTCTGGGTGGACCCTTATTTTCCTAGCTGCTCGTGGGAACACCATGAAAATACCACAAAACATTGGCGAACGTACAACCGTCGTCTCTAAGGGCAGTAGAAGTTAATACAGTGCTACGCAATATGACCCCCAAATGTTTCCTTCCCTGTCTACACCGTGGGAGGAACATAGGGCCAAAACTCAAGGTGAGGCTTGCGCCGCTAAGTATTTAGTGTGCAGCTGTACAGATGGGGAATCTTTCATGTCCACAAAGCCAATGTTCTTTGTGGAACATTTGGAAGACAAATTTGGAGAGGTCGATGGTTTGTCCAAGATGAGGTCTGGATCAGTTTTAATAACGACGTCATCCCCAGCCCAGTCACGCACTTTGCTAGCCTGTGACAAGCTGCGTGATGTTTCCGTTAGTATCACGCCACATAAGAGCTTAAATATGGTCCAGGGTATCATCTTCCACAGGGATCTTCTGTTGCAATCAGACGACAAATTACGAGCTAACTTGGAGTGGCGAGGTGTTCATTTCATCCGGCGCATCTATAGGGGTCCGAAGGACAACAGGGTTGCCACTGGTGCCTTCATCTTGGCTTTCGAGGGCAATTCATTGGCTGAGAAAGTCAAGGTGATGGTTTACCGGATCGACGTAAAGCCCTACGGTCCTCCCACTATGCGGTGCTTAAAGTGCTGGAGGTTTGGTCCTATGTCCTCCCGATGTGATGCCAACCGAACATGTCGGGAGTGCGGGCGTGCATCCCACCCGGACACCCGACACTGTGGCCAGTCTCGAAACCATCAGTGTAGATGAAGATACTGTCTGCAAGCTGTGAGTGAAGAGCTACAAACGCGCTGCGACAGAAGAGGTCAACGGTAGAGTATTTAGAAAACGAAAACGAATGGAAGTCCAAGTTGATGAGTTTGTGTCAATTGTAACCAGCAGCATCCTCCTTGTTCTCCCAACTGCTCTGTACTCCACAAAGAGCGTAAGATCATGGAGTACAAGACCCCGGACCGGCTGACATACGCGGAGGCCAGAAGTAGGTATAAAAGGCTCCATCCTGTGATCATGACCACCTCATACGCCTCTGTAGCTTCACCATCGATCTCCAGACCACCTGTACCACTAATGCCAGCAGGCTCCCAGGCCCAAACCACTGCACCTGACCCCTTCGCAGTTGGGGGCGCCACTCCTTCGGTGCTCCCACACTGTCCACATTGGGAGCAACAGATAACCCATCTCAGGGGATGTCGATCCCCACACCACTGCCGGAGAACGGAGAAACAACAGCCTTCTCCAGCTCCTCTCGCCCGGAAGGGGTCCCACGGGACACTCCCTTCCGAGGCTTCTCCTCGTGGGAAGGTGGATCCCAGCAAATGGCTGAAGAATCCCCCGGCTGCTGATCGTAGGGCCTCCTGCTCTTCGTCAGCTCCTGCCGCCCCATCTGAGAAGCCCGCACGGTCCTCAACACTGAAGGGCCAGCGAGAGGGCAAGAAAAAAGAAAGAAATAAAAATGATTCTTTGGAGGCTTCCTAGCCATCCACACCCACATCCTCTGCTTCAGAGGATGATGTCGAGATCCTCGCCTCCGCTGAGGATCTCGCACTTCTTGATTCGCCTGAACATAGGAGCTCTGCACATCCAGAATCGCCTATGGTCTTAGATTCTGTAGATGATGACCATAAGGCGGCAGATGTTCCTATGGAATGATCTTCTTTTCTTTCTTATCTTTTGTGGCCTTACAGCGAGGAGAAAGAGTTATTCTCCAGTGGAATTGCGGCGGCTTCTTAATCACCTGGCTGAACTGCAACAGTTACTGTGGCGCTACCCTGCACTTTGTATCGCCCTACAGGAGACACGATTTCCAGCACAGCGCACCCCTGCCCTTTGTGGATATCGGGGCTATTACCTTATCTGGCCCATATACGACATTGTGTCTGGTGGCGTCTGTCTGTACGTCCTGGACATGGTACCCAGTGCCCCAGTGCCACTCAACACCACTCTTGTGGCAGTGGCTGTTAGAATGCGGGTAACACAGGAATTGACGGTCTGCAGCTTGTACCTTCCTCCGGATGAGGTTGTCTCTCTCAACAACCGTACTGCTTTGGTCTCCCAACTTCCCCCACCATTCCTCCTATTTTGGGGACTTCAATGCACTCAACCCTTTGTGGGGTGGACTCCAGACCACAGGCCGCGGTAGGGATGTTGAGACATTATTGGCGCAACAAAACTTTGCCTCCTGAATACAGGTGCCCCAACGCATTTTAGCGCGGCACAGGGCACGTATTCAGCGATCGACCTCTCCGTCTGCAGCCCCAGCCTTCGACCACACCTCGGTTGGCGTGTGCATGAGGACCTATGTGGCAGTGACCACTTTCCAATCTTTGTGTCGCTCCTGCAGTACCAAGCTGCAGACTCCTTGCCCCGTTGGTGCCTCCGTAGGGCTGACTGGTCTGTCTATGCTTTAACTGCTGTCATCGCTGCACCACTGCTGAATGACATTGACAATGTAGTCCAGCAGGTGATTGATAGTATTGTCATGGCCGTTGAGCTAGCAGTTCCACAAACCACCGGTTCCACTAGGCATAGGTCCGTGCCTTGGTGGACACCGGAGATTGCTGAGGCTATCTGGAAACGTCGGCGAGCGCTCCAGCGCCATCGACGCCACCATTCCGTGGAGAATTTGATTGCGTTTAAACGACTCCGTGTGCGTGCTCGATGACTCGTACAGCAGAGCAAGCAGGACTCCTGGGAGCAGTATGAAGCCAGTATCGGCTCCCACACCTCTCTGACTCAGGTATGGACGCAAGTCCGACGTGTCTTTGGATACCGCCCGCCGACAGGAATCCCATCCCTCACCATCCAGGGTGTGCTCTGCATGCTCCCAACAGCTATCGCCGAGCATATGGCAGAGCACTAAGCACAATGCTCTGCGACTGCCACATACAGTGCCGACTTCCGCTCCCTCAAAGAGCGGGCCGAGCGAAAACAGTTATCATTCCACACTTGTCATCGGGAAATATACAACGACCCGTTTAGCAAGTGGGAGTTCCGAACTGCCCTTGCTGCGTGTCCTGATACATCTTCAGGACCAGATAGGATTCACAGCCCATTCCTCCGACACCTATCACCAGAGTTTCAACGCCGCATTCTCGCCCTGTTTAACCTTCTATGGGCGAGGGCACTTTCCCGTCGCAGTGGCGGGAAAGCACTATCATCCCGGTGCTGAAACCTGGTGCAGATCCTCTGGTGGCTGACAATTACCGTCCGATCAGCCTCACCAACGTTCTCTGCAAGCTCTTCGAACGTATGGTGAGTCGGCGGCTTATGTGGACTCCTTGCTCCACAACAGGGGGGGGGGGGGGGGGCGCTTTCGCCAGGGCCGTTCTACCATTGACAACCACGTGTCACTGGAGTCGGCCATTCGCATGGCGTTTGCTAGGCGTGAGCATTTGGTTGCTGTATTTTTCGACCTTCGAAAGGCGTATGACACCCCCTGGCGCCATATTTTGACGACTGCATGACTGGGGCTTATGTGGCACCCTTCCTATTTTTATTCGCAATTTCCTCTCCCACCGCTTGTTTCGGGTGAGGGTTGGGGCATCTTTTACCCCCCCTCCCCCCACGCGTATTCAAGAGAACAGTGTCCCACAGGGCTCCGTCCTCAGTGTCCCGTTGTTTGTTGTGGCAATTAACGGTCTTGCTGCGGCTGTGGGGTCATCGGTCAGTTGCTCCCTGTTCGCCGATGACTTCTGCTTGTATTTGAGCTCCGTTAGCATCGGCGTAGCTGAACGGCAGCTGCAGGGTGCCATGCGAAAGGCCCACTCACAGGCCTCTACTCACGGATTTCAGTTTTCTGTGCAAAAAACCAGCGTGATGCACTTCTGTCGCCATCGGATTGTTCACCCTGACCCAGAGCTCTACCTGGGTGGTGACCTACTTCAGGTTGAGGAAACACATCGCTTCCTGGGCATGGTCTTTGATGCGCGGCTGACTTGGGTGCCACACCTACGTTAGCTGAGACAGAAGTGTTGCCTCAGCCATACTGGTTGGGGAGCAGCACGTTGCACCCTTCTTCAGCTCTAAGAGTCCCTTATTCTATCACGGCTTGATTACGGGAGTTTGGTTTATGACTCAGCAGCCCCTTCTGCCTTGTGGGTCCTAGACCCCGTTCACCACACTGGTGTGTGTCTCGCAACAGGGGCTTTTTTTACCACTCCTGTAACGAGCCTTCTAGCTGAAGCTGGTGTTCCCCCTCTGCAGTGTTGCTGGCAATGGTTGTTGGTGTCTTACATTGCCCGGGTTCATTCTTCACCCTGCCATCCCAACCGCAGGCTTCTCTTCACACTTTATTCACTCCCTTCCCCGCGACGTCGGCCCAGGTTGGGTCTTCAGATTGCGGTCCGTGTCCGTTCCCTTCTCTCCTTACTTGATTCCCTACCTTTCCATTACTCCCCCCGTATCCCCCCTTGGACGATTCCTCGCCTGGAGACTCGGTTGGATTTGTCACGGGAATCGAAAGCCTCTATTCCACCACTGATTCTCCGTTGCCGGTTCCATGCACTGCTTGACACATTTCACGGAGCAAACATTCTTTACACAGACGTTTCTTTGGTCGATGGCCATGTTGGATATGCCTTTATCTATGGTGACCACATTGAACAGCGGTCATTGCCTTGTGGAAGTAGCATCTTCACCGCGGAACTCTTAAACACCTCAGAGCTCACCCCAGGGGGTCGTTCGTCATCTTTAGCTTCTTCCTGAGTGGTTTACAGGCCCTCAACTAGTTTCTACCCAAACACACGGTGGTGCGAGCCATTTAAGATGCTGTCTTTGCCCTTGGCGCGTCAGGCCGTTCTGTCACCTTTCTCTGGACTCCGGGCTACATAGGTGTACCGGGCAATGAACGCGTCGATCAGCTGCCCGAGCACGCCACTACTTCATGGTCCCTGGATATTGGCCTTCCAGACTCAGACCTCCAGACCCAGTTGACCCACAAGGTCCTTCGGGTTTGGAATTCTGAATGGGCAGATTCCACTGAACCGAATAAGCTCCGTGTTGTCAAGCCATCAACCGCTGCACGGAAGACCTCCGTGAGGGCTTCTCGCAGGGAGTCGGTCGTCCTTTGCCGGCTCCATATAGTCCGTACTCGGCTCACGCACGGTCACCTCCTGCGTCACGAGGACCTCCCTCAGTGTCGATGTGGTGCACCTTTGACAGTCGCCCACATCTTACTTGAATGCCACAATTTAGCCGCAGCGCGACGAAATTTTAATATCCTTGACGCATTGCAGCTTGCTTTAGCTGACAGCGCCTCCATGGTCGAATCTGTTTTAAATTTTATACGTGAGTGTGGATTTTACAAGTTTGTTTAAAGTTTGTGTGTGTGTGTGTCTGTCATTGCTCTGTTCTCCAACTTCTTTTAGGTAGGTGGTTTTAACGTGTCCCAGAGTGGCTGGGTGTGTTCCTTATATCCCTGCGACCATCCAGCTACAACACTCTTGTACTGTCTTAGCTGTTTTATCCCTTCTTTGTTATTAATTGTATCCTTTCTTTATATTAGTCTGTGAGTTTTAAACTTTGACTTGTTAACGCCTTTACTTCGGAATGCTTAAAAAAATGTTTTATCTCTTTGACTGAAACAAGCGCCTGATAACCGTCGCTGTTTAGTCCCTTCCAAAACCCAACAACAACAGGTGACGGGGGTAACGTGTAATTCCCCGCCCCGGGTAGACAAATAGGGCAAGTAAGTACCCCCTTGTAAGGGCCAGGCCCAGGGAGGGGTGATTACCCGAGCTGGTACCTTCCGAACATGACGATTGGTCCGTCCGTCACTTCTCGGGAGGTGTGACCTGAGGTGTGAACAATCACCTAAGGCGGGTAAGCCCTTAGAGAGGGCCCCCATTAGGAAGGAGCGCACTAATCGGAGACGCCGGTAATCACGGGGGACACTTCTGCAATGACTTCCTTCTCTTATTCTGTGACTTTGACCCAGAAACGAAAGATAGATTCGCCTCAGCAAAAGAAAACCTTGCCCAATCTCCCGAAATTCCTAGTTGTCTCTCGAACCGACGGTAAAGATTTCAATTCTGTAAATCCTTTTGTCATTCAGAAAGGTGTTGATGAGATTGCTGGCCCTGTTAAGACATGTTCGCGTCAGCGCAATGGCACATTGTTGCTGGAAGCGGACAGTGCATTCCAAGCCCAAAAGCTAATCCGGACTACGTTGTTACACACGTTTCCAGTCAAGGTAGAAGCGCACCGCACACTCAACTCGTCACAGGGGGGTAGTTTTTACGAGATCCCTTGACGGGTTGTCTGATGAAGACATACAATCCTATATGTCCGATCAGGGTGTAACAGCCGTCCATAGGGTGATGAAAATGGTAGATAACCAGCTGACAACGACTCGTACTGTGTTTTTGATGTTCGACAGAGTTGAACTCCCGTCGAAGGTCAAACCAGGGTATGAAGTCATCTCAGTCTGCCCTTATGAACCTAACCCAACGCGCTGTTTTCAATGCCACCGATACAACCACACCCGTCAATCTTGCCCTAACGCAGCAAAATGTATCACTTGTGGTAGGGACGCCCATGAGGGGGATTGCCCACCTCCGTCCCCTCACTGCCTTAACTGTAACGGTGACCATGCGGCTTCCTCTGGAGACTTCCCTGTATATAAGGATGAAAAAGTCACCCAGCAAATTCGGGTTACGGAGAAGGTATCAACATCTGCCACTCGAAAATTGTTGGCGATTCGAAAGCCGGCCTCGGCAACTGTTGGACACGTGACGGACGGGTCACGCCTTGGCGGGGAAGCAGAGGAACTCTTTTTCTTGTTGGCTCTTCTGGAAGAGTGACGGTGAGAAGAGGCAGTTGACGGTTGGGAAGCCTGAGAATGCAGAAAATCCTCATGGATGGGTTCCTTTTTCAAAGTCCGGGCATCTTGTTTAGGTGCCTGCGGTTTACTAGAGGTTGATGAAGACTGTACTTTAGAAGCAGCAGGAGGAAGCGGGGACGTGGAACGGGCAATCTTCGGGCTGGCGGATCGCACAACTGTGTCAGCGAAAGTAAAGTCACAGGTCTGGGTACTGGAATCCTTAGTAGGCCGAGTGGAGGTGAGGACCTTACTGTATGTGCCCGCTGGGAGGACAGTGGGCTTTCGAATCGTCAACAATTTTCAAGTGGCAGATGTTGATACCTTCTCCGTAACCCGAATTTGCTGGGTGACTTTTTCATCCTTATATACAGGGAAGTCTCCAGAGGAAGCCGACTGCATGACTGTTTCACCGGGACGCTCCGTCTGCCGGGCACCTGGCCCTTTACCGGCGGTTTAAACTGCCCCTCCTGATCAACTCAGGGAGGTGGCAGGCGCGTCGGTCGAACCTATGGACCACAACCCTTTGCCCCTAGACGGATAGCAGTGCTCCCTCGAAATCCGGTCCTCAGCGGCCGTCGAGGTGACCCCACTTGCTTGTTCGTTTTTATCCTTATTTCTTATCTCAATTTTTATCATGGCGCTCCTTCAATGGAATATTCGCGCCATTCGTTCTAATCAGGAGGAGTTAAAACTACTCCTTCGATTGCACTGCCCGCTTCTAATCTGTCTCCAAGAAACTAAGTTGTGTCCAAGTGATCGTGCAGACTTTCCACACTACAACTCTGTGCGTTTCAACCTGCCACCTGTGGAAGCTACCCCAGCCCATGGAGGGGTTCTGATGTTCATTCGAGACGACGTCTATTACCATCCCATTACATTGCATACTCACCTACAGGCAGTTGCCGTCTGCAGCACTCTATCCACATTTACCTTTTCCCTCTGTAATGTCTATTCGCCATCGTCATCTGCCCTTACTAGGGCAGATGTGCTACACCTCGTTGACCAGTTCCCTTCACCTTTCGTGTTGGTAGGCGACTTCAATGCACACCACCCCCTATGGAGCTCTCCGGCACCTTGTCCGAGAGGCTCCCTTTTGGTGGACCTTCTCCAACACCTCAATCTTGTCTGCCTCAACACTGGTGCACCGACCTTCCTTTCTGACACAACCCATACTTACTCCCACATAGACCTTGCGATATGCACTCCTCAGCTTGCCAGTCGGTTTGAGTGGGTATGCACTTTCTGCCACGTATTCGAGTGACCATTTCCCTTGTATCATCCACTTCGTGCATCATTTCCCATCTCCTCATCCCACCAGTTGGAACATTTCTAAAGCCGACTGAGGGCTTTATTCTTCCATGGCTGTTTTTCACGATCAGAATTTTCCCAGCTGTGACAGTCAGGTCGACTACCTCTCAGAGGTTATTCTCACCGCTGCCGAACATTCCATACCTCATACATCCTCTTCTCCACGTCGTGTTCCGGTCCTTTGGTGGACTGCAGCCTGCCATGACGCGCTTAGAGCCTGGCGACTTGCTTTACGCGCCTTCCGCCGCCACCCAACTTTGGAGAATTGGATAAATTATAAACGAATGAGAGCGCAATGTTGTTGTATCATAAACGACAGCAAAAAAGCTTGCTGGACTGCTTTTACTAGTTCTTTTAACCGTTTTACTCCCTACACGGTTGTTTGGGGTGGCCTACGCCGTTTATCTGGCATCAAGGTCCACTCTCCGATTCCTGGCCTGACCGTGGAAAACGCAGTCCTTGTGGACCCTGCTGATGTTTCCAACGCATTGGGCCATTTCTTTGCGGAGGTTTCGAGCTCTGCCCATTACCGCCCTGCCTTTCTCCCTCGCAAACAGGTAGACGAGGCACGGCCGCATTCTTTCGACTCTTTTAATCGTGAAAATTATAATGTCGCCTTCACCATGCAGGAGCTAGACCGTGCTCTCGCCCTGTCCCAATCTTCTGCTCCCGGGCCCGATTCCATTCATATTGAGATGCTGAAGAACCTCTCACCTGTGGGCAAGTGTTTTCTTCTTAGTACCTACAATCGCATATGGACTGAAGGCCATGTTCCCACAGGTTGGCGTGAAGCCATTGTTGTCCCCATCCCCAAACCAGAGAAGGACAAACACCTTCCTTCCAGTTATTGCCCTATTTCTCTGACGAGCTGCGTCTGTAAGGTGATGGAACGCATGGTTAACGCTCGGTTGGTCTGGCTCCTCGAATCTCGCCGCCTCCTGACTAATATCCAATGCGGTTTTCGTCGACACTGCTCTGCTGCTGATCACCTCGTTACGTTGTCGACCTTCATTATGAACAACTTTCAAAAGAAGCGTCAAACAGTAGCAGTGTTCTTCGACTTGGAGAAGGCATACGATACCTGTTGGAGAGCGGGCATTCTCCGCACATTGCACACATGGGGCCTTCAGGGCCGCCTTCCTCTTTTCATTCAAGCGTTTTTGGCGGATCGCAAGTTCCGGGTATGGGTGGGCTCTGTTTTGTCAGATACCTTTTACCAGGAGACTGGGGTACCGCAGGGCTCTGTCTTGAGTGTGGCTCTCTTTGCCATTGCAATCAATCCGATCGTAGATTGCCTTTCAGCCGACGTTTCTGGATCCCTTTTTGTAGACGATTTCGCAATTTATTGCAGCGCCCAGCGGACGTGTCTCTTGGAGCATTGTCTTCAACGCTGTCTTGACCGTCTCTATTCCTGGAGCATCGCAAACGGCTTCAGATTCTCCACTGAGAAAACGGTGTGTATAAACTTCTGGAGATACAAGGAATTTTTTCCACCTTCTCTACGCCTCTCCCTTTCGTGGAGACTACGAAATTCTTGGGACTCATGTTGGATCATAAACTTTGCTGGTCCACACACGTGTCCTACCTGGCTGCCCATTGTGCCCGATCCCTTAATGTTCTTCGTGTCCTCAGTGGCACGTCATGGGTAGCGGATCGTACCGTCCTGCTTCACCTTTACCAGGCCTTGTATACTCTTCTGCACGGCCGTCGATACTCCGCCGTCTCAACTCCATTCACCATCGGGGATTACGTCTGTTGAAAGTCTGTATGCCGAGGCTGCTGTATTACCCTTGACCACTCGGCATGCCGCCTGCGGTCGATGCCCAACCATCCATCTTACCGATTATTTTTTGACAACTCACTCGATCGCCAATATCAGTTGTCTGCAATTGCCTTGCTTCCACCTGGAGTTCGGTTTCGCCGCCTGCTACAGCGGCTCGATTTTACCCTTCCTTCCACCTTTCGGTTGAGCGAAAGCCCATTGTCACTGTGGCATCAGGCCCAGGTTCACACTCACCTTGAACTTAGTTCGCTCCCCAAGGAGAGCACTCCGGATTTGGTATACCGCTCGAGGCTTATCGAACTCCGTTCGCGGTTCGATAATGCCATATTTATTTACACTGATGGTTCCAAGAGCACTGCCGGTGTTGGATCTGCCTTCGTCGTCGGGGACAACCGTTTCCAATACAAGCTCCCTGACCGGTGCTCGAATTTCATGGCTGAGCTTTTTGCACTCCACCAGGCCGTCTTGTATACCTGCCGCCACCGCCAACCTTTCTATGCCATATGTTCCGACTCCCTTAGTGCCCTGCAGAGTCTTAAAGACCCTTTCTCGAACCATCCTCTCGTGTATCGGATCCAACGCTCCCTCCAGTTGCTAGCAGATGACAGCTGTCACGTTTCTTTCCTGTGGGTCCCTGGCCACGTGTGTGCGCCCGGGAATGAGACTGCCGATATAGCAGCCAAGGCCGCAGCTATTTTGCCTCGCATGGCTACCTTTTGCGTCCCATCTGACGATGTTCAACGGGCTCTCCGCCGGAGTATCGTGTCACAATGGCACAGTGCGTGGTTTTCACTGTACAATAATAAATTGCGAACTGTAAAACCGATCCCGACCGCTTGGAGGACCACCTCACGCCCCTCTCGGCGGGAGGAGGTCATCCTGGCCCGGTTGCGGATCGGTCACTGCCGTTTCAGCCACCGTCACTTGCTATCTGCTGACCCTGCACCGTTGTACTCCTGCGGTGAACTGCTAACAGTGTGACATGTTTTACTGTCTTGTGTTAATTTTAATCATCTCCGTGTAGCCCTACACTTTCCGTCTACTCTGGAGGAAATTTTAGCTGATGACACACGAGCAGCTGCTCGAGTTTTGCGTTTTATCAACTTGGCCAACTTATCAAAGGATATTTAACCCTTTTAATTGTCTTTTATCTTTCGTTTTTAGCCTCTTCTTGATGTCCTAACTGGCAGTTACCAAATTTTTTGAGATCTAGCGACACTCTGTTCTTGTCTGGGCGCTAATGACCGTAGAAGTTGTGCGCCCTAAATCCACAAAACACATCTATGCAGTGAACATTTGAGGCCTACCCGTTATTTTATTTTGCACTATGTGTGGCTCATATCTTTGTGATATATGCTGCTCTTGACCATCCATAGAAATAAGGAATTACACTCTCATTGCCTTTAATTTTGGCGGAAGATTAACAAATGTTTGACCAGCTGCTTGGATTTCTCCACGAGAGCAGTTTTTTTAGTCAGATATGAAATTTTATCTCTGTTGCTTGGACAGGTGGGGGGGGGGGGGGGTTGTGGCTCTTTCCCCAAGCAGCGGAGTTTTGAGCACTCTGTGTGTGTGTGTGTGTGTGTGTGTGTGTGTGTGTGTGTGTGTGTGTTTGTGTGTGTGTGTGTGTGTGTGTGTCCCTTCCCCTCAAGACATCCATTTCTTCTTTCTCCATTGTTTTCAACGTTTCCTTTCTTCCGATTTTAGGCTCCTGGTTTAGCAGCATAATCTGCTGACCAGTACATGCTTAGAGCTGTGGGGTGGGGTTGTGCATAGCAGAATTTTGCAGTTTAGTCATGGTGGTACAAGATTTTAATTACATTTAGTTTCCCCTATTTTACTTGTGGAATGTTCTTATCTTTCCTTGCACTCCATTCTGAGTCAAAGGGGCTGATGACTTGGCTGTTTAGTTCCTTCCTTCCATCAACCAACCAAGCAACCAACCATCTACTACCTCTAAGAGTTCACCTTCATTTGCTGCTGCAGCAGCTAGACTTCCTGCTCTGTGTTGCATTCCCAATGGGTGTTAGCTCTTTCCCACCTTTGTCCAGAGGTCAGTGTCAGCTCGGAACTCCATTCACTTCCCAAGGATACAGCTCTCGGCCCAGTCTTTAGCAACAAGTTTTTTGCACTCTGCACACAGCTTGCCGATAGTATCTTCCTCTATACTGACAAGGTATTGGGTGTGCCTCTGTACTCGGTGACGGTTCCTTTCGATATTGTCTGCCTGACCGGTGCTCAGTCTTCATTGCAGAGCTCTTAACTCTTTATTAGGCCACCTAGTGCCTTAGGTGACTCTCGCCTTCTCGTAAAATCATCTGCTCAGATTTCCCGAGTGCTCTTCGTAGCCTCAGCATTCTATATCCGGCCCATCCCACGGTACAGCGGATTCGGAAATGCCTCCACTCCCTAACAACCGGTGAGACGACGGTAATGTTCCTGTGGATTCCTGGTGATATCGGAGTGTCAGATAATGAGACTGCAGAGGATGCACTTTTCCTCCCTCAGGCTGCAGTCTCCAGGTGTGTGTGGTATTGCTCTGCTTTCCCTTAAAGGCAACAAACTGTGGGAGATAAAACCCCTTCCTTTTGCACGGTCGACTTCCTCCTGGCCCTCTCGCCACGAGGTCATTATAGCTCTCCTGCACGTAGGGCACTGTCGTTTAATGCTCTGCCACTTACTGCGTGGCAATCCTTCTCCACTTTGTAGCCCCTGTTCCCAACCGTTGACTATGCACCGTTTTCTGGTGCTGTGCTTGTGCTTTTTTTCTCTTGTGTTTTCTATTTGAGTTGTTCGATGTTTTAGCTGATGACCCGTGCTATGTTGATTGCGTCCTATTTTTTATCTACCACACTAACATGGGAAAGGTAATTTAACTCTGCTCCTGCTTAGTCCTCACACTCATTAATTTTGTGTTGGGTGCACCAGCTGAGGTCAACTCTGCTTGAGTGAGTGCCTGAGAATGGTGAGGGGGGGGGGGAGACTAAAAGAAAGAGGTGAAATTTTTATACACCTACACACAGAACTTTAAGAAAATAAAAAATAAAAAACAGAATGTGTTGGCTATCCTGTACAAAAAAGATAAAAATATAGGACCAGTAATTTTTTAAAGTATTGTAAGATAGGAGTTGCATAGTGCTTGCTAGTGTTTTTTACTTTTTGAAGGCATTAATAAAGAAAGAATGCCTTTTGTATTAGAACTGGGCATTCCTTTCCAGTAAAGCTTAGTTCCCTCTTTCCACTGTTAACAGTACAAAACTGACTTCTTCAAATAGAGTTGCATGCTATTCCAAATAAAACGTTTTTTAATGCCTTTGTTTAGCATCTAACAAAAATGGGAACACATACACAGTCAATGAAGTGGCACTGTGATAAGGATAGTGACATCATTAAATTTGTTAATGTTAGAAATTAACATCACTCTTGATGGTGTCTGCATTTAGTGGTTTCCATATGCAACTTAAGTGATAACACTACTAGCAATGCTGTCTGTTGTCTTTCTTGTTCAGATTAGAGATTACATTAGCTTAATGCTTGTTTCATAGATCATGAATGTGACATTTCGTAATGACGTGAAATGTGTCAGTTTAATATAACGTATATTTACATCTTATATGAAGACATGCATTCTTTTCTTTTTTATTTATTTTTATAAAATGACTAATTTATAGCTAAAAATTCATCTACTGAGTAGAGGGAGTTGATATTCAAAAAGTCCTTTAATTTATCTTTATAATTATAGTTAGTTATCTGTCAGACTTTTGATATTATTTGGCAAGTGACTAAAGACTTTTGTGTTTTGACGAGTGCTGGACTGTGTGCACATCGCTCTCGATTTTTTATATAATTTTAGGAATAATATAATTATTTTAACTGTTATTTCGTGATAATATTCAATATAGAGGTGTTCTAGTAAAGGATCATCAGTTATTTTAGCGCTTGTTGTGCCGTATTTGCTTTAAGTAGTGTTGTTTGTGTTCGCGTGTGTGCCGGCATAGACGTCTTACTGCCTTGTTTACATCTGGTGGCTAGTGGTTCCAGCCGTAGCAGTCTACGAAAGCTAAGTTCCAATAAGTGTTTGTGTTATTGTAGTTAAATTATTAAAGTTAGTAGATTTCAGGTGGTGTTATCACGCTAGTTATTTATTAAATTTAGTACTTTTCAACAGGTGACTTGCTGTTTTTAATGCAGTTGAGGTTGGGAAACTTTAAGTTACGGTATTTGATAACTCTTGTACTTTCACTGTGTTTAGTTAGTTTATTAGTGATGCTTGAATTTGAACTTGTTTATACAAGCAACAGTGTAAAGTTTCTGTGGTATTGTTATTTGTTCTTTTTTGATACTATTAGTTGTTGTTGTTGTTACTTGATTTGTAGAGGCTGAGGTTTGTTGATTGCTGTAGTTAAGAGGTACTTCCTAGTTCTTTTGTAGAAATGTAACTCCATAATGTAGACGTCTAGTTTTTCTTAACAAATAATTGTGAAATTTTACTATGAGTGAAAAGTGTGGGCTCTGTCATGCGTAGTGGGCTGCAGTGTGGGATTTGTAATATGTATTTTCATGGGGGGGGGGGGGGGGGGGAGTGCAGTGGGGAAGACAGTGGGCATTGTGGCGAGGTTCTCTCCTGGAACTGTTGGATTTGCAGCAGGAATAAGATGATAGAGGAGCAGGAGCGTTTGATCTGCGCCCTTCAGGTGCAGTTGAAAAACGCTGAAGAGGAACTAGGTAGGTTGAGGAGGGGAAGGGGGGCTGGGGAATGGGAACTGGCAGTTGGCAAGAAGGTAGCTAGGAGAAGGTATTCAGATAGCTTTACATTGGAAATTACAAATATGTTTGGCCAACTGTCAGAGTTGAGTTGAGATGAACCTCCTGTAGCTGGAGGTGTAGGAAGTACGTAGCAGACCTCAGCTGTTAGGAAGCCGAAATTTGTAGAGAGGGCTCTTAGGAAGGAGGTGGTTCTGCTACTAGGCAGTTCTCATGGCAGAGGGGTTGGCCAAAAGTTGCAGGAAGTACTTGGGAGTGAGTACCAGGTCACCAGCATAGTGAAGCCTAGTGCAGGGTTAAATCAGGTCACTTGTAACATAGGGGACTTATGTAGGAATTTCTCAAAAGAGGATCAGGTAGTTATAGTGGGTGGGGCCGGGAACAGTCAGGGACAGGGAATATGATATAGGTGGTGGTCTGGAAAGGATAGCGACTCAAACTGGTGGCACGAATGTGCATTTCGTGCAGCTGTTTCAGCGACATGATAGGCCTTGTCTTAATACAGCTGTCAGCCGTGTTAACATGCGGCTTGAGAAGGCGCTGATGACAGAGGGCGTGGATCACATTGCAGTGGTGCCAGTTGAGACTATCCAAAGGTCGGATTTTACTAGGCACGGTCTGCACCTCAATAGGTATGGGAAGTAGGTATGGGAAGGGTAGGTTGGCAAAGCTCATAGGTGACAGTGTAGTAGGGGGTGGGGGTGTCACTCATGGAAAAATTCCTGTAGTAGTTGGTGTTAGGGCTGCACCTTTTTTAGACTGAAGACAGCTGATAGGTATTCCTGCTTAAAGGAAGTCCCTCTAAGAAAGGAACCACCTTTGACAAAGTCTAAGAATATAAGTAATAAGGGAATTGCTGTTTTTCATCAAAATATCCAGGGTGTCAGAGATAAAGTTAATGAACTGCTTATTGATACTGATTCTGACAATATTGGTATTTCAGAGCACTTTTAAGTGGTGTGACAATTAAGAGACTTCCTTTGCCAGGATACAGGTTAGCTGCCTTCTACTCTAAGAGTTCCTTGCAGTGTGGGGGAGTAGCCATGTATGAAAAAAAAAGATTTTTCATTGGAGTGAATCAATTTTTCTAAACACTGCACAGAACAGAAATTTAAATGATGTGCAGGAGTTGTTAATGTTAATGGAACTAAACTAGTAATTGTTATTTATAGATCCCCTGACTCAGATTTTAAAATGTTTCTGCCCAAGCTGGAATTGGTTCTGGGTTCACTGTATAGGAAGTATAAAAATGTAATTGTGTGTGGAGATTTCAACATTAATTGTGTAGGTGATAGCTCAAGAAAAAGTCAGCTGTTAGGTCTATTTAATTCCTATAACATGATGCAAACAGTATTTTTTCCAACGAGAGTGCAAGGAAATAGCAGTTCTACCATTGACAATATTTTTGTTCATTCTTCATTATTAGAGGGGCACTCTCTCAGCAGAATAGTAAATGGCCTGTCAGACCCTGATGCCCAAATCTACTACTCAGAAAAGTTAATCCAGTTGCAATAGAGACCTTTTTAAGCCTAATTAAGGAACAAGTATGGTAGGATGTTTATAGTGCTTATAATGCAGATGATAAATATAATGCTTTTCTGAACACATGTCTTATGCTGTTTGAAAGTTGCTTTCCACTATAATGCTCAAAACAGAATACTTCCAGTAACAGACAGAGGATAAGAGTATCATGTAGAACAAAGTGGGAATTGTATCAAAATGTTAGAAGCAGTCAGAATGAAGATGCAGTAGCTCATTACAAACAGTACTGTAAGGTTCTGAAAAATGTCATTAAGAATGCAAAAAGTATGTGGTACGCAAAAAGAATAGCAAACTCTCGGGATAAAATTAAAACTATCTGGTCAGTCGTGAAGGAAGTGTCTGGTCAGGAGCAGCAGGTAGAAGATATAACGTCAGTGCATAGTAGGAATGTTTCTGTTACTGACAAGTTAGATATATGTGCAATATTCAATAATCACTTTCTGAATATAGTAGAGGAACTAAACAAAACTCTAGTTTCTACTGGTAATCCATATAACGTTTTTAGAAAATGCCTTTCCGAGGCTGTTACCTGAAATGGTTCTTCGTGATACTTCCATAGGTGAGATTCAGTCAATAATTAAATCACTAAAGACTAAGGACTCTTGTGGATATGATGGGGTATCTAGCAGAATTCTAAAGTACTGTTCTCCATATGTTAGCCCAGTACTAAGCCATATTTGTAATTTTTCCTTTCAGAATGGTCAGTTTCCTAACAGATTAAAGTACTCAGTAGTGAAACCGCTTTATAAAAAAGGAGAAAGGGATAATGTAGACAACTATAGACCTATTTCTATGCCATCGGTTTTTTCTAAAGTTATTGAAAAGGCTGTATATTCAAGATTAAATTATGTGAACTGAAATGATCAATTAATGTCAAACGTTCAGTTTGGTTTTAGAAGTGGTTTAACGACTGAAAATGCTATATTTTTGTTTCTATGTGAGGCACTTGATGGGTTAAATAAGAGGCTACAGACATTAGGCATCTTCTTTGATTTAACAAAAGTGTTTGATTGTGTTGATAAAATATTGTTGCAGAAGTTGGAACATTATGGAATACGGGGAGTAGCACACAATTGGTTCCCCCCCAGGGGGCCCACAGTTCTTTTGTGGGTACGTGTGTGGCGCGCACGGGGCCCCGAGCCGGAGCAGCCTTTCTTCTGCCCCAGGCTGCTTCACTTTCCCTCCCGGTTTATGCCTTTGCCCGGAGACGGGCATATTTCGTGAGATACGGTGGTTCTTGTTGTGCTTTTTCTTCCTTCGTTCCTTCCTTTCTTACCTTTCGTTTTCTGTCTTTCTCTCCTTGAACTCTCCTAGCCTTCTTCTCCTCATTAGTCTCCGCCTCGGCGTTTGAGACACTTCTTTTCTTTCCTTCTTTCTCTTCCTTTCCTATCCTCTTCTTCTTTCCTCCCTGTGCGTGTCTGAAGGCCGACCCACGCATTATCGTGCGTAGCAGGTGACGGGGGTAACGCGTAATTCCCCGCCCCGGGTAGACATGTAAGGCACGTACGTACCCCCTGGTAAAGGCCAGGCCCAGGGAGGGGTGATTACCCGAGCTGGTACCTTCCGAACGTGCCAATTGGTCCCTCCGTCAGTTCTCGGGAGGTGTGACCTGAGGTGTGAACAATCACCTAAGGCGGGTAAGCCCTCGGAGAGGGCCCCCACTAGGAAGGAGCGCGCCATCGGAGACGCCGGTAATCACGGGGGACACTTCCGCGATGACTTCCTCCTTATCTTCTTTCATGACGTTGACCCACAAACGTAAGTTAGACTCGCCTCAGCCTAAAAAGACTCTGCCTAATGTTCCTAAATATCTGGTTGTCTCTCGCACCGACGGAAAGGATTTCAATTCTGTCAATCCTTTCGTTATACAGAAAGGTGTAGATGCAATTGCTGGCCCTGTTAAAACCTGTTCACGTCAGCGCAATGGCACATTGTTGCTGGAAGTGGAAAGTGCCTTCCAAGCCCAAAAACTGATACGTACTACGTTGTTGCACACTTTTCCAGTTAAGGTCGAAGCGCACCGCACACTCAACTCGTCACGGGGGGTAGTCTTCACGAGATCCCTTGATGGGTTGTCTGATGAAGACATCCAATCGTATATGTCCGATCAGGGTGTGACAGCCGTCCACAGGGTGATGAAAAAGGTCGATAACCAATTGACACCGACTCGTACTGTGTTTTTGACGTTCGACAGAGTTGACCTCCCGTCGAAGGTCAAAGCAGGGTATGAAGTCATCTCCGTCCGACCTTATGTGCCTAACCCAACGCGCTGTTTTCAATGCCACAGGTACAACCATACCCGTGAACATTGCCCAAATGCAGCAAAGTGTGTCACTTGTGGTAGGAACGCCCATGAGGAGGATTGCCCACCTCCGTCCCCTCACTGCCTAAACTGCAACGGTGACCATGCGGCTTCCTCTCGCGACTGCCCTGTATACAAGGATGAGAAGGTAATCCAGCAAATTCGGGTTACGGAGAAGGTATCAACATCTGCCGCTCGAAAGTTGTTGGCGAGTCGAAAGCCCACTGTCCTCCCAGCGGGTACATACAGTAAGGTACTCACCTCAACTCGACCTACCAAGGATTCCAGTACCCAGACATGTGACTTGACTTTCGCTGACACAGTTGTGCGATCTGCCAGCCCGAAGATTGCCCGTTCCACGTCCCCGCTTCCTCTTGCTGCTTCTAGGGTACAGTCTTCGTCCAACTCTAGTAAACCGCGGGCACCTAAGCAAGATGCCCGGACCTTGAAAAAGGAACCCGTCCGTGAGGATTTTCTGCGTTCTCAGGCTTCCCAACCGTCAACTGCCTCTTCCCGCCGTCACTCTTCCAGAAGAGCTGACAAGAAAAAGAGTTCCTCTCCTTCCCCGCCGAGGCGTGACCCATCTGTCGCGCCGTCCAACAGTTGCCGGCCTCGGCCGTCTTCTGTTTCACCGGGACGCTCCGTTTGCCGGGCGCCCGGCCCTTTACCGGCGGTGGAAACTGCCCCCCCTGATCAACTCAGGGAGGTGGCAGGCGCGTCGGGCGAACCAATGGAACATGACCCTTTGCCCCCAGACAGCGATAGCAGTGCTCCCTCGAAATCCGGTCCTCAGCGGCCGTCGAGGTGACCCCGCTCGCTACTTGGTTTTTATCCTTATTTCTTCTCTCATTTTTATCATGGCGCTCCTTCAATGGAACATTCGCGGCTTTCGTTCTAATCGGGAGGAGTTAAAACTACTCCTTAGATTGCACTGCCCGCTTCTAGTCTGCCTCCAGGAAACTAAGTTGCGTCCACGTGATCGTGCAGACTTTCCACACTACACCTCTGTGCGGTTCGACCTGCCACCCGTGGAAGGTGTCCCAGCCCATGGAGGGGTTCTGATGCTCCTTCGAGACGACGTCTATTTCCATCCCATTTCCTTGCACACTCACCTACAGGCAGTTGCCGTCCGCATCACCTTATCCACCTTTACCTTCTCCCTCTGTAATATATATTCGCCATCGTCATCTGCCCTTACTAGGGCAGATGTGCTAAACCTTGTTGACCAGCTCCCTTCACCTTTCGTGTTGGTAGGCGACTTTAATGGCCACCACCCCCTATGGGGCTCTCCGGCACCTTGTCCGAGAGGCTCCCTTTTGGTGGACATTCTCCACCACCTCGATCTTGTCTGCCTCAACACCGGTGCACCGACCTTCCTTTCTGACACAACACACACTTATTCCCATATAGACCTCGCAATATGCACTCCTCAGCTTGCCGGTCGGTTTGAGTGGTATGCACTTTCTGACACGTACTCGAGTGACCATTTCCCTTGTATCATCCACTTCCTACATCATTCCCCATCTCCACGTCCCACCAGTTGGAACATTTCTAAAGCCAACTGGGGGCTTTATTCTTCCATGGCTGTTTTTCACAATCAGAATTTTCCCAACTGTGACAGTCAGGTCGAATACCTCACAGAGGTTATCCTCACTGCTGCTGAACGTTCCATACCTCGTACATCCTCTACTCCACGTCGTGTCCAGGTCCCTTGGTGGACTGCAGCCTGCCGCGACGCGCTTCGAGCCCGGCGCCGTGCGTTACGCACCTTCCGCCGCCACCCAACTTTGGAGAATTGCATCAATTACAAACGTATGAGAGCGCAGTGCCGTCGTATCATAAACGACAGCAAGAAAGCTTGCTGGACAGATTTTACTAGTTCTTTTAACCGTTTTACTCCCTCCACGGTTGTCTGGGGTGGCCTACGCCGTTTGTCCGGCATCAAGGTCCACTCCCCGATTCCTGGCCTGACCGTGGAGAACGCGGTCCTCGTGGACCCAGCTGATGTTTCAAACGCATTGGGTCGTTTCTTTGCGGAGGTTTCGAGCTCTGCCCATTACCACCCTGCCTTTCTCCCTCGCAAACAGGTAGAGGAGCCACGGCCGCCTTCTTTCCGCTCTTTTAATCGGGAAAATTATAACGTCGCCTTCACCATGCAGGAGCTAGATCGTGCTCTCGCCCTTTCCCGGTCTTCTGCTCCCGGGCCCGATTCCATTCACATTGAAATGCTGAAGAACCTCTCTCCAGCGGGCAAGTGCTTTCTTCTTAGTACCTACAATCGCATATGGACTGAAGGTCATGTTCCCACAAGTTGGCGTGAAGCCATTGTTGTCCCCATCCCCAAACCAGGGAAGGACAAACACCTTCCTTCCAGTTATCGTCCTATTTCTCTGACGAGCTGCGTCTGTAAGGTGATGGAACGCATGGTTAACGCTCGGTTGGTCTGGCTCCTCGAATCTCGCCGCCTCCTGACTAATATCCAATGCGGTTTTCGTCGACACCGCTCTGCTGCTGACCACCTCGTTACGTTGTCGACCTTCATTATGAACAACTTTCTGAAGAAGCGTCAAACAGTAGCCGTGTTCTTCGACTTGGAGAAGGCATACGATACCTGTTGGAGAGCGGGCATTCTCCGCACATTGCACACATGGGGCCTTCGGGGCCGCCTTCCTCTCTTCATTCAAGCGTTTTTGGCGGATCGCAAGTTCCGGGTGCGGGTGGGCTCTGTTTTGTCAGATACCTTTTGCCAGGAGAATGGGGTACCACAGGGCTCCGTCTTGAGTGTGGCGCTCTTTGCCATTGCAATCAATCCGATCGTGGACTGCCTTTCAGCCGACGTCTCCGGATCTCTTTTTGTTGACGATTTCGCAATTTATTGTAGCGCCCAGCGGACGTGTCTCTTGGAGCGTTCTCTCCAACGCTGTCTTGACCGTCTGTATTCCTGGAGCATCGCAAACGGCTTCCGATTCTCCACTGAGAAAACTGTGTGTATCAATTTCTGGAGATACAAGGAATTTCTTCCACCTTCTCTACGTCTCGGCCCGGTTGCTCTCCCTTTCGTGGAGACTACAAAATTCTTGGGACTCATGTTGGATCGGAAACTTTGCTGGTCCACGCACGTGTCCTACCTGGCTGCCCGTTGTGCCCGATCCCTTAACGTTCTTCGTGTCCTCAGTGGCACGTCATGGGGAGCGGATCGTACCGTCCTGCTTCACCTTTACCAGGCCATTGTTCAGTCCAAGCTCGACTATGGAAGCCTTGTATACTCTTCAGCACGGCCGTCGATTCTCCGCCGTCTCAACTCTATCCACCATCGTGGATTACGTCTGGCGACCGGTGCATTTTATACCAGCCCTGTTGAAAGTCTGTATGCCGAGGCTGCTGTATTACCCTTGACCAATCGACGTGATATACTCTTGTGTCGGTACGCATGCCGCCTACGGTCGATGCCCAACCATCCATCTTACAGATTATTTTTTGACGACTCACTCGATCGCCAATATCAGTTGTCTCCGATTGCCTTGCTTCCACCGGGAGTTCGGTTTCGCCGTCTGCTACAGCGGCTCGATTTTACCCTTCCTTCCACCCTTCGGTTGAGTGAAAGCCCATTACCACCGTGGCATCAGGCCCAGGTTCACACACACCTCGAACTTAGTTCGCTCCCCAAGGAGAGCACTCCGGATTTGGTATTCCGCTCGAGGCTTGTCGAACTCCGTTCGCGGTTCGATAATGCCGTATTTATTTACACTGATGGTTCCAAGAGCACTGCCGGTGTCGGATCTGCCTTCGTCGTCGGGGACAACCGTTTCCAATACAAGCTCCCTGACCGGTGCTCAAACTTCACGGCTGAGCTTTTCGCCCTCCACCAGGCCGTTTTGTATACCTGCCGCCACCGCCAACCTTTCTATGCCATATGTTCTGACTCCCTTAGTGCCCTGCAGAGTCTTAAGGACCCTTTCTCGAACCATCCTCTCGTGTATCGGATCCAACGCTCCCTCCAGTTGGTAGCAGATGACAGCTGTCACGTTTCTTTCCTGTGGGTCCCTGGCCATGTGGGTGTGCCCGGGAATGAGGCCGCTGACACAGCAGCCAAGGCAGCAGCTCTTTTGCCTCGCATGGCTACCTTTTGCGTCCCATCGGACGATGTTCAACGGGCTCTTCGCCGGAGTATCGTGTCGCATTGGCACAGTGTGTGGCTTTCACTGCACAACAATAAATTGCGAACTGTCAAACCGATCCCGACCGCTTGGAGGACATCCTCACGCCCCTCTCGGCGGGAGGAGGTCATCCTGGCTCGGTTGCGGATCGGTCATTGCCGTTTCCGCCACCGTCACTTGCTATCCGCCGAACCTGCACCGCTGTGCTCCTGCGGTGAACTGCTGACAGTGAGACATGTTTTACTGACTTGTGTTAATTTTAATCATCTCCGTGTAGCCCTTCACTTTCCGTCTACTCTGGAGGAAATCTTAGCTGATGACACACGAGCAGCTGCTCGAGTTTTGCGTTTTATCAATTTGGCCAACTTATCCAAGGATATTTAACTCTTTTAATTGTCTTTTATCTTCCGGTTTTAGCCTATTGTTGATGTTCTGACAGTCTACTTTTTTTTAGATCATAGCGAATCTATGTTCTTGGCTGGGCGCTAATGACCATAGAAGTTGTGCGCCCTGAAACCACAAAAAAAAAAAAAAAAAAAAAAAAAAAAAACACAATTGGTTCACCTCTTACTTTAATAATAGACAACAGAAGGTAATTCTCCGCAGTGTAGAAAATGGCTATGACGTGCAATCCCAATGGGGCACAATTAAGTATGGGGTTCCCCAGGGGTCTGTTTTGGGACCATTGCTGTTTCTTATTTATATAAATGATATGCCTTCGAGTTTAATAGGTGACTGTAAAATATTTTTGTTTGCTGATGATACCAGCTTGGTAGTGAAGGATGTTGCTCGTAATATTGGCACAGTATCAAATAATGCAGTTCAAGAGATAAGTTCATGGCTTGTAGAAAACAAGTTGATGTTAAATCACAGTAAAACTCTTTTTTTACAATTTCTAACACACAATTTGATGAAAGCTGACATTCTGATTACACATAATGGGCATGTGATAAGTGAGACTGAATAGTTCAAATTTCTAGGTGTTCATATAGACAGTAAGCTGTCATGGAAAGCCCATGTTCAGGATCTTGTTCCAAAACTAAATTCTGATATATTTACCGTTAGAACAATATCTGAAATAAGTGATTTTTCAACACGATAAGTAGTCTATTACGCTTACTATCACTCACTTCTGACATACGGCATTGTTTTTTGGGGTAACTCCCCTGATGCAAAAAGGATATTTCTGGTGGTTCGAGCAATATCTGGTGTAAGTTCGCGAACGTCATGTTGACCCCTTTTCAGTAGTCTGGGAATTTTGACTCTGGTGTCACAATACGTTTTTTCTTTAATGTCGTTTGTTGTTAATATCAGCTCATTCCCACGAGTTAGTAGCTTTCACTCGGTGAATACTAGACAGAAATCGAATCTACATTTGCATCACACCACCTTAACACTTGTGCAGAAAGGGATACAGTATTCTGCGGCATCCATTTTCAATAAGTTGCCACAAGAACTAAAGAATCTTAGCACTAATCCACACGCTTTCAAATCTAAATTGAAGAGTTGCCTCATGGCTCACTTCTTTTATTCTGTCGAGGAACTCCTAGAAAAGTTAAACAGTTAAGCTAATTCTTTTTTTCTTTATTGATTCTTTTCACTTTGTCTTAAGATTGTCGTGTGCAAAAGACTACTTAAAAATTTTCTATTACCATTCTTGTGTAACAATTAATGTATTGACTTGTTCCATGACCATGGAGTCTCACTCCTCAATTGGATCCTATGGAACAGAAAAAAACAATAAAAATAAATAAATAAAATAAACGCATAATTCACTCCTTTCTGGGCCAAAGTTACATTTAACCTTGAATAGTAGACATCACCTTTCTCCTAGTGTTGTAGTTGTGCATGATTGTCACTTTTGAATTAGTTATGGAAATATATAAGTTAGACAGAAAGATAACATATGACCCCAGCTATATTATTAATAATCCAAGTTCTGAAGCCTCTTTCAAGAATAAGCTCTTTCAAGTTCTGAAGCAAGCAGGAGTAAAATATAGGGAGCGTAAGGTTATTTACAACTTGTACAAAAACCAGACAGCAGTTGCAGAGTTGAATGGCATGAAAGGGATGCAGTGGTTGAGAAGGGAGTGAGACAGGGTTGTAGCCTTTCTCCAATGTTATTCAATTTGTACATTGAGCAAGCTATAAAGGAAAGCAAGGAGAAAGTTGGAGAAGGAATTAAAGTTCAGGGTGAAGAATTAAAAACATTGCGTTTTGCCGACATAGTAATTCTGTCAGATACAACAAAGGACCTGGAAGAGCAATTGAACGGAATGGACAGTGTGCTGAAAGGTGCATATAAGATGAACATTAACAAGAGCAAAACTAGGGTAATGGAGTGCAGTGTAAGAAAATCAGGTGATGCTGAAGGAATTAGATTAGGTAACGAAGCAATAAAGGAGGTAGATGAGTTTTGTTACTTGGGCAGTAAAACAAAAAATGATGGTCGCAGTACAGAGGATATAAAATGCAGAATGGCAATGGGTAGAAAAGTGTTCTTTGAAAAGAGAAATTTGTTAACATCTAATATTGATTTAAGCTTAAGGAAGTCCTTTCTGAAGGCATTTGTGTGGAGTGTTGCCTTGTATGGGAGTGAGACATGGACGATAAACATTGCGGACAGGAAGAGGATTGAGGCTTTTGAAATGTGGTGCTATAGAAGAATGCTGAAGATTAGGTGGGTGGATCACATAACTAATGAGGAGGTACTGAACAGAATTTGGAAGAAAAGAAATTTCTGGCATACTTTGACTAAAAGAAGGGATAGATTGGTAGGGCACATTCTTAGACATCAAGGAATTGTGAATTTAGCATTGGAGGGAAGTGTGTGGGGTAAAAACTGCAGAGGAAGACCAAGAGATGGATACAGTAAGCAGATTCAGACAGATGTAGGTTGCCATTCTTATGTGGAGATGAAGAGGCTTGCTCAGGATAGGGTATTGTGGAGAGCTGCATCAAACCAGTCTCCGGACTGAAGACCACAACAACAACAATCCAAAATTTCATGAGAGATCAAAAATACCTTTAAGTGACAATCTACGAGCAACTGTCAATGGATTAAAAACCTTGCCTGAAGAAGTAGCTCCCATATGGAAACCCAACAAACGTGCATGGTGGAATGCGATGCGGCTATTCTACGTAGACATCAAGTCTGGTTAAATGACCAACAAAAGAAGACTGAAATTTCCAGGGAGGAATTAATAAATGCTAGAGGATCAACTGCCAATAAATTGGAAGGGTCAAAAGGCAATTTCATAAGGTCTCGCTAAAACCTTTCAAGGAGGCTTTGTCACTATAAGACAAGATGTTACTATCATAGATTCAAACAATACCAGTCGAATTACATTCCACCTACTCTTGTGTTGAAGGATAAGAATGGAAATATGGCGCATAACAATTATGACAATTATACTGCCTAAATATTTCAAACAGTTACTAAATAGTGCAGAACCTGATGACCACATTGAATTTTACCTCTATCCAAGAAACAAAATGCATTTAGAAATAGTTATACCCCCTCACATCTAGGCACTACAAGCGACGATTAATTCACTTTGAAATTATAAAGCAGCAGGTGAGAACCAACTCATTGCAGAACTTTGGCAATATTCAAATGTACAAACTAT
This sequence comes from Locusta migratoria, assembly GCA_026315105.1. Lineage (NCBI taxonomy): Eukaryota > Metazoa > Arthropoda > Insecta > Orthoptera > Acrididae > Locusta > Locusta migratoria. Next base: position 372,565,064 of record CM048749.1, on the reverse strand, counting down.
TCTGAACTTACACTGACATTTGGAATAGTGGGAAGTTACCAGAAGAATGGAATGTTGCAATAATCCATCCACTACACAAAAAAGGAGATAAAACTGAGCTAAATACTGTAACTGCAAGGGTATATCCCTGCTGGATGTTACTTATAAAATCTTTGAGTTGACCTCCAAATACTTCCTGCAGCGACATGCTTATTACGTAGAGCCTGCCTTGTTAATAGTGGCCCTTACAAGGTATTGTAAAACTTAACTGATCTACTTTCCAGTGTTATAAATTCTGTTTGAAATGGATGTCAGTTTATCGATGAGTGATGATTCTGATTGGAAAGAAATTTTCCTTAAAATGCCACAAGGGCATTGTGTTCGAATCTGTGGACAGTAGTTGAGTAGAACAAAAATTACTTGTTGCTCTACGATCAGAGATTGAGCTTAGGGATAATCATTAAGTCTGCCTGCACCGCAAAGGAAAATACGCTACCTCAACATTTATGAAATGGGGCAAGGCAATATTGTGAGAAATTACTTATCAGTTTAAGAATAAAAACCACGTGCAATATAAGGGGACAGGTTGCTGCATTGTGCCTGTTGCTGCAATGGATTCCCTCAAATTTGTCAGTCACTTTCAGGTTTTGTTAGCACACCTGGGAAAACCGAATGTGATTTTCTGGATGCTTGATAACGTGCTCATTCCAACTGTGAATAGATTCTATTCAATTATGGAAAACAAATTATCATAAAGCAAATTGAATAAGATACATGTTATAATTTTCCAAAAATCGAAAATTTGATCGGATTGTAGAAAACAGGAAAGCGGAACGCGAATGATATTTTACCCTGGAAAACCTTGTTACTAAGTTGTTGCATACAAAATTTCAAATTTATCACAGTTTTCATTAGAGATATAAAAATCCAAAGGTAAAACCTTTTTTGCAACGCTGTTTTTCTGCCTAGTTTGTTTAAATTTCTGTAGCATTCTTCGTCAATGTTGGGGAATTAAACCCATGTGTCTGTCGTTCATTTAAACATGTTGTTTCGTATGAAACTAGTTTCAAAGCTTTACTAGAAACTGGTATTTGTAAAAGAAGTGTCGAATATACCCTTTTTTCATCTTCTCACATAAATTGTCATGTTTACAACAGTTTATAGAACATTGGAAAATAGTAGGAGGCTGAAATTTTTTATGCCATGTCCCTGTGCTGTCAACTTAATACTTTATAAGTTTCATATTCAGCTTGCATTTACTTTAGCAGATATAAGAATCCAAAGTTTAATACTTTTTTGGTAAAACTGCAGAGTTTGTTTCCCGTGTTTTTAGCATGGCGCGTATATTGGCAACTGTAAATAGATCGTTTCTGGACCGGAGATTCGGGAGCTACGCGCCATCACATACTTAAAAAAAACTGTTTAACCTATAGCTAACCCAACTTTCACTTAAAATGATCATTGTTTAATACAGATCACAAAATAAATAAAACATATACCTGCTCTATGGTTGACTGCTGTGGTGTTGCCAACATTTGCAGAGCTTGGGCAACAGACTCTGCAGTTTAGCCATTTTTTTCATATCGTGATTTACACATTCAACTTGGATTCAAATTGTTTAGCTCTGTTAACCCACTTTGGATGAACAACTAACTTTTTTTGCAGTTAAAATAATGGTCTTTCTATTCAGCACAGTTTGGAAAGTTTTATAGAACATAGTTTTTTGCAAAATAAAGTCGAAAATACTGCACTTTTTATTTTTTCCTAAAATCTTCAACCTTGCACTTAATTCTGTTTTAGAAAGCAGTTGTACCAGGTGTCGATTGTCAGGAGTGGCTGAGCAGATGTTGTGGGCTAAATGAGAAATGCAGGGTTTACTGGCACACTTGAAGGTTTATTACAGAAGATAAGTTATAGAAAATGGGGCCTACGAAGGATTGGCGTCCGTCACGGAGCAACAGGTGGTGTACAAGAAGAGGGGGGGGGGGGTAGATAGCTGAGAAGGCAGGAAATGATGTCTGAGCATGGCAGCCCGGATCGCCAGCACCGCGAGGCCTGATGTTCGGCCCACGTGACGGAACGTGGTCGTCCTGATTGGCCACGATGCACTGCTGAGTGGCAGGTGTCGGCCTCCCTACGACAGCCGTGCATTGTGGCGACCGGGGAACCGACTGTCAAGTCAGCGGTATGCAACTTAGTCGGGCGACGGTTAAAGTCGGAGGGAAAAAGCAAAAGATTTGAAAATTAAAAAAAAAAATTTCCATATCATGTTGCTAGGTGAGGAGCGCCAATCGGTACACGGTACATAAATGAAACTACATGTCTGAGAACTTTGTATTGTTAGGGTACCATATGCCAAGTTTCATGTTCACCATAGCTTTAATCCCCAAAATATATGGCAAGTAAAATTATTTTCATTATTATTCCCAAGAGAAAGCATACAGTTGTAAAAGTTGCCAAATTGTCATTTCTTTCAACAAAATATGGCAGAGTTATAATAGCTTTAAGTCGTCCAAAATACACACTCGCCCTGTGCAAAGACCACTATTGCTTCGACGAGCCTTAAAATGTACTAATGTTCACGTGGGACACGTGTGAATGTTCACAAAAAATTAAAAATCTGTGTTAGTTGAGCAGGGAGTGCTAGGTGAGTTGACATGACCCAGCTACTGTGTTACCTCCGTGAACCTGGCACCCGACTTAAAGAAATCGCTTTTTACTTTATACAATCTTAAAGAGCTTCGTTTGTAGTGGATTGTAGTACAAAAATTTTTGTTTGTAGTTTTTCGAGAAAAAAATTATGAGTCACTCAAAAAACAGCCAGCACCCCACTTTTACGAAATAAAATTCTAATGGATGATATGTGTAGGGAATCGTTTGTAGTGGTTTGTAGTGAACGAATTTTCGTTTGTAGTAACTTGTATATCCCACAAAACGTGTTCAAAATGGAAGCCGCGAGGCCCATACTGCTGTGCACTGCACCCACTGGCAGCACCCCGCATTCAAGAAATTTAATTCTAATGGATGATATGTGTAGGAAACAGTGTGTAGAGGTTTGTAGTGAACGAATTTTCGTTTGTAGTAGCTTGTATATCCCACAAAACGTGTTCAAAATGGAAGCCGCGAGGCCCATATTGCTGTGCACTGCACCACTGGCAGCACCCCACTTTCAAGAAATTTAATTCTAATGGATGATATGTGTAGGAAACAGTGTGTAGAGGTTTGTAGTGAACGAATTTTCGTTTGTAGTAGCTTGTATATCCCACAAAACGTGTTCAAAATGGAAGCCGCGAGGCCCATACTGCTGTGCACTGCACCCACTGGCAGCACCCCACTTTCAAGAAATTTAATTCTAATGGATGATATGTGTAGGAAACAGTGTGTAGAGGTTTGTAGTGAACGAATTTTCGTTTGTAGTAGCTTGTATATCCCACAAAACGTGTTCAAAATGGAAGCCGCGAGGCCCATACTGCTGTGCACTGCACCCACTGGCAGCACCCCACTTTCAAGAAATTTAATTCTAATGGATGATATGTGTAGGAAACAGTGTGTAGAGGTTTGTAGTGAACGAATTTTCGTTTGTAGTAGCTTGTATATCCCACAAAACGTGTTCAAAATGGAAGCCGCGAGGCCCATACTGCTGTGTACTGCACCCACTGGCAGCACCCCACTTTCAAGAAATTTAATTCTAATCGGTGATATGTGTAGGAAACAGTGTGTAGAGGTTTGTAGTGAACGAATTTTCGTTTGTAGTAGCTTGTATATCCCACAAAACGTGTTCAAAATGGAAGCCGCGAGGCCCATACTGCTGTGCACTGCACCCACTGGCAGCACCCCACTTTCAAGAAATTTAATTCTAATGGATGATATGTGTAGGAAACAGTGTGTAGAGGTTTGTAGTGAACGAATTTTCGTTTGTAGTAGCTTGTATATCCCACAAAACGTGTTCATAATGGAAGCCGCGAGGCCCATACTGCTGTGCACAGCACCCACTGGCAGCACCCCACTTTCAAGAAATTTAATTCTAATGGATGATATGTGTAGGAAACAGTGTGTAGAGGTTTGTAGTGAACGAATTTTCGTTTGTAGTAGCTTGTATATCCCACAAAACGTGTTCATAATGGAAGCCGCGAGGCCCATACTGCTGTGCACAGCACCCACTGGCAGCACCCCACTTTCAAGAAATTTAATTCTAATCGGTGATATGTGTAGGAAACAGTGTGTAGAGGTTTGTAGTGAACGAATTTTCGTTTGTAGTAGCTTGTATATCCCACAAAACGTGTTCAAAATGGAAGCCGCGAGGCCCATACTGCTGTGCACTGCACCACTGGCAGCACCCCACTTTCAAGAAATTTAATTCTAATGGATGATATGTGTAGGAAACAGTGTGTAGAGGTTTGTAGTGAACGAATTTTCGTTTGTAGTAGCTTGTATATCCCACAAAACGTGTTCAAAATGGAAGCCGCGAGGCCCATACTGCTGTGCACTGCACCCACTGGCAGCACCCCACTTTCAAGAAATTTAATTCTAATGGATGATATGTGTAGGAAACAGTGTGTAGAGGTTTGTAGTGAACGAATTTTCGTTTGTAGTAGCTTGTATATCCCACAAAACGTGTTCAAAATGGAAGCCGCGAGGCCCATACTGCTGTGCACTGCACCCACTGGCAGCACCCCACTTTCAAGAAATTTAATTCTAATGGATGATATGTGTAGGAAACAGTGTGTAGAGGTTTGTAGTGAACGAATTTTCGTTTGTAGTAGCTTGTATATCCCACAAAACGTGTTCAAAATGGAAGCCGCGAGGCCCATACTGCTGTGCACTGCACCCACTGGCAGCACCCCACTTTCAAGAAATTTAATTCTAATGGATGATATGTGTAGGAAACAGTGTGTAGAGGTTTGTAGTGAACGAATTTTCGTTTGTAGTAGCTTGTATATCCCACAAAACGTGTTCATAATGGAAGCCGCGAGGCCCATACTGCTGTGCACAGCACCCACTGGCAGCACCCCACTTTCAAGAAATTTAATTCTAATGGATGATATGTGTAGGAAACAGTGTGTAGAGGTTTGTAGTGAACGAATTTTCGTTTGTAGTAGCTTGTATATCCCACAAAACGTGTTCATAATGGAAGCCGCGAGGCCCATACTGCTGTGCACAGCACCCACTGGCAGCACCCCACTTTCAAGAAATTTAATTCTAATCGGTGATATGTGTAGGAAACAGTGTGTAGAGGTTTGTAGTGAACGAATTTTCGTTTGTAGTAGCTTGTATATCCCACAAAACGTGTTCAAAATGGAAGCCGCGAGGCCCATACTGCTGTGCACTGCACCACTGGCAGCACCCCACTTTCAAGAAATTTAATTCTAATGGATGATATGTGTAGGAAACAGTGTGTAGAGGTTTGTAGTGAACGAATTTTCGTTTGTAGTAGCTTGTATATCCCACAAAACGTGTTCATAATGGAAGCCGCGAGGCCCATACTGCTGTGCACAGCACCCACTGGCAGCACCCCACTTTCAAGAAATTTAATTCTAATGGATGATATGTGTAGGAAACAGTGTGTAGAGGTTTGTAGTGAACGAATTTTCGTTTGTAGTAGCTTGTATATCCCACAAAACGTGTTCATAATGGAAGCCGCGAGGCCCATACTGCTGTGCACAGCACCCACTGGCAGCACCCCACTTTCAAGAAATTTAATTCTAATCGGTGATATGTGTAGGAAACAGTGTGTAGAGGTTTGTAGTGAACGAATTTTCGTTTGTAGTAGCTTGTATATCCCACAAAACGTGTTCAAAATGGAAGCCGCGAGGCCCATACTGCTGTGCACTGCACCACTGGCAGCACCCCACTTTCAAGAAATTTAATTCTAATGGATGATATGTGTAGGAAACAGTGTGTAGAGGTTTGTAGTGAACGAATTTTCGTTTGTAGTAGCTTGTATATCCCACAAAACGTGTTCAAAATGGAAGCCGCGAGGCCCATACTGCTGTGCACTGCACCCACTGGCAGCACCCCACTTTCAAGAAATTTAATTCTAATGGATGATATGTGTAGGAAACAGTGTGTAGAGGTTTGTAGTGAACGAATTTTCGTTTGTAGTAGCTTGTATATCCCACAAAACGTGTTCAAAATGGAAGCCGCGAGGCCCATACTGCTGTGCACTGCACCCACTGGCAGCACCCCACTTTCAAGAAATTTAATTCTAATGGATGATATGTGTAGGAAACAGTGTGTAGAGGTTTGTAGTGAACGAATTTTCGTTTGTAGTAGCTTGTATATCCCACAAAACGTGTTCAAAATGGAAGCCGCGAGGCCCATACTGCTGTGCACTGCACCCACTGGCAGCACCCCACTTTCAAGAAATTTAATTCTAATGGATGATATGTGTAGGAAACAGTGTGTAGAGGTTTGTAGTGAACGAATTTTCGTTTGTAGTAGCTTGTATATCCCACAAAACGTGTTCATAATGGAAGCCGCGAGGCCCATACTGCTGTGCACAGCACCCACTGGCAGCACCCCACTTTCAAGAAATTTAATTCTAATGGATGATATGTGTAGGAAACAGTGTGTAGAGGTTTGTAGTGAACGAATTTTCGTTTGTAGTAGCTTGTATATCCCACAAAACGTGTTCATAATGGAAGCCGCGAGGCCCATACTGCTGTGCACAGCACCCACTGGCAGCACCCCACTTTCAAGAAATTTAATTCTAATCGGTGATATGTGTAGGAAACAGTGTGTAGAGGTTTGTAGTGAACGAATTTTCGTTTGTAGTAGCTTGTATATCCCACAAAACGTGTTCAAAATGGAAGCCGCGAGGCCCATACTGCTGTGCACTGCACCACTGGCAGCACCCCACTTTCAAGAAATTTAATTCTAATGGATGATATGTGTAGGAAACAGTGTGTAGAGGTTTGTAGTGAACGAATTTTCGTTTGTAGTAGCTTGTATATCCCACAAAACGTGTTCAAAATGGAAGCCGCGAGGCCCATACTGCTGTGCACTGCACCCACTGGCAGCACCCCACTTTCAAGAAATTTAATTCTAATGGATGATATGTGTAGGAAACAGTGTGTAGAGGTTTGTAGTGAACGAATTTTCGTTTGTAGTAGCTTGTATATCCCACAAAACGTGTTCAAAATGGAAGCCGCGAGGCCCATACTGCTGTGTACTGCACCCACTGGCAGCACCCCACTTTCAAGAAATTTAATTCTAATCGGTGATATGTGTAGGAAACAGTGTGTAGAGGTTTGTAGTGAACGAATTTTCGTTTGTAGTAGCTTGTATATCCCACAAAACGTGTTCAAAATGGAAGCCGCGAGGCCCATACTGCTGTGCACTGCACCCACTGGCAGCACCCCACTTTCAAGAAATTTAATTCTAATGGATGATATGTGTAGGAAACAGTGTGTAGAGGTTTGTAGTGAACGAATTTTCGTTTGTAGTAGCTTGTATATCCCACAAAACGTGTTCATAATGGAAGCCGCGAGGCCCATACTGCTGTGCACAGCACCCACTGGCAGCACCCCACTTTCAAGAAATTTAATTCTAATGGATGATATGTGTAGGAAACAGTGTGTAGAGGTTTGTAGTGAACGAATTTTCGTTTGTAGTAGCTTGTATATCCCACAAAACGTGTTCATAATGGAAGCCGCGAGGCCCATACTGCTGTGCACAGCACCCACTGGCAGCACCCCACTTTCAAGAAATTTAATTCTAATCGGTGATATGTGTAGGAAACAGTGTGTAGAGGTTTGTAGTGAACGAATTTTCGTTTGTAGTAGCTTGTATATCCCACAAAACGTGTTCAAAATGGAAGCCGCGAGGCCCATACTGCTGTGCACTGCACCACTGGCAGCACCCCACTTTCAAGAAATTTAATTCTAATGGATGATATGTGTAGGAAACAGTGTGTAGAGGTTTGTAGTGAACGAATTTTCGTTTGTAGTAGCTTGTATATCCCACAAAACGTGTTCAAAATGGAAGCCGCGAGGCCCATACTGCTGTGCACTGCACCCACTGGCAGCACCCCACTTTCAAGAAATTTAATTCTAATGGATGATATTTGATGGAAATAGTGTGTAGAGGTTTGTAGTGAACGAATTTTCGTTTGTAGTAGCTTGTATATCCCACAAAACGTGTTCATAATGGAAGCCGCGAGGCCCATACTGCTGTGCACAGCACCCACTGGCAGCACCCCACTTTCAAGAAATTTAATTCTAATCGGTGATATGTGTAGGAAACAGTGTGTAGAGGTTTGTAGTGAACGAATTTTCGTTTGTAGTAGCTTGTATATCCCACAAAACGTGTTCAAAATGGAAGCCGCGAGGCCCATACTGCTGTGCACTGCACCACTGGCAGCACCCCACTTTCAAGAAATTTAATTCTAATGGATGATATGTGTAGGAAACAGTGTGTAGAGGTTTGTAGTGAACGAATTTTCGTTTGTAGTAGCTTGTATATCCCACAAAACGTGTTCAAAATGGAAGCCGCGAGGCCCATACTGCTGTGCACTGCACCCACTGGCAGCACCCCACTTTCAAGAAATTTAATTCTAATCGGTGATATGTGTAGGAAACAGTGTGTAGAGGTTTGTAGTGAACGAATTTTCGTTTGTAGTAGCTTGTATATCCCACAAAACGTGTTCAAAATGGAAGCCGCGAGGCCCATACTGCTGTGCACTGCACCCACTGGCAGCACCCCACTTTCAAGAAATTTAATTCTAATGGATGATATGTGTAGGAAACAGTGTGTAGAGGTTTGTAGTGAACGAATTTTCGTTTGTAGTAGCTTGTATATCCCACAAAACGTGTTCATAATGGAAGCCGCGAGGCCCATACTGCTGTGCACAGCACCCACTGGCAGCACCCCACTTTCAAGAAATTTAATTCTAATCGGTGATATGTGTAGGAAACAGTGTGTAGAGGTTTGTAGTGAACGAATTTTCGTTTGTAGTAGCTTGTATATCCCACAAAACGTGTTCAAAATGGAAGCCGCGAGGCCCATACTGCTGTGCACTGCACCACTGGCAGCACCCCACTTTCAAGAAATTTAATTCTAATGGATGATATGTGTAGGAAACAGTGTGTAGAGGTTTGTAGTGAACGAATTTTCGTTTGTAGTAGCTTGTATATCCCACAAAACGTGTTCATAATGGAAGCCGCGAGGCCCATACTGCTGTGCACAGCACCCACTGGCAGCACCCCACTTTCAAGAAATTTAATTCTAATCGGTGATATGTGTAGGAAACAGTGTGTAGAGGTTTGTAGTGAACGAATTTTCGTTTGTAGTAGCTTGTATATCCCACAAAACGTGTTCAAAATGGAAGCCGCGAGGCCCATACTGCTGTGCACTGCACCACTGGCAGCACCCCACTTTCAAGAAATTTAATTCTAATGGATGATATGTGTAGGAAACAGTGTGTAGAGGTTTGTAGTGAACGAATTTTCGTTTGTAGTAGCTTGTATATCCCACAAAACGTGTTCAAAATGGAAGCCGCGAGGCCCATACTGCTGTGCACTGCACCCACTGGCAGCACCCCACTTTCAAGAAATTTAATTCTAATGGATGATATTTGATGGAAATAGTGTGTAGAGGTTTGTAGTGAACGAATTTTCGTTTGTAGTAGCTTGTATATCCCACAAAACGTGTTCATAATGGAAGCCGCGAGGCCCATACTGCTGTGCACAGCACCCACTGGCAGCACCCCACTTTCAAGAAATTTAATTCTAATCGGTGATATGTGTAGGAAACAGTGTGTAGAGGTTTGTAGTGAACGAATTTTCGTTTGTAGTAGCTTGTATATCCCACAAAACGTGTTCAAAATGGAAGCCGCGAGGCCCATACTGCTGTGCACTGCACCCCACTTTCAAGAAATTTAATTCTAATGGATGATATGTGTAGGAAATAGTGTGTAGGCTTCGAGCGCCAATGTTTCCTTGTTTGGAATTCAAATGTTCAAATGTTTGCTAAGCGTATTGGACTTAACTGTAGGGTTTTGTGGGATATACAAGCTACTACAAACGAAAATTCGTTCACTACAAACCTCTACACACTGTTTCCTACACATATCATCTATTAGAATTAAATTTCTTGAAAGTGGGGTGCTGCCAGTGGGTGCCGTGCACAGCAGTATGGGCCCCGCACCTTCCATTTTGAACACGTTTTGTGGGATATACAAGCTACTACAAACGAAAATTCGTTCACTACAAACCTCTACACACTGTTTCCTACACATATCATCCGTTAGAATTAAATTTCTTGAAAGTGGGGTGCTGCCAGTGGGAGCAGTGCACAGCAGTATGGGCCCCGCACCTTCCATTTTGAACACGTTTTGTGGGATATACAAGCTACTACAAACGAAAATTCGTTCACTACAAACCTCTACACACTGTTTCCTACACATATCATCTATTAGAATTAAATTTCTTGAAAGTGGGGTGCTGCCAGTGGGTGCCGTGCACAGCAGTATGGGCCCCGCACCTTCCATTTTGAACACGTTTTGTGGGATATACAAGCTACTACAAACGAAAATTCGTTCACTACAAACCTCTACACACTATTTCCAACACATATCATCCGTTAGAATTAAATTTCTTGAAAGTGGGGTGCTGCCAGTGGGAGCAGTGCACAGCAGTATGGGCCCCGCACCTTCCATTTTGAACACGTTTTGTGGGATATACAAGCTACTACAAACGAAAATTCGTTCACTACAAACCTCTACACACTGTTTCCTACACATATCATCTATTAGAATTAAATTTCTTGAAAGTGGGGTGCTGCCAGTGGGAGCAGTGCACAGCAGTATGGGCCCCGCACCTTCCATTTTGAACACGTTTTGTGGGATATACAAGCTACTACAAACGAAAATTCGTTCACTACAAACCTCTACACACTATTTCCAACACATATCATCCGTTAGAATTAAATTTCTTGAAAGTGGGGTGCTGCCAGTGGGAGCAGTGCACAGCAGTATGGGCCCCGCACCTTCCATTTTGAACACGTTTTGTGGGATATACAAGCTACTACAAACGAAAATTCGTTCACTACAAACCTCTACACACTATTTCCAACACATATCATCCGTTAGAATTAAATTTCTTGAAAGTGGGGTGCTGCCAGTGGGAGCAGTGCACAGCAGTATGGGCCCCGCACCTTCCATTTTGAACACGTTTTGTGGGATATACAAGCTACTACAAACGAAAATTCGTTCACTACAAACCTCTACACACTATTTCCAACACATATCATCCGTTAGAATTAAATTTCTTGAAAGTGGGGTGCTGCCAGTGGGAGCAGTGCACAGCAGTATGGGCCCCGCACCTTCCATTTTGAACACGTTTTGTGGGATATACAAGCTACTACAAACGAAAATTCGTTCACTACAAACCTCTACACACTGTTTCCTACACATATCATCTATTAGAATTAAATTTCTTGAAAGTGGGGTGCTGCCAGTGGGAGCAGTGCACAGCAGTATGGGCCCCGCACCTTCCATTTTGAACACGTTTTGTGGGATATACAAGCTACTACAAACGAAAATTCGTTCACTACAAACCTCTACACACTGTTTCCTACACATATCATCTATTAGAATTAAATTTCTTGAAAGTGGGGTGCTGCCAGTGGGAGCAGTGCACAGCAGTATGGGCCCCGCACCTTCCATTTTGAACACGTTTTGTGGGATATACAAGCTACTACAAACGAAAATTCGTTCACTACAAACCTCTACACACTGTTTCCTACACATATCATCTATTAGAATTAAATTTCTTGAAAGTGGGGTGCTGCCAGTGGGAGCAGTGCACAGCAGTATGGGCCCCGCACCTTCCATTTTGAACACGTTTTGTGGGATATACAAGCTACTACAAACGAAAATTCGTTCACTACAAACCTCTACACACTATTTCCAACACATATCATCCGTTAGAATTAAATTTCTTGAAAGTGGGGTGCTGCCAGTGGGAGCAGTGCACAGCAGTATGGGCCCCGCACCTTCCATTTTGAACACGTTTTGTGGGATATACAAGCTACTACAAACGAAAATTCGTTCACTACAAACCTCTACACACTATTTCCAACACATATCATCCGTTAGAATTAAATTTCTTGAAAGTGGGGTGCTGCCAGTGGGAGCAGTGCACAGCAGTATGGGCCCCGCACCTTCCATTTTGAACACGTTTTGTGGGATATACAAGCTACTACAAACGAAAATTCGTTCACTACAAACCTCTACACACTGTTTCCTACACATATCATCTATTAGAATTAAATTTCTTGAAAGTGGGGTGCTGCCAGTGGGAGCAGTGCACAGCAGTATGGGCCCCGCACCTTCCATTTTGAACACGTTTTGTGGGATATACAAGCTACTACAAACGAAAATTCGTTCACTACAAACCTCTACACACTATTTCCAACACATATCATCCGTTAGAATTAAATTTCTTGAAAGTGGGGTGCTGCCAGTGGGAGCAGTGCACAGCAGTATGGGCCCCGCACCTTCCATTTTGAACACGTTTTGTGGGATATACAAGCTACTACAAACGAAAATTCGTTCACTACAAACCTCTACACACTATTTCCAACACATATCATCCGTTAGAATTAAATTTCTTGAAAGTGGGGTGCTGCCAGTGGGAGCAGTGCACAGCAGTATGGGCCCCGCACCTTCCATTTTGAACACGTTTTGTGGGATATACAAGCTACTACAAACGAAAATTCGTTCACTACAAACCTCTACACACTGTTTCCTACACATATCATCTATTAGAATTAAATTTCTTGAAAGTGGGGTGCTGCCAGTGGGAGCAGTGCACAGCAGTATGGGCCCCGCACCTTCCATTTTGAACACGTTTTGTGGGATATACAAGCTACTACAAACGAAAATTCGTTCACTACAAACCTCTACACACTATTTCCAACACATATCATCCGTTAGAATTAAATTTCTTGAAAGTGGGGTGCTGCCAGTGGGAGCAGTGCACAGCAATATGGGCCTCGCACCTTCCATTTTGAACACGTTTTGTGGGATATACAAGCTACTACAAACGAAAATTCGTTCACTACAAACCTCTACACACTGTTTCCTACACATATCATCTATTAGAATTAAATTTCTTGAAAGTGGGGTGCTGCCAGTGGGAGCAGTGCACAGCAGTATGGGCCCCGCACCTTCCATTTTGAACACGTTTTGTGGGATATACAAGCTACTACAAACGAAAATTCGTTCACTACAAACCTCTACACACTATTTCCAACACATATCATCCGTTAGAATTAAATTTCTTGAAAGTGGGGTGCTGCCAGTGGGAGCAGTGCACAGCAGTATGGGCCCCGCACCTTCCATTTTGAACACGTTTTGTGGGATATACAAGCTACTACAAACGAAAATTCGTTCACTACAAACCTCTACACACTGTTTCCTACACATATCATCTATTAGAATTAAATTTCTTGAAAGTGGGGTGCTGCCAGTGGGAGCAGTGCACAGCAGTATGGGCCCCGCACCTTCCATTTTGAACACGTTTTGTGGGATATACAAGCTACTACAAACGAAAATTCGTTCACTACAAACCTCTACACACTGTTTCCTACACATATCATCCATTAGAATTAAATTTCTTGAAAGTGGGGTGCTGCCAGTGGGAGCAGTGCACAGCAGTATGGGCCCCGCACCTTCCATTTTGAACACGTTTTGTGGGATATACAAGCTACTACAAACGAAAATTCGTTCACTACAAACCTCTACACACTATTTCCAACACATATCATCCGTTAGAATTAAATTTCTTGAAAGTGGGGTGCTGCCAGTGGGAGCAGTGCACAGCAGTATGGGCCCCGCACCTTCCATTTTGAACACGTTTTGTGGGATATACAAGCTACTACAAACGAAAATTCGTTCACTACAAACCTCTACACACTGTTTCCTACACATATCATCTATTAGAATTAAATTTCTTGAAAGTGGGGTGCTGCCAGTGGGAGCAGTGCACAGCAGTATGGGCCCCGCACCTTCCATTTTGAACACGTTTTGTGGGATATACAAGCTACTACAAACGAAAATTCGTTCACTACAAACCTCTACACACTGTTTCCTACACATATCATCCATTAGAATTAAATTTCTTGAAAGTGGGGTGCTGCCAGTAGGTGCAGTGCATAGCAGTAAGGGCTTCGTGTCTTCCATTTTGATCACGTTTTGTAGGATATACAAGCTACTACAAACGAAAATTCGTTCACTACAAACCACTACAAACGATTCCCTACACATATCATCCATTAGAATTTTATTTCGTAAAAGTGGGGTGCTGGCTGTTTTTTGAGTGACTCATAATTTTTTTTTCGAAAAACTACAAACAAAAACTTTTGTACTACAATCCACTACAAACGAAGCTCTTTAAGATTGTACAAAGGAAAAAGCGATTTCATTAAGTGGGGTGCCAGGTTCACGGAGGTTACTGTGTTGTGTAATGTTTGATTATAGTGCTCCAATGTGGGTGCAAACTATGTAAATATTAAATATATAGTAAGGCTGCTGTGGAGGTTTAGTTCCCTACTTCCTTAAAAAAAATGTCTGCAGCATGGTCTTCGGTGGGCACCAGCGTTTGCCGATTACACACATTTGTACAATGAATACTTTACTCATTTTTGTTATGTGTAACTCAAGTTTGTTCCACAATTGTCATGGAGAGTATTTATATTTTTTTCTGAAATAAACTTGTATAGATATTACTCTTGAATTCTTGAAAACTGAATTCAACTGTGCTGATAACTGATTCATTAACACAATGATTTTGGTTTTAACTAAGAAACATAATGGCTTATTTTACAAACCATCTCATATTGTTTCCTTCTGTGCTATTTTTTGTTGCAGATCACGATGTCAGATAGAAAGGCAGAACTTGAGAGGAAGAAGGAGAAGCTGAGACTGATACGTGAAGAAAAAGAACGACGTCGGAGAGAAAAAGAACAGAAAGATGTAACTATATGCTTTGTTTGCCTTTTACGATGTTTGTATTTGTTGAAATGATTCTTTGAATCATGTTGGAATATAGTAATAATTATTATTATTATTGAATATTCTCTATTAAGAGAGTGATTCAATTTGAGTAGTCATGATTTTTCCTCTTCCTCCTTTCTTTCCAAATTCTCTTCATATGCTCGCTATGTTCTTTCTTGTGCTTTTCTGACCATTTATTTCCTGTACTATTTACAGTGTGTTCCTGTTTAAATGTATATTTGTTTATGATGTTTCTGAAGTGCTGTCGTTTGTTTACGGTCTCCTATATGATTCCTAGTTCTTTATTATCGTCTTCTGTTTGTTATCTATTTGGACTTGTTTTTGCTAATTTTAACTGTCTAAGATTTGTCTTGTAAGCCTGTTTTGCCCATCCTACCAATACAGCCATACAGTTTCAACCTTCTACTTCTAAAGATGTTAGTTATTGTATCTGTGTGTTTGTAAATATCTCTTGTCGGTCTCTTTATCCAAATTACTTCACTAATACTGGTCCCAGTATTTTCCATTCCTGCTTTTCAGTTTCTTATTTTTGTGAGACCACGAATCACCGTAGTTTCTGCGGTGTAGTGTGTTTTGGATAGAACTACTGTTTCGTAATGTCTTATTGAGTTGGCAGAAACATCTTTTATTGTAGTGATTCCAAGTGTGTGTATATATGTCCCAAATACCCTTAATGCTTGTTAACTGAGATTTTTCGAATTAAAGTAAAGGCAGTAATACTACAAAGTTATCTTTGATATAGTGTGTCATATTTTAAAAGATAAAATTCACAAATTCTCAAAAGCTCTTTTCATAACTTAATTGAAAAGTCTTTGGCGTGACGTCACGAGTGCTGTACTGCTGTGCACATCACTCTCGATTTTTTATATAATTTTAGGATTAATATAATTATTTTAATTGTTATTTCGTGACAATATTCAATCTAGAGGTGTTCTAGTAAAGGTTCGTCAGTTATTTTAGCGTTTGTTGTGCCGTAATTGCTTTAAGTGGTGTTATTTGTGTTCGCGTGTGCGCCGGCATCGACGTCTTACTGCTTTGTTTACATCTGGTGGCGAGTGGTTCCAGCCGTAGCGGTCTCCGAAAGCTAAGTTCTAATAAGTGTTTGTGTATTGTAGTTAAATTATTAAAGTTTTAGATTTCAGGAGGTGTTATCGCGCTAGTTGTTTATTAACTTTAGTACTTTTCAACAGGTGACTTGCTGTTTTTAACGTAGTTGAGGTTGGGAAACTTTAAGTTACGGTATTTGATAACTCTTGTACTCTCACAGTGTTTAGTTGTTTTATTAGTGACGCTTGAATTTGAACTTGTTTATACAAGCAACAGTGTAAAGTTTCTGTGGTAGTGTTATTTGCTCTTTTCTGATACTATTAGTTGTTGTTACTTGATTTGTAGAGACTGAGGTTTGTTGATTGCTGTAGTTAAGAGGTACTTCCTACTTATTTTGTAGAAACTTAACTTCATAACGTAGACGTCTAGTTTTTCTTAACAAATTATTGTAAAATTTTACCATGAGTGAAAAGTGTGGGCTCTGTCGTAGGGTCGTGCATAGTGGGCTGCAGTGTGGGATTTGTAGTAAGTATTTTCATGGGGGGGGGGGGGGGAGTGCAGTGGGGAAGACAGTGGGCTTTGTGGTGAGGTTCTCTCCTGGAACTGTAGAATTTGCAGCAGGAATAAGTTGATAGAGGAGCAGGAGCGTTTGATCTGCGCCCTTCAGGTGCAGTTGAAAAACGCTGAAGAGGAACTAGGTAGGTTGAGGAGGGGAAGGGGGGCTGGGGAATGGGAACTGACAGTTGGCAAGAAGGTAGCTAGGAGAAGGTATTCAGATAGCTTTACATTGCAAGTTGCAAATAGGTTTGACCAACTGTCAGAGTTGAGTGGAGATGAACCTCCTTTAGCTGGAGGTGTAGGAAGTACGCAGCAGACCTCAGCTTTTGGTAAGCCGAAATCTGTAGAGAGGTCTCTTAGGAAGAAGAAGGTTCTGCTGCTAGGTAGTTCTCATGGCAGAGGTGTTGGCCAACAGTTGCAGGAAGTACTTGGGAGTGAGTACCAGGTCACCAGCATAGTGAAGCCTAGTGCAGGGTTAAATCAGGTCACTTGTAACATAGGGGACTTATGTAGGAATTTCTCAAAAGAGGATCAGGTAGTTATAGTGGGTGGGGCCGGGAACAGTCTTGATAGGGACAGGGAATATGATATAGGTGGTGATCTGGAAAGGATAGCAACTGAAACTGGTGGCACGAATCTGCATTTCGTGCAGCTGTTTCAGCGTCATGATAGGCCTTGTCTTAATACGGCTGTCAGCCGTGTTAACATGGGGCTTGAGAAGGCGCTGATGACGGAGGGCATGGATCACATTGCAGTGGTGCCAGTTGAAACTATCCAAAGGTCAGATTTTACTAGGCATGGTCTGCACCTCAATAGGTATGGGAAGGGGAGGTTGGCAAAGCTCATAGGTGACAGTGTAGTAGGGGGTGGGGGTTTCACTCATGGAAAAATTCCTGTAGTAGTTGGTGTTAGGGCTGCACCTTTTTTAGACTGAAGACAGCTGATAGATATTCCTGCTTAAAGGAAGTCCCTCTAAGAAATGAACCACCTTTGACAAAGTCTAAGAATATAAGTAATAAGGGAATTACTGTTTTTCATCAAAATATACAGGGTATCAGAGATAAAGTTAATGAAATGCTTATTGATACTGATTCTGACATTATTGGAATTTCAGAGCACTTTTTAAGTGGTGTGACAATTAAGAGACTTCCTTTGCCAGGATACAGGTTAGCTGCCTTCTACTCTAGGAGTTCTTTGCAGTGTGGGGGAGTGGCCATGTATGAAAAAAAACGATTTTTCATCAGTCAATCGATTTTTCTAAACACTGCACAGAACAGATATTTGAATGTTGTGCAGGAGTTGTTAATGTTAATGGAACTAAACTAGTAATAGTTGTTATTTATAGATCCCCTGACTCAGATTTTAAAATGTTTCTGCCCAAGCTGGAATTGGTTCTGGGTTCACTGTATAGGAAGTATAAAAATTTAATTGTGTGTGGAGATTTCAACATTAATTGTGTAGGTGATAGCTCAAGGAAAAGTCAGCTGTTAGATCTATTTAATTCCTATAACATGATGCAAACAGTATTTTTTCCAACGAGAGTGCAAGGAAATAGCAGTTCTACCATTGACAATATTTTTGTTCATTCTTCATTATTAGAGGGGCACTCTGTCAGCAGAATAGTAAATGGCCTATCAGACCACGATGCCCAACTTTTAATTCTAAAAAGTATTTGTTCTCAAACAAATGTTAAACATAAATATCAACTACTCAGAAAAGTTAATCCAGTTGCAATTGAGACCTTTTTAAGCCTAATTAAGGAACAAGAATGGCAGGATGTTTATAGTGCTGATAATGCAGATGATAAATATAATGCTTTTCTGAACACATTTATTATGTTGTTTGAAAGTTGCTTTCCGCTAGAACGCTCAAAACAGGGTACTTTCAGTAACAGACAGCCAGGGTGGATGACAAAGGGGATAAGAGTATCATGTAGAACTAAGCGGGAGTTGTATCAAAATGTTAGAAGCAGTCAGAATGAAGATGCAGTAGCTCATTACAAACAGTACTGTAAGGTTCTGAAAAATGTCATTAAGAATGCAAAAAGTATGTGGTACGCAAAAAGAATAGCAAACTCTCGGGATAAAATTAAAACTATCTGGTCAGTCGTGAAGGAAGTGTCTGGTCAGGAGCAGCAGGTAGAAGATATAACGTCAGTGCATAGTAGGAATGTTTCTGTTACTGACAAGTTAGATATATGTGCAATATTCAATAATCACTTTCTGAATATAGTAGAGGAACTAAACAAAACTCTAGTTTCTACTGGTAATCCATATAACGTTTTTAGAAAATGCCTTTCCGAGGCTGTTACCTGAAATGGTTCTTCGTGATACTTCCATAGGTGAGATTCAGTCAATAATTAAATCACTAAAGACTAAGGACTCTTGTGGATATGATGGGGTATCTAGCAGAATTCTAAAGTACTGTTCTCCATATGTTAGCCCAGTACTAAGCCATATTTGTAATTTTTCCTTTCAGAATGGTCAGTTTCCTAACAGATTAAAGTACTCAGTAGTGAAACCGCTTTATAAAAAAGGAGAAAGGGATAATGTAGACAACTATAGACCTATTTCTATGCCATCGGTTTTTTCTAAAGTTATTGAAAAGGCTGTATATTCAAGATTAATTGATCATTTCAGTTTACATAATTTCCTGTCAAACGTACAGTTTGGTTTTAGAAGTGGTTTAACGACCGAAAACGCTATATTTTCGTTTCTCTGTGAGGCACTTGATGGGTTAAATAAGAGGCTACAGACATTAGGCATCTTCTTTGATTTAACAAAAGCGTTTGATTGTGTTGATCACAAAATATTGTTGCAGAAGTTGGAACATTATGGAATACGGGGAGTAGCCCACAACTGGTTCACCTCTTACTTTAATAATAGACAACAGAAGGTAATTCTCCGCAGTGTAGAAAATGGCTATGACGTGCAATCCCAATGGGGCACAATTAAGTATGGGGTGCCCCAGGGGTCTGTTTTGGGACCATTGCTGTTTCTTATTTATATAAATGATATGCCTTCGAGTATAACAGGTGATTGTAAAATATTTTTGTTTGCTATTGATACCAGCTTGGTAGTGAAGGATGTTGCTCGTAATATTGACACAGTATCAAATAATGCAGTTCAAGAGATAAGTTCATGGCTAATAGAAAACAAGTTGATGTTAAATCACAGTAAAACTCAGTTTTTACAATTTCTAAGACACAATTTGACGAAATCTAACATTATGATTACACATAATGGGCATGTGATAAGTGAGACTGAACAGTTCAAATTTCTAGGTGTTCATATAGACAGTAAGCTGTCATGGAAAGCCCATGTTCAGGATCTTGTTCCAAAACTAAATTCTGCTATATTTACCATTAGAACAATATCTGAGATAAGTGATTTTTCAACACGAAAAGTAGTCTATTTCGCTTACTTTCACTCACTTATGACGTACGGCATTGTTTTTTGGGGTAACTCGCCTGATGCAAAAAGGATATTTCTGGCTCAAAAACGGGCGGTTCGAGCAATATCTGGTGTAAGTTTGCGAACGTCATGTCGACCCCTTTTCAGTAGTCTGGGAATTTTGACTCTGGCGTCACAATACGTTTTTTCTTTAATGTTGTTTGTTGTTAATAATATCAGCTTATTCCCACGAGTTAGTAGCTTTCACTCGGTGAATTCTAGACAGATGTCTGATCTACATTTGCACCACACCACCTTAACACTTGTGCAGAAAGGGGTGCAGTATTCTGCGGCATCCATTTTCAATAAGCTGCCACAAGAACTAAAGAATCTTAGCACTAATCCACATGCTTTCAAATCTAAATTGAAGAGTTACCTCGTGGCTCACTCCTTTTATTCTGTCGAGGAACTCCTAGAAAAGTTAAACAGTTAAGCTAATTTATTTTTTCTTTATTGATTCTTTTCACTTTGTCTTAAGATTGTCGTGTGCAAAGAACTACTTAAAATTTTTCTATTACCATTATTGTGTAACAATTAATGTATTGACTTGTTCCATGACCATGGAGTCTTACTCCTGAAGTGGGTCCTGTGGAACAGAAAAAACAAATAAATAAATAAATAAAAAGCCATTACCAGTCAACTGTCATGTGGGTATGAGATTAAGAAAATCATGAGATATCACATTTAAATATCATGAATTATTTTTATTTATTGCTGAAGCCAGTTGTTCATAGGAAGTTTCAATTAACTAAAATATTCATTTTTATACAGAATGTGATCCTTTCCCCATAACTACAATTGATTCTTGTTATATCGTATGCTATTTCAAGGAAAACTGCTTTGTTAAAGCAACATCTCACCATCTCGCTCCCACCATCTCTCAAGTGTCACAGGATTTTGTAGGTTGGAAATCATATTTTTAACAAAATTTTCTTCATTCATACTAGAACCATACTTTCCTTCTATTTTGAACTACTCTCGTCCCCATTCACCTGCTCAGCAGATTGTTTCAAACAATTGATTGAGTAATGGTAACATACTCGAGAATACTCTAATTTATGCTTTATATCGAATCTTGCCCCTAATGGGGCCAGCATAATTTTGTCGGGTACCGGTGTGGCGAACCCGGGGTCCCCGAGCCGGGAACTGCACTGTGCCGTAAACTCTGAAAGTCCACCAGTGGCCACCAATGCTGTTCTCCACTCGTCTCGTGTCGGTCCCCTATAAACTGCTAGGGAAGTGGAAGTCCACCTGGGAAGAGCCCTACTTGCCGTGATCAGCTCAATACGCCTGAGGTGCCGCAGGTTGCCCACTAGCACCTGAGCCACCTCAACAGCCATGCATCACCTTGGCACGCAGCACACCTGGAGATTTAGGGTTTTATATATATATATAGACAGTAGAACCTTGTTTTTACGCTTTTCAAGGGACTTCAGTGAAATGGTGTAAAATGCAGGAAATAATGTTTTAAATGCTAAAATATGCTTACTGTATCAGCCTTGCATTTTCGTAGTTTATTTGTGATATATGTACATAATAGGCATCTAAATACTCGCCAGGAAGTTTATTATGCAATAAAGGTTATCCAAATTTTTACTATTTTAAGCGCCAGGCAAAATGTAATTTTATGGGACGTAGAAATTTTCGACGTAATTTCGTTCGTTATAATCGAGGACGCTGCTATTTTAAGCGCTAGACAGAACTGGTTATTTTATGGAAAGTAGAAATTTTTGATGTAATTTCATTCATTATAATTGAGGACACCACTGCTGGGCTATGTAACATCTTCAAAATTACCTGAACCGCTTCGATAGATATCGTTTGGACGCCGCTGCTGAGCTATGTAACATCTTCAAAATTGTCTTTTACTGGCATTAATCATTTACGTAGTAAAACTCAAAAAGTTCCGTCCTTTTTGTATTTTTAGATGTTTCACACGACGATATTAGAGAATTTTTTCGCGTTCTTGAGTACAAGCCTATGCGTACGTATTTTTTGTAACGTTTGCATATGATCGGCATCTCTCGCTTTTTTGAGGTTGTGGGTATTACAATACCCAACTTTGACAGACAACGTTCTTTATTAATCAGAAATATGTATCACAAAAACAATGAAACTCTTTATTTTATTATCACTTCAACAAAGCGACTAGTTCTGTTGAGTACCGCCAGACGCTCAGGCAAAGAAGCTAGTGGAAAGAGGATCTACACCGCCACAAATCAGCGTTATTCTCTCGTTGACAAACAGTTCTGTTTCTCTGAGTGCATGCCAGGCACTCTGGCAAAGAAGCCAGAGGAAAGAGGAACTACATCGCCACAAATCGGCACGTTGTAAGTCAACAACGAAACGAATAAATGCAAAGTGTGAAGAAATTCGACTGCGAATAATTTTTAAGCGCTATACTTCATGGGGGAAAACCATTCTAGCGTCAATTTATGTACAATACATCATTTTTCTTCACGAACATGCTTTCAAAAAGCGTAAAACGCGGGAAGCATGTAAATATGTTAACGCAAAAACGAGGACATTGTAAACATAGGAAATTTGACGGGACTGATAAAAAATAGTGTAAATGGCGAGAAAACGTAAAAAATGAGAATGTAAAAACGAGGTTTTACTGTACCTCCAGAATCCATCCTTGTAACCATTGATGCCACTTCCTTGTACACAAATATCCCACATGCCCAGGGCCTCACTGCGATGGAGTATTTTCTTTCACGCCGACCAACCACTTCCCTACCTAAAACCTCTTTCCTTAATACCCTAGCCAGCTTCATCCTAACCCACAACTTCTTCACTTTTGAGGGCCAGACATACCAACAACTAAAGGGAACAGCCATGGGAACCAGGATGGCCCCCTCGTACGCAAACTTATTCATGGGACGCTTAGAGGAAGCCTTCCTGGATACCCAAGCCTGTCAACCCAAAGTTTGGTACACATTCATTGATGACATCTTCATGATCTGGACTCACAGTGAAGAACAACTCCAGAATTTCCTCTCCAACCTCACCTCCTTTGGTCTCATCAAATTCACCTGGTCCTATTCCTAATCCCATGCCACTTTCCTCGATGTTGACATCCATCTGTCTGACGGCCCACTTCACACATCCACCCACATCAAACCTACCAATAAACAACAGTACCTGCATTATGACAGCTGCCATCCATTCCACATAAAACGTTCCCTTCCCTACAGCTTAGGTCTTCGTAGCAAATGAGTCTGCTCCAGCCCTGAATCACTGAACCAGTACACCAATAACCTAATAACAGCTTTCACATCCCGCAGCTATCCTCCTGATCTGGTACAGAAACAAGATGCCAGGGCCACTTCCTCATCCCCCCCAAAGCCAAAACCTCCCACCGAAGAACCCCAGAAGTGCCACTCTTGTCACCGGATACTTTCCGGGACTGGAGCGGACTCTGAATGTGGCTCTCCAGCAAGAATAAGACTTCCTTAAATCCTGCCCTTAAATGAGATCCATCCTTCATGATATCCTTCCCACTCTGCCAAGAGTGTCTTTCTGCCACCCACCTAACCTTCATAACTTCCTAGTCCATCCCTATGAAATCCCCAAACCACCTTCCCTACTCTCTGGCTCCTACCCATGCAAATGCCCCCATTATAAAACCTGCTCTATGCACCCTTCCACTACCACTTACTCCAGTTCAGTAACCCAGCAAGTGTACACGATCGAGGGCAGAGCCACTTGCGATAGTTCCCACATGATTTATCAACTGACATGCCT
Organism: Locusta migratoria; assembly: GCA_026315105.1. NCBI lineage: Eukaryota > Metazoa > Arthropoda > Insecta > Orthoptera > Acrididae > Locusta > Locusta migratoria. Next base: position 372,541,262 of record CM048749.1, on the reverse strand, counting down.
GCACTGTGAAGTGTTCTGTGTAGGAATGACCAGCAACAAACTGTCCATTTGCATGAATGGTCACAGGCAGACAGTCTTTGTTGGTAATGAAGATCACCCTGTGGCTAAACATGCCTTGGTGCATGGCCAGCACATCTTGGCGCTGTTACTCCATCCAGGTTATCTGGATACTTCCCACTGACACCAACCTTTCAGAACTCCGGAGATGGGAACTTGCCCTTCAGCTTATTCTCTCCTCCCGTTGCCCACCTGGTCACAATCTACGCTAACTCAAATTCCCGCCCACCATCTTTAGCATCTTTGTCTCGGTTCTGTGGACAGAGCCTCTGCCTCAAGTGCTATCTCTGTCCAACTTCTTTGCTTTTTACAAATGTCTGCCTCGTCGTCTTTGCTTTTGGATATGTGTGAGTGTGTGTGTATTTGTTTACCTTCCTTTTTTTTCCCCTAAGGTAAGTCCTTCCACTCCTGGGAATGGAATGATTCCTTTTCCACTTCCTTAAAACCCATATCCTTCCCTTTCTCCTCTCCTTTCTTCCTCTTTTCCTGAAGAAGCAACCAATGGTTGCGAAAGCTTGTATGTGTGTTTGTGTGTGATTTTATTTGTGTCTGTCGACGAGGCTATCCTTTGGGTAAGTTATCTGTTTTCTATTTTTTATATAAATTTATCCCACCAGGAAAGTTTCCTTCTATAATTATATGAGGGGAAACATTCCTAGTTGGAAAAATGTGTGTATATAAAAAAAAAAAGGTTTAACTTACCAGGAAAAGGCATCGGTTCGTTGACACACACACACACACACACACACACACACACACACACACACACACACACACAAAAGCTGAGCCTTCACAATCATTGGTTGCTTCATCAGAAAGAGGAAGGCAAGTAAAGGGACAAAGGAAAAGATGCAGGTTTTAAGAGACTTAATGAGGGGTCATTCAAATCCTGGAAGTGGAAGGACTTACCTTGGAGGAAAAAATGGACAGATAAACAAAAACACAGACACACACACACACACACACACACACACACACACACAAACAAATGTACCAAGGCAGACATAAGAAAAAAGCAAAGAAGTTGGACAGAGATGCCATTCGAGGTGGAGGCTCTGTCCAGAGATCAAAGATCCCCCGAAAGGGCCCACAGCTCTTTTGTGGGTATGTGTGTGGCGTGCACTGGTCTCCGAGTCATTGCATCCTTTCTTCCCAGGCTGCATTACCTCTCTGTTCCCCTTCCCCTCCAGGTGTTTCATTTTAAGACGGCCCAACTATTCCCACAGTACTGTTGACGGCTTTGAGATTTTGACTTATTTGTCGTTTACACCTGTTTTTTGGCCTAGATTGGTCCCCCTCGGGGTTTGACCTCCACTACAAAATTTCTGTTCCAAGAGTGAGCCATTACGGGAAGAACTCCCTACCTAGCTGCTACAGCGTGTGTCCCTATCCCTTCATTCCCCTATTCCTCCACATTTTACCCCATACCCCTGCTAGGTCCCCAGCACGTGTAACCAGTCTGTGGGGGGGGGGGGGGGCTGTTATGTACTCTATTGGTTGAGCTTCCGACAACACAGGGAATACACTACTGTTACCAGAGCTGCTAACACCCCGTGCGTGTCTAGGAGTGGTTACCCATCCTTTCGAGGTATCGGAACTCCCGGCAACGACCGTCCTGCGAGGTGGTTCTCGTTGCGGCTGTGTGGCGCCCGTGGGACTAGCCCCCGGTCAGAGTGGGTGGTAGTGGGGCAGGTGGCTGCACGTGAAACGAGTTAAGGTGTTCGGCCGCTCTCCTGTGGCCAAATTCTCTCAAGGCAGGAATAGTATCTCTTCAGCTCCTGCTCTTTCTTCCACAGCCTTCCCCACCCTGGCCACACCCCGGGAAGAGGATCGGGTCCACGGATTAGGTGCAAAGCCATTTCCTAAGTACTTTGTGTGTTCCGTGACGGACAGTGAGACATTTGCTGCTACCAAACCTCTCTTTGTAGAACACATCGAAGACGAGTTTGGTGAAGTCGAGGCACTGAGCAAAATGTGATCCGGCTCTGTCTTAATTCGCATGTCCTCTGTGACCCAATCGGTTACATTTAGAGCCTGCCAGCAATTGGAAGACATCCCGGTGCACGTCACACCTCACCGGTCCCTTCACACGACACGAGGACCTTCGACTTCGATCAGACGAGGAACTCGGAGCAAACCCGGAACGGCTCGGCGTTAAATTCATTCGTCGCGTCCGGAGGGCCTCCGAGGGTAACCGCCGATACGGGAGCTTTTATCTCGGCTTTCGAAGAGGATACTCAACCGGAGAAAGTATATATAATGATTTATAGATGTGACGTGAAGCCTTGCGTACCACCACCTTTGCACTGCTTCCGTTGCCTCCGCTTCGGACGTACGTCTTCGCGGTGCAATACCGACCGCATTTGTGGTGACTGTGGCCGCCCTCTCCATAGAGGGACCCTTTGCACTCCACCACGTAGCTGCGTAAACTGCTGACGCCTACGTGCTCCTCGTTCGCCCGAATGCCCAATATATAAAAGAGAATGGAAAATTCAGGAGTACGAGACTCTAGAACGCATTTCGTATTCATTCTTCAAACAGACCTGCCTCCAAAAATGCACACAAAAAGAAGTTCCTTCCTTTCCCTGCCACAGCGTGACTCTTCGGTCACGCCTTCCGACAGTAGTTGGCCCCAGCCATCCTCTGTCTCACCAGGATGGTCTACTGCTTGCCGATCTGCCGGCAATTCACTGGCAGAGGAAGTTACCCTTCCGATCAATCCAGGAAGGAGTCAGAACAGATGTCTGAACCCATGGAGCACAATTGTCCATCTCTTGATTGCAGTAGCAGTGCCCCTCACAGCCACTGGGCGCTAATGACCGTAGAAGTTGTGCGCCCTAAAAAAAAAAAAAAAAAAAACCCTCACAGCCAGGCCCTCAGCGGCTGTTGAGGTGATCCCCTTTTGCCTTCTCCCTCTTTCTTCTTCTCTTGCTTTCTTCATGACACTCCTTCAGTGGAACATCAGAGGCATAAACAAAGCTCCGCCCAACCACTTCCAATTGTATCAATTTCCCACCATATACCGCAGTGTGTTTTGATTTACCTCCTGTGGAAGGTATTCCTGCCAATGGAGGTGCTATTCTGTTCATTTGGGAATATGTCTATTATCATCCCATCCCACTGCAAACTCCTCTACAGGCGATTGCCGTCCGTGTTGCCATTCCTGCATTCACCTTCTCTCTTTGTAATATATATACCCCATCGTCATCCATTGCAGTTTTGTCCCCCTTAAACAACCAACAACAACAACAACAACAACCATCGTCATCTGCCGTTCTTAGGGCAGACTTACTGCATCTTGCTGCTCATCTTCCTACACCATTTCTATTGATTGTCGACTTCAACGGGCCACCACCCTCTGTGGGGCTCTCTAGCTTCTTGCCAGAGGAGCTCCCTTTTGGCAGCCCTTGTAACCACCTTATCCTTGTCTGCCTAAATACCAGCGAACCAACTTTTCTATCTGACCTGACGCATACCTATTCCCACTTGGACCTCGCAATATGCACTATTTCACTTGTGCATTATTTCGAATGGTATGTTCTGTCTGATGGGTATTCGAGCGACCATTTCCCCTGTATAATTTCTCTACTACATCATATCACTTCTTGATGTTACACCAGCTGGAACATCTCCAAAGCCGACTAGGGGCTCTAGTCTTCCATGGTGGTTTTCCATGATCAGAATTTCCCCATCTGTGACAGTCATGTCAACTACCTCACGGACATCATCATCATCATCACCGCCGAATATTCCATACCCCAAACTTCCACCTCTCCACATAGGGTCCCAGTTCCCTGGTGGAATGCAGCATGTAGCGACGCTATTAGAGCATGGCGACATGCTCTACTTATGTTTCAACACCGGCCTACTTTGGAGAATTTTATCAATTACAAAAGACTACCCACAAAATGCTGTCATGTCATTAAAGAAAGCAAATAAGCTAGCTGGACTACTTTCACGAGTTCCTTCAACAGATTTACTCCTTTGTTGGTTGCCTGGGCTAACCTACGCCAACTATCTGGCACTAAGGTCCATTCCCCAATCTCCAGCCTGAACATAGCAAACGAAGTTCTCATGGAACCCGTTGATATCTCCAATGCTTTGGGCCGATCTTTTGCTGAGGTCTCAAGCTCAGCTAATTCCGACCCTGCCTTCCTCCTTCCTCCCCTGAAAACAGGCAGAGGAGGCACGACCACCTTCTTTCACGTCTTCCAATTGTGAAAGTTACAATGCCACCTTCACCATGCAGGAGCTAGAACATACCTTTGCCCTCTCCTGGTCCTCTGCCCCGGGGCCGATGCCATTCATATTCAGATGTTGAAGAACCTCTCCCCTGCAGGTAAATGCTTTCTTCTTTGCTCTTATAATCCCATCTGGACTGAAGGTGAACTTCCCACTCGTTGGTGTGAAGCAATTGTTGTCCTCTTACCTAAACCAGGGAAGGACAAACATCTTCCTTCCAGTTATCGCCCCCTGTCCCTGACCAGCTGTGTCTGTAAGGTAATGTAGCGCATGATTAATGCTTGGCTGGTTTGGATACTCGAATCTCAACATCTCCTCACTAATGTCCAATGTGGGTTTCGAAGTCATCATTCTTCTATGATCACCTTGTTACCTTGTTGACCTTATTTATGGATAACTTTTTGCGGAAGCGTCAGACGGTGGCCATTTTCTTTGATTTGGAGAAGGCTTATGACGCTTGTTGGCAGGCGGGCATTCTCCGCACATTACACACGTGGGGCCTTCATGGCCATCCCCCCCCCCTCTTTATTTCTTTATTTGTGCCTTTTGCCTTTTTAAAAGATCGAATGTTCAGGTACTAGTGGGCTCTGTATTGTCAGATACTTTCCGCCAGGAGAATGGGGTGCCACAGGGCTCCGTTTTGAGCGTGGCACTTTTCGCCATTGCGATCGACCCAATTATGGATTGCCTCCCAGCTGATGTTTCAGGCTCCCTGTTTGTGGACGACTTCACAATAAATTGCAGCGCTCAGAGAACGTCTTCAGCATTGCCTTGACAGTCTCTATTCTTAGTGTCACAAACGGCATCCGTTTCTCCCATGAGAAAAACAGTCTGTATCAACTTGTGGAGACACAGAGTGTTCCTTCCACCATCTTTCCATCTTGGCCCTGTCGCTCTCCCCTTCATGGAGAGAATGACATTTTTAGGGCTGCATTGGATAGGAAACTTATGTGGAGACCATCTATCTTCTCTGGCTGCCTGCTGTACTCGTTCCCTCAACGTTGTGTGTTCTTATTGGTACATCATGGGGTGCAGATCGTACCATCCTGCTTCACCTCGATCGGTACACTGTCAGATCAAAGCTGGATTACAGGCGCTGGATGTACTCTTCTGCACGGCCATCCATTGGGTGTTACACCTGGCGATAGGAGCATTTTACTCTAGCACTGTTGACAGACTCTATGTTGAAGCTGCTGAATTACCTTTGACCTATCGACGCAACATATTACTGTGTCGGTACGCATGCCGTCTGCTGTCGATGCCCCACCACCCTTCATAGCCATAATTTTTTAATGACTCCGTCGATAGCCATTACGGGCTATCCTCGATTGCCCTGCTCTCTCCTGGAGCCCGTTTTCGTCGCTTGCTTCAGCAGCTCGATTTTACCCTACCTTCCACATTTCAAATAGGCGAGAGCCCAGTGCCACCTTGGCTTCATGCTCAAGTTCGCATTCACCTCGAACTCACCTCACTCCCGAAGGAGAGTACTTCAGATGCTGTTTACTGCTCGAGGTTTCTTGAACTTCGTGCACGGCTTGAAAATTTCATCTTCATATATACGGGTGGTTCAAAGACCAATGAAGGTGTCGGATGTGCGTTTGTCGTTGGGATGACGGTTTTCAGTAGGGGCTTAAGGACCACTGCTTGAATTTCATAGCTGAGCTTTCTGCTCTCTATCAGGCTGTACTATATATCCACCGACACTGTTCTCCTTCCTATGTCATCTGCTCTGACTCCCTGAGTGCCATCCAGAGTATGAGAGACCCCTGTTCGGTCCATTCTGTTGTGCACCGAATCAACCACTCCTTTCAATTATTAGCTGCTGGTGGTCCTCGCGTTCACCTCCTGTGGGTACCTGGCAACGCAGGCGTGCCTGGTAACGAGGCGGCTGATGCCGCTGCCAAGGCTGCAACTCTCCTATCTCGGACAGCTACGTTGTTTCCCATCGAATGATATTTGAGTGGCTCTTTCCTGTCGCATTATATCGTTGTGGCATAATGTATGGTCCTCGCTTACAAATAATTATCTTCAAACCATTAAACCATTCCCAGTGGCTTGGAAGACCCCCTCATGCCGCTCGTGATGAGGTCATCTTGGCCCGGTTGCGGATTGGACATTACCGGTTCATCCACCGCCACTTGTTAACTGGTGACCCTGCACCGTTATGTTCCTGTGGTCACCCACTGACTGTGTGCCATGTTTTATTGTCTTGTCTAAATTTTACTCCTGTTCATATTGCACTGAATCTACCGAATACACTGCAATAAATTTTAGCTGATGACACCAGAGCTGCAGCTCGAGTCTTGAATTTTATAAACTTGACCAATTTGTCAAAGGACATTTAGTTCTTCATTTTGTTGTATTTTACCCTACTTTTTAGCTGTTTTAATGTAGGCTTATTACCCTTCAGTATATCTCAATTTTGATTCGGGCGCTAATGACCTAAGCAGTTGTGCACCCTAAAACCACACACACACACACACACACACACACACACACACACAAAAAGGCCTCCCATGACTGTCTATTTGCATCGCATCCATCATCTCTATTACCACCTGGAGTCCGCTTTCGAATGTTGCTCCAGCAACTAGACTCTACGCCCCTGCTACATTCCCGATGGGTGATGGCTTCTGCCCACCATGGCTCTATCTGGAGATGTGTGTCAACTTTAAACTACACTCACTTCCCAAGGACACTACTACTGGTCTGGTCTACAACAATGAGTTCCTTGCACTCTGCACACAACTTTCCAATCATATTTTCCTCTACACCGATGGTTCAAAGACCAACCACGGTGTTGCGTGTGACACGGTACTCGGTGACGAATCCCTCCAATATTGTCTGCGTGAGGAATGCTCGATTTTCACTGCAGAGCTGTCCGCTATATCAGGTCAGACAGTACCTGAGGCGCCACTTGCCTTCTCACGGTGTCATCTGCTCAGATTCACTGAGTGCTCTTCAGAGCCTCTGCACTCTAGATCCAGTCCACCCCATAGTACAGTGAATTCAGAAATGCCTCCACTTGTTAACGGTCAGCGGGACGACAGTGATGCTACTTTAGGTTCCTGGCCGTGCTGGAGTGCTGGGAAATGAAATCGTGGATGCTGCTGCAAATGAACTCTGACCACTACCTCACAGTCCCTGAAAATTGGTCTCCAGGAAAGGGATCGCAGATTGGAGTTACATTGCAACATACTTGGGTTTAAGAGTCCTGAGTGGGCTGACTCAACTGCACCAAACCAGCTCCGTGTAGTCCAGCTATCCACAGCTGTTTGAGAATGGAATGGTAAATGAATCGAATAAAGGTGGTTCGATGAACCCTCTGCCCAGGCACCTAAATGTGATTTGCAGACTATCTTATGTAGATGTGGAAGTCCTCGCCGAGGCCTCTCGTAGAGAGTCAGTTGTCCTGCATATTGGTCACATTTGGATCACGCGTGGCCGCCTTGTTGAGAGGATGCGCACTGTGGTGCTTTCTTGACAGTGATCAACATCCTGTTGACCCTGGGGGGGGGGGGCTCAACTCTTTTATGGGTATGCATAGGTCCATGAGCCATAACAGCAATTCATCCTATTTCCCCAGGCTGCAGTATCTCTTCCAGCTCCCTCCTCCCCATCCTAATTCGTCCCCGCCACTGATCATCTCCCCTTTAAAACAGCCTGGCTCTTCCTATGTTTCTGATGATGGTTTTAGTGTTTTTGGTCTATTTGTTGTTTACCCCTGTTTTTGGCAGAGTTTGGTCTCTCTTGGGGTTTGACCTCCACCGCAAAATTACCTTTACCAGTGTGATCCTTTGGGGAAGAACTCACGACCTAGCCCCTACGGCGTGGATACCCCTACGGCGTGGATCCCCTGCCCCCGATTGGAGTGTGTGGTAGCGGGGCAGAAATTTCACACCGTAAAACGTGTGATAATTTCACTTAAAATGGCCATACATTGACTGTTTCTGGATACAGGAATGGCACTTTATACAAGGCTACCTCTGATGAGAGCACCTTTCCCTCCCTTTCTACCACTTGGGAGGAAGGCTAAATCGAAGAGATAGAAGATAAGTTTGGTGAAGTTGACTCCATGAGTAAGGTGCGCTCTGGCTTCCTATTTATAAAAACTGTGCACCTGTGACCACCTCGGTGACCTCCCAGTGTCTGTAACCCCTCACCGATCTTCGAACACGGTTCAGGGAGTCATTTTACATCGGCACCTACTTTTCCAAACAGCAATATAATCAAAACTCGTGACATACTTGTAGAAGTGCTAAAGACTTAATTGTAGTGTGCCCAAACCCCGTATCCATCAGTATTTGTAGAAAATGTTTTTGACCAAATACAATGTAACCTAATTTGGAACAAGTATTTTGTATTGAAGGTATGGCTTGTTAAAGGTGTATTTATACATCAAACCAGGAGTATATACAGAAGTAAAAATTACAGATTGCGTATTTGTCAGAAAATAAAGAACTGAAGAACTTTAGAAAAAAGTATATTGAGATCAATTCAATACATGGGTGTGATGTTTTGTTTTTAATTATGAAACTTTGACAAGAAACGGTCTACAGTGATTAACAATAATAGTTATTGATGAATGAATGCACTTCTTTTTCCATTACATAAAACTGTTACACCTGTGTACTGACTAGTTTTGGATTTATTTTTTCAAATTGCAATCTGTTAGCAATTTTGCAATATATTACTCATAGGTAATAATTTTTTATACAACACTGAATTGTTTAAAACATGAGAACTTAAAGAAGCAGTCTTATTTGCTGTCAGAATTATATTTGTGATTGGTTGTCTTCACCTTCTGTCATTCATGGTGCCTCTGATGCATAAAATGTAATTTAACTTCTGGGTACAGGAGGTAGAAAAATAGTGTTTACAATTGACCAGTTTCGTATGCATCTCACAAAGAGAGCATGCCTATTCGTTATCGCCGAATTCGTCTAAATTTATGGTACATGGTAGGGCGCGATGAGACATGACAGTGCCCCAAGTGGGAACTCCAGATGGCCAAGCGTTTAGAAAATAAAAGGAAGTTTCATACGGATCTATCTGCTTGCTTTCTACATTGAGTCTTTTACAAAGGCAAGACTGAAGGATGGTTAATAAATCCTGCTCAGTTAAAATAATCACTTTCTTACACTGTGGAAAAACTGGGAGCGATACAGTTGTGTAATCAGAAGTAGTTTATTTGATCTTAAGTTTTACAGCTGTTTGTCGAAGTAGCATACTGAATTATGTCAATATGCCCAAAATCATTGATACAATGCAGTGTTATAATATTTTTAGTGACCTACTGATTATCTTCTGTATTAATACAATTTATGAGAACTGAAGACAGTAGGCGAGATTGTTCTAACTGGATGATTACCTTCTTGTTTGTTTTAAAAGAAAGGTATTTATCCACATATTTTTCATAAAGTATCAGAATTAACATCACTCTCACCTTCCTGTATTTATACCCAAATGTGATTTCATTCTGTACATTTCTTATGGAAATGCCTTGTTGTGAACTAAAGTCAGTCAGTAAGACCCTTCTATCTGGCCAATTTCCTTCCTTTTTGTTTTAAACAAAAGGTATTTATACACAGATTTGTAATCAAATGTCAGAATTCACTTAACTCTCACCTTCCATTGTCTATATTCAAATGTGATATCCTTCTGTCCTTGCTCTGAATATATTGTTTGTTTTGATATATTCATTTCTAAGAGATGTACACAGTTCTTTTTGGCCTTAGACACTCGGCCTATCAAGATCTTTCGTTTCGGCTTTTTAACATTGAAATTGGTCGACTATCAAGAAATTTTTGAGTTCAAATTCAACTTTAGCTAGATTTTTCCTTTTTTCTGTTTTTCTATACTGAGAAGTTGTAATCCGATAGTCTCATAAATTTTGTGTTGTAAATTGAAGCTAAAGCTCAAGACAGAGGAAATGTTGTTTTGGGAGGCACTACATTGTGAAAGTATCACCACTATCATCATATTATGAACATGTATTGTATATGTTGCAGAGCAACATGGATGAACTATTGATTGCAAATAATGTTTACCAAATTAATTAAAAACCACACACACACACACACACACACACACACACACAATTTACATTAACTGTATTCCACTTAATGTTGCTGACCACTAATGGTGCGAAGTATTTGCATGGATCATCTGATGTCTATAGTATTGATTGATTTTTCCAGGGAAGCCAACACAGTCTTGGTCCATCCCGCCACTGCCCGCACTGAAACTAAGTTTATTGTGTGGTATCGCTCCCTGTATATCTAGTAAAGGCAACCAATACCCTCAAACATTGCAAAGAGTCCCTTTACCAGTTCTTTATTGGACACAATTTCTTCGGGTCTGGTTGTCCCAAATATTCTGTGCCTTTTATTCTCCAATGCAATGCATTCGAAGATTAGATGTGATGCAGTTTCATCACAGATCCTATATTTAGAGTCCTCTTCTGTTATTCCCATTGTACGTAGGTGTGTTTTGAAATTCCCATGGCCTGTCAGCAATCCAACCATGAGTCTAATCTCTCTTCTGTTGAGACCCAGGATTGCAGAGCATCTTTTAAAACATGGCTTTGGCATCATTACCTTGCCATGTTTTTTTTTTTTTAATGGACTTTGGTCCAATATTCTGCGTGCTGTCTTCTGAGCCAGTTACGTAGCTCCAATTCGATCATTGCCTTGGTGATTTTCAGGACAGGTTCCGGGCCAATAAATGGAGTCTCTGCCCCCATCCTGGCTAATCTGTCGGCATGTTCGTTGCCACTGATCCCCGAGTGGCCAGGGACCCGCAATAGGTTTACTCTATTGCTTTCCCCTAGCTCCACCAGAACCCTGTGACATTCTGGAACAATTTTAGACCTTGTTGCAGGAGCTGCCAGTGATCTCAGGGCTGCCTGAATAGATATAGATGCTACCATCTTAGTAGCACCTACGCAAATTCTCCTCCACACACACCCTGATGGCAGTGATTTCGGCCTGGAATACTGAGGCCAGTTTTCCTTGAGAGATGACGCCCTCCAGTCTTGGCTGCACCCTGTATACCCTGGCCCCAATGCCTTGGTCTGATTTTGACCCGTCAGTGAACCAGACAATATCCCCCGTACGGTGTCGAACTATTTTCTCCCACTGCTCCCTACTTCCAATTGTTATATTGAAAGGCTTGTTGAAGCAGTATGGGGTTATAATATAGTCGGCTGGAATTTCCCCAGCCTTTCCTATATTTACCTCACTCACTATTTTAGTGTGTGATTCTGGATATCCCAGAGACTTCCAGTTGTTGCCAGATTTGAGTCTGTATGCACCAGCCGCTGCCTCCATCTTGACCCAAAGGTGTAATGGGGGCATATCCAGCATGGTTTCCATCCCAGCAGTTGGTGTGCTGCTAATTCCGCCTGTTATGGCTAAGCAGGCTAATCTCTGCACCTTACCAAGCTCCTTAGCAGCAACCTGCTGTCCTACCTTCTTCCACCACACGACCGCCCCATAGGTGATTCTGGGTCTAATCACTATGCAGGAACTAGACTGTGCTCTTGCCGCGATGCTATTCATATTGAGATGTTGAAGAACCTTTCTCCTGCGGGTAAATGTTTTCTTCTCCACACCTATAATCGCATATGGACTGAAGGTCATTTCCCCACAAGTCAGCTTGAGGCCATTGTTGTTCCTATCCCCTAACTAGGGAAGGACAAACAGCTTCCTTTCAGTTATCGCCCCATTTCTCTTACCAGCTGTGTCTGTAAGGTGATGGAAAGCACGGTTAACGCTCGTTTGGTTTTGGTCCTCGAATCCTGACTCCTCCTTACCAATGTCCAATGTGGTTTTCGTCGGCACCGCTCTGCAATTGACCACCTCATCACCTTGTCGACTTCTATTATGTATAACTTTTTAGAAAGTTCTAGACAGTGGCTGTGTTCTTCGATTTGGAGAAGGCCTACGACACCTGTTGGAGGGCGGGAATTCTCCGCACCATGCATACCTGGGGCTATCGCAGCTGTCTCCCCCTCTTTATCGCATTTTTATCGGACCGCCATTTTCGGGTACGAGTGGCCTCTGCTTTGTCAGACCCTTTTTGCTAGGAAAATGGGGTGCCACAAGGCTCCGTTTTGGGTGTAGTACTCTTCGCCATAGCAATTCACCCAGTTATGAACTGCCTCCCACTCACCATTTCTGGTTCCCTCTTTGTTGACAATTTCACAATCTACTGCAGCACTCAAAGAACATGTTTATTGGAGCGCTAGCGCTGTCTCCAGCACTGTCTTGACCGTCTTTATTTTTGGAACGTCGTAAATGGCTTCCGTTTCTGCACTGAGAAAACAATGTGCATCAACTTTCGGCGATACAAAGAGTTCCTTCCACCATCTCTACATCTAGGCCCCGTTGCTCTCCCATTCATTAGGACAAACGTTTGATAGGAAACTTTGTTGGTCTCCACACGTGTCTTCTTTGGCTGGCTGTTGTAGACGTTCCCTTAATTATCCTCTGTGTTCTTAGCAGTACGTCATGGGGAACTGATAAAACCGTCCTCCTTCACCTTTATCGGTCCACAGTCAGATCGAAGCTGCATTACGGAAGCATTGTTTACGCATCCGCACGGCCGTCCATCTTGCGCCGTCTTAACTCAATTCACCATCGGGGGTTATTGCCTAGTGATTGGAGCCTTCTATACCAGCCCTGTTGAAAGCCTCTATGCAGAAGCTGCCAAATTACCATTGCATATTACTCTGTCGGTATGCATGCCGGCTGCTGTCAATGCCCAAAAACACCCATCCTACCCATCACCAATATGGGGTGTCTGCATCTGCACTGTTGCCTCCCAGAGTTCGTTTTCATAGTCTGCTTCAGCAATTCAATTACACCCTTCCTGACGCCCTTCGAATGGATGTGAGCCCAACACCACTGTGGCTTCAGGCACAGGTTCTCGCCCACCTCGAACTCAGCTTGCTCCCAAAGGAGAGTACCCCGGTTTCGGTGTATCGCTCAAGGTTTCTCTCACTTCGTTCACAGCTTGATGACAACATCTTCATCTATACAGATGGCTCTAAAAACACTGATGGTGTCGGATCCTCCTTTGTCGCCTGGTTCGACAGCTTTCAATAAAAGCTCATCGACCAATGCTCCAATTTCACAGTTGAGCTTTTTGCTCTCTATCATGTGGTCCAATATGTTCTCCGCCGCCACCACCACCTTTCTTATGTCATCTGCTCAGATTCCCTCAGTGCCATTATGTCTTAAAGACCCGTATCCGTCCATCCTTTTGTACTCAGACTCCAACACTTCCTTCAATTGGTAGCCGAAGACGGCTTTCGTGTTCACTTCCTGTGGGTACCTGGCCTCGTAGGCGTGCCAGGGAAAGAGGCTGCTGACGTTGCAGCCAGGGCTGCCACTCTCCTACCTCGGACAGCTACCATTTGTGTCCCGTCAAGACATTCGACGGGCTATTTGGAGCCGTATTGTTGCATCATTGCATTGGCTGTGGTCATCGCTTCAGAACAATAAGCTTCGAGCCATAAAACTGATCCCTACAGCTCGGAAAACCCTCTCCCGCCCCTTCCAGCGGGAGGTGGTTATATTGGCCCGGCTGAGAGTTGGTTATTGCCAGTTCAGCCACCGACACTTATCAACAGGCGACCCCCCCACCAGTATGTTCCCGTGGTCACTCGATGTCTGTGCAGCATGTTTTAATGTTCTGCCCTAATTTTAATCGTGTTCATGTTGCGGTAAATCTGCTGTCCACTTTGGAGGACATTTTAGCTGATGACGCACGGGCAGCTGCTAGAGTTTTGCGTTTTATACGTATGACAAATCTGTCAGAGGATATTTAATTCCTTTCAATGCTATTTTTTATCTTTTGTTTTAGAGAAATTCTGAAATTCTCCTTATCGGCACCTTTTTTAACCTTGTTTTAAATCAATCTAGGGTCAGAATCGGGCGCTAATGACCACAGTAGTTGAGCGTCCTACAACCATACACACACATTAAAAAAAAAAAAATTAAGTCTTGTTCCCTTACAAAGATGTATCAAATTGCCAGGGCTCTCCAACAGGAAAATATATTTGTACATAGAGTATGAGGCAGGATTTTGCATCAGCGTTCTTTGCTGGGGTGCTATTCCGCTGTTGGAGAGGCCTGTCAATTTGATACATCTTTATAAGGGAACAAGAGGCAGAGTTGAAGTTTATGTGGTGGATGGGGACATGCCTTAAGACCATCCGTGCAGTCATTGTATCCACTAAGCCTCGGTGGCCTAATGGATACGGCGTCTGCCTAGTAAGCAGGAGGTCCTGGGTTCAAATCCCGGCCGCAGCCTAAATTTTAATTCAGTGTCTCTAATTGAGCTTAATGTTTTTGAAATACCATTACTCTGATGGAAATTCTCAGAGATGCAGAAAAATTATCCAGAAGACATGTAGTGGCTAGCCAACCCTTACCTCGTCTCAGTACCACTGCTGGTCACATGTAATAGATGAAAATAAATTAAAAACATAAGCTTTAAAAAATTCTTCTGTCAGTTAGGAGGCAGGAAGAAGGGCAAGAAGGAAAGGAGTATTCACAATGTAGGCTGTGAGGTAAGGATGGCTTGAAGATTAATGGGTAGAAGTCTTGAAAACAAGATATTGAATAAATAACAAGCAATGTATTGAATGAAACTGTTGTCTTTTTATGTATGGAAGGTATGTTTCCAAGAGTCAGCCATAAATAAATACAGCTTTATGAATTTCCTTCAGTAGTGGAGAATGCAGCAAGCAACTAAGCTTAACCTTTTAATGCATAGTGTAGCTGGTCAGCTACTTACCATATTTTTTGATTGTCTCTCAAACTGATCAACATTTTACCACAAATTCATTTGTAGCTACTTCTGTACATAATGTTACACATGCAGGTATCTCGTCCTAGAAATTACAAATTGCAGAGTGCTACTGAATCAGACAGTAATCTGCATTGAGTTTTTCCCAACATGTGTGTTTGTTTACTTTAGTATTCCTCCTTTGCAATGTAATAGTAGTCAATCACATACTACTGTTGGATTAGAGTACTTTCTGGAAAGATTAGAGGCATAATAGTGACATTTACTGTATCGGGTACATCATGGAAGCACAATATAGCTGACTAGCTTATTTAACTTTTTGTTGCTAGTAGTGCATAATTATTTTAAGCATTTTTTTTTCAATATTTTTCTTGGTATATGCGCACTATATATTAATCGTGGTAGTTTTTATCAGTTCAAATAAAAAGTCGTGCATTAAAGGGTTAAAAGAAAATGAACCTGCACTATATCTAGTTTAGTAAAAGTGATAATATTTACTCCTTATTCAAATTTCTTATGTGTTGCAGCAATATAGAGCACTGTATACTGCTTTTGGTGCCCCTCCCACCCCTCAATAAAGCTTACAAAGTTCGAATTATATTGTGCAATACAAGATACGGAAAACTCGTAGTCACCTATTTCTGTAGAAACTAAATTATTTGCCTGCCTAAACGCAAAAATTCACCAATTAGGGCATATAACATGAACCTTATTTATCAGACTGACAGACAATAAAAATTCCATAGCTTTTCACTGGGGTCTTGTCTGTCATCACTTGGTGTGTAGATATATCCATCTATATATTACAGTGTTTAGAAATTTGTGGTTTTCTTGATGCTGAATTCAGTGTAGAACGAAGAAGAATTGGACTTCATTCAATGGGGTAGTCTGCACTAGTGAAACTACGATGTCAGTAGACTCTTGCTATTTTGTATTTTCCAGTTTTCTCATTGCTGACCTAGTTAACAAGGGAGGCCTGGAAAAATCAGTACTGCCGGATGCACCTAACATATATTATATATTATATTATTGTGGAACTGAATCTACCTTTCTGGACAATAGTTTACTTTTTTAGACAGGGTTAGAAATGCAAGGTATTTTCCCCCCTCAGGTCGAGGAAGCTGCTCTACGAACTGCTGTCGGAGGCCTGGGAATCGAAAAGGACCAACGGAAGGAACTGGATCAGATGTTGTCCTCACTAGGAGTTGCACCAGTATCTGACGTTCTCTCCAGTCTTTCGAGCATGTCTAGCCTTACATCTGAAACAGGAGGCTCCAACAATGCCCAAGACTCTTCGCAGCAAAATGCAGCACCACCACCACCCGCTTCACACAGGTATGCGTCTCTCTCTGTCCACAGAGATAAGTTTCAAGATGCAACAAATAACTGTTTATTAACTCAATAAAGCAAAATTTGTAATAATTTATTTAATTGTAATGAGAGCAGTTCTCAACTAACTGCAAGAATGCCTAAGAAAGGCACACTCTAACACTTAAGCCTTTTGTCAAAAAAGAGAATTCACACAATCGCACAGATACATTTCAGACGTACAACCACAGTCTCTAGCCACTGCACTCCTGATCCATTCGTGAAAGAAAATTACATACAAGTGTCAAGTGAACTAAAATTTTGATTCTTAAGGAATAAAAAAACACATTATTAGATGTATAGAACACCAAATCACCAGGGCAGTGATATATTATCATTAAAGGGGGCCACTTATCATTAACAAATCATAATTCTCTTTGAGTAAGTCATTAAAACTTTGTGGTTGAGTTATTTATGCTTTTGTGTTCAAGTCGTCGTATAAAATGCGGTCCTAATGCCAGAACTGACAAACCTTATTTTTCTTCAGTTAGAATCATTGTTAAGACATGAACTGAAAGTTTCTTCATAATCACATCCTGCCTATTGAAATATACTAAAAGCAACCAAGCAACCACTTATCAATCAGTTAATCAGTTAGGTTTATATTTTACATGTGGTTTTCAGTGCATTTTATTGTTTATGATCACCAACTACCAGGTATGATTTTCATTTTTGCGAGCCTTTATTGAATCATTTTGTCAAGAAAACTTACTTCTGTGGACTGATGAGCCTGTAACCATTAAACTTGACTGGCAGATGTATTTAAAGAAATAGGTAACCGTTTAGTCATTCATCTGAACATTATCGCTTAAGTCTCAGTTTCTCAATATTAGTATAGAGGGGAAACAATTCTGTTAAGAAAAATATTTAAAAAACTTAAAGTTGACTTATCAAGCATGAAAGCACCGGTTCGTTGATACACAAAAAAAAAGACACACACACACACACACACACACACACACACACACACACACACAAAAAAACTGAGCTTTCACAACCTAGGTTTGCTTCATCAGAAACAGCAGGGAAGGAGAGGGGAAAAGGGAATGAGGGTTTTAAGGAAGTGGGTAAGGAGTCATTCCCAGGAGAGGAAAGACTTAACTTGGGGGAAAAAGGATAGGTAAACAAACTCTCGGGATTGAAATGACTCCTTACCCACTTCCTTAAAACCCTCATTCTTTCATTTACCTCTCCTTCCCTACTCTTTCTGATGAAGCAACTCTAGGTTGCGAAAGCTCAGTTTTGTGTGTGTGTGTGTGTGTGTGTGTGTGTGTGTGTGTGTGTGTGTGTGTTTGTTTTTATTTATTTGTGTTTTTTTAATGTTTATCAATAGTAGATTTGGTTGATAATTTCTGATAAAGTCACTTTCCTGTATTGTTTCCTCAGTTACCGAATTTCCTGTTGTCCATAATCTCTTGTTGAAAATCAGCATTATGTAGTATATAGGGCTTTATCAATGAAGTTATCATGTTACACACTTAAATGTGATTTGCAGAGCAATTATAAGCATAATATCATAATATCTGAGAACTTTTTTCCAGTTCACAATTCAAAAGCCAGGTGATTTTAGGTCTGCTGTCATATGGAAATCTTTAAATATTTCTTGAATATTCAGCCTGTGGCATCACCCAATATGTGCAGTATTTAAGCATGCTGACGTCTTGCCACCTTCAGGCGTTCCCTGAGTCTGTCTGGCCTCTGCATTTGTATCCTCTTGTAGCCTTAATGTAAGCTAAAGTGGAATTAAGATGTTGCAGAGTGTCTTCAAGATGTTGTCTGAATTTACTGCGCCAATACTAACAAAACTGCTTAAATTTGTATTTTTGTGTACATAAATTCTATTTAATGGATATTACTATCAGCAAAAAGACAGTGACAATGGGCTGCTCACTGTCAACAATGAGTGTGTGGAGGTGTTTTAAGAAACAGATGTGGAGTCAGTAGTCTGCTGCTTACACTCTTCTTATTACAGTAAACCCCAATTTAATGAACCCACTTGTGTTGGTACTTCAATTTCAGTTATGGATTATATGGTGTGAAGTTCCCTCCAAGTCCGTACTTGGAACTTCCTCTTTATCTTTGAAGGCGATTAACAATAAAACAAGGTACATGCCTCTAAATTCCTTCAAATTATTACACTTCAAAGACATTCGTAAATTTACACCGTTGCATAAAATAACTGCAGAACAACACATCATTTGTTCTGATTAATTATGACACTTTTATTGGCAATTAGATACAGCCGGCCGCGGTGGCCGAGGGGACTGAGGCGCTTCAGTCACGGTCTGCACGGCCACTACGGTCGGGGGTTCGAATCCCCCCTCGGGCATGGATATTTGTGCCGTCCTAGTTCGTAAGTAGTTTGTAAGTTTAGGGACTGATGACCCCGTAGTTAAGTCCCATAAGCTTCACAAACATTTGAACATTTTTTGAATTAGATACAATGCCAGAAGAATTACACACATCTTTTTTGCACATTATATCCAATCTCAATGACGTCAAAAACCAGAATAATTAAAACTAAAGCTTTCACACATGGAGTTCATATATAAACACTGAGTTTCTATATCGTTTACTCAATGATTCTCTTCTGCCCTCTTCTCTTACAATCCACTTTGCAATGCTGACCGCTTGACATATCTGCAACAAAGACAGATACTCGCGGTAGACACTGCATTGCTATGCTGCTGACACACAAAGTAACTCCTTGATTAACTCGAGTCGATACTAGAAGAAAATGTAGTTAAATCTGTAATACTACATATTACCCCACTCAGACTTGAGTTATGAAGCCTTAATAACACTATCAATACTTGATACTAACATTCATTAATCTATTTTGAGATCAACCTTCTCTATGTTACATTATATGGAAAAAAATGACATTATCCTTATGACAGTAATAATCTATTCTTGTCAGGAGAACTACAGCTCCTTAACTACAGGTAAGTACCCATTTTATTTTTCATCTAGATCCCTATGTAAGTGAATAGTTAGCTTCCATATTGTCTTGTAGCTCAAGGTATAATAGAGCAATAAGTATCTACCAGGTTACTGGTTACAGGTGTAATATTATTAGTTTCAAAAAATTCTTCAGTTTTTGCTATGTAATCTCCCTTGTACATAATAACAGCTGTATTTCCTTTATCAGCTTTAACAACTATAGCATCATTGTTTCTAAGTTTCTTATTAATTTCATTAAGAGTCTTTTGGTCAGAGGAGAAGTTCTTACTTCTAGAGTTTACATTTCTATCTATATTATGTTGCTTTAAATCAGCCTCTTTCACATATTACATATGTTTTACAGCCATAACCTTTCTGACTAACCCACCCTAATACTGCATTTGAATGCATAAGTAGCTCTCAACAGACACGGAACTAGTCCCTTATGTTTATGCCTATCTTAAGATTGAAAGTGGTAGCCACCCCACATTACAGTGGTAAACCATATATAACTCTATCAACAGTCACAGAGCATACACTTGTGGCGCATTGCATATGGATTTGTTTTTGCACAATTTCTGCTACACTCCCCCCCCCCCCCCCATTCCATACAATAATCAGCTATTCCCCTTTTTCTATAAAACCCTCTGAAACTAATAATCATAAACTTTACTCACACCCTCACTCATACCTTACATACCTTATCTCCACAGTTACACCGTCATATTCACCAATTACGCACGCACGCACGCAACTCTCTCCACCTGCTACCTGCTGTTCACTTTACTTATAAACTTAACATATTCAACCCCCTTTCCTCTCCCCCCCCCCCCTCGTCCTCCCCCTCCTCCCACATACTACGTTCAGCCACTCTCACAATATTCTTCTTCCTCTGTGCTACAACTACATTGAAATTCTCAAATTCCAATTTTTACAGTCCTACTCCTATTTCTTTATGTAACCCTACTCTGTTCTACTTTGCTACACAATGTAGTTATGTAGTATACCACCACTCCCCCCCCCTCCCCCTCCCTTATGTCCCACTCCCACCCCTGGCCTTACATTGGTGTCTGTGCGGTTCCTCAAACTTTCCTTGGTTGCTTCCTCTTTGTGCAGGTTCCTTACCTCTATTCCCCCCCGAACTCCCCCCCCCCCCCAAAACCCACGACCACCTCTGTCAGTCATAAACTACTTTCTACCACTCTGACCCCCTTCCACCCCATAAATATTTGGATACATATGCCAGTTGTAATTTCTGGTAACTATTCCCTCCTCTCCTATCCCCCCCCCCACACCGCATATTAAAGATAGGTTATTTTATGCCTCCATTTTGTTAAACTGAACTAGGCAATAGTCACTGCAATTATGGTAGTGACTTGTTTATTTTTAGAAAACCAGACACCACTTACTCTTACTGTGTCTCAAGTACCGTGATCTGCTCTACATGATTGTCCTCCTTGGTATATTTCTAGCAAGTTGACTGTTTAACTCTCTTCTGTTGTCTGACTAGATGTACCAATAGTAACACTAGGTTAATATTACTGTAACCATTCACATTTCTTTGCACATTAGTTCACGCATCTTAAAACTTATAACCCACATCCTTAACTTATTTATTGTATGAGAATCACTTCTCAATCTATCCCCATTAATATTTGAAGCCTTAGACACTATCACAAATTCTTTATATTGACAGATGCCCTGACAGTGACATTCTAAGTATCCTACTTCTGTGTAAGCTGCTAGTGGCGAAATATTCCGCCTATGGCGCCACTTATCATTTTACTTCTTACACTACTAAATATTAATCTGTTAAGCGACTGTTTTCTCAGTCACATGCTCCCCTCTTCGCACTTTTCTTTTCAACACATCGAATATTACTGTTTTCCCATAGTCTTTTTCCTTATTTATTGTTACTCTTTCACTATGATGCTCATCCATAGATACTTTGTTAGCAGCTGATTGTTATTCATTGCATAATCTCTGCACTCAGTGTTGCTTCTCCTAATAGCATGTAGCTACATTTATTAAGCAACAATACTAAAAAGTAAGTGTTAATTTTATCCCATTATATGAACATATCTTTTACAATCGATTTGGTTCCAAACTGCTTCAAATTTCTGTAACCGACTTTTGTACGTTTATAAACCTTTACTGTATACCAATCCACTTGTTTGTCTGTATAGAGGCCAGAAGAATGGCACTCAAGTGTTCGAATCCGGTCATCTAAAATAAATAATTACAAGCAACTGGTTGCTGAATTTTATTAATTTATAACCTGAACAGTTGCTGAAATGGATAAAGTACTTCATAGTTACCATGCATAGTAAATTACTCAGTCGGACTGGTAGTTGCATCTCAGTTCTTATTGACTGGCTTTTATAACCTGTAATACCTAATATGTTTATGCCACTGACAGGTAATGTTGGACATAAATGATCCTTCTTAATTCTCTCGAAATGATGGAAATTTCACTTCCACTATCCTCTAAAATATTAACAGATAAGTCAAAAATAGATCCAACTATTATAGGTTTTTCTTTCATTCGCTTATTACAATTACTTTCCTTTAGTAATCATTTCCGTGTAGGTTCGGAATGTATGAAACTTATAATAAATTCAATATTATGGTCCTTAGTCACTAAATCACATCTTGAGAATGGTCCCCCTACCCAAGATATGGAGAGTTTACCTTAGCTACATTTTGTGTAGTTTCAACATCAATTTGTGTCGAACTGTGTACCAATTTAGATTGACAACTTTTATTATTACCTAAATACTTTGTTTTTGTATGTCCTATTACTGTTTTTATTTGTTTCTTGCCTCCTGTGTACCTCACATAAATACACTTCTCTCATTTGTTTGTCTCTATTTGAATTTGCCTGTCCTTTATTGTTTTACTTTATTTGTCCCAGGACTTCTGCAAAGAGTAAACCCCTTCTGCAGCGTCCAACAACACTCTGTTTTCAATCCTCTACACCATATCTTAATCTGAACTCACATGGGTAATCTTCGAACTAATACATTTGCTAAATACTCTTCATGTACCAGTTTATCTAGAATTTTAGCTTTTGTCAAATGACCGTGAATACATAACAGTACCTTGTTTTCTGTCATATGGTACTGGGTCAGATAACTCAAGCTTAAGTTTTGGGTAGTCTCTGACCAATATTTCTCCTTAAATTAATTCTTAAAACCCTCCCAAGATTTAAATTCATCATCAAAAGCTGTTCCCCATTCTAGTGCCTCCCCCTGTAAATGCTTCAAAGTAAGGTCTATTTTTAATGAATCTGTCCAACAACTGGGTAGGTTCCTTGAGAAGGTTCTGATGAAGTGGTTAGGATGAACCTCCCCTCCTGGTTTAAACTTCGGAAGATGTTTATAAAGATTCACTCCTGTTGTAATGTTGAAATTACTTTCCCTCGCACGTACAGGAGACACTGGTTAGAGGTTTCTTCTAAAGCTTTGACCCTTAAAACGCACTTGGATACATTTCTGTCTATCAAGGACAAATTTTCCACAAATTCTTTACATAGTTCAGCCACACAATAATCCCCTTCCTTAAGGTTTCCCAAAATCTCTTCCTTCACGTTCTGTCTTTCCTTATCTGGATGAGCTCCTACTACTATTCTTGCCAACTTGACTACATAGTCAGATGATACTATTTTTTGTTTTAAAGTATCTACCTCAGTACTTAAGAGTTGTAATTTTGCTACATTTGTCTACATAGGATTCTATAACTGTTTGAAATTTTTCAAGCTTACTTTCTTTCTTGTCTAATCTACTATTAACATCATTAGTTACTGTTTCTAATTTCAGATTAATATTAGATTCTAGTTCTAGTAAGCTCTCCCTCAAATCTTTAGATTGACTGTCAATCCTGCTACTAATTTCTTTTAACATGGCCATTAACGGTAAATCTGCACCAGCAACATTTTCTTTGGCCATTATTTTGATTTGTGATCTTGTCACTGGCATAAATTAAAACCACTTCTACACACACTAAAACACTTAGACACAATAAAAAGAATTTATATGCTCACCACGAAGTACGTCTAAATCCACAGTGGTAGCACTGGTCAGCCAGTAAGGACATTAGGCCGCAACTCAAATTCCTCATGCGGCGTTTCGGTGTGTAGACGTGATGTTCAATCCCGATAGGAAATGCTCCCACTTTCTCTTCTGTTCTTCTAGTGTTAGCTTTGCACAAAAGATTTCTTAAGTTGCAACAAAATAATGGTTCACAGTTTTTGATATCTGTGAGACCTCTTCTTAGTTGTTCACCCTCTTATTTAAAGTTTGTGATGCCCATTGGTTGCCGTACTGTATTATATATGTATCTGAAGACTGGTATTTTGCATCCTGTGTTACGGTTGACACATTGTGTTGTTACTTCAATTTCAGTTATGGAGTATATGGTGTAAAGTTCCCTCCAAGTCCGTATTTGTAACTTCCTCTTTATCTTTGAAGGTGATTAACAATAAAACGAGGTCCAACTACGCTGTTCCTCTAAATTCCTTCAAATTATTACACTTCAAAGACATTCGTAAATTTACACCGTTGCATAAAATAACTGCTGAAAGGACCACTGCTCGAATTTCATAGCTGAGCTTTCTGCTCTCTATCAGGCTGTACTATATATCCATCGACACTGTTCTCCTTCCTATGTCATCTGTCTGACGCCCTGAGTGCCATCCAGAGTCTGAGAGACTCCTGTTCGGTCCATTCTGTTGTGCACCGAATCAACCGCTCCTTTCAGTTATTAGCTGCTGATGGTCCTCGCGTTCACCTCCTGTGGGTACCTGGCAACGCCAACCACACACACACACACACACACACACACACACACACACACACACACACACAATTTACATTAACTGTATTCCACTTAATGTTGCTGACCACTAATGGTGCGAAGTATTTGCATGGGTCATCTGATGGCTATAGTATTGATTGATTTTTCCAGGGAAGCCAACACAGTTTACCAGTTCTTTATTGGACACAATTTCTTCGGGTCTGGTTGTCCCAAATATTCTGTGCCTTTTATTCTCCAATGCAATGCATTCGAAGATTAGATGTGATGCAGTTTCATCACAGATCCTATATTTAGAGTCCTCTTCTGTTATTACCATTGTACGTAGGTGTTTTTTGAAATTCCCATGGCCTGTCAGCAATCCAACCATGAGTCTTAATCTCTCTTCTGTTGAGACCCAGGATTGCAGAGCTTCTTTTAAAACATGGCTTTGGCATCATTACCTTGCCATGTTTTTTTTTTTTTTTTTTTTTTTTTTTTTTTTTTTTTTTTTTTTTTTTTTTTTTTTTTTTTTTTTTTTTTAATGGACTTTGGTCCAATATTCTGCGTGCTGTCTTCTGAGCCAGTTACGTAGCTCCAATTTGATCATTGCCTTGGTGATTGTCAGGACAGGTTCCGGTCCAATAAATGGAGTCTCTGCCCCCATCCTGGCTAATCTGTCGGCATGTTCGTTGCCACTGATCCCCGAGTGGCCAGGGACCCGCAATAGGTTTACTCTATTGCTTTCCCCTAGCTCTACCAGAACCCTGTGACATTCTGGAACAATTTTAGACCTTGTTGCAGGAGCTGCCAGTGATCTCAGGGCTGCCTGAATAGATATAGATGCTACCATCTTAGTAGCACCTACGCAAATTCTCCTCCACACACACCCTGATGGCAGTGATTTCGGCCTGGAATACTGAGGCCAGTTTTCCTTGAGAGATGACGCCCTCCAGTCTTGGCTGCACCCTGTATACCCTGGCCCCAATGCCTTGGTCTGATTTTGACCCGTCAGTGAACCAGACAATATCCCCCGTACGGTGTCGAACTATTTTCTCCCACTGCTCCCTACTTCCAATTGTTATATTGAAAGGCTTGTTGAAGCAGTATGGGGTTATAATATAGTCGGCTGGAATTTCCCCAGCCTTTCCTATATTTACCTCACTCACTATTTTAGTGTGTGATTCTGGATATCCCAGAGACTTCCAGTTGTTGCCAGATTTGAGTCTGTATGCACCAGCCGCTGCCTCCATCTTGACCCAAAGGTGTAATGGGGGCATATCCAGCATGGTTTCCATCCCAGCAGTTGGTGTGCTGCTAATTCCGCCTGTTATGGCTAAGCAGGCTAATCTCTGCACCTTACCAAGCTCCTTAGCAGCAACCTGCTGTCCTACCTTCTTCCACCACACGACCGCCCCATAGGTGATCCTGGGTCTAATCACCATGGTGTATATCCAGTGCATACACTTGGGGCTCAGGCCCCAATTTTTGCCACAAGCTCTCCTGGGTACTCACAAGAGTACCTTTTGCTTTTTTTTAAATGTGTTTATTTCCGTCAACAGTTGCTATAAAATTGTTTCATAACATGTTTCGATCACTTGGATCATCTTCAGATCTTATAGTTGCGTCCGCAACTCGTCTGGCTGAGTACTAATTGGTACTCACCAATTAGTACTCAGCCAGACGAGTTGCGGACGCAACTATAAGATCTGAAGATGATCCAAGTGATCGAAACATGTTATGAAACAATTTTATAGCAACTGTTGACGGAAATAAACACATTTAAAATAACGTTGTGCAGTTGCGGACTCTCTATAATCGACCATGTCGACTATAATGAGTACCTTTTGCCTTGGAGCAAATATATGTGATATGAGGGGTCCATGTCAGTTTCTCATCTAGGATAACCCCTAGATATTTCACTGTCCCCTTCACAGGTAGCACTTCATTGATAAGCTTGAGATTCCAACTTGAATGTTGTATATGCTTCTTTTTGAATGGTACAACAACAGTCTTCTTAGTTCTAACCCCCAGATCCTGTTTTCTGCACCAGTCTTGCACAATGTCTAACGCACCTTGTGCCATATTCTTTACTGTGTCAGCAAATTTCCCAAGTATTACTATGACAAGATCATCTGCGTATCCTTGGCAAAAGTCCTGCCTAGAGTTTAATTCTCCAATGAGATCATTCACCACTAGTTTCCACAGTAAAGGGGAAAGAACCTCTCCTTGCGGGCAACCCCTAGTGGTGTTGATTACCATTTTTCCATTCATCATGGTAGCTTCTACCTTTCTTCCACTAAACATGGCCCTAGTCCACCTACATATTGTGGTCCCTAGAGCATGCACCTCTGCTGCCCTAACCATGGAATCGAAGGTCGTGTTGCTAAAAGCCCCCTAGATGTCCAGAAAGATACAGAGGGCTATTTCCTGAAAGTGTAGTGCTTTCTCCACCTTCCCAACGAGTTGGTGGAGAGCTGTCTCACATGATTTACCTGGCTGATATGCATGTTGGTTTGAATGTAGAGGAGCCCTACTTAACCTCCTTTCTCCAACATGCACATTAATCAGCTTTTCCAATGTCTTAAGAATGAAGGAAGACAGGCTGATTGGTCTCATATCCTTGGCCTTGGTATGATCAATTCTCCCTGGTTTAGGAATGAAGACAACCTTCACTGCCCTCCAGGCATTGGGAATGATTCCTGCTGCTAGGCTAACATTGAATAACCTGCATAGGAATCTAATAAGATTTTCTCCCGCTTGTTGCAGGAGAGCTGGAAAGATTCCATCGAGGCCAGGTGACTTGAACACTTGAAATGTTCCCACCGCCCATCGGACCTTACTGAGATCAACACACTCCTTGGCCAAATCCCAGTCCTCTTTGCGAATACCTGAGAACCGTTGTCTCTCAGGAATCGCATTCTGGTCTGAGTTATCGCCCAGAGTATTTTGAGGAATGTGAGTCTTGAGGAGCAGTTCCAGCGTTTCATGTGCTGTCTTTGTATACTCCCCATCCTCCTTCCTCAATGTTCCTCCTGGATTAGTTGGTACCCTAGTGAGGATTTTATGAAGTCTCGCTTGAGCAGCCGTGCCCTCCACTTCCTCACAGAATACCTTCCAGGATGCCTCCTTTGCCCGTCTGATGGCAAGGTTGTAATTGACAAGGGCCTCACGATACTTTGCCCATTGTCCTTTGCGCCTCGCAAGGTTAAACAGTCTTCGTACCTGTTCCCTTTGCATTTCCAGGTTATTATTCCACCAAGGCACACTCCTATTTGTGCACTTCTTGGTGATTGAGCAGTAGTCCTGGTATGAGGTCACTATAGCAGAGGTTACGGCCTCTGCTACTTCCTCAAACTCTGCTGGATTCCTTATCGAAGTTTTAATTTCCGATAGGCTGAAGTCAAGGTCTTTCCCATATGTCTCCCAGTCCGTTTTCCTGGGGTTCCTATAGGCCATGGTCTGTCTGGTTCCCATTTCAACCTTGAATTTAATATACATGTGATCTGATGAGGATGGCTCCAGGACCACATGCCACTGTTTGACGTAACTCCCATCATCATGGAACCAAAAGTTATGTCAATTACTTCTTCCCTTCTACTATTCCTGAATGTAGGTTCATCACCCCTATTCAGGATCTCCAAGTTGTTAGATAGGAGAAATTCAAGAAGGTGCTCACCTCTACTGTTGGTGTCCTTGCTGCCCCACGATAGATTTTGGGCATTGGCATCACATCCCACCACCAGTTCGTCACCGTCAGTCTCCTCACTTCCAAAGGAGGACTAGAGAGCTGTCTTCGTAAGGAAGGTAGGCTGAGGCCAAAACAATTTCCCTCGTGATACCTTCCTCACGTTGCTGCATCCTGATGGTCACCAGGTCCCTGGAACAAAAATCAGTCATTGGTATGAAAGGTATTCCATTTCTAACATAAATGCATGTTCTGGAGTTTTTTAGATTTCTGGCATAAATCAGCTTACCTCCAGTACCACTGAGGCCCGATACACCCCCTTTGTATAAATAGGGTTCTTGTATCAGGGCCACGTCCACCTCCTGTCTCCCCGGGTGACGGCTCAGGGCAGCAGTGGCCTCTTTACTGTGCAGGTTTATCTGCAGCACTTCCAGTCTCCATATTGCTGCCATTATTGCCTTTAAGGTCTTTGATTACCCAGACGCAGACCTGCGAGAACCCTAAAAACAGTTTCAGGCCTTGCTCTCGCAATGCCTTCAGGGACTTCTGTCCAATCTCCACCACCAGGGTTCGTCCTTCCGGAACGACCTTTTGGTTAATTACCCTCCAATCCGCTGTTGAGACTTTTGGGTTCTGGACCCTTATTTTCTCGAACAGAGTCTTTGGAGAGACATCCTTAAGGATCTTTAGTACCCATATTAATACCTTTGTGGTTTTCAGGAGTTCAGCTGCTGTCTTGAGCAGCAGCTTCGCATCCTCCCACGGGGATATCATGGGCACCTTGCACTTAAGCCATTCTGCTGAGTGCTCCCCCTCGCAGACAAAAATGAGGGCACCGCGATCTAGATAGACCTTCCTGAGTTTGGGTCCTGGCCCAGCGTCCCCCCCAATCTCTTCAAAGAGGGCCATCTGCACGAGCTGCTCCTGCTGCGAGGTGATGCTCACCAGTGGGTATCCTTCTTGGACAACCGCCATTCTAAAGACTGAGACTGCAGTACTATAGGTCTGTTTCCCTATTTCCTGCCTCAGCTTTTTAGGATCACACTTGTCCAGAGAGGAGGGAGTCTTAGATTCCTTCCTAACACTCTTGCCACTTGTCTTTGATGTCAAGGGGGTCTGTGTATCCCCTTCGACCTGAGGCAGTTTCTTTATGGGGGTCTTGGGCTCAAGCCCTTTTGATTCCCTCCACTTATGCTTAGGAAGCCATTCTTTTCCTTCCTTTTGCTTCTGTTCCTTGAGAAGTTTCCTCCTATGAGCCCCAGACAAGGCCTTAATCCTAATCTGGTCCAACTTCTCTGTTACAGTTCCCACTTCTTACTCAGGTCTAGACCCTGACTGAGAAGTAGGAGTGCACTCCATCGGTCCTGATCCCGATGTCTGAGTATCTGAGGTCTCAGATTGCCCCTCGGATTCTTTTAAAATAATTTTTTTTTCCGTGTTCATCTTTGTCCCACGAGATTTGGGGATTTATATGGTCCACGCCACGATAACCCCACGCGGTGCAAGGCTACTTACTCAGGGAGGTCGCCAGGTATCCCTGAGGCTCCGTTCAAAACACATCCACCCATGTGCCACGCACCCCTCGGCACGGGTCACACGACACGTTGGGTTGGGGGGCAGTTTAACGCCGTGCCCAGGACGAATGGCTATAGTATACCGACAGCTTTGAGTATTTTCTAGTTTATGGTAAGACTATATTATTATTATTATTATTATTATTATTATTATTATTATTATTATTAACAGATATGATATTCATTCAAAATGCTTCTGTTCTTTAGCCACCCTGTACTTGTAAAATTTGTTCTTTTTTTAAAATTGGCTTTAGGTATGTAGGTTCATAGTATAATATTAATTATGATTTGATGCAAAGATTAATTACTGTTGTTACTCTTAGGAAACGGGTGCCACAATTAAGTGTTGTCAGTGTACAAAGCACAAACATTCCTCCTAAAGAAATCGTCACATATGCTAAGCAGACACAGACGGCACATACAGGACATGAAAGAGACGGTGAGTTTGTGATTTCTTATTGCTAATTTTGCACTGCACAGGCTGTATCTTTATACATTTATTTTCACATGTTGACATTTGTAGCTTTTCGGCAAGAAACACTTTCGCTTGTATCAACAAATTTTGCAACATTTTTAATTTTTATAATCAAAGCATGTAGTCTAGTGTGTTCTTTATAACCAAGAACTTTGTGGAAGTTGAATGAATTGTGTGATAAGAAAGGTGTTTATTTCAATTTAATAAGAGAATACCCCTTTTGACAGACTAGTATTTCTATTGGCTTCATAGTGTTAAGAACGTTGGTTGGTAAAATATAAAAATGGGAGTATTGTGGAAGATGTAAAAATAAGATAAAACTAGGAAATTGTTCTTGAGATGTAGAATTAAGAGGATTAAAAAATGAAGCTTTGAGTGAAAGGCGAGGGTGAAGTACTTAAAATTAAACCTGTCACCAACATTTGACCTCACTAACTTTCATTTTAGTACCGATCCTCCTCATATTGTATTATTACGCCAATTCAAGAAAAATAATTCCTGTGCTATATAGCACACAGTTCACATCAAAGATAAACGTTAACACTCCACGTTTGTCCCTCCAAACGAATTCCCTGTCTGCCACTTCCGCAGGGCTATTTGCCCTGTACCTTACTCTTTCTCCCCTTATCTGCTCTCTTCAAGCTTTTGTTAACCTTTCATGTGTTCAGTCAAAAATTGTGGACATAATCTGATTAATCATACCATTTAGACTTTAACAGCCTGATGTCTTTGCTGCTTTACCTTCTTCTTGCTTGTAGAATCATGGTCCAGAAAGCTTCACTATTCTTAATATTTTGTCCAAAGCTGCACTGGACATCATGGAAGAAGGTACTTTCAGTTCCACAGAGATTAGACAGTAATATAACTACTGCGAGAAAGGGGTGTGGCATGGAATGGTTGCAACTTTAATAGTGGCATTCAGGTGTGTAGCTAACATCCAATTTTAAATGATGAAATGGCTTGACAGTGCAGCCACACATTTTGGATACTGACCTCAATGAACTTGAGAACTAACTTCCCTGGGAAAACAGCTGAACATCCAGAACAGCCCAGAAGAATAAATTGGTGCTTGTTGTGGAAACCATTTATGTATAACTATGACAGAAACAGTGTCCTCCAAATTAGTCACCAGCTGAACAAGCCCCTGAACTCCCCACCACTCCTCACCCCTCCCAGCCCCCAGAAAAATAAATTATCTATGCTAATGGTGACATCCAGGCATAAGTCATGAAAAAATAGTGATGAGTAGTATTGAGCATTTTATGGTGTTTTCAAACAAAACTATAGTCTAAATTATGTGGTTCATTTTAGTGGGAAAATGTTCAATCATGATGAATTACACCATTAAAACATATGAAGTAATAAAAATAGCCAAACAAGTCTTGTTCTTATGACCACATAGAAATGATTCAATCTGCATAGAAAGAATGGGATGTGAAAATAACTAATACAATAAAACAATGTTTTGTAATCACAAAAAATATTTATGGAAGTAAAATAATTATTCTCCAAAGTCTTTGAAAGATTACCCAAAGAGCATGTAACAAGTTTGTTGCATGATATAGTAACAGTGCCATGGTGTTAGTGTTTCTGTAGTTTCTCTTAATACAATTTACTCTAACATATTTGATCTGATTAATTTCTCATGTGATTTTTCTATATTTTGACTTACATTTAAGAACTGAATTGAAACACTAACTTTGACTTGTATTGCTTTGTTTAGAAGAATATAACAAAATAATGGAAAATTTCTTAATGAATATATATATATACACCTCAATCACAGTCTGCTGTAATTTTTGGAGTACAGTTTCCCCCCACACACTGCATTTATTAATGTAATTGTAAAGCATAATAAGATTGTAAACACCCATTTATCTCAATCTTCATGTCTCCTGTGTCGTTTCCTGATTATTTCCCCCTGTAAATGAGGGATGTAATCTTATGTTTCCCTCTGTCAATGTATTTGTTGTTAACTTTTCCTCATTCTTTACCTGTTAGTAGCTGTTCATCACTGGTTGATTTTCCATCATATTTTACTTTTCATCTTTCAAATATGCTAACATTTTACTACAGAGTTCATCAAACTATAAAAGGTTTAACCTGTAATGTATGCAATCACTTAGGTTGCAGATATGTGATCTTGAAAGCTTAAATATAAGGTTGGATTTATATATTCTGAGTGAAAAACATTCTCTATTGTGAGAACTATTGAAAATGACAATACCATGTATATAATAAATCAGTACTTTAAATTTTGGGATGTAGTATCTTATTTTTCCCATGGGCTAATAAAAATGTTCTAGGCAGATGGTGAACGACAAACACTCCTTCAATCTGAACATTGCAACAGGGGTGTGAATATTTTTGGATAAGCCACTGATTCCATTGAGTCCTTTGGTGACTTTTGAATGAGTTATGTTCTGAGAATCATTTAAAAATACCTTTAACATTACAGAAAGAGATGAGATAATTTTGAATAAAAGTTTAGTCTTCATTTCTAAAGTCATTGAGAGAGTATAAGGAAAACTGCAATTCTTTCTGTGTTCTATAGTTGTTGACTTGTAGACATCCATCCTACTTGATTTTAAGGCATTGTCACCTTATACGTTTTTAAAACATTTGATATCCTGTTTTAATTTACTATGCATGCTTGTATAGTCAGTAAACAGGGTCTCCAGTGACCTAGAAAATACCAGGGAAACACAGGAAATTTTTATATTAAAACACACACACATTAATATGCAAAAAGTATAGTAACAGATAAGCAATCCAAACTCTTCTACTTACATTCACATATCTGCTTATCAGACTGCACAAGTAAATTAAAAAACACTGTACCTTTCATATATTGATAATTCGAAATGGAGATGGCGAAGAACTTGCATGTTGTTTTCCAAAATGTAGCCACTCTTTTAAGACAGTAAAACTTTATCCACCTGGAGATGCAATAATAATTTTGAAGAATGTAGCAAGAAAGTTAGTGACTACAGGTCCATACAGTTCAGTGAAACTGGTGCCTTTGTCCTCACCTTTTGAGGCTGATTAGTTCTCACATCCTGTACAGTACTCGGATTTGAGAATAAAAGTATGTCACTTATAGCAAACTGCATTTCATACTTCCAAAGATGTCATGGCATATTCGTTGAATTTTGTTTTTATACTTGCTGATTACTAAGCTCTGCAGTGTAAATGTAACACTGCATTAAAACATCTCTCCTAAACACATAGGTTGAGGTACGGTATGTTGTTGTAAGATGTCAGGAGGTTTGATGAGATTGTGTTTATATATTACTGTTATTAATCGTACTGTGCAAGACAGTACACGGTTAACACTTTGAAGACTGATGGTAGACAAACACTCTAGGTCCAGTGGACTGGCCATTTTTACCTTTCTTTGAAATGTAATGAATGTGGTTCTATTTAAGATATCTTAAAACAGAAAACATTCTATGAAAGTACAGTCCTTAAGGTTTATTTTAATTATACTGGTCGATGACAAAAATAATAACGACCAACACGAAATCTAAGATTTTGGTTTCCCAAAAAAAAACTGTGTCTTCAGTTTTGTGTAACTCACTCAGAAAACATGACATACTTGACAGAACAATAATCAAGAAAGGGCAAACAATGACACTAACATTGTCTCATGGCTACAACAAGGCACAACGGTGTAGCACGTCACGGAAGCTGCTTCTTTTGACGTAGTTCTAAAACCGGAACACAGAGGGCAGCAACAGTCGAGGGACATACAGGCAGCTATTTCACACAACACTAGCAAAATACCCAGTCTTCTTCCGGATGGCTAATAGGCCGGGAGTGGTGTGCAATAGCCGTCCGACCTATACGTGGGCGCAGTCGATTCAGAGCAGGTCCACAGCCCGACCTATGCAAAATGTTTAATGTCTTCAAAAATGCACTGTGTGGAACTGCGATTTTTCAGAAGCGATTTGTAGTGGGTTTCCTATGGCTTACAGTTCGTTCGTGCATTGTTTCTCAACACACTACAGGAGAAAAAAAAATTGTTTTTTTGGATACAAAAACTACAGATTGTGGGACTGGGCACTTCTATACAGCCACATAATGTTGGAATTTCTTGGTTCTAGGTAAAAAATTTCACCAGTCAATTGTATATTGTGACGCCTTTACCCGGGAAAATATGACCCAGTTGTGCCTTCATCTTCCACACTGCTTTATGATTAGGTGGATGTGACAAATTGAAACAAATTACCATTTTTATAATCTACGAGGAAACAAAATTATCTCATTGCTGATGAAATGAACTGTTGGTTAACACTTAGGCAGAAAATAACTTTTTCAACAACATACCTATGCTCTTTTTTCATTATAATTGTATTAGTACATCCAGTCTTGCTGTGCATGTTCAGTGTTGAAATAATAGTGATTAGTTTCATTCTTGTAATGACCATTATATTCTTCATAAACAATGTATCAAACGATTTTTAGTTTTTTGAGGAAGAGAGGTAATGGATAGTATTTAATATGGAGTAGCAGATTCTCAGGCACTAGTGTTTTGGTGCAATGTCTTTTTATGTTAAGCTGACACCCATGTAATTATAAATCTTTTGTAATGGAATCACTACCATGTCACACCATTCTATCTCTCTCTCTAAATCTGTTGTATTTGTTGTTCATTCCTTATCTTCTTAAATATTATTTTTCTATTTAGTAATATTTCTTTTCACAGGCAATATTGCAAAATACCAAACTTTTAAAATTATGAAGAACTGCTTGGACATAATTGTGTATTGTCTTGCTTTCTTTGCAAACACATTTAATAGTCAAGATTTTAATCATTTTTACTTTTCAACCTCACAATAGATACAACTCGTTTTTCTGTGTTCAGTTTTGTTACTCATTATTGAAATGCTGTAGCAATCTATACCGTGAAGGAGGGAAGCTCTATTTGATAGTAAAGAAGAGGCAGCTGGAAGAATGGAGAACATTTTTTGCAACTTTATATTATAATGTGAAGTACCAGAATTTTAAGAAATAGTGTTATCAAATTGGGACTTGATACCCAATGTGTATGTAATATACGATACTTGTGGAGTTGGTAATAACATTTCATTTGGTGCCCAAACTGTGTGAAAAAGAAGACTATCAGGTTTTTTCAGAAAAACATTACTTCCTCACTATTGAATAAGGCAAGAGTGGATAAATATGGGATGCTAGAAATAATCACTTAATTTCTGACTTCTGAAAGGAATGAAATCATTTTTGGATTTTGCATTTGGCATATCCGTTCCACCCACTCCAACAGTCTCAACTCATAATTTAATGGATAAAAAAATATACTGACTAATTGGTGACAGGAGAAATCACACAAAAAGTAGAGAAAGTAGACTGGCGATGTTACAGAAACACGGAAAGATTGCTCAATTTCCTATCTCTCTTATTTCTCCTGGTGCTGCTTGGTGGGTACTTCTTTCAAAGCCTTAAAACAAATATTGAATGCAATGGACAATCTGCTTAGTAAAGACTTTGATTCAACGATAAAGAAACTAAAGGCTACTAAGGGTGGAGAATAGTAACATGCTAAAAATCAACACTGGAGGAGAGACTGCACACCAAATCAAACCTTTTTTATATCAAAGGGAACAAGATTTGGGTGATGTCCACATGAACATAACGGCTTCCTTCAGGAAGAGGGCTTTTGGATGCTGCCTTCTGACATGAAACTGAAGATGGGTATAAAATTTGACAGTGGAAAATTCGTTTGGAATGTCAGTAATGGAGGGAAGGTAACTCACTTGTCAAGAGGTTTGTTGAACACATTCACCCCCCATCCCCGGGGGCTGACAGGTCTTCCATTGCTATCATTTATATGTGTGCAGCGTACACGGGGCCCCAAGCCATTGCAGCCTTTCCTTCCATTTTCCCACGCTTCATTACCTCTGCCAGTTCCCTGCCACCAGATCCTAATTCCTCCCCACCTCTCCCCTCTCTGGGTGGTTCCTTTTAAAATGGTCTGGCTATTCCTATGATTTTGATGACAATTTTAGTGATTTTTGTCTCTTTGTTATTCGTTCCTGTTTTTGGCCCACTTTGGTTCCCCTTGGTGTTTGACTTCCACCACAAAATTATATTTAACAGTGTGAGCCATTTGCAGAACAACTCTCAACCTAGCTGCAATGATATGGATGGCCTTCCCTACCTCCGGTAGGTCCCCAGTATGGGTAGCCAGTCTGTGGTTGGAGGGGGGGGGGGGGGCTGTCGCACCTTTCTGGCTGAGCCCCTGACAATGGAGGGATCACACTGCTGGTACCACAGTTGTAACATCTTCATATAGGCCAAGGAGCTAATACCCATCATCCTGGAGTTTCAGGGCTCCCAGCAACAGCCACCGTGCTGTAGCCATTTGCTGTGGTTGGGTCGCACCCATGGGGAGAGCCCCTGATTGGAGTGGGTGGTACTAGGGCAGAAGTTTCGCACCACGAAATGTATGAAACTTTAACTGAAAAATGACCATACGTGAGCCGTGTCTGGAGACAGGAATGGAACTATTAATAAAGCTAATTCTGGTAAGAGGACCTTCCCCTCAGTAGTTACTCCTTGGGACGAAGGCCAGCCATGATGCACTGCCTGGTATGTACCAGAGCAGACAGAGGTATGTTCACTGCCTCTAAGCCACTGTTTTTTGTGGAACAGATGGAGGAAAAGTTTGGCGAAGTAGACTCGGTGAGTACGATGTGCTCTGGCTCCCTTCTCGTGAAAACTGTATCAGTTGTCCAGTCTGCTCCACTGTGTACCTGTGACCATCTGGGCTACATCCCACTGTCTATAATCTCTGGTGGTCTTTGTATACGGATCAGGGAGTAATTTTTCATCGGGACCACCTCCAAATTGACGAGGAACTCCAGGCCTGTCTGGAATGGCAAGGTGTCAACTTCGTTCGTCACTTTCAGAGGGGTCCCATGGGTAATAGCACTCACACCCTCGTCTTTGTCGGCCTTCGAGGGGGGATACACTCCTGAAGAGGGTGGAAGTAATGATTTACAGTTACGATGTCAAACCGTACATCCTACCTCCCACAAGATGCTTAAAATATATGCAGTTTGGGCAAATGTCTCCTCACTGTACAGCAGTCCCTCTATGCTGTGAATGCACACACCCACTCTGTGAGGGGAGCCCTCGAGTTTTGTTCAATTGTCAGCAGCATCATTCCTAGCACTCACTGGTCTGCCTCGTGTACAAGAAAGAGAAGTTGCAAGAGTACTAGTTTAACTTACCCTGAGGGCATTGAAAATACGAGCATCTGCATCCTGTGCAAATGATATCTACCTTTGCCTCTTATATCTCCTAGCCTCCCCATCCCACACTCGTGCTGCTTCTCTCTGCCCCCCCCCTCCCCCTCCTTTTTGTTGTCGCACTATAGTTCACCCAGATCCAGAACTCTTCTACCCAGCACCTGGAAGTTGTGGCGCAGCATAGTTTCTTGGACCACCTTTTTAATTAAAAAAGAACACTGAATGGTTGCCCCATATTCACCCCCTGAAGATAAGCTGCATGCAGAAGCTTAATGTGCTCGGTTTCCTAACCCACTCGTCCTGGGGTGTAGATCATCTAACACTTCCGTATAGGGTACCGATTTTGTCCCGATTAGATTACGGATGCCAGGTTTATGATTCTGCAGCTCCTTCTGCCCTGAAACTGTTAGAATCAGTTCACCATTGTGGTGTCAACTTGTCTATCTGTGCCTTCTGGACCAGACTGTCGGCAGTGCCCTTGCCGTAGTGGAAATGCTCCCTCTCAGATTAGGCGGCATCAGCTTGTGGTGTCCTATGCCGTACCCATTCGACAGTTCCTCGGTCACCCCACGTATCGTGTTCTTTTGCAGGCGATAGGTTTCTACCTCCTGATGCACTCAGATTGCGGTTCGCCTCTCTCTGCAGAGGACTTTCCTCACATCTCCCTTCTCTAGACTGCTCGCGTCGTACTGTACTGCGCACACCTCCTTCAATAATGCTACAGCCGTGAATCGGATGGACTTCTTCTGAGGTCCAAACCTTCGGTCTCCCCCATAATTCTCCAGAATTTGTTGCACCGACTACTTGACAAGTTTAAGGGTGACACGTTGTTCTACACCGATGGCTCGAAAGCTACTAGCCATATGGGATATGCTTTTACATCTCCCATTGGTATGAAATTCCATTTTCTGCCAGAATTGTGTAATGTGTTTACAGTAGAATTGATGGCCATCATTTTTTCAAACAGGCCACTGTGGACTGTGTTTTAATCTGTAGTGACGTAATGAGCAGACTGCAGGCCATCGTCTGATGCTACTCTACCCATCCTTTGGTTGCTTCTATCCACAATCTTCTCACCGACCTTCGTCGTGCCGCCTGCTGTGTTGGCTTTCTCTGGATCTCGAGTCGTGTGGATATCCTAGGAAATGTATAAGCTGACCAGCTGGCTGGAGCAGCAGTTACTTTCTACTGATTTCCCTTCACAGTCCTGGGAGTGGATTTGCGATTGCAGATATGATATCTGCTCTCACAAAAATGGAACAGCAACTGGCATGCTACTGCCTCATCTAATAATATCCACTCAATCGAGTCTAATAAATTCCGGATCACTCGAGAGAACCGCTGCGGCTTGGAGTGCACTTTTTGAAGGGAATCCACTGTCCTGTGTCATCTCCAGGTTGACCCATAGCACATTGTGCTTGAAGTGAAGCCCTACAATCTGTGGCTCATATCTCAATGGAATGTCTTCTCCTCTTATCCCTCTGTGCCAAATATGGAATTTCATACTCATTAACTTTAGTTTTGATGGATGATTTGTGACAAGTGGTTGCCTAGGTCCTTGGGTTTCTCCGTGAAAGTGGTTATTATACTCGGCAACAAAATTTTATCTCTGATGCCTGGACAGGACGGTTGCGTTTGTTACTCTCCCTACAATCAGCAGGGTTGATGCACCCCCCCCCCCCCCCTCCCAAGACACCCATTTCGTCTTTGTACCTTGTTTTTAACATTGTTTCTTTCTTCCAGTTTTAGGCTCCTGCTTTAGAGGCATAATCTGCGCATGTTCGTTATTATTGAAATGGGTTATAGAGCTGTGAGGATGTGCATAGCAGAATTCCAAATTTTATGTTTGTTGTAGTCATGCCGGTATAATTTATTTTAATTACATTTTAGTTCCCGCTGAATGCCCTTAGCAGGACCGCATCATTCATTCCACCCTAATCTGAGCTAATGGGAATGATGACCTAGCTCTTGCGTCCCTTCCTCCCACCAACCAACCAACCAACATACCAAGATCATCAGAACTTAAATTTTTGCCCATTTCTTCGTCAGAAAAAGAATCGCATACATTCACACAGACACTCACACACACACACACACACACACACACAACACACACAACACACACACACACACACACACACACAAAACCACCATTTCTGCCCGCTCCAGGACCACGAGCATTTAGACTGAGTGAGGAGTGTTTGTGGAAGTAGGAATGGAGGGGAGTGGAGGATGCCAGGTAATGGTGGGGATGGAAAGTTTCGCATTGCATGATGGATTTTAAAGGCTCTGATAGGCGGAAATGTGAGTTGCAGCATTGAATACAGTGAAGGGGAGGGGTGGGAGAGGATAAAATGGAGGTGTAGGGGAGTGTGGGGAGGGAGTGGGAGGATTTGAAATGACTAAAAAACAAATAATGAGAAGAAAATCTATAAAAATAAAAACATAATTCATTAATGGGGTAATGTAAGTGGCGACACACATTTGGAAGGAAGACATGAATTGGAAGGATGCAGGATAATGCGTGGGGAAGGGGGGGGGGTGTTAGACATAAGATTACTTTTCATCCCTCAACCTCAGGTTGAGGCCAGGATGCTTGAAGGACCATCCTGGACCAGGACAACTCCCATTTGCGTAGTTCAAAAGAGCTGGTAGTGGAGGGGAGGATCCAGATGGCTCGGGTAGTAAATCAGCCATTGAAATTGAGTGTGTTGTGCTTAACTCAGCTGCATGCTGTGCCATAGGGTGGTCAATCTTGCTTATTGCCACAGTTTGGCAGTGGCCATTCTTCCTGAAGGACGGCTTTTTTCATTGTCATACCAATATAAATTGCTGTTGAATGATTGCAGCAGAGTTTGTAAATCACAAGGATGCTTTCACAGGTGGTCTGACCTCTGATGGGGTAGGGTAAACCTGTCACAGGACTGGTATAAGAAGTGCTGGGTGGTTGGATTGGGCAGGTTTTGCATTGTGGCATTCTACAGGGATATGGTCCCTGTGGTAAGGGACATAGGGATAGACTAGGATATTGTGGAGATTGGATTGGTGAAGGAACACCACTTTAGGCTAGTTCAGAAGGATCTTGGGTAGGATCTCTCATTTCAGGGCATGATGACAATTAAAGCCCTGACAAAGGATGTGATTTAAATGTTCCTCTCCAGGGTTGTGTTGGGTGATGAGGAGGACACACTTTTGTGATTAGTTAGTGTAGGTTAAGTCCCATAATCTCTACAGTTATTGTAGGTGTAGAGAGGATTGGTGTGTGGGCATACAGTGTGGAAAATCTGTTTGCGGACTGGGTCAGGAGGATGATGGCTTTCTGTGAAGGCCTTTGTGAGGCTTTCGGCATATTGCGTAAGGGAGTTTTCATCACTGCAAATTCGTCCTCCGTGGGTGGCGAGGCTGAATGGGAGGCATTTTTGGTGTGGAATGGATGGCAGCTGTCAAAGTTCAGGTTCTTCTTCTAATAAGTATGGTTATTGTGGATAAGGGTACAAAAGTGGCCATAAGTGAGGTGGAGGTTAACATCGAGGAAGAGGACTGAGTGAAACTGATGAGAGGATGAGTTGAGGTGGAGAAGGAATGAGGATAGTGTGTCCTTGCCCTGAGTCCATATCATTAAAATATCATCAATGACCTTGAACTAAACCAAAGGTTTGGGGTTTTGGGAGACTTTGAAGGTTCCCTCTAGGTGGCTCATAAATAGATTGGCATAGGAGGGTACCATAGGTCCACCCATCGCTGTGCTGCAGATTTGATTGTATACTTTTCCGTCTTTGTTTGTTAGGATGTAATTGGTAAGGGTTGTAAGGAATAGGGTATTGGGCTCATCCCGTCATCCTGCCCCCTCCACTGCCATCCCCACTCACTGTAAAGATGCTCATAGCCCTGGAGGTGGTGGTGGTGTGCCTGTAGTTGCCAGAGAGATAATATGAATGTGTGTTTCTTTTCTGATGAAGGCCATGGCCGAAAAATTAAGTTGTGTGAATGTGATTGTGCGTGTTTCGTGCCTTTCAATGTCTTTGCGAACCTATTTAGGCTGAGTTTTATCTTTCCTGCATTATTAGCACAGTATAAAAGTTGAACGCAGGGAGAAGAAATAAAAACATTGTGGTTTGCTAATGACATAGTAATTCAGTCAGACTGCAAAAGATCTGGAAGAGCAATTGAATGGAATGGACAGTGTCTTGAAAGAAAGATATAAGATGAACATTAACAAGAGTAAAACGAAGGTAATGGAATGAAATGTCAGAAAATCAGGTGATGCTGAAGGAATGAGATTAGGTAATAAGACAATAAAAGTAGTAGATGAATTTTATTTGGGTAGCAAGGTAACTTTGGATGGCCGAAGTAAAGAAGATATAAAATGCAGAATGGCTTTGGGAAGAAAAGCGTTTTTAAAGAAGCGAAACTTGTTAACATCCAATATTAATTCTGAAAGCATTTGTCTGGAGTGTGGCATTGTATGGGAGTGAAACGTGGACAATAAGGAGTTCAGATAAAAAGATTATAGAAGCTTTTGAAATGTGGTGCTACAGACGAATGATGAAAATTAGATCCAGTAACTAATTAGGAGGTACTTAACTGAATCGCTCAGATGAAGAGACTTGCAGTTCTCCATGCTACCCTGTCCTGTGCATCAAACCAGTCTGCAGACTGAAGACAACAACAACAACAACAACAACATCAACAAAAGTTAAACATAAAGTTTAGGAAAATAAGGAATGGGGGCTCTTAGATTTCAAACATGATGCTGTAAAAGTATATATAAAGAAGAAGAAAATGACCAATTAAAGTGAAATAAGATAGAAGACTGGTTACTAGAACATCTGCTGTGGCACTTATGCATAATGAACTAGAAGGAACAGTCAAATGATGTAAATATGGAGATTCGAAGACACGAAATAAAATTTGAAGGATATCAAATTAAATGTAGAGTAAGATTATTACAAAGAGAGAAGAGTAAGAACTATGTGGAATATGTTAGATAACTGATGACTGCATGTATGATGCTTTATTGAAAATTTTCTCTAACTAGGAATGGATGATAATATGCTGACACTTCAGAAAACACTTTCACTAACAGAGAGGCTTTTAGATTGAACAGTCTTACAGCAGTGCCTGCAGTTGCAAGAAAGTGATTGATTAATATTGTCTAGTTTAGTTTGTAGTTCATTTGTGAGGTGGGGGGGGGGGTTGTTCTTTTTGTTATACAGGGTGTCCAGGAAAGGGCTCCCCGATTTCAAAATTAAATATCTCGAAAACTAAGATCGATAGAGGAATGCAGTAAATGGTATGTTTATTGTGAAAGCTGTAAGAAGTCTATACAGCAGTTGGAAATAATAGTAACAAAAGCTGCTAACAGATGGCGCTGTACGCTGTACAGCTTATATCGGCATACATAAGTGAAATAATCATATGAAAACACTCTTTGCAAACAATCACATCACAATGTTTTCAAAATGTTCACCATTGACACTACAGAGGTGGCGCAAACGAAGAATGAAATTCACTATCACATTTTTTAGTGTCTCAACCGAAATGGATTCACATGCCACAGATCGCCGATTCCAGCTCGTCCATCATGATGGGATGCTTCAGGTAGACCATGTCTTTCACTGTGCCCCACAAAAAAAAGTCACAGGGAGTCAGATCCGGCGAATATGGAGGCTAATCCATGCCTGCACCAGTAAATTTGGGATATTCCAAAGCAATGACTAAATTTCCGAAGCATTCCTCAAGAAAGCAAAACATTTGTTCGGTCCGATG
This sequence comes from Locusta migratoria, assembly GCA_026315105.1. NCBI lineage: Eukaryota > Metazoa > Arthropoda > Insecta > Orthoptera > Acrididae > Locusta > Locusta migratoria. The sequence continues at coordinate 372,498,266 of CM048749.1, read as the reverse complement.
TGGTCGGGCTCAATCTTGCATAAACCATTCAGGGCCAATAATGCCTCTGCTGCATACTGCAGCCCACACAGTAACTTTAGGAGAATACAGGTGTTTTGCTTCACACCAATAGGGCTTTTTGGAACCCTAAAATCGCCAGTTCTGCTTATTCACGTATCCATTCAGGTGGAAGTGTACAGCTCGTACTGGTATGGCCTGGTGCGTTTGAATTTTGAATGGAAACATGTGTAGGCTCTTTCTCTGCTGGAACGCTTCAAACCAGTCTCATATGCAATTCTACGGACGGATGACATTGGATTTCGCTGAATAATTCCAGAAACTGTGGCGATATTTTCAGACGTAACTGTGGTTTTCTTGTGGCCAACATGCCCCACTAGATAATCAGTTACGCTACCTGTTCGTTGAAATTTTGCGAAGAGTGTACAAATGGTTTTCCCATCGTGTCCTTTTGTAACATTAAATTGTGCTTGAAAACTTCACCTTGTTGCCATAGGACTCTCTTCTAACCTGTGGTTCTCTAGCACCATAAAATGCTTTGTTCAGTGGAGTGCATGGTTTTAATCGCTTCCTTTGGTACGATAACCTCCTTTCACGTTTCAGTAGTGGAACTGATCGCTCTGGGCTTCGGATCGCTATTTATACTAGGCATTATGTATGGTGATTAGAGTGCCATCTGTTAGCAGCTTTTGTAACTATTATTTCAGACTGCTGTATAAACTTCTTACAGCTTTCACAATAAACATACCGTTTACTGCATTCCTCTATCGATCTTTGTTTTCGAGATATTTAATTTTGAAATCAGGGAGTCCTTTTTTGGACACCCTGTAGGTATAATGTTGTATTTTTAGCTATATTGGTTTCCTAAATGACCACAAGGTAATACTGAAACACTTACTGGGAGTCTGTGTATTTTGACTCTTCTTTCATATATCTGTAATACTTGTTATAACAATCTGCAATATCATCCTGACTTACTGCCATGTAGCACATTGAAATTTATATTGCTCATTTATTTTTGAGTCATTTGTTCTCAGAATTCTGACCCCCCCCCCCCACCATTCTTCCCCACTGTTAGTTTCCTTAATTCATTAGTAGTGTCAGAACACCTTATTTCCTGTAAGACGTCTGTAGTATGCAACATTTTAAAGAAGGCTCTTTTGATTGACACTAATTGATTATGCTTACTCATAACATTATTCACAGAAGTTTTTGCTCTTTGGGGCCTTCACCATAATAAAGGTCATATAATGACATTTTACTAAAGAAATTCCAAATTTGCTGCTAAGTTAGATTTGTTTTTATTTTGTCACTACAGACTTTAGGCGCATTTTTGCCATTTTCAATTGACCTGCATATATAGGTAATACGTTTTACATAGTATTTCGTATTTTTAAGTACAGATCTTATTCTGAAAGTAATAACAAAGGTTTTTATTTGCATCTAGATGGAATGACCTGAATATATCATCGTATTGGACTGACTGGTGTATCTCAGTTATCATTTGGTATTACAAGGGGAAAAAATTTGTTTGACAGTTCAGATTATATAAGTTTACAGATTATCATTTGATAGTGACAAAGATGATGATTATATCGCTATCTGTTGTAGTTGTGATCTCTTGTGGTTGCATTATGTTTAAGTTCACTTATTGTTTAATTAATATACACACAAATGTCATAAAATCGGCAAAAATATGTCATTGCTGTTATATAATTTTATGTCTAATCTTTTATCTTAGTTCTACACCTTGGTGTTATGTTCTCGTATTTTCGCTTGTTGATATAGGAGCTTAATTATTTGTTTAAGTTGCTGTGAATGTGCCAAAACAGTCTGTACGGACAAAATAAAAACAGATCTAACTTATCAGCAAATTTGGAATTTTCTTAGTAAAATGTTGTTCAAAGAAGTTAGAGAAATAATGACTTGTCAGTGGAGAAGCCCCTCTCTTTGACCTAAATATCTTTGTTACTGTTTATGTAATATTTGTCTTGATTTACCTTTTCCATTAACAGGCTAGGAAACTGTCTAGTTTGGCTATATGGGCTTCTGAACATGTACCATTGGTATGAATGCCTTTGAAATTTGTCATATTTACAGTTAGATATTTAAGCTTTTATTTCAACTCTTTCTTTTTCCCCCTAACACGAAGAAACAGAATTCCAAATTTATATAATATCTATTTGAATCCAAACATTAGGGGTATTCCTTAAACAACTCTAAAATTAACTCAATATTGGTTTTATCCTTCTCTCTCTCTCTCTCTCTCTCTCTCTCTCTCTCTCTCTCTCTCTCTCTCTCTCTCTCTCTTTCTCTCTGTTCATATGGGAGATTGTTTCTGTGAAGATGTCGAAAAGCTGAACGGTTGTTGGTTAATAATGCCAAGGGAAAAATTGTTCTTTCTGTTCTCACATATAACTCATTGTAGGTGATTTTCTTCCAAATATTACTCAAGTACTATCATCATCCCAAAAGTGTGTTGTATGTAGCACCATGTAGCCAAAGTGGACAGTACCAATGTTAGGGAAAACATTATCCCATTGTGTTTCCTTTTGTTGTGCTTATTATGCGTTCCTACAAGGATGGTCTGCGTCTTCTTCCCCACTCAAAGGCTACTATGAAGACTGGTGGCGACCACGAAAAGGTGGGTGTTAATGTTGGACATTGTTGGAGATGTTGTTTAAATGGCTAGATGCGTTTTTATTTATTTTTTATTTTTATTTATTTTTCTGTGAAAAGAAGCTGAACAAACATGCTGATTTATTATCAAGTTCTTTAAGGATCCAGAATCTCATGAATAGAATAAATGATACTCCTAGCCATTTAAACATATTTTAAACTAGTAATATATTTGTGAATGTTACTCTAATTTATCCTGTTTCCTGTAAAACATATGTTGTAGGTTACCTTAAAACATGTTATAAATAACATTTCTATTCTTTTACTTATGCATACTAAAATTATGAAACTCAAATTTAGAGCTAACAAGTATAAGCGTACCTACTACTGGATAAATAACTGTTCTACAGGTAACCTCAGTATCAACTCTGTTCCATTTTGAAGTTAAGATTATAAATTAAAAGAAAATTAGAATGCTAATTTCAGACCAGCTAAGTATCTACCTGTTCGGTAATATTTATCACATTTATAACTATATTTATAAATGTTGAGTAAAAACTTCATTGTTTGAACCTAAGCCCACATGCAGGTAGTGCTACCATAAGGAAAACGTTTAGAAAGTCAATTTAGAAAGTAATTCATTTGGCTGTTCATATTTCAATTTCTTTCCCCAAGCTACCACAATACATTTTAATGAGACCATCTGAATAAATTTTGTATCGCTGAAAATAGTGACGTTGTCCATGCCTGGCTTCTATCATGGTGTGGGATTAGGATCATTCCTTAACATTTGGTTACAAAACTCAGATGTTCGTCATTATTATATAAAGTTTTAGTACACTTGTTTGTTTTCTTTTTCCTGTCCCTCATCCAGCTCACGCATTCGACTATTACGGTAAGTTTTGAGAGTTGTTTTTTGTTTTTGTTTTGCTTTGGGTATCGATAGCTTACAGGGAATGTCAAATTTGTGTTAACCTTCTATTTTGCTTTAGCCCGTACACTGCTCCTATGCCCAAATGAGATAAAATACTGTTTTATGTTGCATACTTTGAATGCTTTGTGCATTATCTTGATGCCGATTACTAAATTTTTCTCATGTGTAAATTAATGCCTTTACACAATTTGGCATTCCCACAGCAAAATTATTTCACAGTTCATTGTTTGCTCTCCACCCAAAAACGTATCTAACATTAAACTTCAAATTATGTTATGGCATGTGTTAAAATGTTACACAGGTCACATGTGACATACTGCAAACCTGTTATGCAGTCCTAATGCAGCTTTATTGAACTTCACAAGGCAACAGTATGGGATCAGAGAGGGATGGATTCTCATGCATGTCTGTCTGCATGGAATAAGTGTTAAGTGGGTTCATCATAATGAATTCTGCTGATATAAAAGCTTTTGTGTAAATGGGGTTCCCAGGACATGCTATATTATTTATTTAGACCAGTCAACATTGAGATCAGTGCTGCACATCATCTGAGAATGACTGTATTGTCTGCAATTAGATTCTATTGTCTTAAGATATGAAGTTCACTTTTTTAAAATTTCATTTTCCATCTTTGTGTACTTTGGTAGCAGTTATGCCCTAAAATGTTGTGTAATCCATTCATACTTTAACTTCGTATTAATAAAAACATAAAATATAGCACCTGTCACAAAGCTTCAACTTACTTCACTCTGTCTTGCCTAATATTTTACAAAAGATAGATAAACTGTAGGCATAATTTACACAGTAGGTATTAATAAAACATTATTTTTTTATGTTATTTATTACACACACACTCCAACTTCTAGCTTGTTATATTTTCTTTGTGCATTGATTGATTGATTGATTGATTGAGAGAGAGAGAGAGAGAGAGAGAGAGAGAGAATTCATATGTTTCTTAGTGTCTCTCTTGTGTTCTGTGATTCACAGATGATTCTTTTTATATTACTTTGGCACTTCTTGGTCTATGTTACATGTGATGTAAAAAGTGTAACTGTTTTTGGAAACTTTATTATTTATTGTATGTTAATTAATGTTACAAATATCACATCATTTATATTAACTTAGACATCCTTAGGGTTGAATTAGATAAGAAAAGTTTCAAATATGTGTAATGAAGTTATTTTCTGTTATTAACATTATTGAAATAAACACATAATGTAATGATTTTAATTTTTGTGGGCTTGTAGTGTCCATTAGTGACAACACTTAAGAGAATGTGGAGGACTTGCTGTACGTAGATGATTCAAACAGCTTTTTATTGAAATCTTCCCCATTATTTTGTCATACATTGCTCATGATGTATATAAACATGAGGGAAGCAAATTAATGCTAATAACAATTTTGAGCTGGGTTTAAAACTGTCAAATTAACTTTAAAGCCACATTGGAAATCATTGTTTTGTTTGATAACAGTGTGGTTTTTAGTATTATAGCAAAAAATAGTGTTTCTTAATCTTAGTGTTAATTATGAATTCAAAATCTTCAGACATATTGACCATTTTAGGCCATTGAAATAAATTCCATGATTATATATAAAAATAGATTATTACTCACCATGCAAAGGAGCACAGGTGTTATAGTGCACAAATAAATAGAACACACACACACACACACACACACACACACACACACACACACAAACAAAAGCTTTCGCAACCCAGTTGCTTCTTCAGGCAGAAGGGAACGAGAGGGAAAAGGAAATGATGAGGGTTTTAAGGAAGGGGTAAGGAGCCATTCCAATCCCAGGAGAGGAAAGACTTACCTTGGGGGAAGAAAAGGAAGGTGAACAAATACACACACACCCATACATTCACACAGGCGCAAACACACCTAGGCAGACATACAATAGAAACCAAAGAAGTTAGCTAACTTCTTTGGTTTCTATAATATGTCTGCCTAGGTTTGTTTGTGTCTGTGTAAATGTGTGGGTGTGTGTATTTGTTTACCTTCCTTGTCTTCCCCCAAGGTAAGTCTTTCCTCTCCTGGGATTGGAATGACTCCTTACCCCCTTCCTTAAAACCCTCATTATTTCCTTTTCCCTCTCGTTCCCTTCTGCCTGAAGAAGCAACTGGGGTTGCGAAAGCTTTGTGTGTGTGTGTGTGTGTGTGTGTGTGTGTGTGTGTGTGTGTGTGTGTGTTTATTTGTGCACTATCACACCTATGCTCCTTCGCCTGGTGAATAATCTTCACCTATTTTTTACATATAATTTTTCCTGCTAGGAATTTTTCGTTTATAATATTCGCATCATAAATTCCATGATTGATATGTTTGAAGATTTAGAATTCATAATGTTATGGTCGTTAAGGTCGACCTCTGGTGTAAGCATCCTTGAAACATTTCCATTACTGCATGCTCTTTAATTAATACAGACATCAGTGGGGCACTATGTGATAGCAGTAGACGTCAATAATGTTCAGTTTGTATCTGTACAAATTTCTGTTCATTGGTTTTTTACCAGTTCTTGTTGAATAAATAGTAGATTTAATATTGCAACTGTATGAATGGCAGGTATAATTTTTCTTATGTTAACAGAACATTAACACATTCTTAGACATCAAAGAATTGCGAATTTGACTTTGGAGGGAAGTGTGTGGGGTAGAAATCGCAGAGGGCTACTGAGAGATGAATACAGTAAGCAAATTCAAATGGGTGTAGGTTGCCCTTCTTAAGAGGAGATGAAGAGGCTTGCCCAGGATAGACTAGGGTGGAGAGCTGCATCAAACCAGTCACCGGACTGAAGACAGCAACAACAGTTTTGGTGCGAACTAAGGCAAAGACCCTGACACAAAAATAAAGTGTTTGGTGGTCTGAAGTGTAACATTTTTGTGCACAAATAATATGCAAACTGTTGTGTGTGAGTGTTCAGTTACTAACCGATATTAATTTGATCTTGAAAGCTTTTGTCAAGAAACACTTTCATTGATTCAAAACTATTAAAACTAACATTTATGATCACTTAGCTCAGGCAGGCATGTAGAAAAGAGAATCATGTTGTTAAGGCTTAAATCTTTGGCCACAGTCTTTATCATAGTACATACATTCATAGAGGTACTGAGGCACAGCTCATGCAATCTACGGCCACTGTGGGGCAAGAGTTGTGACAGTTGTGTATACGAGATGTGCCTGAGTGTAGGCTCCTTTTCTGGTGAAGTACAAGCCTGCCTGTGATTCAGTGATAATCTTTACTGAGAGTTGCTGCGTATCCTCATTATTGACATTCCAACCTGGACTTTCCAATGTGTGATTTTACTTATAGGTACAATAATTGAAAGTCCTCTTGGCATTTTAAATAATGGAAGGAGTAAGAGTAACAATTCAGTAAATAATTATTGATAGGCACTTTAATGAAAATGAGAAGCTTATTACCTTTTGGCAAAATCCTCCATCAGAGCTCGTAAACTGTTACTCCACAAGTTGTGTTGTGAGCATGTAGTAACAGTGGCCACGGCACTTTATTTGCAATTTAACGGTTAATTGTTAGTGAGGCTGTTGTGCAGCATTTTGTAAAACATCTTAGTTACTCCAGTAGTTTCATGAAACAAGGTAGCACAATTGTATGACACTGGCTGCATATGTGGTGGCTGAGGTGGCAGCGCAAATTTTCCTCCAGTGATCACAATGTGCAATTTACATAATTTTCCTAAATTACTTGTTGCTGATGAAATAGTTCTTTCAGAAGTGCGCAGCAGGTATACTTCCCACTGCATGCTTTTGCTCTGCCACTAATGTCCTGCTGTCTTTCTTTATTTTTTATTAAATATTCATAGACGGTATGTGTTCCATACCGGTGCGAGGCACCACAAGGGCGCAGCACCGACAGGACGCTGGGGCTGCAGGTAAGGGCAACCCGCTACCTGCTCGGCCCTCTCACAATGAAACGGCCGGCACTGGGCCAGTGGGGGGCTCTGCCAGTGATCGCCAACCTGTTCGGACGCACGTGTATCTGCATCAGAATTTAGCGCTTCTGACAAATACAGTTCACTTTTATGTAAATGCCTTTCCTTTGCAACGAACGTGTGCATTCGTCTGGACTATGGAAAGAGTGAGACAGCGCAGAATGTCCGTGCGTTTTGCGGTTGCCCACAGTATGGAAAGACACTGCAAAGTCCTCCGAATATATTGTGACTAAGGAATTGAAAATTCACTGTTCCCATATAAGGATTTTTTTTTTTTTTGGGGGGGGGTGGGGGATAAACAAACATCTACACAGCCAGTGCATAATGCATGGCGAAGGTTCTTTGAACTAATACTAGGTGTTTTCCATGTAGTAGTGGAGAGTGGAGCAGTAGATAAATAGTACAAAAATTGCTTTGATGATTCCTCTGCCACATAGTTGAGTACGATTTGCTGCGTAGTGCTGTAAATGTAGTTGTGTTATAGACAGTAGTGAGGAAAAGGGGAGGGGGGGGGGGGAAGGGAAGGCTAGCGAAGGAGATAAAAGGTTCGTGCAATACTATAGTGGGACCAGAAAAGGGGAAGGTAGGCGGAGGACAGGGACTGGCAAAACTAAGAGATAAGGGAGAAATAAAATGTGTTATGCGGCTCCCACCTGAGCAGTTCGGAGAGAAGCTGGTCTCTGTGGGAAGGATCCAGATGTCGGAATCTATGAAGCAGTCATTAAAGTGAAAAACGAATAAATAGTGTCGAGCATGTTACAATGCTGCATAGTGGTTGCAGTTTAGGTAGTAGATCACATGGTTAGTTTCACATGCGGTGCTGTCTTTTTACGTGTTAGGGGGACGTGCGTGACAGAACTGGAGTAAGCGACTATGAGAAGGTACGTGGACAGGTGTTGCATCTAGTCCTATTGCAGGTATATGACCTGTTAGGCAAGTGTTTGGGAGCAGGTGGACAAGGATATTACGTCGGCCGGGTAAGCGGTTGAATACTGTTGCGTGAAAGGTGGGAACTTGTTTCAGTGCTTGACAAAATTAGAGCCTAGGCAAAAAAAAGTGGTTAGAGTGATCTGGGTGGTACCGAGAATGAGAGAAATGCTCCTGTTGGTGAGGCATTAGATATTTGGTGAATGGTAGGTGACTGGTGAGACAGGTCTCAGAAACTTGTTTCCCGACACGGTCCAGAGGGCGATTTCAGTGAAATGACCACAGGTGTCTAGGGTGTTTGCTGTGAGCAGTGAGCTGTGTTCTTCGTGGGTGTCAGAACTGACAAGTTGTCTGTTCTCACAAGTTGACCTGCCACCTGATGCAGTGAGAGTACTTTAACGGCTGTAGGTGCTATCTGCAGTCTTCCCGCCACACCAGCTGTTAGTAATAGCACAGGTGATCACTCTTCTTGTAAAGTATCTCATTCCCATATCCCGCCTGACCCAGTCCCTTAACTACACTTAACTAAACCCTTCTCTTATCTCAGCTAGCATTAAAAATGTCTCCTGTTCTGCCAGCTCACCTCCATGATCTATTTTTCCCCTTCTCTGCCTGTCTAGTTTTCTTTTTGCCATTAGGAGGCTTTTGTGTGGAAACTTAAAAATTTGCATCATTTGTTTTCACTGAGTCTGTCTATAACTTAAGGCTACTTCTATGAGGTGAGTATTTTCTGAACGGTTATGGGTAACACCTGTACAATATTGTCATTTGGGCTACCAGTGTCAGCTCTGTCTGCCATGACAGGAGATTCTAATGTTCATTATCTTTCAGACAGTGCCACAACTGGTAGAGATTAAAGCTGTTGGCACAAAGATGATTAGTGTAATTAGAATGAATTAAAAAAAAAGCTGATAGGTTAATGGCAAGGAAAACATCCAGATATTGACAGTTTTCTTATTGTACTTGTGCTTACATGTTTCAGGCATAGCCCATCGCCAGAGCAGCATGAAAGAGCCATTTAATAAGTGCCATCCAGTGGCGTACCAACTAAGTCTTTAGAGGGGAGCCAAGAAAACCTATTTACTGACTTTGCCTTCCGCAGTGACGGTTCCAGACTTTGGTCTGGGGGGAGGGGGTGAGGTCATGGAGCTTTCATTTAACCAAGGTTTTCCTGTTTTCTAAAGAAGGAAAAAAAAGTGGGGGGAGGGATGATTCCTCAAGTTGTCTTCTTCCTTATTTATATGTAATAGCAATCTTGAACTCCTCATAGGTCTCCATAAATACTGTTCCAAAGTGCTGTGTAGAATTTGGTATATAAATGTACAGATGTGATCACCTATTAACAGTCACAGACTGAAAAATGGGATGAAAGGAGAGGGCAGATTGTAGTAGTTGTTAGTGAAAGGCAAAAATGGCTGCCATCTAAAATACTGTCCCGTAATTACTGACGGCAGCATAGTTTATTTACTGGCTCTACCTAGAGTTCAAATAAAACCAAGTGAATATGGGACGGAGACAGAAAGTGTATCTTGCCTCTCCAAAGTTAATGTACATGGTTTAGCAATGTAAATTAATATCACTATTGCATTATAGATGATCTTTATTAAATGGCAATTTCATGCTTTTTAAGTTTGTCGAATTTCTTTCGTGGCTCTGAAGATGGGCTTTACCTGAAATATGTAAGCCCAAGTACAATAAAGAACCTATCTTAATTTTTTTTCTTTCCAGCAGGTTATCAACTTTTTTTTAATTCATTCTAATTACATTGATAATCATTGCTGCATTGCAAGATCAAGGCTGATTTACACCGATATTTTCAAAACTTATATAAAACTTAGGAACAATGATAAAATACCTTATAGTTCAGAACAAAATGAAATGAGTGTCCTGCATATTTCTGCATTATCAATTGTGTTATTGTTTGTTTATTCTGTTTCCCGATTACTATATAAAATCGTATCTAGTAATTCTGCCTGTACCGGTGGAAGAAATGTAACAAAACAGTTTTATAATATAAATGGTTAAAAGCTACTCAGAATTAGGTTTTATTTAGGATTAGTCACAGAAGTTAAATAGAAAGAGGGGGAAAATTTGATCCACTGTGTCTTGCAAGTCTCCACTGACTTAGACCTGGGTGACATTTCCTGAGACTTCCATTTCCTTAAGATTACTATGAATCTCTCTCTTGTATCTTCCAGTTTTATGTTGTGTGTTACCATACAGTGTGATTCGTGTAAGCAATAGTGTTAGGTAATTAGATTGAGGCTTCTATTAGGTTGGGCAATCTAATAATTAAGAATCTAAAAATTTGAAAATTCTCCATTCTAGGTGTATGTTGCTTCCTTTATCCTGTGAAAGCTGTGTTGAATATTTTGTGTTGTAAGTTTCAAAAATAGCTTCTTGGAATTGTAGTCAGGCTTTGAGCACATTGTAATGAAATGCTATTAGCATCTTGTTTCAGCAGGTGGATACTAACTGGTCTGCTGTTGTAATAATTTACTTTTATTATTAGATAGTGTTCTAGACTTTTAAAGTGTGAAAAATGTGTGCTTTCTGAACATAACGGTGTTTGTATCATTTGCAAATCTGAATTAACTTCCGTTAAACTGTGAATTTACATCATTTACTTATTTTCTCTGGGACCTTTGAAGTTATCTGTTGACATTATGAAAATTATTACCTAGTACCATAGTCCAAAATGGTAAAATGTGAGCAATTTAGTTACTACAAATTAATTATATTCAGAGTTAAGAAATAAACTGACAAAAGTGAAATAGTGGTTTTCCTATAGTATTTTCATCAGCACTGCTAATATTTTTATTTATTGATATTGTTAAGTAATTGTTAATAAATTTTGTCTGTGTGAAGGTATAGAAATAATCAATACCATGGCTTTATTTTGTAGTGTCATATTTATTTCTCGGAGCTACTGTTAGATTGCTTGAAATCTCTCTTCTAAATACTAATGATACCACATTATTTCTCTTGAATATAGAGCTGCAATTGTATAAATTTTTAGTTAATTAATTATAATGAAGCATGCTTCATTTGAAATTGTAAATAAGAAAATTGTGATACATATCTACTTTTCCATTAGTAGATGTCATGCCCTGCAGCAGACAATATGCTACAAATATATAGATTACAAAAATCACTGAATAAGCCACATCATTTCACTGTATTTGCTACATCATTTCACTGTATTTGATACTCTCCGGATATCTTCCAGAAAGTTGAAGTAGGCCCTAAAGTTGATCTAGTATCGGAATTATGGATGCACATTGTCAACAAACCTTCACGACATTCATTGACGGCAAGGGGTGTCCGTAATATAGATATTCCTGATGAAATAAAAGAAAGTAGACAAAACACCTTATTGCAAAGTGGAATACTGATCTTCTACTAACTTTTGCCAGGTTTTGTAATAAAGAGGCATCACTTTTTGTCTCTCCTTATAGAAGGTCTATTTTATCTTTAATGTAGTTGTTAAGATATGGGGACTTAAACAGTTTTTGATACTTAGTGGCCTGAAATTAAAAAAGATCATAGTGTTATTTCAATTCTACTCTCAAATACGTTGTTGCCATCACTTCGTCATTCTCTCTTTCACCAGTACTTCCTCGTATAAAGACAATAGCTAATGTCATATTTAGCCGATGCCATCGAGCACGGTCTTTTTTCTTTTTTCGTTTGATTTCTTGATCGTCCTTGTCAGAGTAACATAAATAATGTTAGAATCCAGTGTCAGGCTTATTGAGGACTAACAAATTCTCAATTTTCTTTTAAATTGTTACTTACATTATTCTTGTCAGTATGTTTGGTGCATGAACTGTTAAAATGATCAGTGTGATAGTTCTTGTACTTATCTGCCCTTGCCATATTTGAAATTTTGTGATTAATAATTTCTGAAAGTCAGACAGTGCGGTGCAAGTCTCGTAGGTTCTTCTCGCCTGCTCGTATAGTTACGTTTGCCATTGCCCCCAATTATTTGAGAAATTCTGACGGCGTATTATTAATGCCTTCTGCCTTAATCGATTTAGAGTCTTCCGTAGCTATTTTGAATTTTAATACGAGATCCCCTACCCCCGGTCCGACGACTCTCGTTTCCAATCGTGTCGAGTGGACGGTCGTACGGGTACGGAAAGGACTACCGATCCCGAACGTCGGCAGGAGACTGTGGAAGTAGCGGAGGCTCTGTAACGGTGTGTGGTGTGGGGCATTTGCAGTCGGAGTTATACGGGAACCGCGATAGGTCTAGATACCACTGGCAGGTGAGACGTCCCGCATCCCGACGGACTCGGGCAATTCCAGCAGGACAGTGCGACACCCTAATTGCTACAGATTGGCTCCGGGAACAGTTTTTTTTGAGACTAAACTCTTCCACTGGCCACCAAATTCCCCAGGCACGAACATTATCGGGCATATCTGGGATGGCTCGCTACACACTGTTCGGAAGAGATGTGCGCCCCGTCGTACTCTTACGGCTTCGCCGACAGCCCTGCGGGCTACGGGACGGGAGGTGCCGGCTTCCTCTGGCGTTACCTGAGGCGTCGGTAGAGTCTGTGGTGGGGCTCTGCACGGTGTGAGGCAGGTGTGCCGTGTCGTCGGACCGGCCTCGCCTCTCGTAGAGGCCTTCGGTATACTCTTCCCGACTGTCCGCCCTCTAGTTTTTAGTTAACCCTGGAGCAGTCGTGTGGTGTCTGATGCCGGATGCTCTTCGTTTAGAAACACTGTTGTTCGGCAGATACACTGACAGTCTTGTGATGCTCTCTATCTTCTAGTTACTAAATACAAACAAATTTAGCTCGTGAGTATCGTGTTATTTGGCATATGGAAATTGAAATAACAATGTATATTTAGAGCAATCTGTTCAAATTTATAACTGTAAAACATTAAGAATCGTGAGAAGAAAATCGTAAATTATGACCAATGGAAACTGCTTTATTTTTCTTATTTTAGATATATGTGTGCCCTACAAAACTACTGATCGACACATTATGCAATTTTTAATCTCATTCATTTACCTGTAGAAACAACGAGGTTCCTTAGTGTCTGGTAGACTCCAGCTTTTGTTGTATCTAACTTTCCACTTAAAAATTCTCTAATCTACTTACCGGACTAAGGAATCGAGGATTCCACACGTCGACACTTTTGTTTTTCTGATAACATAGTCTGGAGTAGTCCCCACCTCGGGGTATTTAGTAATTAAGCCGTACTGTAGAGCTTAGTTTGTTCGGGAAAAATAATGGCCTTTCATTCCCTTTGCTTTGGGCTGTTTGCAGTATCGACAGATTGAGGTAACGTTGTGAGACCTAATTAATCAGTCATCCGGCATTTGCTACTGTGAGTACTAAAAGGAATCAGTCCATTTTCAGCAATGAAAATGTTTTTGCATCACATAATTTCCGTAAGTGGTAAAAGTCAGTAGTTGATATCTGGATTTCAGTAGCTAGTTCTCACACAGTCGGCTTTGCTGCCTATTTTTAGAGCTCGATGCATGTGGCCAGTTATTTTATTTGCTTAGGGATTGGATGTTGTCTTAATCTTTTCGCATCATCTTCATTGATGCAAAAAGTCGGAAATTGTGTTTAAAAAAAAAGTAATAATAATTGCAGTAGTCAGCTAAACAACCGCAGATGGGTCTGTTGGCCAATAATTTTATTTATGGTCTTATGGTCATTCACAAATCCTATAGAAGAAGCACTTTGTTTTTCTAGAATTTTCTAATGTTATTATTTTTCTTTCCATAAACACCTTATTCATATTGTTGTAAGCAATTGGTCCAACTGTTAACAATTAATGTGCTTACCAATGGACAGAATTTAATTTTTCTTTATATATATTCTCTCTCCTGGGTGTCCTTTCCTTGCAAACTGGACAAAGATAATTAAATTCTTAAAGCTAGTAACTTATTCTCATATCCTACTTAATGAGTTGCGCTTTTTTGTAATGGAGTTTTTCTTAAATCTTATTTGATTGTTGCCTACAGATTCTCTATCAGGACGTATTTTCTCATATTCAAGCTAGAATTCTGTCATTGTTGTGTCTTTGATGTGCTGTGTCATCATGTTTGGAAACAATCACATTAGAAAACTAGTACTCAAATGAGGCAAAAGTTATTTTTTTCCAGAACATACAATGTACCTATGTTGTTGAAGATTTGATGAGTCAACATAATGGAAAAGAAGAAACTGGAAGAAAAAACAAAAAACCTTTTGCCTCTTGTCATGTTCATATTTTAAGCTCTTTTCAAGACATCCATTGCACTCAGCTTCTCTTCAGATACAGAATCGTTTGCTGTCTCCAAAAGAATTGTAATGTCACTTCAGAGTATGGAACTGGTTATCTGTTCACATCCGTAAATGAAACCATTGATACAGAGTTATCACAGTTCTAGCAGGGGTTGTGTGCAATGAGTGATCGTCACCCACCTCCCCCACACCTGCATGCACAAGAGGAGAAAGCTGTGAGAACGATGTTTACATTAGTTAGGTCTGAATATTCTGAAACTGTCTTAGAATTCTGAAAACAGTGTTTAGGTTCATGGAAGAAGGCAGTGATTTATGACTGATTTATCAACACACTTTCTACAGTGGTTTCTTTTTGCAAGAATTAGTCAATCACATAGAATGAGAAGGTAGAGGTGGCGAGTGGTAGTTTGGAGCTGGGTATTATATACAGTATGTAGTTATTAAAATGTGGGCTTTCCTTTGTTTTATTGATTTATATTCACATTAAAGCACAGAGCCAACAAATTAATTCTATGGTCATATAACAAAGTAGAATAGTCCAGATTTTAAACTGAAATACTCATTTCCCTGGTATATTAAAAAGAAACCACTTAGCAATGGATTCATCACACTGAACAGATCTCTCATGAATTACCTTTAAGTATTTAGAGATGTTTCTCAGAGTGTAGAATACGAAAAGTAAGTCCTGTAACATATCCTGATTAAGTGTTATTTTTGTGGCTGTTTATAGACAAATCGTCTCTCACATACAGAGTTAAAATTATTATATTGGGAATCAGATTTTCTGATATGTTCACTGTTATTTATCCATTGCTCTCTGCTTAACCTTCAACTACTAACATAACAACAGTTGCAATGTGGCACTGTTGTTTGATTCCTGCTCCTTTTATCACCAGAAATGATATCAGTATTTGTACAATATATCTTCAGTGTTACATTGTTTGATTCTCATTGAGACACACACCTTAGTATTGTTTGCTATAATTTCCAGACATATTGTGTTGTTTAGTCTGATGTCCAATGTTCCTGTAGATTGATACAACAATTTTCTTGCAAGCTGACTGTGGAGGGTCTCCCCACCATCGTTGCCCACCTGTCTACCTGCGTTCTCTCCGTCTTCTCTGTACGTACCTTCCTGTAACTCAACTTCAACCAAAATCTTTTTGGCTTCTCATGAAAAACTATTACTACAGATATATACACTTGTTGCCAGTAAACCCAATACTAATTCTTTTAAGTTAAAATTCGCGCTATGTAATTTGTTTGTACCTAAGAGCATTGGTTAAAACTCTAGGAAAACAGCAGAGTAACCCCAAAAACATAAAATTATTTCCACGATCAATAATGTATCGGAGAATTGAAAAAAAAAATAACCTTCATTTGGATTTTTCTTAATATTTGTAATTTTAGTCTCATTTAAAATTATTTTTGTACCTTCTTTTTAGGACTATTTGGAGATTTTCTCCAGTTGTGTTATTATTGTCATAAAAATGGGTTACTTCATCAGCTACAATATGGTATTGAGTTTATTTTAGTATCAGTCCATATTTTTTTACATTACCAAAATGTCATAATTATTACAGATATTTATTCATGAAAATTTATCTTCATTACTTTGTACTTTTTGGTGCAGAATTTTCTTTTTTTTTTTTTTATGCCCTGTAGAAACACTCTTTACCTTATTACAGTTAAAATGTACATATAAGAGTTTACCACTTGTGTGGCTAAATAATATAATTAATTCGGCATATAGAAGCTAAAAATTCCAAAATATACAGTATGAAAAGTATTTAAACTGACAAACTCTGGGAGGTTGAGAGACATCAAAACAAATATTTTTCCCTAATGCAATTTTTTCCTATGAGGAGTATTTATCCCGGTGGAGGCCATATTACGCTCTTCACTTGTAGGCAACTGCTGTGTACCAGTGTAGTAGTGCATTGTCTCTGTTCACTAGTGGAGCGATACACCTGGTGTATATAGTTATACTACGTAGCGCACCACGACGGACGAGCTGCACAGCGGGTTTATCCTCATCGCCATATCTCGCTGCTTTGTACCAACATCTGCGTGAGACCAGGTCATTTAGCAGATTACCTGGACAGGGACGCCGTTACACAGTAAGAACGGTGCAGTTTGAGGAAGCTGGCTTGCAGCATGTGGGTGGGATCCGTCAATCAGCTCTCGTGCAATTGCACGCAACATGGGGACAAATCAGACGAATGTAAGAAGTCCTTTTAGAGCAATTGTTAACGTCCATTTCACTTACAGCGTCTCCACAACCTGGAACCCGTTGATTATCCACCCAGAGCACAGTTTTCGCAGTGGTACTTGAATCGGTGTGAAATGCGACCTAAATTTCCATTCTCTGTGTTTACCAATGAAGCAATGTACGGAGGTTATGGAATCTTCAAGATGCACAATTCTAATTTTTGGAGTGAGGGTAACCCATACACCACAGTTACTAAATCACATCAAGTGCAGTTCATTAATGTGTGGGTCGTTGTTGTTGGGGACTGTTTAATTGGGCTGAATCTGCTATCTTGGCCATTAAATGGCAGGCACTGTTACCATTTTCTCGCCAGAGCATTGCCAGAATTTCCGGAAAATGTCCCGCTCTCAACAAGACGACGCATGTGTTTCCAACACGATGGGGCTCCGGCACATTTTATTCGTAGTGTGCGTTGATTCCTGCAATGACGGTTCCCAGAAACATGGATTGGCAGTGGTGGTCCTGTACCTTGGCTAGCTCGATCCCCAGTCCTCTGGACTTTTTTGTGTGGGGAGAGAGGCACAACCTTGTTTATGCAACTCCTGTTGCATCTGAAGAGGTTCTGGTTGCACGGATAGTAGTAGCAGCAGCAGCAGGAACAATTCAGTATACATGATCTGACAGTGTAACCTTTGTGTGTCAATGGAGGCATTTTTGAAAATCTACTGTAATTGAAATTGGTTTGTGTTAATATGTTGTTTCTTGGTAATAAAAAACGGATAAGTGTTCGTTGGTTTAGTTAATTTATCAGCAGACAAATCTTCCTCTACCAGTTTAAATAATCCGCACAGGAAAATGTGAGTTTTGGAAAAAATATTTTTGATGTCCTCTACAACGTCCCAGAGTTGCAGTTTAAATAATTTTCACCCTGTATGTCAATAACTCATTATCAAACCAACTAATTTCTACATGCTACAACCTTCAGCTGATTATGAGGGTGACATTCCATTTCTTTTCTCTGGGTGCTCCCAACATGAAATACTTAATCATTATTCTATATATTTTTGACACATAAGAAACATTTCTTGTGAGAGATTACATACCACAGGCATTTTAAAATGTACAGTTGTCAGAACTGCAGAACTATTACATTATCTTGAACTTTGCATTTAGAAGGTTCTTTTTGTAATGTCACTTTCTTATAATGTGGACTGAGTTGTGGATCTTTAATGTCAAACTAGCTCACTACTTCCAAGAAATATACACGTATATCTCTGGTCCCTTTCTCACCCTCAATCCCTCCTTTACCAAAAGAATTCAAGAGTATTCCTTGAAAATGATTTAGTATAAATTATATCCTAAGGAGCAGTTATTTTCTCTACACTAACATCATTGATTACAAAAAAGAGAAAAAGGTGATATTCTAATACTATAAAATAACCTATCCACCAGACAGTCAGGGAAGTGAATGCTGTGTGTATACTATCATTATGGTTTTGACCAGGCTAAGTATCACAAGCCTTTTTAAGGGCCCTACACACAATGCGATTATTTGGACCAATTCATTGGTCACCCAGTAAATTGGGCAGTTTTAGGCGCTTCCCAACCAACTTTCCTTGTCGGCCGGTTGGTTGTGCATGACCACCCGACACCACTTCACTCGACAAATTGTACCCTGTGTAGCGCTTCCCAACCAACTTCCATGCCTGAGGTCGTCTGCACGGCGAACACGTGAAAACAAAAACAGTTCGTCAGACGGACACCAGAACAGGGTGGCGCTGCGTGCAGTTGGTCGCAACATCTGTGGGCTACTACCAATTGGTTGGTTCAATGGACACCTTGTTGGTCATACAATAAATAGGAGTGTGTGTAGGGGCCTTTAAAGAAATGTCAGTTGGTGATCTGTGATTTGGAACATGGTCCTCATCTGTGAAAAATCCGGGATGGAATAACAATAATATGAAATAGGATAGATTGCTACTCACCACATGGAAAAGGTGTTCCATTGAACAAAGGTGTTTTTGTGATTGGTAGTGCACATTGAGGCATAGGGCTCGGTGCCCAGAGACAATAGTGGCTGTGTGTGTTTATGAATGGGGTGAGGTGGGGGTAGAAATGATAAATTACTTTGCTTATAAGAGGTAATCTGTCTTATGCTGATTGCAATTAAGAGATTTATTTTACACCAGACGCATTTAACAGCTGCTGCGGAATATGGGCACACAACCAAGCATTGGATAAATTACCTGACTAATACTGGTGACTGCAGTATCTGCAGGCAATCACTGTGATCTGCAGCTTCATACAGAGTAGTGTTTTCCCTTCAAAATGCTTGGAGAGTGTTCATAAAACCTCCACATTGATTCACAATATTAACTGGACATCAGAATTTAATAGTTGAAGAATTGCTCCAGTAATATTTTAATAATAAAATTGTTTACTATAAGAATTGTGGCTGTATTTCTACAGGTCTGCCCCAATTGCATAATGAACATCTATTCATCCAGTACATGACGTTACGCACAAATCCTGAAATTGTGTATGTTTTAATCTTGAAATGAACACAAAACAGACCATTGTTTCTTTATTTTTCAAATTAATAGTGCAATGGATATCAACACCTTTTGCCTATTACCATAATCACATTGGCAATAGTTAAATTATTCAATCGGAGTATTGTTTTCATCCAGAAAACCAGTATATTGTTTTCCACACTACAAAAATTAATTATCAAACAACAATTTTATCAAGCAACTGCAGTGTTGCTGTCCTCAGATGACTCAAGAGTAAATGCCACACAGCAAGGAATAGCATGCCAGAACCCACACTTGAGGCACTGCCTATTCTATTGTACACTAGTGCTGCACTTCTCACGCATAAACATGAAGTTCATTGACTTTTCCACAGGAGGTAAAATGTGTATGATTACAGCACACAGGGGCATGTTCCAGTAGCTTATAATATCGAAAGACTGTGTACCAATCTATCCTAATTTGTGCTTTTGTACTGTGATGCTATGCATAACAGTGCATTGATGACTTAATGGTGCAGGGCTTATTATTACAGCATTATCTGGTCTTGTTTAGCACACTTTTCATCCTCTTCATTGCCAATTCCCCCCTTTTTTTTCCTTCTTTCACATCATTATTAAATATGATTGTTCCTTTTGTGTGCATTATTGTTACTTATTGGCTTTTCACAAATGTCTGTCTAGGTGTGTTTGCGTTTCGATATGTCTGAGTGTGTGTGTATTTGTTTACCTTCCTTTTTTTCCCCTAAGGTAAGTCCTTCCACTCCTGGGATTGGAATGACTCCTTTTCCACTTCCTTAAAACCCATATCCTTCCCTTTTCCTCCCCTTTTTTCCTCTTTTTCCTGAAGAAGCTGCCAGTGGTGGCGAAAGCTTGTATGTGTGTTTGTGTGTGATTTTATTTGTTTCTCTCGCCGAGCCGGTCCTTTTGGTAAGTCATCTCTTTTCTATTTTTATTATTGTTACTTCTGTTATATATATTTGTGAAATTGCTCTGCAATGTTGGGAAGCAGGTTTCAGTCTGATCGAAAATCTGTGATGTTGAAGGTACCCATTTTCTACTTTATAGCTCAGCATAGAAGCTACTCTGCACTACTTCTGAAAGTTTGTCATGACGGACATGTAATTATGATTATTTTGTTCAGTATACAGTACTAGTGGATCATCATAATACTTTATGCATATATAACTACTGCAGGAAATGCACCTCTCCATTGGTCTTGCATTAATAAAAGTTGTATACAGCTGGTGCACTTAAAATACCTGCATGTCATCTCTAGCTCCTCATGTCAAAATGTCATAAGCATAGTGCAAACACTGATATTCCAAGGGATAATTCTCCAGCTTTTCTTTTTCTTCCCTTTGCATATACCATATACAAATCAATAACAGATGTGAGTCAATTCAATTCAAATCACCAAATAAAAATAAAAATTGTAGTTTTAAAATTTTTGTTTTCCTGATTTTTAAATCACGTTTCTTCGATAAGCAGGCAGTCATAAAACACTGTTTGGGAAAAATTGTGAGCCATACTTTTCTTCTGGCAGCCATTTTTAAAATATGGTTGTGCATATTTTAATGGACAATGTGGTTTGCATAAAGTTTAATGTCAAAGTTTAAAAGATGTCAGCATCTTTCATGGCCTGAGCTAAGTCTTGACCTATCACAAGTTCCAAGAGACTCGACTCATCCGAAAGTCCTCCACCACCATTTTCTCCTTCCTTGTGGTGTCCACAGTTCAAAAGTAGTCTACACAGATGATTCTTCGGTTGCCAGTAACATTGGCTTTGCTTGGCCACAGCTGGGAAATACTAAACTTCGTTCCATGCCGGAAGGCTCAGTGTATCGACGGTGGTGTCGGTAACCGTCTCTTGTACTCTTTCCTTCACTGGCGAGTCTTACCTTTCTGGTAGTGATTCCTCCAGCAGCTTAAAAGATCTCGATCGACACTGCTCTCGCAACCCCTCGGTCCTGACCGTCCAGGTATTCCGGAACCAAACATTCGATCGATCGTAGAAAAAGGTACATCCTGACTTTCTGTAACAAATTACGGGTGACAAAGGAAATGACAAACTTGTGGAAGTCTTCAGTGTGAGCTGCTCACTAGGACTCCAGTGTCCTTTGCTGGATCCGCATTGGACATATCGGGCTCTTTCTCGGTCATCTCCTCCACCCCACTGTCGTTACCGATTGACGCCGGTCCACATTTTGCTGGACTGTCCCGATCTAGGTGCCCTACAGTGGACTTCTGATCTTCCTGACTCTCACTCTCTAGTGTTAGCAGTTGATGCCCAAGTAACTGACTTAGTTTTACATTCATTTTACCACTGTCACTGCGAATAGGCACTTAATCCTATTGGCCCATTGTGGGGTCGGCAGAACACTTCATTATCCTCTCTTCTGTATCGGGCTGTCTAGAGTCATTGAGGTGTCACAGCTCTCCCTCCCCCTCCCCTACCCTCAGTCTTTCTGACTTCATTTATCCCCCCGTGTCTCTCATTGTGTGTGTGTGTTCCTAGTCATTATTGTAGAGTGTTGAGTGTAGTGGTAAGTGATGGCGGGGTTTCCCCATCCCACTATATGCCTTTGTGGGCTATTGACTGCTCCTCAGATTACACCCATATTTCACCCTCCCACCTCATGGCTCTCCCAGCTCCCTAGGCTTTGCTGACCTTTGGTAGACCAGGTAGCTCTCTTTTTCCTGGTGACCAACCAATTTAGACTCTTTAGTTTAATCAATCAGTCGACCAACTGAAACAGTCTCAAAATGTGTTGGAGTAGCTTATAAAGGAGCACACACGTGGAACTATTTGTGCAAAAATTAATGTAAATGTAAAAACTAAATGGGAAAACATGCCATGATTATTTACATGAGAAGAAAAGAAAGAGATGTTCAGATTATCACCCCCCCCCCCCCCCACTCAGTTTAGCTGCACCTGAAACATTGTTTAAGAACATAGCTGGATTTCTATTTTATCAACATTGACATCTGCTAAGTGTTTTGTGATTTTCTAATAAAGAAGGTTCTGTCCTCAGATAACTAATTACAGTTTGTTCTGGCTTTTCTATCAGTTTGTTTTGTTACCCCATTTTTTTACTATCTTCATCAGAATATATTCTTATATAAAATAATAGGATTATATTTAGCCTAACACTGCTGATTAAAAATTAGCATGTTATAAGTTGATAACAAAGTAATGTGTAAATTTTGAATAACGAGAAAGGAGATAATATACTGTTCTGGCATACCAAATTGTGATCATTGTTGTAACGTGTGTTCTTCCACAAGCATGCATGCACACTGTGAACATGAGTTTAATATTTGACCTGAAATAAACACCATATTTTTATTTATAAATGCGAAGTATTGGAACATTTTGACTGTTTCATGGCATTGAAATAAATTCAGTGGCAAGTTGAAAATTTGTGCTGGACTGGGATTTGAATCAGGATTTCCTGCTTCAGACCAGCAGTTGCCTTAAGCAATTGGGCTATCCAGGCACACTTCAATTCCTACCCAAATTCTTAACACTGCCTCCTGCTCATTAGTTCCTCTTGCTCACAGCTTATACTGGATTCCTGCGAGAGATTGAGCATATTTGTGCATCTGTGCAGAAATTGTCAATTGCTTTTTTTCCATATATACAATGACTGATATGACCAAAAGGAAGAGGCACCATATCAATAGTTTGCATATATGCTCCAAACAGGCAACTGAAAAATTTCAGTGTAGAAACATTAATACACTCGATACCTCGCGGGAATTCAGTATAGGCTGTGAAGAAGAGTAAGTAATAAGCTGGGGGCACTGTGATCATAGTGTGCTATAAGTTGAGAATTTAGCCAGGAAGGAAATTAAGCCTGAATAGCCGAACTGGTTAATGCAACCGCTGGCCGGAAGTGGGAAAACTGGTTTGAATCCCGGTCCAGCTCAAACTTTCAACTTTGCCGTTGAATTTATTTCAGTTCTCTGAAATGTTCAAAATGTTTCTATATTTTAAATTCGTACATCTGTGGCCATTAATGTCAACCAATATCTGTTCTTTTGGACATGTCCAAAAGAACAGACACCATATCAGTAATATTTTGTTTACCCATTAGCCACTCAAAGCTTCCATAGTATGGTGCATTAGCAACTGACTGACTGGTCTCATGCCTAGAATTTGACAATGTGTAATAATTATTTGTATAGATTACTACATATTCCGTCTAACGTTAATTATTAAAAATATATATAACATTATAATAAAGGGCATAGATTTAATAATGGAAAGTCCAGGTTGGAATTAATAATATAGTAATAAGAACAGTTTACAACTCACTGCAAAGACGTGGCAACGAGCTGTGACAGGCACATACAAAAGACACACACATACAACACTTTCAGCTATCGGCCATGGCCTTCTTCAGGAAATAGACCATCACGCAATCACAAAGGCACACAACAGTCATACAACCTTCACCTCCGGCTGACACACTTAGAATCACGCTCTACAGTGTGCAAGTAGTGGAGGGGAGGGGTGAGGGTATAGGAAGGTTGCATCATGGTGTGGGGATGGGTGCAGCATGGCCTAAATGGAAGTAACGAGATGTAGTTTAGGAATGGAGTTGGGAGGTGGGTGAGGGGAGAAAAAAATGAATAAAAAATAAATAGAAACAAATAAATATAATAA
Source organism: Locusta migratoria (assembly GCA_026315105.1). Classification (NCBI taxonomy): domain Eukaryota; kingdom Metazoa; phylum Arthropoda; class Insecta; order Orthoptera; family Acrididae; genus Locusta; species Locusta migratoria. The sequence continues at coordinate 372,474,169 of CM048749.1, read as the reverse complement.
TATAAACAAAATAAATATAGATATAAAAATAAAACACACATGCACGCACCACTCAAAATAGGAGAGGTTTAGGATAGAGATGTACTTACAGTTCCTACCTCTCTATCATAAACACTCTTATTTTGAGTGGTGTGTGTGTGTGTGTGTGTGTGTGTGTGTGTGTGTGTGTGTGTGTTGTATTTTTAAGTATATATTTATTTCCTTTATTTTATTATTTTTATTTTTCTCCCCTCAACATCTCCCCACTCCATTACTAAGCTGCGTCTTGTTACTCCCATCTAGGCCGTGCTGTACCCATCTCCACCACCGTGATGCAACCTTTCCTATCCCCCCTCCCCTATTTACATAATGCAGAGCATGATTCGAAGTGCGGCAGCTGGAGGTGACGGTTGTATGACTGTGTTGTGTGATTGCGTGAATGTTCTGTTTTCTGAAGAAGGCCAGGGCCAATAGCTGAAAGTGTTGTATGAAAGTGCATAGATTGCAACTGTCCTTGAAGATGTCGGCTAAGCTGCAGACAGTCCTGAGAAAAATATAATTAGTCCCACATGACTGAAGCTTTTGACAATAGTGTGATGAAGGCTTTGGCCAAAAGTTTGAGCTGTGATTGTTAGTCTTTTCTTCGTGTGCATGTGCATACCAGTGAACATCTTTACAGTGGGCTGCAATGTATCCTTCTCTCATAATATTGATGATTTTCGAGCCTGGACTTTCCAGTTCTGGAATATAGAAACCAGTGAAAGCAGAAGTCTTTGTTTTGACTCATTTAACAAAGAAATTTTTAGAATAATTTCTTTGGATTATTCTCAGTGTTAGTTGCTTGACATGTTACCTGCTAAACCAAAAAATGGTGGGGGGGGGGGGGGGGGATCACTGTCTGAATGCCTTGTGTTCTTACTCTTGTAACATTTCAGTCTGCATGTTGTTCTTGCAGGTTATAAAGATAACCTGTCTTTCACTTTTTGTCTGCTATTACTCATGTCTGCAATTTTCTTTTCTTCTGACGAAGCATCCATAATCTCCAAATGCTTAGTGTATATTCCACTTGCTTTGTTTTCATTATGAATGAGAAATAATTACATTTTTGCAGAAATCACAGTACAACAATAAAGTTTTTATTGCAGTTGTTTCTTTTGCTTCTTTTAGTTAAGTTTCATGGAAGATGTGATAAGGCCATCTCTGCAATGTTGGAAGAGCTAAAACATTTTTGAAAAGAGCTAGACATTACACAGTATAGTTAGCTTTCTGTTCCTGGGAATATGCAGATGATGTAGCACGCAGTCACTTAATTACATGTTCCAGTAATACTAATGGGAAAGCATGATTTCATGCGATTTCACAGCATGTGGTACAGAATGTCATGAGTGGCTTTTTGTCAAAAACAAATGCATTGTGTCCTACTAAATTAAATTTTAACACTTCATGTTACAGTGGTATTGATATGATTTTTCTTTTTCATCCTTTCAAGACGAGTACAATCTAAATCCTGGTTTAGAATGGGAAGACGAATTCACAGGTAGGTCCCACAGGACATGAAACAGATTCAAAGCATGGGCACGACATTATGCTGCACGAGGAACTCACAGGCAAGACATAAGCTCAGCTAAAGAAAGGTTGCCTGTGAAGTCTCCTAAGTTTATTGCAGGTAGTGGTAAATCTCTGCAAGGAGATACTGGAAAAGTTGTACTATGGTACTTGTAGGTAAAAATGAGCTTTCCTTGCATTTTTGTTTTTGTAATTGTGTGTCCATTATGCTCCTTCTTTCAGTAACACAATTTTTTAAGTCAGTGTCTGCCATGTGACAACAGGTTAGCTTTTATAAAGCTTTCACTTTTTAATTCCAGACCTTTTACTTTTAATATTTTTGGGGGGAGGGTAAATGGTTATGTAACAAACAGAAACAAAAGTTAAATATTTATCAGCCACTAACATTGTTATGTATTGATAATGCAGTGACAAAAATCTTTAAACAGAGAGAAAAAAAAAAAAAAAAACATTCAGTTAAACATTACATGGAGAATTTAATTTTGTGGGCTGTTTCCAGATGCTTGTTTTCTGTTACTAATGTCAGAATATGTAAATCAAACTAATACCTTGATAATATTTTATGATTACTTGCTCGACCTTGTATAGAGATGAGACGGTATTGGGTATCGAGTAGAAGATGATTGCAGATACTAATTCCATCACACTATCACTGTCGCATGTGAACTTGCTGCTACATTTCATCACTTATCTTTCTTCTGTCAGTTATTTTGATGTCCATATATTCATCCTATTTCATTTTCCTGTCTTAAAGATTTTTTACTGAAAGCATAGTTCTGAAAACAGTGCAGTATTCCCCAAGTTTCTGTTTCATTGTTTCCTCTATTTAAGGGCCTTGTTATTTTACCGCACCAAGTAAATAACAATTTCTTTTCTGTGTATCACATTACATTGTGTTAAACAAGTCACTTCTTGTTTACATTTCCCTATATTAACAGTATTTCCTTTTGAAAAGTGGGATAACCAGCTGGTGGTGCTGTCTCATTATCTATAGCAAACCTAGCAAAAATTCCGATGACATTTTGTACAAAGCTGCTTCTCCACAATTCCAGTATTGTACCCGTTTTTCATTGGCGACACACTGCTTGCTTTGTAGGCTCTTTAAATAGAGGGGTATTCAAATGAAAAGGTACAAAATGTCTAACAACCAAACCAGTCGAAATTCGAATATGCCACTTCGGAATAATATAGTGCGACAACTAGGGACACGAAGTGTGTGTCATCACCACCCCCTGAAAAATTCTTTGCTCTTAACACCCGAGATGATGCTCACAGACTTCTTTGATGTCAGAGGTCTGATACCTCAAACACAGAAAAACTATTAACCGTGACGTGTACTGTGAGACAAACCCGTATCCTATGTAAGTCCATAAAGAGTAAACGGCCCGGGCTGCTCGTGGAGGGAGTGGTGATGACGTGCAGCCGCAAAATCTCCAGGGCCGCACAAAATGTACTTGCCAAATTCGAGTGGGAGCAGCTACAGCCTGGACATGTTGCCCTGTGACTTCCATCTGTTGGGGCTGCTAAAAATGTCTCAAAGGTAAGCGTGTCAACTTGGATGACGAACTGAAGGCCACACTAGAGGAACATAAAATGGATGTGCTATAAAATCACGGACCCTAAATAGAATTGTTTCTGTTTGAATGATCTATATACTATCTAGATGCTGAACTTCAGCTGTTTGACAATGCCAGCCACAGATCTTCATACCCCAATCCTTGACAAATTACAACATGCCTTCTATAAAATGTTAAACAACACAAAAAGAAAATACATTTTGTTTTGCTCTTATACCATCCTCTTGAATCACATATTGACAAAGTTCAAAACAAGAACTAAGGAAGTAGTTCTTTGTCATGTACAAACTGATCAAAATTCGTTTGTGTTTCCAACATGGCAGGCAACACAAGATCATAATTATGCAAAACATATGAATGTGCAGCTATGCTGCAGTTCGATGCTCAGAGACCAAGAGTTATTCATCCAGGCAATGTAGGAGGTTGAATAACTGTGTGTGTGTGTGTGTGTGTGTGTGTGTGTGTGTACTTAGCCAAGTATATGGGGAAGACTGTACCTGCCGCACACGGTGCTAAGAGTGATTTAAATATTTACAACAAGGCAGATTTTCAGTCGTGTTGATTCTGAATCTGGATGCCCTTCCACATCAACAGATAATGGCCTAGGTATAGTGTTCATTCTGTGATTCGTGGAAATCGTGTTTTAACTGTTTGAGAAGTTGCTGAGGCGTCGGCCATCAGCGTAGAATCGTGATATCAGATTTTGAGTGAAAAACTTGGTTTGTCATATTAATGCAAAATTCGTATTGTGTTTGTTGAATGAAGATTAGAAAAAGGCCATTGTTAAAATGTGGAAGGAACTGCTTGCCATTGTTAATGACAATCAAAACTTGCATAAGAACATTATAACTGGTGATGATATGTGAGTGTACAGCTATTATTGTTTTGTTACCTCATCTAATTCCTTCAGCATTGCCTGATATTCTTAGACTACATTCCATTACCCTTGGTTTGCTCTTGTTAATGTTCATCTTATACACACACCTTTCAAACACCACCCACATTGCCCTTCCAGGTCCTTTGCTGTCTCTAACAAAATTACAATGTCATCAACAGAATGCAATGATTTTATTTCCTAACCCTGAACTTCATACCCTTGTCCAAATTTCTTCTTGCTTTCCTTCACAGCTTGCTCACTGCACTAATTTAATAACATTGGGGAGAGGCTACAACCCTGTCTTACGTACTTTGCAACCTCTGTGACCCTTTCATGCCCTTTAACTCTTAAAATTGCTGTCTGGGTTTTGTACAACTTGTAAATAAATACTGTTCCCTATATTTTACCTCTGCTACCATTAGAATTTGAAAGAGTGTATTTTATTCAACATAGTTAAAAGCTTCCTCCTAATCTACAAAAGCCAGAAATGTAGGTTTGTCTTTTCTTAATCCATTGCCTTCCACGTTCCTACATTTTTCCTGAATCCAAACAGAACTTCCCCGATGTCTGCTTCTACTAAGTTTTTCATTCTTATTTGTGTTGGAATTTTGTACCCAAATTGATGTTTTATTATTTTTCACACCTGACTGCACTGCTTTCTTTGGAATTGGAATTATTACATATTTCTTCAAGCCCGAGGGTATTTCACCAGTCTCATTTATCTTGCACACTAGGTGAAATAGTTTAGTCATGGCAGGCTCCACCAGAGACTTCAGTAGCTCTGAGGCAACAACATATACATCTTTAAGTGCTCTGTCAAATTCTTCTCTCAGCATAATGCATCAAATTTCATCTTCATCTACTTTATCTCCCCTTCTTACAATATTGTATCAAAATTCATTTCCTTTGTAAAGCCCCTCTATATACTCTTTCCACCTTTCTCTTCTTTTTTTTTTTTTTTTTTTTTTTTTTTTTTTTTTTTTTTTTTTTTTTTTTTTTTTTTTTTACTGAGAACTGGTTTTCCATCCGAGTTCTTGATATATAAGTGGAGAAGCTCATTGTCCTGTTCTATATGTTTGCCTATGGGCAGTGGCAGCAGCATAGTTATTTCTTCTTTCCATCTTTTATTCTACCACAGTTAAGTAGTATTGATAATCGATAAGGGTTGCAAATTTGAAATTCTTCTAATATTCTTTCTGAAAAATTAAATAGTACCTATAAATTTACTTAACTTTTCTTAATTAAAGTGAAGTATGCTGTCCTTTATCTATTTACCATCATGCAGAGTTTGAATCGATTCGTAAAAGTTTAAAGTGTAGAAGCTACACAAAAAAAAAAAAAACACCCAGAAAAAGGTCCTTTTTTTTCCTTTCGTTTTTTTCCCCCATATAAAACTCGAATCATGCACATCATGTGCAAAATGAATTAATTGATTCACATAATTTGTCTTGGCACCAACTGTGCTATGTCACTCACTTGGCTTAACTAAAAATTGCTATAACAATATGAGTATAGTTTACAACTCATCCCAAAGACAAACGTCAAGTTGGAACAGGCAGATAATATGGACACTCTAACACATAGAACTTAAGCTTTCGGCTGTTAGCCTTCATCAGAAAAGGCGCCATTCACAGGAGCACATTTCTCACACACTTGAGTCATTTCCGGCCACTGCACTCTGAATTCCAATTTGGGGTTTGGTGTCTGGAGGTTATGGTTGTGTGTTTGTGAAGTATGTGTGAATTGCATTTTTTTTGGCAATGGCTAACATTCAATAGCGTAGGTTCTGTGTGTATGTCTTTTGCAACTGGACATATGTCTTTGTAGTGATTTGTAAACTGTGCTCATTGTTATTGAATTTCAACCTGGACTTTCCATTGTTAGCTTTTAGCATAGTTACAGTAAGACAGCTGTTCTAATAGAGGTACGAATAGCTCATGTCCAGGCTATTCTGTAAATGTTTAACTCCGTGCTTCTAGTTTAGATACGAACCGAGCACTTGCGCTTTCAAACATTGTGGCTATGACTTTACAATTGTTTTTGGGGAATTTTTTGATCACCTTTTCTGCATTTTGAATCAATGCTGTGTGGGTTCCTTCAGTAACATGTAATCAACTCATACTTTGCTTGTTGAACTACGTGAAGCTTTGCTCATAATAATACTGGTAGTTGCAGAAGATAAAACTTGACAGGCAATTACTGTCAGAAATTACAAACATTGGTAATTATTTTGAAAATAAAGAGAAAGAAGCACAAAACAAAAGTAAATAAACATAGTTACACATCTAAAGTAATGAGTCTCTTACTAAGAATTGTGTAGGATTTAATCGTGTAAATAATTGGAAACATTTCAGTTCCTGAAATTCTAATGTTCTGATGTTGGACTAGTTAAAGTAAACAAAATCGAACTGTATAAATACTAAACAAAATGATGGAATACGAATAAGTGTTTGATGTGGGAGGGAGGGGATGTCACATGATAGGGAGTGGCAGAGAAATCTGAAGCACTGCTTTAATTAGCAGAAATAACACACACACACTCTGCCTTCCCTTTCCCATATTACTTCCATGCAGTGTTTTAGATACCTAATGTGGTATTTTGTGTATATCCTTGCAGAGATATCACCACTGAATGCAATGAAAATTAATGATGATCAATTAAGTGCTGTTAACAGATAATGCATTGAATTAGCTTCAGCTTAGCTGTGCTTGCCTGTGAGTTATTTTTATGCTGCTTCTGTTCCTACAAAATCGACATTTGTGCTAGGATGTAATTGCAAAATATTTCCTTTTGTATTCAGATAGTATTCTGATGGTTACCTGTATTCTGTACTTTTTTTTTTTCATTCATTAATGTGTGTGCTGACTGATGTGTTCCTTTGGCATTTCAGGCTGTATTCATAATTTGTTTAGATAAGAACTTATGTTAACATAACAATGATGTTTTCCATGCCTGAATGCAAACAATTTTGAAAATACCATGTGTTAGAATTGTTGTTTTGTATTATTGCTGCACTATTATTTCTAATTTTGTTCGTGGTATATGTTAATTTATGTGCCAGTACTGATTTCTCTGCTAGAATGATTTTGCAATATGATTTCTCCCACTTAATTACAACAGTTAATTATTCTTTCCATGCATACCTGGGAACCCTTACCAGGAAATTACAGCAGTACTGTGTTTCCATGGACCTGATACTCGTGCATGATCACCTACTATTAAATTTTATTTTTGTAATGTTATTCCTCTCTATCATCTTGCTCATTAACGTCATGCATGGCGATTTCTTCAGAATTAAATGCCATTTCATTCTGTGTTAACTGTTTCACTTTTTGTACAAACATGGCATTGGAAAGCAGGACAATCAAATCAGAAGAATGATTATCACTGAAAGATGAAATGGCTTTCTTTTAATAAAAACACACACAGAAGTGTAAACCCAAATGTACAGAACTGCAGCTGTAATGAAGTAAAAGGACACGGAAGTTAATATTATATAACTGTAAATCAGCAGACATTAATTTCTTGGGTTTATAAGTCTGCTCACATATTTATGGTGTCTGCACTTTGCTCCTTAATTCTTAGAAAATAATTAATTCTTAAAAAAGAAAAGAAAAAATCGAATTTGGGTTTTCATTTTAATCAACTGTTTTTAAACTTGTATCCTCATTTTATTTGTTGGTCATTTGGGCTTTGACTCCTATTGTAGTTGTGGTTTGTTTGCCCGTTGTTACACAAAGCTCTGCATGAATACAGTGGCATTAGTATTCTCTGCATGTTAGTTCTGTAATAATTAATGGTAGAGTTCTTACCTTCTTAAAAACTGTGGCATTTGCTATTGATTCTTTAGTATGTATCTTGATATATAAGCAAGATTACCTATTTGACTAAAAATTAAAATAATTTCATATGATCAGAGCATATATTATTCCCCCAAACATTGTTTCACTTTCATAATTTTGATATAGTGGGATACAAGAAAAATTAATGTGTTATTTTGATTAGAAAGATTCAAAAAATGATGCTGAAACAGTGGAAAATAAGTGTCTTATGCTGTTTTTGCCACATGTGACTTTTTGCATGAAAGATAACAGGATGTAGCACAGTTGTTGTTGCTTTTGTCAGTTTTAGCTGTCATATTTCCTCCTATCCATTTTCTGTCTGCTAAGTGTCTGTTCTGCCATAACGTCCTCTCTATGGCCAACCTTTTCATTTCAAAGTACCATTTACTCCAACATCTTTCATTATACTTGGATGTTTCCAGTATGTACATTTCACTCCAGTTTTCACCTCTACCTGATGTCCTGTCATCCAGTGCTGTCTTCTGGTCAGTGTTTTCCTAATGTTTCTCTCCTCCCTGATCCTCTGGAGTATCTTCTCATTTCCTATCTTACCACTCTTCTCCATTTTTCACATCTACTCAAGTACTAAAGTTGTCTTCTTTTACACTGTCCCCAAGATTCAGTTCTATACAATGCTGTCTTCCAGAGACAATCCCAGAAATTAAATCGTATAAAGAAGACAATGGCATTTGTTACTTTTTTGTATATTTGCTCATCTTGTTTCTATAACAGTATTTTTATTAATTATGGCCAGTTTCAGAATAATAGAATTACTTATTCTGGCATACACTGAAGCAATGGCAAAACATGTAACTATGGATAAATGACAATTAAAACTTTATACCGCAATGAGGAAACAATAACAGTAACAAACAAAACAAGAATGTGAACAGTCTAAACACTCGACAAAAAGGTAACCCGAATATCTAGATATAAAACAGTGATGCGTATTATCACTGTATTAAACAGTTAAATAGAACAATCGAGCCAGTTCACAAACTTCCAGTGAATAAAGGAAGTAAATTTACCACTACATGGTACCTAAGCCTAGAACTGCTCAGTTGCTAACTTAGAGAGAGGGCTGTTGTCTGTGTTTTGGTAACTTTTATTCAATTGATCAACTGCAGTTGCAAAGTAGTCATTCCATACTGTAATGCATAAATGATGTTAACTTCCTCCATTTCCTTTTCGGGTCATTTATGGTTCATGGAAAATCTACTGGTAAGCCTCTGTGTGGTGTCTTAATCTCTCGCATTTTATCTTTCGATTAGTGATGGAAATTCCCCACAGAGATGATAAATTACACTTCAAAAGAGAGAGATTGGCTGGCCAGTACATACCTCAGTGCTGTACCACCGGTGGTCACACAAAAAAAATAAAGGATGAAAAAATAGCACTAGCTATCAGAAGAGGGTTCCTTCAATAGGTAGGAGAGAAGGGATGTAAAGAGGAATAGCAACTATTTATGATTTTTTCATGAGAGATAGTATTAGGAAGCAGTATATTGATAAGTTCTTCTAGAACTTTGGCAATAGTCCATAGCAGGAGGCCTCTCTTGCAGAGTCTGTCACCGTCATCTCTGTGACGCTTTCACACTCGCTAGATACAGTGGCATAGTGTGGGGAGGGAGGGGGGAGGGTAAGGTCCCGGGCGGCAGGAAGCAGCAGGGCTGGGTCCTTTTCGACAGTATCGAGTATATCCTTTATAAAGGGTACTACAAAGACACTTACAAATTTCAGGAAATTACAATGTGTGATTATTATGTTGCATTCAAACATTGTTAAGTTCCCCTAACATCTTAATTGTGCTATGAAAAATACTTATTACTTCTAAATTAATCAATTCAGCTGAAATCGGTTCTCTTTACTATTCACTAGCTTATATGCCTGTGCCTCGCAATGGTTGTTGAAGGAGGGCCTTGTGTATTGTGGCTTTTTTTGGGTTCTGGACCTGTCAGGAAAAATAGAATCCTTGTTGGATTGCTCTGTCAATAACTCAGTTGTCCTAGCCAAGATGAACGATGTAAGTAAAAGTCATTGTCTGAAATGATGTATCTTCATAAAGATTTTGATACAAAAAGTGAAACGTGCCAAAATATGCAAAGAAATGTCATTAAGTGACACTATGTTCAGTTTGTTGGTATTCATAGACATAAGATTGCTTAATTCTGTCACAGACGTTAGCCTCCTTGTTGTAGTACCCCATACTTATTATGCAGCAGCGGTGTCTATTAGTTCTTTGCTGCACTACAGTGCCTCTATCACTTGTTTGCTGTACTACGCAATCCATACTTCAAGCATAACCTACATCTAAAACAATTTCCCTGATTCCAGTTTTATGAAATGAAGTTGCTCCATGTAAATCCATGAAGTAGTCCAGGAGATTATGTATTTCTAAAACATGAACAGACATTTACTGAAAACACTTAAGATTGTGATGTATCTTTTTTCCGTGATATGATTTTGATGAAATCATGCTTATATGTTGCCCCCAATCTTAGGTCAAATGTCGTGTGAAAACTGCATGAAAACATGTCAGTAGTTTTCTTTTTATTAATATGTTTGCAAAACGTGTTAGAAATAGGCATATCTTCACAAATATGATGTAGCTTACATCATACATCAGTTATATTCGCCATTTAAAACATTTATTTCATGATCATTCAACTCTCTAGACAATGAGCTGAGGCACAGAAAGCTGAAATGAAAGTATTTCCTTAATGAAGTTCAAATTTAACTAAAAACAATTATTATTCTTACGATTCTCTCTCTTTGCATTAGATGCGCTATTGTCGCTCCAACCGTGAGACTTAAACTTCCAAAGTAGTGTTACATATACGTTAGACCGTGATATCAGTATGTAAATATATGGATTAAAAACGGCGAAGATTGTACGAGTTTTATATTCATTGCGTTGAATCATATTTCGTAGAACATAGCAACCAAGAAAAAGATTTCAGAAATACAATAAATTTGAAATGGCAAAGAGTAAGTAGTATTTTTAAAGTGGATTAATCCAATCGCTGCTACGAACTTCACATGAACACCCACAGCACTATCTATTAATTCTTTGCTGCATTATACACCTAAAACTTCAAATTGTGATATCTTTTACTTTCCTGTTCTGCTTTTGATAAAATGAACCATACATGTTGCCCCATGATATTCTCTATTTATGTGTGATACCCCCATGAATGTTCATTTAGTACTTTTGGAGATTACTCTTTACAAATATAAACATGTGATTGATTTCAGAGAAATGTTTAAATTGTGATATCTTACTTTTTCTGATCTGATTTTGTGAAATGAAGCGTTTCTGCTTCCCCAAGATACCCTGACGTTTCCTGTGAAAACCCCCTGAAAATTAGTTTTAGAGATGAAAGAGAAAGATAGACATGACAGTTGTTGATGAAAAACGTTAAACTGTGATGTTGTTCTTTCCGTGATCCGATTTTTATGAAACTAAATCTATTTGTTGTCCCAAGTTACCTTTGAAAACCCCATGCGAATTCGTGAAGTAGTTTTGGAGAAGTGGTTTCTCTTAGATGAACAGACACACGACGGTCTATGAAAACACTTCATAATTCTATTTTGATGAAATTATGCCTAGATTCTGAACCAATCATTGCTCATGTTTCCCATGAAAACCACATGAAAATTCGTCCAGTAGTTTTGAAGATTGAGGCAAACAGCGACAGGCCTACATTTACAGATTCATTATTGGTATAGATATGCTGTAAAATTGTAAAATTTAGCAAGAATATATTGATTTGTATAATTGCTGTTGTGAATATGGTTAGTAGTGAAGAATAGATTAAAATGTGATGCTTGATGGGGCTGTTTGCCATGAACATTACTCTTTTCGTCCTCATATCTCATGAACTACGTGTCGTATTGTAATAAAATTTCGAATGTACATTCAGCTTTACGTATGTATTCTGTCTGCAAAATTTCCTGCAAGTAAAATTGGTAGTATAGAAATTATAAATCGTAATGTTATACCGAATGCCATAGTTTCGCTTCATGAACAGCGGAAAAGTAGTAAACGAGAAACTTTTTTTCCTTTCATTATTTTGATGTGGTTGTCTGCGAGAAAAAGTTTAATAGAAGTTTGAAATTATGTTTAAAGTTTTTTGCAATTCGCCAACTACTTTCATTCTCATACATTGTATTTATAATGTCTCGTCACATTATGTAGCAGTTTTTTGCAATTCGTATTGTTCATTATGTTATATCTCCTGAACCATGTGTCATATGTGGTTCTTACCTATACAGCAAATGTTACCTCATGGTAAGGAATATGTGTTTCAAATCTGGTTGAATTCGGTCCAGTAGTTTAGGAGGAGATGTGGAACAGACATACATAAATACATACATGCATGCAGCCTATTTTATAAGATGTAAGATTCCTAGGCCAAAATAATCTGTAAGAAGGAACATATTTTCATGGAGTCTTCACTGAGGTCATATCAGTTATTTACTCACTTTGGCTAAAGAACAAGTAAGAGGTTTCCAGAATTTTATTTCCCTAATACAGATTGGGAAAAATGGACATGACACATTTGGCGTCAATTTTAAATGTAATACATTTTGTAAGGTAGGTTTGTTTCTGAAAAAAGCATCCCAAAACAAATTTCTTTCCATATTTTGCATCTATTAGTCAACATATGGAAATTAGTGCAATTGTTCCTAAATTTAGTAGTTCATGACAGAATTTGATAACAGAGAGATGTTCAAAATAGTAGTTAAATTGCTTTCTAAATTGCTCAGGTGTAATGTGGACAAAGCGTGAGCGATTGCAGGCATGAAGCAATACTGGTGACGTGTCTGGGCAGCTGTAACAAATTGTATCTGTAAAGCAAATGGAGATTACAAATAATTAATGTTATTACGTACTTATAGACAAAGTATTCTTTAATTTTATATCAGTAGCGCAAGTTAATTTGATTTCGTTACTTTTTATTTGACAGATACTGAGGGCATTAGAGACAAACGGATCCAGAATGTAGTGACTTGTCGTATATATGCTCATTGTGGTACACACAAATTTTGGTCAGTCCTGGAAACCACCTCGTAAAACCGGAAGTTACAGGGCGACCAATCACAAAAGTGGGTAATACTGGTTTGAGTCGCAGCTAGACACAAATTTTCATATGTCGCTAATGCATAGTACATCTGTACGTAATACAAGAGCTGGAAATTAGATATTGTGAGTAAACTTTAGATTTAAATTATTTCAACCACTGTAATTCAGGTGAAGTTAGACGTACGCTACTTCGTTACGTAAATTAATCTTCGCTACATCACTATCGTCGAAGGAACTGTCAATTCAGTTTTCGTAGGTGGCTCTAAAAATACTGAAAGGTGCACCCTAATTCTGTAGAGAAGGTTATTGGATATTTCATCACAATTAATCACCTCTTTGCCCTAGCTACAAACAAATTTTTCTCTCAATGAAAAGGTAACAAAACCATTGGCTCTACAAAGTAACACATGGATACCTGCGAAAGATCTACTGTCAACCCAGAAAGATGATGTGGCCAATGTGTGCGTTGTGGAACTTAATTGATTTGAAAATTGTCTAAAAGATCCGAAGCTGGTATCCTACAAAATGCAGTGTTTGTGTCCACACGCGATCTAATGTAACGGGCACTGAACTCCTACTGACAAGTAACTTTTATCCTCCTAATACATGTGAAAGTAATCACCTGACTTTATTCAGAATACTTATTGCTACGAAAGGTCTGCAGGCTCATAAATTTTACTAAAATCACTCCACTCCATATTTTTGTGGCGCTGGCACAGCTACCGTAATAGATATTTTGATAAAATATCTTCTGGGCATCATCAGAAGTTGAAAGAGGGGAAAAAATTACAAACTTGTTTAAAAACATAACTAAAAATATGTTAAATGTTTCCTATGCCAGAAATAAGGAAGGTGCAGACTGATAAAACTGCAGGCCACAAAACCACATTCACTTTTTGGCATTTGGGGGGGGGGGGGGGGCAGGGATTGAAGAGTGAACTAATAAATACCGCTAAAGTGCCTAGTTGAACCAATAAAAATTACGGTACTAATCTCTGAGGTTGCAGAGCGTCAAATTATTAAATTCAATAAAATAGAACCTTTACAACAGATGTCACTGTTGCTGAAGAATTGGGGGGGAGGGGGTGGGGGGCGAGTGGGCACCGAAGTCAATGGTAAAACCTAATTTAGCCATGCGAAGCTTTGTTTACTCGTGTAAGAGCTGCTCCCTGCCATAACTGTTTCTGTTTTTAAACAAGTTTGTAATTTTTCCCCCTGTTTTAAGTTTTGATGATACTCAGGAGAGGTGAAACTTGTCATGTATAAATAAATGAAACATCGATTTTGTGCAACCGAGACTGTTTTTTATCATTATTAACTTTGTTACAAAGTGTTTACTTCTCATTGCAAGATTTGTTTTTAGTTGAAACTATCTTAAATTTATGAAGGTTTTGTTTGCTGTTACAGACACCTCAGACACATAAGTCGTATAAATAATCTTCAAATAGCACTTGCTGTGCACCACCTAAAAAAGAGAAGAAACAAAAATTATTTGGGGAAAATACATTGCAGTGTCTCTGTTTAATTTTGATAAACACTGAAACAATATTGGTACTTATGGACAAAGATTCCATTTTTGTTGTTCAGTTCCGAAAATATGGGGAGGGGGTGGCAAAATGGGGAATGGCACCGAGTAGCAGAAATCCACGCTGTGCCCATAACTGAATATCTAGATAAAGACGTAGTAAAGTCTGATGACCTCCATCTTCTGTATCAGCTATATTGCTGTAATGTGGTAGAACCCATTTTTACACTTTTCAAGGGACTTCAGTGAAGTGGTGTAAAATGCGGGAAAACATAAAATATGCTTACTGAATCACCCTGGCGTCTTTGTAGTTTGTGATATATGTACATAATAGGCATCAAAATACTTGCTACGAAGTTTACTATATAAAAAGTATATCCAAATTGTTACCATTTTAAGCACCAGGTGGATCTGGAACTGGTAATTTTATGGGAAGTAGAAATTTTTGACATAATTTGATTCATCATAATCAATTAGTCAGCAAGCCTTTAACTGGCATTAATTATTTATGTAGTCAAACTGCACAAGTTTCGTTCTTTTTGCATTTATCAATGTTCCGCATGACAATTCACATTCTCGAGTGCAAGTATTTTTGTGAAATAATCTAGGAATGTAAAAATGGGGTTTTACTGTAGTTAATTGGCTAGTGACAGACCTAAAGGCCACAGCTGTGTAAGTATATGGATGGTTAGAATCTGCATGCGGGACTAAATTGGTTTCCAGTGTCTAACACAGGACTATTAATGAATGTAGATTTGTGCCATAGGAAGATTTGAGATGAGTGACATTCCACTATTGCTTAACTAAGGGTTTTCTAAAAATGTTATTTGTTTTGGAGTCTTTACTTTTTTTAACTGTAATTTTAACTTAACGGAATTTTCCCCGTTAATTGTTTAATGGGTTGGTTGCACACTTTGGTATTTTGTATCTTAGATTATAAATTCTCTTCCTCCATAATTTTTATAATAAAGATACAAAATACACAAGTGTGTAACCAACATGTTAACCCATTAACCAGTTCTCTTCCTCCATAAATTAGATTGGGTAATGAGACAATAAAAATAGTAGATGAGTTTTGTTATTTGGGTAGCAAGATAACTTCTGATGGCCGAAGTAAAGATGATGTAAAATGCCGAATGGCTATCCAATATTAATGTAATGTTAGGAAGTAATTTCTGAAAGCATTTGTCTGGAGTTAGCATTGTGAGTGAGTGAAACGTGGACAATGAGGAGTGCAGACAAAAAGATGATTGAAGCTTTTGAAATGTGGTGCTACAGACGAATGATGAGGATTAGATGGGTAGATCATGTAACTAAGGATGAGGCGCTCAACAAAATTGGGGAGAAAAGGAGTTTCTGACATATCCTGACTAAGAGAAGTGATTGTCAACTTAGCATTAGAGGGAAGTGTCTGGGGTAAAAATCATAGAGGGAGACCAAGGGACAAATATAGTAAGCAGATTCAAAAGGATGTAGGTTGCCAAACTTATTCTCAGATGAAGAGACACACAGGACAGGGTAGCATGGAGAGCTGCATCAGACCAGTCTGTGGACTGAAGGCAACAGCCACCACAACAACAACAACTTTCTCCATAACGTTTATAGTATCTGCACACTATTTGGGATTCCTACTGTGGGATAAACATCCTTCCTACTCACCAGAGACATTCTGATGTTTAGTGGAAAGGCAAATGTAAAAGATTACAAGTATATATATCTTTCGGCCGTTATGGCCTTCTTCAGACTAGTCTCTCTCTCTCTCTCTCTCTCTCTCTCTCTCTCTCTCTCTCTCTCTCTCTCTCTCTCTCTCTCTCTCTCTCTCTCTCTCTCTCTCACACACACACACACACTGCTGTCTGCAGCCCCTGTGGCCAGTCTGAGTGTGTGTGTGTGTGTTTGTATTTAATATTTCTTAGTTATTTTTGTGGTTAGATTTATATAGGTTTCCTAATGGTTTTTATTTTTATATTTGAGACTACTTAGGTTCCCTATTTTATAAAGGGGAACATAGAAAATTTCGATGCACAGACAGCATTGTGGGGAGGGCGGAAAGACAACATTAGTTATGCTGATTTATGTATTACCCCTGCAGCAGTTTGATGTTACACTTCATTTTTTAATTATGGCTTATTCATAGTTACATCTAGTTTTCTATTGTTGGATTGTGTGCCAGAAGTTGAACTATACTGTTCTGAAAGCAGTTGTAAGCAATAAAAATTTTATTGATCCAACTGTTGCATGCTTACTGAGAAACGGAACATGTACAGTCCTGACTGCTGTACCAAAGAACAGTTGGCATACAAATCTTAATTGCATATAACTTTAATTGCTTTTTACCTTGGTGACAATACATACAGATTGGACATTGTTGATTTGCTTTTTGCACAAGTTTTTAGCTTTCTGACATTGCACTCTCTCTCTCTCTCTCTCTCTCTCTCTCTCTCTAATTATTTGGATGAATGTGGTTACTCACAGTCATCTGTTTGCTTTATCCCTTCGCGTGCCTTTTGCATAATTATCTAGAGAATTGATCTAAAAATGTAGCCACATAGTTAAGAAAATTAAGTTAAAGTGGAATCAAAGCCTCCAGCACTAAAATTGTGAAGAAATGAAATGATGTGTTGCAAATTATGGGTCTTTCTATCTTTTTAAAAAGAAAAAAAAAGAAAGGAAAAGAAAACCTTTACACTTTTAAATGTGTGTGAATGACATGCAGATGTCATTGCATGTGGTTGATATTATTTTAGATTAAAATTGGATGTTCATAGAAGCTGCATTATTCTGTACCATCACATGTAATGCTTTTATGCTTATTTGCATGCATGTGTGTTCCATTTTAACACATTTTTAGTTCCTCATTTAAACCATTCTAGAATTGCAGCACATTAAAACAGACATTTATTATATCAGTAATTTCGATGTAAGTATATTGAATATTGTTCAATTAAAATAGAGCATTTTTATTTTGATGTTCCTCAAAATACTTTACTTATTCTCATCACTTGTTTTATGCAGAAATATTCCTAAAAATTTTAAAGTAGTCTGATCTATCTTTACAGTAATTAATTACAGTTAGTTTTGTCAAATGATGATGATGATGATGATGTATGTTCTGTATGAGTACCATTATTTTTGTTCAGTACTCTAAGAAATTTTTTTTTCCTTCCAAATTTTGAACTAGTATCCTTTGTTCACTGTGGAGATGAAATGTCAGCATATTAAAGTACTTTTAATAAAGTTGTGTAATTTTGATAAAGATGATTACTGGTACTCATACAAAGTCACATTTATTTAATGGGTGGAGAGTACATCTGGCCCATGTTTCCACTTTTGTAGCCTGCATAAGACTTTTCATTTACTGAACTTTGACTACAATCTCAAGGTTTTTTTTTTTTTTTTTTTTTTTAAGGATATCCATGAATTTTGCTTCGTCGCACAATCTGCCTCTAAGTAGAGTAAAGGGGGTATTGGACACCTTAAGCTTAATTCAGATTCACAAACATTGAGAAAGTAATAAGTAACAGATAATAAAGAAATCTCTAAGATTTATGTCATGATTTAACTGACAGTCTTTGGATTTATAGTCTGACACTTTACTGTTTCAGGAAGCCAGACAGGATGAAACTTTTAATGTTACAGAACTCTCATTTGACAGTAAAAAATATGCCATAAAACTATCTTTCATTTCTCTGTCATTTTTCCAGTATGGCCACAATGTTCTGGAAAGCATACATACACTCCTGCCACCTTTAGTGAAGTACTTGAATTCCTAGTCCTTGGACAGAAGATACAAGGAAATTATATTTTTTCTTAAATGATGCAGATACTCTACAAATTGATGTGGCAAAAAATCCAAAGGGATGATGATGTTTCATTGGCAGGCTGCAAAATCAATATTTGCCTATGTATAAAATTTTACCACTGATGACATCATGTTTGACATTATTCAGAATTCCCAACCTCATATTAGATTTTGCAGTACTTACTTTTTTGAAACAATTCATTAATTAAACTTTTACATTCTAGACAATTACTGCCAATTTGTAAGTTGTTGCCATACTAATAACCGATACTTGCTCTTCAAATTTAAAGCAAGGGGCAGCACATTTTGATCGGGATTATTCAAGCTCATCTTGAAACCTGAAAAGCTACCCCCTCCCCCCGCAATCTGTTTCATGTTTCGATGAAAGACTTCATATCGCACAATGCTTGTTTACGCTACTAGGCAGTTGTTGTGGCTGTTACAACATTTTGTCAGTACTATTTGTCAATTGCAATTGACTGTGAAGCATATATGTTTATATATTGGAAACATGGGCCATTCTGTTATGAAAGGTGGTGGGATATACCTTAGCCTACCTCCCTGCCTTCCTCCCCCCCTCTCTCCCCCTCCCTCATTCTCGCCCTCACCCTTACCTTCACTGTCATCGTCTCCCCTAACTCCTCTCCCCTACCCCTATCCTTCCTCTGCTCCATTCAAGCGTAGTGTTTGCTTGTGAGGTGGGGGGGGGGGACTAGTATGTGCTGGAGAAGGCCAGGCTTATTCACCGCAGTTCTGACCTTTGACGATCCGCAAGCGGAAGACGAGGAGGGTTCGCTGCCGCATTTGGAAGGCGGAGGCCTTTTCCAGAGTAAACTTCCACCAGGCATCCTTCCACACGGTCTACCGAGAGTTAAGGAAGTTCAGCCTGCAGTAACGAGTCTTGAGCATGAAGCAACCAAACAACAGGAACAAGGTTAGTGGTGATGTTGTTGTCATTTTGGCATTAAATACCTACCTCGTGATGGCAGAAATCTTGAATTGTATTTAAGGACTAAAAGTTTTAGGGCACAATGATAATCAACCATATTTCCTTTTCTGAAATAAAGTAAAAATGGAGATTCATGTACAGTTCAGGATTTCTAGAAAACTTTGAAGTCTGGGTAGATGCTTTCAGTATAACATAAATTTATGGAGTGTAGGTGAAAGATCATATAGACCTTTACTGTGCTTCTATAATAATACAGTATTTGCCAAAAGATACATTCACTTCACTTTAATTCATAATTTACTTTAACACAATGTTTATGGAATTTTTAGTACAGTTTGTACAACATATTTTATAAAAGGTCCACTGAAATTAATAGAATGATATATTAAGGTTGAATGTTACATTAGTAATATTTAAATTTGTTCCATTGAGAAATGTATCAGCAAAATGTTTATGGAACACAAATCACTTACCTGGTGACAAAAGTGTAATCCAGTTAGAACAAGAATCATTGCATAAATTTACCACAGTAGTTGTGGACAAGAGTTGACTTAAGTCTTGTGGCCAACACTATATTCTGCAATTTCAGTGGAGCTTTAAAAGTATCAACTAAAAATATTTTCATGTGAAGGCACAAGCAAAGGAGAAACAATTCTTTCAGTAACGGAATGGGGAATAGGTTTCAACTCACCACAAAGACAGTAGCTGAGCCAGAGACAGGCACTTCGATTAAACATTCATGCCCACATCGCTTAAGTTTTAAGTCACCGTCTTCATCAGGGAAAGAGAGCACACTGACATTTACACAGGCACAACTTATGCAAACATGACTGCCAACTGTGGATGCTGCAGCTCCAGTGTTGCTTTGACACTGAGTGGAGTGGAATGTGGAGTGGATTTCAGACATAACTTGACATTTTAAAATTATATTTTATTTTATTTCTATTGATTTTAGTGACGCCCATTGCTTAAACATTTCTTGTTCTTTCTCCTTTAGCACTGATTGTCCTTCAAACTTTTTGAATGTATTTTTTGCACTTTATTTTGTAAAGTCAACCTTGGTCCAATGTACAAATCATTTGTTTTTCTTTATGTTAATTTGGTACACTGAATATCATGAACTCATTTGTTTAGAAGTTCTGTGCCATAATTGTTGTTTTGTATCTTCATACAAAACTCTTGACAAACTTGTACAGAACTTTTCAGTGCAACAACCTACTGGTCTTGTTGGCAACTGACATCATAATACTTTTCTGCCGGTTGCAGATGGAGAAAATTTCCTTCCATAACACAGCATGAACTTTCGACAATGAGACTGTCAGATAATTACCGTATCTCTGTAAACAATCGTCCCAAAATACAGGTCACACTATGTAGAAAATAGTTTCGTGCCTAGAATAAGTGGCACACGGAGGTGGAATATGTTGCTAAACAGCAGGAAAGAGACAATAAACCATACTGTTTCAAATTAACTTGCAACTTTATTAGAGTGCAGTGAAAGGAACCCTGGGGGAAGAGGGGGGAGGGGGTTTGAGAAGAGGAAGAAGGTGGTACACAGATGGGCAGAAGATGTGAATTGGGAAGAGGGCAGTATTTGTTTAGGAGGGGGGGGGGGACTGTTGGGGGAAATTATAGACAATAGGTAGCTGTAGACTGACTCCAGGATGATTGAGAGACTGGAGGGCATCTTTAAGGACGTATATCTGTGCTGTTTGAAAGAGCTGTTAGCAGAGGGGAAGAGTCAGATGGCACTTGTGGGAAAGCAGCCCTCGAAATCTAGCAGGTTAAGCTAGAAGGTGGTACACCCTACTCACGGCCACAGTTTAGCAGTGATAATTCATTCTGATGGGTGGCTGGTTAGTAATCATACAAGTGTATTTAATTGTCCTATGATTGCAACAGTTTTGGTAAATCACACAGCTGCTTTCACAGGCATTGATACCAGCTATCAAAATGCAAGTGCTTTTGGTGGGTTTAATGTGGACTGAAGTGCGGATGGAACATCAGTGAGATGCAGGAAAATTATGTGCCGGGTTAAGCACAGATGAGTGAAGCACGTGGGAGAGGGGTTGAGGTTGTGGAGCAGTGACAATACTTTGTCCTGTTATTTAGTGCAGGTCTTGAAACTATTGTCAATGAACATAAAGCAGACAGGGGATTGGAGTTTTTATAGGCTAGGAGGGCGCCATACAGGTGTCCGTGCCTGTGCTGTGGAGTTGATTGTACACTTTTCTTTTAAAGGAAAAGTAATTGTTGGAATATAGTCTGTAAGTGGTAAGCGTTGGATTTGGAGTTTCAATGACTTTTAGAGAGGTGGAGGTAAGGGTTAGGAATAAGGGTGAGTCTGTGAAGGAAGCAGGTGGTATCTTTGGTATGGGAGCCTAGATCTCAGACAGTTAGTTGGTGGTGACAGTTAATGAGGGTGGGAATTCTTTTGTAGCCATGATTGGGTGTCTAGGATTGTTTGGTTTGTGGGTGTTGAGAAACATGTAGAAAAGACACATACTAGGTATTTTGGGTCAGGAGGAATGCGGATATTGGGAAGAGGTTCTGGGTAAGGCCATGTGACTTTAGGAAGGATTGGAGGTCATGTTGGACTCTTTGAGTGGGATTGTTGTGGCATTACCTGTAGGTGGAAGAGTTAGACACTTGCTGGAGGCGCTCTGTCAGGTAGTCACTGTGATTTGTAAAATCAGTGGAGTATGATCGCCAGGAGCTGTTTTCAGATTGGTTTTGGCTCTTGTTTTCTCTGCTAAAAGGTTGGTTTTCTCAGAAAGGGACGGGGTAGTGTGGCGAGGCCAAGTTGGAGTTGTTCCTGGAAGGTGGCAAGGTGGTGGTTTGGTGGGGTGGGGGAAATTTCAGTTGGATTGTGGTATGAGCTGGGAGAGGTGGGGTTCAATGTTGGAATTAAGTTAGATTCGGTTAGAGTTGTAGTAGTGTTTCCATTGTACGGATCTGGAGAATTTGACACCTCTGACACGGTTAACAGCAGCAGCTGGAGGTTGTGGTTGGTTGTGTGATTGTGGCTGTGTGTATGTGCTTTCTTTTCTCGATGAAGGCTGTGATCGAACATTTGAAGTTAAGTGAGTAAGATTGTTTTCTCTATATACCAGTATGCAGCTCATCAAATATTTTTACGGTGAGTTGCAACCTATTCTCATTGTATTGCTGACATTTCAATTTGGCCTTCCATTGTTAAATTGTGCTTTCTTGTGCAACAAAAATCAGTTATGGAACATACAAAATTCCAGTCTACAATAATGTAGAACTCGTATAAATCTCTTTAGTGGGCAGAAACCTAGAGCTCATATAAATTTATTTTGTGTTTGAGTAAATGAAATTGTTATACCTGTTTAAGTATTTTTAATTTGCCCAGAAAGTACTTATCAAGGACAAAGAATTTCTCTTCAATGAATTTCTGTTACTGTTGTTATAGATAAGTAGGTTGCAACCAATGTATGTTTATATCAGCTTTTATTAATTGCTCTGAAATGAATTAATTGATTTATTAAAATTATATCTATTTTTTAGTGCGTGAATTGTCAGAAGAAGAGAAACAAATGATTATACTTTCAGAAGACTTCCAAAAATTTTTTGATCGTTCTGCTCGCATAATGGAAAGAGCATTATGTGAATCTGTAGACATATATACAGATTACACAGGTGTCACTGATAATGAAGAAGGGACGTAAGTATTCAGCAAAACTAATTTGAAATTTTACATATTTAGTGAAACATGTGTGTTTTCAATAGTATCTATGTATTTAAATTGTGAAATTCAAATGGGCAATAGACAATGTGTTCCTTTTTAAAGCTCAGCACAAAAATGTCGCTCACCATAGCAACCCTCAAGAAGTATGAGGCAGTACTCTTTCACACTTACACTTGAAAACTTCTACAGCCTTCAATCACTTATTCATTCACACATGATTTTTATTTCATGCACATCTATAGCAAAGCCCCTTTCAAATTATATAAGTTTAATCAATATTAAAAGTTGGAATTTCCTTGTTTCCAATGGGAAGAGGAGGAAAAAAAAAACCCTTGACAATTCCAAAGCATAAGCCAACATCAACTTACTACTGACTCTGCTAGAGCAGATCTCTTGCTTATATTTCAAACTCTTTGCTCTAAGGTATGAAACATCTACCTCAGCAAGGAGGTAATGTGTATTCTGTGCATATAATTTATCTTTGGCATGTCAATAGCAAAACATTGTAAACAAAACAAAATACATGAATACACAAATGTTAAGAATATTACAGATTTACAGAACAAAAAAAAAATTGTACAGTGCAGTTAAACATATGTGAAATGATACTAATAAAAGATATTAGAATGAAGTTAGAAATAACCTGCAAATATGTGTACATAATTATGAAAATGTAGTAAAAGTATTGCAAGGAAATACAATAGCATAGACCAAAAGGAATGTAATAATCTCATAAGGAAATATTACGGAATAATTATTACAGTGATTCCACTTTAAGGAAATGCATATTATATACATATATTGCAAATGACCAAAGTCGAAATCTATTTATACAATGATAGGTATAGTCACAAAAAATGGTGTTGGCCATGTACCATAACAAGTGGTGTATTAGATGATGATGATGATGATGATGATGATGATAAACTGGAAGAAGTACGGGTTCAGCCCAAAGCCATCTAACAGTAGAAAGTGGGGAATTACGAGGCTAACTATGTTGTGTTCAGTAATAACTAAATAGGCATCAATATTTTGTGTATTATTCTAAGAGAATTACTTTGCGCTCATTCACTCTGCTTCCATAGAATTAAAGTAAGTTCCTAATTTTTAATTACATAATTGTGAACAGCTAAGACTTTTTCTATCTTCCTTATATGAAAATGCAGTGTTCAGGTAGGAACTAAGAATCTGCATACCTACCAATTACAGCTAGATTAAAAAAGTTAGTTTGTTTTTTTGTAAACACAGTTCGTCAAATTATGACTGCAGGCAGTACTAATATACTTAAAAGGTAGCCCAGTATCTGGTTAACTGTTAACGTGCACTTCCACAGTTATTTTATCTTTCTTGCATATTACTAGTACACACTGTAATAACATAAATTTTCAACATCCTTGGGGGTTCAAATAGCCATCTAAAAGAGATTGTTAAAGCTCAACTGCCATCATCCTTGTAACATTGGCGTGACTGGTGTATTCTGTACCACGTGCTACAAATCTTGGTTATTAATGTTGATATGCTGCTGATAATGCATTGGTTGAGCCTTAACACTAAACTCAAATGCAACTACAGTGATGATTAAAGCAGAATAAGGCAAAAGAATATGAGGAAAGGTACAGTACAAAGAAGTAATGGAAAGTGGGACAGATGCTGACGAGGATATTGATGGCGTTGAACAGCAACCTCGTATGTAATAAGAAATTCAGTTTTACAGGAGAGTGAAATAAGCATTATTATTTTAGTTATCTCGTTAGCAAGTAAATAAAAAGCAATTATTATCACTATAAATTATTTCATTAATAAAATATTTCATGAAAACATACTGGAAAATAATTTTCAAGCCATAAATTAAATAAAATTTGTCAATGATGTTTTTACATGAACAAACTGACATATGAGGCTGCAGTTCAAAACCATCGATGGAAATGCAATGGTCAGAGTACCCATCTGGCCTGTAAAGGATTAATTCTTGCTTTACCTGTTTAACAGAGAAATAAAGTAATTGTCAAGGAAATTAAGATGGGGGAAACTGTAAAATCTTCCCCCCCCCCCTCCTCCCAATCAGTTTCTGAAATGATTGTTTTATGGAGACTTTTTTTGGCTTTCCTGTTATCCTCGGGATCACAAAATTTGACAGGAAAAATGCTAATTGTGTGTCTGAAAATCAGGAATTTTCACTTATGGGAAACTTGGGGCAACTGTGTAATTTTCTCTCTCTCTCTCTCTCTCTCTCTCTCTCTCTCTCTCTCTCTCTCTCTCTCTCTCCAGACATTCTGACTGGGAATGTACTCCAGCCCCACCACAGGAAACACCTACCCAATTCAAGGCAGGGCCACATATGAGACAACACATGTCATATACCAGCTGACATGTGTCCACTGTTCAGCCTTTTATGTTGGTATGACTACTAACAAATTGGCTGAGCGGATGAATGGTCACAGACCGTTTGCCTGGAGGACACCCAATATCCTGTGGCAGAACATGCCCTCCAGCGTAACTCCAAGGCCTTGGCACGTGTTACACAACATGTGCTATTTGGATACTACCAACGAACACCAGTCCTTCTGAGCTATGGAGGTGGGAACTTGCCCACCAACATATCCTCTCCTCCCGCCACCCCCCTGGCCTTAAATCTACGCTAACCCCTCCCCTTCCTCCATCTTCATTCTCTCTCTCTCTCTCTCTCTCTCTCTCTCTCTCTCTCTCTCTCTCTCTCTCTCTCTCTCTCTCTGTGTGTGTGTGTGTGTGTGTGTGTGTGTGTGTGTGTGTGTCCGTCCGTCCCTGTTAATCAAAAACGTTTTAGACAACCCCCTCCCCTCCTGCACCCCTCAGCATCATTCAGTTCATTCCTCTTCTCTTTACTACTTGATCTCTCCTCTTTGGTTACAAATTAATGAAATGCAGCAACCAGTTGCTTGTGGTTATTTGTTTTTAACTTTAACGATCGGTTTTGGGCTCTTGAGTGCCCTTCTTCTGGTCTATTTTTGTACTGTTGCTTAATGAATGTACATGCTAGTAGGGGAATCAACGCTAATTGCAGAGGTTATGCAATACAGAGGTTATATATATATCCTCTCTGGCTTGGCTCAGTGCTAACATGCAGTCTCTCAGACTTCCAAACTCCCCAACCACCACCTTCATGACCTAGGTCGTAATTACCTTTCCCTTCCGTTCCCATCCTTTTTTCTTCCCTTCTCTCCCACCTGAGGAAGGAAATGTGTTCCAAAAGCTTGTCTTTTTTGTCCCCCTTTTTTTCTTTTTTCTTGATTTGTGTAACTATCGGTGGTACAGCACAAAGGTAAGTACCGGCCATCCAATCTCTCTCTTTTGAAAAATAATTTATCATCTCTGATTTCATAATTAATCAAATGTACTAATGATCATTTTTATTGATATTTTCATCATCATCATCATCATCATCATTAGAGACCGATCATACCTTTCAGCTTTCAGTCTGGAGCATAGTAC
This sequence comes from Locusta migratoria, assembly GCA_026315105.1. Taxonomy (NCBI): domain Eukaryota; kingdom Metazoa; phylum Arthropoda; class Insecta; order Orthoptera; family Acrididae; genus Locusta; species Locusta migratoria. The sequence goes on along the minus strand of CM048749.1, from coordinate 372,447,786 downwards.
CTCTAATAAAATTCCTCCATGATCCCCTATTCAATGCTTCATTGATGCCTCGTCTGATGTTATGCGTTTTACTTCAAAATCATTCTTCACCGAATCTAAGTACTTTCTTCTTGGTCTACCTCGACTCCTCTTACCCTCCGCTGCCGAGCTCATGAGTCTCTTAGGTAGCCTTGCTTCTCCCATGCATGTAACATGACCCCCACCACCTCAGTCTCTGTTCGCTCTAACTGCTTCATCTATGGTGTTCATTCCCAGTTTTTCTTTGATTTCCTCATTATGGACACCCTCCTGCCATTGTTTCCATTTATTAGTACCTGCAATCCTTCTTGATACTTTCATATCTGTAACCTCTACCTTATGAATACGGTAACCTGTATCCACCCAACTTGCATTCCCATGCAACAAAGTTGCTCAAGGTATCCACAGGATTGACTAGCAGCTTTCGTGACCTGTCTAAAACTCTTGTTAATTCCTTCTTCCCTCCCTTTTCAAGATTGCTGATTAAGCTCCAAAATGGTATTCCTGCGGCTTGACCCAGAGTTTCTAGCTTATTTCCAGTCTTCCCATGATTTCTGCAATTATCCGTTTGGGTTTGTTTCTTTCTTGAACATAACTTCCTCTGTCTGCCTGATTTCTAGTATGGAGACATTTTTGAAATGCTTTCTTTTTCTTTTTACAGGCTGCCTTGACTGTGTTATTCGACCAAGCTGTCTGCTTCTTCTTGCCTTTACACACTATTGTTCCAAGACATTCTCTAGCTGCTTCCAGTAGTGTGTCCCTGTACCTTGACCATTCCTCTTCCAATGACTGTAAATTATTACATTCAACTAACTGGTACCTTTCCAAATTGTTGTTTCATATTTGTGACTAATTTCCTTGTCTTGAAGCTTCTCACTCTTATCCTTCTACACATAGACCTGACGTTCTGCTCTTTTGGCCTCACAAAACCAACTTTATTGCAGATTAAATAAAGATCAGTTTCGTCAAAGAACCCCCTGAAAACATGTGTGTCCTTGACTGTCTTCTTGGTCTGTTATTATATAGTTAATGAGAGATCTGGTTCCCCTTCCTTCCCAAGTATAGCGGTGAATGTCCTTATACTTAAAGGAGTAGTTTGTGATAACTAACTCCATACTGGAACAAAAATCCAAGAGCTGTTTTCTGTTCCTGTTGGCCTCCATATCCTCTCCAAACTTACCCATAACCTTCTCATAACCCTCTGTTCGATTTCCTATCCTGGTGTTGAAATCACCCATGAGTAAAACACTATCCTTATCCTTCACTCTAACAACTACATCACTAAGTGCATCTGTCCACCTCATCTTGATCTGTCCGTTCACAGGGTGAATATACTGCCACAATCCTAATTTTCTTGCTGGAAATGGCCAAATCTATCCACATCAGTCGTTCATTTACATACCTTATTGCAATTATGCTGGGTTCGATTGCTTTCCTGATGTAAAACCCTGTACCCCACTGTGCTCTTCCTACTTTGGCTCCTGACACGTAGACCTTGTATTCTCCAACTTAATCCTCTTTCTCTCCCCTTACTCCAACATCACTAACATCTAAAACATCTAACTCCATCTTACTTGAAGCCTCTGCCAGCTCTACCTTCTTCCCCGTGTAATCCCCATTGATATTAATAGCTCCCCATCTCATTCCAGATCGTTTGCCAAGTTGCATCAGAGGAGTCCCTGGTCTGTCAATTAGAGGTGGGACTCCATCACCTCCAAAGGTCCGAGGCATTTTTCTCTGATGGTTGCCAGCATGATATTGAAGTACCTGGGAAGTAGGTTGCTAACCTTACCTGCCCAGGGCTCCACTAGGTTTTACCCCTAATGGTTGAGGGACTAACAGGCGGATTTGGTAGTCTTTGCCGTCTGAGCACAAAGGTGGCCATGACTGAGAATATGTCCAAGATGACCAACCTTATTCCACACTAACTGGTATCCCAACTGTCAGGCCCACTTACTTGGTCACTCATACGTTGCCTGTGGTTCATGAACTAGGACATGACTATAGGAACCCACACCATGAACCATATTATCATGTATTCATTTTTTGAGAGACTCTTCAATTTCTTGCTTGTGTAAGCTTTTGTGTTACCTATTATCATTGATATCAAAATAGGGTCTGGTGGTCTTGGAGTAAAGTGCTTTACTGGAAACCAAAGGTTGGGCCATGGAATTTTTGAGTCTGCATTTTAACCCAGCCTTCACCTCTTGGCAGTGTGATGAATCGCTGGAAACAACACGTGGTTTGCATTCCACGTTATATTATAGGACCCCTTTCTACATTTAGTTGACTGGTGTAGGTGAGGGATATGTGCAGGTCACTGAAGTGGTTTTCAATTGAAATACTTTCACCAGGCCTCTGACCCACACGAAATTATTATTATGACTGCAATCAAAGTTAGAATTGTAGATATGGAGTTGATTGTTCATGTAGTGATGTAGTGATGTTTATTTCTGTAATTGTCTATAAAGCAGCAATGCACTTTTACAGGGATGAAAAATCTAATGCGAGACTTTCTCTGAATCGCTGGTTCTACGACGAGCGATGGTCCCGTAACAGATGTGTGACTTCAATGGATTGGTCTCCACAATTTCCAGAACTTCTTGTTGCAAGCTACCACAATAATGAAGATTCACCCAATGATCCAGATGGTGTTTGCCTCATATGGAACACCAAATTCAAGAAAAGGACTCCAGAATACATATTCCATTGTCAGTCTCCAGTAATGTCATCTATTTTTGCAAGGTAACTTTTAATTTGACAAGTTGTTAAAAATGATTGCAATAGAAATAGGCACATGCAGAGATGCCAACCATTACAAATCAATTGTAATAATTATGAATTTCCTCCATAAATTAAGACATTACGAATGACATACGGTAGCTAAAATTAAGATTTTTTCGAATTTTTGGTTGATTCATATGAATTACTCAAGAGGATGAAAAAGGGAAAATTATTGTTTACAATTTGAATTCTGAACATTATTTCTTTTCACATTTTTCATAAACAGGTTGTGTACTTGTATTTTTCTGTAGAATTTTGATTACGCCAAATGTAATTGTATACTCAATGACTTCAGTCATCAGTATGAAGTGGTGTATCTTGCGCAGTTTTTCTCTTTGCTTGTTACGTGATGACTGTTCTTATTCTATACAAAAACATGTTAATATATCCTCTAAAAATGGCCTGTTGAAGACAGGTTTCTTCTACATTCTGAAGTTGCTTATGTATCTTAGTGAAAGTTTAAGAACTTTTCATCTGTAGAATACAGTGTTTTATTGTCCTGGTCAGCCTCTGTTTAGTTCTTCCCGGTCTGTCTTTTAGGAAAGGTTCTAACAGGATGCGTGGACGTCTGTAACAGCTTTACAGATTAGTAAACAGAAATAAACAATACTCAACTTTTATACATAGGTCTGTCTCTTCTCTTCTTGTGTGATTGGCTGCAGGTCATCCACTGCCTTCTGCAGGATCGTTCTCGTGCATCTGGCATGTGGCTCTGACTTTACGCCACAACAATCAGTTTCCAAAGATTCTATCAGCAGAAGAAAAAGAATCTCTGGGAATTGAGTTCAGTCACCACCAGTTTGATGGATTCTCTTTTTAAAAGGATGAGAGGGCCGAAAGCATTTGGCATGAAATACCTAAACTCACTGATGCTTCAGGAATAAGAAAGTACCTGAGTAAGCTTATGATGGATATTCTTTTGGGGCCTGCAGTAATTTGTGGAGAGAGTTTTTAGTTTGGCGAGGAAGAATAAGATCGAGTGTAGAGTTAATATGAACACAGAACTGTTAAGTGCTCTGTTAGTGCAGAAGACGCATATGACGTCTCAATAAAAAGCATGTTACCACTGTACTTTTCAGCAAACGGGAACTGCTAGCAGCTAAGAGGAACTAAAGTATTCATTTCCAAAAAAATGAACTTCCTGCTTAACATATGTAGTGCCGATCTGAGATAATAATTTAGTGCTATTATGAACAAGGAACTGTTAAGCGCTCTGTTAATGGAGAAGTTAAAAGATAAACAATATGCATTTTTACAGTGCCCTTTCAGCAAATAGGAGCAATTAAATGGCAACTGCAGTTTTCAGTTAAAAAAATGCTTCTTGAACTTCTACTTCATTTATTTAGCGATTTTCTGTAATTTCATATTTAGCGATGCCGATGCATAATATCCCCTCCCCGCTGACAGCACTGCCCGGCCCAACTTGACCATTACTAATTGGTTTTTTCAAAAGTTGGCACCTCTGCACATTTAACTGACAGTGGAGCTACTTGATTCTTTTAAACAATTGATACTGTATAAGTGTTTTAGATATCCTGCAGGTGAAGTGCACTGTGGTTAAAATTATTATTTGTGATCTCGCTAAGGTATGTAAATAGATGCTTGTGATGTTGTTGTTGGGACTGCTGTAAAACTGCCTCGAGGAAAAATATTGTTTGATAAGTGTTATGTTCTTACAATTTCCATAAAAAAATTCTCAAGATGTGTGTTATAAAAGTAAGTATCATCTTAGCACTGTTGTTAAAAATCTTCACTGTATCATTTCAAATTGAAGTTGTGCCTGCGATCACAATTTGGAAGGCACTATCTGTTAGAATATCTGAATCGCTTTTTGCTTTATTGCCTCAAATATGTTAACCTGCCTGCCACATAGTTCTACTGCTTTGTGGTTTCTGTTGTGTGTTCCTGTCTACTAAAATTGGATAAGTGCTCGGAGTGGTGAGCAATGCTAAATTTTCTTTGTGCAATTTGAAAATAGTGCTTAAACACCCCATTTAATGCAGTCTACACTACCCAAGCTGCATTCTACTAACATGCGGGGGAAAATATTCCCTTCTACACAATGATGCGGTATGCAAAAAATATAGGTAGCTGTAAAAGTGGAGAACTAACTGGCAAGCTAAAATTATTTTTGACTTCTATCCGTGCTCGTAACTCAGGATCTACATGTAAGTATTACTGTTTTTTTTTTTTTTTTTTTTTTTTAAATGATACTGTTTGTATACTACTTTATTGCATATATGTTTATCTTCTCTGTGGTCTATTTGCTACAGTGATCACTTTAAAGGCACAAATAAATTGCTGTTTTAATCTATTTACAAACACGATTAACTTTTTTTCCTGTGTTTGATTCCAGATTCCACCCTAATCTCATTCTCGGGGGCACATATTCTGGGCAAATTGTGCTGTGGGACAATCGTGTGCAGAAGAGGACACCAATTCAGCGAACACCGTTGTCTTCAGCAGCTCATACAGTGAGTGAGATTTTGAGTTATGCGACTATGTGAAATTATTGTCTAGTGTGATGCAATTTCTAGGAAAAAAAAAAATGGAATAAAAAATGTCGAAACTTTTTGGGCTCAATTTAAAATGCTGCAAATGCATTAAAATTTCTTAAATAATCGGCGTTTATTTTTTGTTTCTAGCATCCTGTATATTGTTTGAGTGTAGTAGGCACACAAAATGCCCACAATCTCATTAGTGTGTCTACCGATGGACGATTGTGTTCTTGGAGTCTCGACATGCTGTCAAAGCCACAAGAAACTCTGGAATTACATCATAAGCAAGGAAAACCAGTTGCAGCTACCTGCCTCGCATTCCCACACGGTGACGTCAACAACTTTGTTGTTGGCAGTGAAGAAGGAGCAGTATATTCAGGTGAGTTACATCAGTATTATATTTACTAATAGGTCCAGGAAGTAATACATTTGATTTAATTGAAAGAGTAAGGTTGCAGATTGTATTACATTTCTTGTCTCTGTTCTTAGGCATATCAAAGTGCTTCTGTCAACTGTTAAAGCCCCAAACCAATAATGTCACTGAAACTATTTGAAGGTAATTTGTTGTCTGTGTGACAATACACTGGCTTGTAGCAGGAAGAGAAAGGTATCTGAGAGGCAAGACTGAAGTAGATGGCAGTCAGACTAAGAAACTCAAACCTGTGATATTTCATTCATTTTTGTAACACAGCTGATCTCTGCTTACGACAGGTCTGGAGCCCTGCCTTCTTCTTTCCCCCAGCATAACTCTCTTGATAAAACACCAATAATGCCAGTATCCTGTGTGTTCCCATGGGCAGCATTGCAGTGTTTTCTCTCCTACCTACTCTGCACTTTCTCTGTACCACCACTACAACCCCAGCCGAAATTTCTGCTCACCCTAGTGGGGCTCCAGCATCCAGAGGCAACATTGACCATGTGTGTATTACTTGTTGTTGTTGTTGTTGTTGTCTTCAGCCCACAGACTGGTTTGGTGTAGCTCTCCACGCTACCCTGTCCTGTGCAGGCCTCATCATTTGAGAATACAAACGGCACCCTACATCATTTTGAATCTGTTTACTGTATTCGTCCCTCGGTCTTCCTCCAAGATTTTTACACCACACACTTCCTTCTAATGCTATGTGGACAATTCCTTGATGTCTCAAAATATGTCCCACCAATCTATTCCTCCTCTTAGTTAGGATACACCAGAAACTTATTTTTTTCCCAAATTCTGTTGAGCACCTTATGTTACGTGATCTAACTATTTAATCATCATCATTTGTGTGTACCACCACTTTTAAAAAGCTTCTATAATATTTTTTCTGAACTCCTTATTGCACGTTTCACTCCCATACAATGCTACATTCCAGACAAATGCTTTCAGAAAGGACTTTCTAACATTTAAATTAATATTGGTTGTTAACAAGTTTCGCTTCTTTAGAAATGCTCTTCTTCCCATAGCCATTCTGCATTTTATATCTTCTTTACTTCGGCCATCAAAAGTTATTTTGCTACCCAAATAACAAAACTCGTCTACTACTTTTATTGTCTCATTACCTAATGTAATTACTTCAGCATCCCTTGATTTTCTGACATTACATTCTATTACTCTCGTTTTACTCTTGTTAATGTTCGTCTTATATCTTCCTTTCAAGACACTGTCCATTCCATTCAATTGCTCTTCCAGATCTCTTGCAGTCTCTGACAAAATTACTGTGTCATTGGCAAACCACAATGTTTTTATTTCTTCCCCTTAACCTTTAATTCCCTCTCCAGATTTCTCCTTGCATTCTTTTACTGCTTGTTAAATGTACAGATTAAACAACATTGGGGAAAGGTTACGCTCCTTTCTTACTTCCTTCCCAACCTCTGTGTCCCTTTGTTGGCCTTCAACTCTAATAACCACTCTATGGTTTTTGTATAGTTTGTATATAACTCTTTGCTCCTTATATTTTACCCCTGCTACTTCCTGAATTTGGAAGTGTGCATTCCGGTCAGCATGGTCAAAAGCTTTCTCCAAATCTACAAACATTAGAAACGTAGGTTTGCCCTTCCTTAGCCTATCTTCTAAGATAAGTCTTAATGTGAGTATTGCCTCCCATGTTCCTATATTTCTCCTAAATCCAAACTGATCTTCCATGAGGTTGGATTCTAAAAGTTTTCCATTCGTCTGTAAATAATTCGTGTTAGTATTTTGCAACCATGACTTATTAAACTGATAGTTCTGTAATTTTCACATTTGTCTGCACTAGCTTTCTTTGGAATTGGAATCACTATATTCTTCTTGAAGTCAGGGGGTATTTCCCCTTTCTCATACATCTTGCACACCACGTAAAAGAATGTTTTCATGACTGGCTCTTTCAACAATATCAGCAGTTCAGGTGGTATATCATCTACTCCAGGGGCCTCATTTTGACCAATATCCTTCAGCGTACTGTCAAATTCTTCTCGCAGTATCCTATTTCCTAACTCATCTTCCTCCACTCTGTCTTCCATTTCTAGAATACTGCCTTCAAGTTTATTTTCTTTGTATAGGCCCTCTATATATTCCTTCCACAGTTCAGCTTTCCCCTATTTGCTTAGTACTGGTTTTCTGTCTGAGTTCTTGATATTCATACAGCTGCTTTTCTTGTATCCAAAAGTCTCTCTTATTTTCCTGTAGACGGAATCAATCTTTCCCCTATTTATACATTCTTCTACGGTTCTGCATTTGTCCTCCAGCTAATTCTGCTTAGCCAGTCTGCACGTGCTGTCAATCTTGTTTTTCAGACATTTGTACTCCCTTTTGCCCAATTCACTTGTTGAATTTTTATATATTATCTGCTCTAATCAATTAAGTTCAGTATATCCTGTGTTACCCAGGGATATTAGGCCTTGTCCTTCTGCCTATATGGTTCTCTGCTGCCTTCTCTACCCTATCTCTCAGAGCTACCCCCCCTCCCCCGTTTCAGCCAATCCTTGCCTAATGCTCCCTCTGAAACTCTCAAACACCTCTGGTTCCTTCACTTTGTCCAGATTCCATCTCCTAACCTTTCTACCTTTATGCAGTCTCTTAAGTTATAATCTGCAGTTCATAATCAATAAGTTATGGTCAGTCTAAATCTGCCTCTGGATATATCCTACAGTTTAAAATCTGGTTTCTAAATCTATTCCTTACCATTTTAAAGTCAATCTGGTATCTTCCAGTGTCTCCTGGTCTCTTTCAATTATACAACCTTCTTTCATGATGATCAAACCAAGTGTTGGTGATCATGAAATTGTGCTCTGCGCAAAATTCTACCAAGCGATCTCCTCTTTCATTCCTTTTTCACAGTCCATATTTGCCTACTACATTTCTTTCTCTTGCCTTTCCTACTACCTACTTCACAATGAAGTTTTCATCTCCCTTAACTTTCTGAATGATTTCTTTTATCTCCTTATACATTTCTTCGATATCCTCAGCGTCGGCCGTGCTAGTTGGCATATAAACTTACAAAACCAACATCGACTACAGTAGTGTAACTGTCCTTGCTATGATAATGCGTTCACTATGCTGTTCGTAGTAACTTATTCCTATTCCTATTTTCTTATTCATTATCAGACCTACTCCTGCATTACCACCAACTGATTTTGTAGTTATAACCCTGTAATCACCTGACCAGAAGCCCTGTTCATTCTGCCACCAAACTTCACTAACCCCAACAATATCTAGCTTTAACCTATCCATTTCTTTTTCAAATTTTCTAACTTACATACGTGATTGTTAGAACATTCCACACTCCGACCCGTAGAATGCCTGTTTTGTTTTCATGATGATGACATCCTTCTGAGTAGTCCCCGCCTGGAGATCCGAATGGGGGACTATTTTACCTCCGGAATATTTTGCCCAAGAAGACGCCATCATCGTAAAGTCATACTGTAGAGCTGCATGTCCTCGGGAGAAGTAACAGCTGTAGTTTCTTCTTGCTTACTGCCGTTCGCAGTAACTGCATTTCAAAGCCATGTTAGCTGATGTTAAAAGGCCAGATCAGTCAATCATCCAGACTGTTGCCCCGCTAACTACTGAAGAGGCTGCTGCCCCTCTTCAGGAACCACACATTTGTCTGGCCTCTCCATAGATACCCATCCATTGTGGTGCACGTACAGTATGGCTATCTGCATCACTGAGGCATTCAAGCCACCCCACCTCGGCAATGTCTGCGGTTCATAGGGGTATTACTTATGCAATTAGAAATATGTGTATTTATGCTTGAACTGATGATAGACTGTTTGGTAGTTAGAAATATCCAGCTGAAAACTTCCAAATGGGCATATATATCTACAAATGTCTCCCCTGGTGTGTTCGCACGCGCGCGCGGTGTGTGTGTGTGTGTGTGTGTGTGTGTGTGTGTGTTTACCTATCCTTTTCCCCCAAAGGTAAGTCTTTCCTCTCCCGGGATTGGAATGACTCGTCACCCGCTTCTTTAAACCCACATCCTTTTGTTTTCCCTCTCCTTCCCTGCTCTTTGTCTGAAGAAGCAACAGATGGTTGCGAAAGCTTGAATCTTTGTGTGTGTGGGTTTCTTCTTCTTTTTTTTTTTTTTTTATTTGTGTTACTGTGCTTGTCAATGAGCCTGTACTTTCAGTAAATTAAACAATCTTTATTTTTTTATACACATGTTTCCCATTTTCCCACCAGGAGAGTCAACAAACACATATACACACACAAAAATCCGAGTTTTCGCAACCTAGGGTAGCTTCATCGGAAAGAGCTGGGAAGGAGAGGGAAAAGGAAAGAATGAGGGTTTTAAGGGAGTGGGTAAGGAGCCATTCGAATCCCGGGAGAGGAAATAATTACCTTGAGGAAAAAGGATAGGTAAACAAACAAACACACACCCACACACATATACACGCACACAGCTCAGGGCAGACATATGCAAAATGCAAAGCGGTTGGACAGAGAAGCCAGTTGAGGCAGAGGCTCTGTTCAGAGATTGTAGGCAAAGATGTTGTAGAATGTTGGGCAGGAATTTCAAACTAACGAAGGTTGAGACCTGGTGGGTAATGGGAAGGGAGAAGGTGTTGAAGGGCAAGTTCCCTACAATCTCTGGACAGAGCCTCTGTCTCGACTGGCATCTGTCCAACCGCTTTGCATTTTTCATATGTCTGCCCTAGTGTGTGTGTGTGTGTGTGTGTGTGTGTGTGTGTTAGCTAACTTCTTAATTCTTTGGTTTCCACCTTCCTTTTCTTCCCCCAAGGTAAGTCTTTCCTCTTCCGGGATTGGAACGGCTCCTTACCCCCTTTCTTAAAACCCTCGTCATTTCCTTTTCCCCTCTCCTCCCTTCTGTCTGAAGAAGCAACTGGGTTGTGAAAGCTTGTGTGTGTGTGTGTGTGTGTGTGTGTGTGTGTGTGTTCATTTATTTATTTGTGATGCTGTCACACCTGTGCTCCTTCGCCTGGTGAGTAATCTTCGTCTATTTTTTATATATAATTTTTCCTGCTAGGCATTTTTTGTCTTGATATTCACAACATATACTTATTCCCATACAGACCTCGCGATATGCACTCCTCAGCTTGCCCGTCGGTTTGAGTGGTATGCGCCTTCTGACATGTACTCGAGTGACCCTTTTCCTTGTGTCATCCACATCCTGCATCATTCCCCATCTCCTTGTCCCACCAGTTGGAACATCTCTAAAGCCGACTGGGGGCTTTATTCTTCCATAACTGTTTTTCACGATCAGAATTTTTCCAGTTGTGACAGTCAGGTTGAATACCTAACAGAGGTCATACTCACAGCTGCGGAACATTCCATATCTTGTACATCCTCTTCTCCACGTCGCGCCCCGGTCCCTTGGTGGACTGCAGCCTGCCGCGACGCTCTTAGAGCCCAGCTCCGTCCTTTACGCACCTTCCGCCGCCTCCATACGTTGCAGAACAGTATCAATTATAAACAACTGTGAACGCAATGTCACCATGTTATAAAGACAGCAAAAAAGCTTGCTGGACTGCTTTTACCAGTTCTTTTAACTGCTTTACTCCCTCCACGGCTGTCTGGGGTGACCTACGCCGTTTATTCGTCATCAAGGTCCACTCCCCGATTTCTGGCCTGACTGCCGAGAACGCAGTCCTTGTGGACCCCACTGATGTTTCCAACGCATTGGGCCATTCCTTTGCGGAGGTTTTGAGCTCTGCCCATTACCACCCTGCCTGTCCCAATCTTCTGATCCTGGGCATGATTCCATCCATATTGAGATGCTGAAGAACCTGCCTTTCAGCCGACGTTTCCGGATCCCTTTTTGTAGATGATTTTGCAATTTATTGCAGCTCCCAGCAGACATGTCTCTTTGAGCGTTGTCTTCAACACTGTCTTGACCGCTTATATTCCTGAAGCATTGCGAACGGCTTCCGCTTCTCCACTGAGAAAACGGTGTGTATAAACTTCTGAAGATACAAGGAATTTCTTCCACCATCTGTACGTCTCTGCCCCGTTGCTCTCCCATTCGTGGGGACAACAAAATTCTTGGGGCTAATGTTGGATCAGAAACTTTGCTGGTCCACACGTGTCCTACCTGGCTGCCCGTTGTGCCCAATCCCTTGATGTTCTTCGTGTCCTCAGTGGCACATGTGGAGTGGATCGTACCGTCCTGCTTCACCTTTACCAGGCCATTGTTCAGTCGAAGCTGAACTACAGAAGCCTTGTATACTCGTCTGCACGGCCATCACTTCTCCGCCATCTCAACTCTATTCACCATCAAGAATTACGCCTAGTGACCGGTGAATTTTATACTAGCCCTGTTGAAAGTCTTTATGCCAAAGCTGCTGTATTACCCTTGACCACTCGGCGTGACATATTCGTGTGTCGGTACGCATGCCGACTGTGGTCGATGTCCAAACATCCATCTTATCGATTATTTTTTGATAACTCACTCGATCGCCAATATCAGTTGTCTGCAATAGCCTTGCTTCCACCTGGAGTTCGATTTTGCCGTCTGCTTCAGCGGCTCGATTTTACCCTTCCTTCTTCCTTTAGGTTGAGCAAGAGCCCATTGCCACCGTGGCATCAGGCCCAGGTTCACACTCACCTTGAACTTTGTTTGCTCCCCAAGGAGAGCACTCTGGATTTGGTATATCGCTCGAGGCTTGTCGAACTCCGTTCACGGCTCGATAATGCCATATTTATCTACACTGACGGTGTCGGATCTGCCTTTGTCGTCAGGGACAACCTGTTATGCCATCTGTTCTGACTCCCTTAGTGCCCTGAAGAGTCTTAAGGACCCCTTCTCAACCCATTCTGCCGTGTATCGAACCAACGCTCAGTTTCTAGCAGACAACGGCTGTCACATTTGTTTTCTGTGGGTCCCTGGCCATGTGGGTGTGCCCGGGAATGAGACCGCCGACATTGCAGTCAAGGCAGCAGCTCTTTTGCCTCGCATGGCTACTTTTTGCGTCCTATCAGACGATGTTCAACGGGCTCTTCGCCCGTGTATTGTGTCATCCTGGCACAGTTCATGGTTCTCACTCCATGACAATATATTGAGAACCGTAAAACTGATCCCGACTGCTTGGAGGACCTCCTCATGCCCCTCTCGGCAAGACGTGGTCATCCTGGCCCGGTTGCAGATCGGTCACTGCCGATTGAGCCACCGTCATTTGCTGACCGCTGACCCTGCACCGCTGTGCTCCTGTGGTGAATTGCTGATGGTACTACATGCTTTACTGTCTTGTCCCAATTTTAATCATCTCCGTGTAGCCCTTAACATGCCGTCTACTCTGGAGGAACTTTTAGCTGATGACACAAGAGCTGTTTCTTGAGTTTGATGTTTTATCAACATGACCAATTTGTCATAGGATATTTAACCCTTCTAATTGTATTTATCTCTCATTTTTAGCTTTCCCTTGATATTCTGTCAGATATAAATTTTTTCGGGATCTTGTGAATGTCTGTTCTGATCTGGGCGCTAATGACCTGAGAAGTTGTGCGCCCTAAAAAAAAAAAAATAAATAAAAATAAAAAAAAATTAAAAAAAATTAAAAAAAAATAAACTCCTGCCAACCACGCTGGTGTAAATAAGTGCTTCCCACCAGATCTCTCACGATTTCCCCCTCCAGCAGAAGTTTGTGATATTACTGTTAATCCGGAGGTCACCACTGTAACATGGGTTTGTAACTTTTGTGGACATTCAGGCCTCATCCCTATGGAAAAATGTGGGGGATGGGGGAGACATTGTGTTCTTACTCGATAATGTGCACATGCAGTTTCACAGTTTATAAGTATTTAGTGTATAAGTTTGGTGCATCATTACATCATTATTAATGTGTGTGTGTGTGTGTGTGTGTGTTTGTTGCCGATCCTTCGAAGGTTGGCCTTTGTGATGGAATTGTCCATCCTACACACTAACGACCCTAATGATATACAGTTTGAGTATTTGGTACTGAGTAATAAAGAAATTTTATCTAAATGACAATGTAACAAATATTCTTATCCTTCATAAATTTCGCAACTACTTGCTTGCATAAGGTTTGATTTAGATTTTTGTTTAATGTTAGTGCTCTGTAAATGCTGGTAATTAGAAGGTCACATTGTACAATATTTAATAATGGAAAGTCCAGGTTGGAATTAATAAGATAGTGAAGACAGTTTACAACTCACCGCAAAGACGTGGCGACGAGCTGCGACAGGCACATACAAAAGACACACACATACAACACATTCAGCTATCGGCCATGGCCTTCTTCAGAAAATAGAGCACTAACGCAATCACACAGGCACACAACACAGTCATACAACCATCATTGTACAATATTTTAAATTGTACAATATTTTAAATAAATTATTGGAAGATTTATTACTCGTGTGTTTTTGTATTTGTATGCTTCATTTTTTATTATTATTATTATTTTTTTATATATATATTGATACAAGTTGTATCTAGATTATGGGTAAATTAGGTTAGTATTATATCTGTTGAAATAACAAGCAGATTACTAATTAGTTGATACGAGACATTTTACTATCTTGTTGTTATTCTAGCATGTCGACACGGCAGTAAGGCTGGGGTTACGGAATCTTACGAGGGTCATCAAGGACCGGTTACAGGAATCTCCACTCACTCAGTTCAAGGAGGCATAGATTTCTCTCATCTATTTCTGACTTCATCTTTTGACTGGACTGTTAAACTGTGGAGCCAGCAAGCTACAGAAGGAAAGGAAGGAAAGGACCGAAGACCATTGTATTCTTTTGAAGACAATGGTGATTATGTGTATGATGTTGCATGGTCACCTATACATCCAGCACTGTTTGCTACTGCTGATGGTACTGGTCGGTTGGACCTTTGGAATCTCAATCAGGACACTGAGGTAAGTGTAGTGCTGCCACTTCTGGAACTGTAAACTGTTTGTACATATTGTTTTTTGGATACAAACCTAGTGACCTCTAACCCTGTGGACCTGCCCTGCTAGCAGAGATCATTGTCAGTATGATCTCAGAAATGAGTATGTAACAAAGGATTAGAGCTTTGTAAATATGATAATAAAAAGAGGTGAATTAGATATAAATTATTTTAGAAGTAGAGGTAATAACTCGTCAAATAATTGAAGCACGGATTTGTCGACAGGCACTTGAATTAGACTGATGACATTGCCAGTTTTTGGATGAATCCTTCTTTAGAGGTATATAGTATATGCAAGCACACATTCATACATGATACATAGAGACATAGCTGTTTGAACCTCTCAGGGGCTCAGTATTAATTTTCTGAGTACGGGCTTGGCGAACCTGGGGGTCCCGAGCTGTGGACTGGGTTGCGCCAACAGTCTGCGGCACCGTAAGCTTTGTGCATGTTTTAACGACTACCATACGGTATGACTATGGAACATCATACATTTCAGAGACCAGGGATCTTGGCTTAATTACCTGAGTCGTGAGGATGGTACAAACCTCTATTAAAAAAAAAAAAAAAAAAAACCTCAATCTCAAGGTGTGCTACTTCCCGAGGAGGTGCATTGCTGTCGAGGTCGAACAGTCGCGAGCGAGCAACCTCTGGGGAACCTGCCGCACCTCAGTTGTATAACGCTTACCCGGGCATGCGGAGCTCCGTCTGGGTCGACGACGATGAAATGAGCAATTAACAGTGTCAGGGCACACAAAAATGTCGTCTATTAAGAGAGGAAGTGAGTACAATCCTGCACAGTATAAACCCCAATCATTCCCTTCCCTGGCCACGGCATGGGAGGAACATAGGGCCCACAATCGATCTGAGCCATATTCACCGCAGTACTTGGTATTCGCGCAAGCCGATCGGGAAATCTTTCTCACCCACAAAGCCGCAGTACTTTGTTGAAAATCTTGAAGACAAGTTCGGCAAGATGGCGACTTTCTCCAACATGAGAAGCGGGGCAGTATTAATACAGATGGAATCCCCTGTCCAGTCGAAGGCACTGCTTACCTGTGACAAGCTGGGTGATGTTCCAGTCTGTGTCATGCCCCAGAAGATGCTCAACATGGTCCAAGGTCTCATTTACCGCCGGGATCTCCTGTCAGTGTCAGATGATGAGCTGTGCGCAAACCTAGAATGAAGATGAATTTACTTTATCAGGCGCGTCTATAGAAGAACTAAAAATCGTAGGGTTCCCACCGGTGCTTTTATTCTGATCTTTAGAGTCAAAGTCATGATATGCTGGTGTGATGTCAAACTGTATATCCCTCTCCCTATGAGGTGCTTCAGGTGCTGGAAGTTCGAGCATATGTCGTCCCGATGTACTTCCAGCCCCATGGGCAGGGAATGCAGGCGTCCATCCCATCTGGACACTCATTGCACCCAACCTCCCATCTGTGTGAACTACCAGCAGCTACATCCACCTTGCTCGCCAGATTGCTCTCATTTGCACAAGGAACGTAAGATCATGAAGATAAAGACCTTGGACTGACTCACTTAGACAGAGGCAAGAAGAAAGTATGAGCGGCTACACCCTGTTCGTTTGTATTCTTCTTTCGCTGCTGCTGCTGCTGCTGCTACTGTGTTGTCCTCACTCTCATTGGGTACAACACCTCTCAGTGTACCGCCATCTTCCACTGCCCCTTCAATGGCACTGACCGAGCGAGATGGTATAGTTGTAACGCGCTGGACTTGCATTCGGGAGGATGGTGGTTCAAATCCACCTCCGACCGTCCAGATTTAGGTGTTCCGTGATTTTCCTAAAACACTCCAGGCAAATAACAGGATAGTTCCTTTCAAAAGGGCAGGAAAAGAGAAAGGAAGGATTGGAAAAGGGAAGGATGCGGGTTTTAAGGGAGTGGAAGAGGAGTCATTCCAATCCTGAGAGGGGAAGGACTTAACACCTTAGGTGAGAAAAGGAAAGGTATACACACACACACACACACACACACACACACACACACACACAAACTGAGCTTTCACAACCTTAGGTTGATTCTTTAGAAAGAGCAGGGAAGGAGAGGGAAAAGGAAATGAGGGTTTTAAGGGAGTGGGTAAGGAGTCATTCCAATGCCGGGAGAGGAAAGACTAACCTTGAGAGGGAAAAAGGAAAGCTAAACAAACGCGCCCACCGAGGCAGACATAAATGTCCGTGTGAAGCAGATGGGGAAGGAGGAGGTGAGGTTTTGAGAGGAGGAGGATAAGAGACCCTGGCACTGAGTCCAGATAATGAAAATACTGTCATTAAACCTGAACCATAGCAGAGGTTTGGAGTTTTGGAATCCTAGGAAGGCTTCCTCCTGACGGCCCATAAACAGGTTGGTATAGAGGGTGCCATCAGGGTGCCCATGGCTCAAAGTAGTTGTTTCTTAGGATAAGATTGGTGAAGGTTATGAGGAATAAAGTATTGGGCTTGAATTCAGAAGGATGTTCGGAGAGGTAGTTTTAGAGAGTAGTGAGAACATAGCCATGTGGGATGTTGGTGTATAGGGAGGTGGCATCCACTGTGATAAGTAAGGATCCAGGTGGTAAAGAGGTAGGGCTGGTGGTGAGTCGCTGAAGGAAGTGGTTGGTATCCTTGATTTGGGAGGATAGATTTTGGACAAGTGGATGTAGGTGTTGGTCAATGATGGCTGAAATTCTTTCAGTAGGAGCACAGAAACCAGTCCACGATTATTTGGATTGTAGGTTTTGGGGAGCACATAAAATGTGGGTGTGCAGAGTACTGTTTCTTCTGTCAAAAGGTTTGAGTTTTTGTGGAGGAACTTGGCAAATGATCGTGATGCCAAGTTCGACATGAGAAATTTTCTTCATGCTTTTCCTCTTCCTACAGGTGCCCACAGCCAGCATTACGGTGGATGGGAATCCTGCCCTCAATCGGGTTTCCTGGACTCCATCTGGTCTGCATGTAACTGTTGGTGATGATATGGGGAAAATTTGGGTTTTTGATGTTGGTGAGGTAGGTGTTTTGGCTATAATATTTATTATTATTATTATTATTATTGTTGTTGTTGTTGTTGTTACTGTTGTTGTTATTACTGAAGTCAGTCTTGATTGCAAAAAAATTGTTGTTTTGGCTACTAGTTTTGATTGATAAGCGTGCTATGCCTATTTTCATTCACTGCTTTCTTATGGGATCATATTCTGGAGCAATTCAACATTGAGTAAAAAAGTATTAATTTCACAAAAGCATGTAATCAGAATAATTGCTGGAGCCCAGACATTTATCTGAAAACCGTGATTTTAATCCTACAGACTTTGCTTAGGCAAGTATACAAACATCAGCAGTAAAACTGAACCATGCTTCTAATCATTTGCCAGAGAACACTGTGCAATTTAGAATGAAACCTCACCACATAACATAAATGACCATTTGCAATAAACAAGACTCCAATTACAGTCTACTGGCCTGAAAGATGCACGTGGTAACCTTAGATAGATTAAACTAATAGGCCCCCTTTGGTTTGTTTGTTTTCTTTTAAGAAAAAACATGTATAGCACAGCTTAAATTTGGAAATTTTCACAATAAAAATACATTTAAAAAAACTTTGGCCAAAACTAGACTATTAAAAGGCAGTAACACTAGATATATTAAGGTACCCCTTTGGGTTAATATACAATTATATGTAAACCGTCAACAGAGAGAAGGCTAAGACCTTAACTCAACGAGTTACAGTAAATATCAGCTGGTGCTCAAAAGAAGGAAAGGCAATAACTCTAGATAAATTATTAATAATGCCCTTTTCGGATGCTATTTAGGCAATTTCCTTTCACAGACATATGGCTCAAGTCGAGTTTGAAACTTCACAATAAAGACACCATTTTGTACAATACATTGGCCTAACAAGATGATGAAAATAATAGACAATATACAAGCATCAATGTCAACAGTGTAATTGAACAGTGCCCTTTAAATACCAGCCAGAGCACATTGTGCACATCAGGTAAAGCTTCTGCTAAGAGTTTGCTAAACAGTGGTAAAACAATCTCTAAATCAATAATCATAACATATGAGCACCTTTATAGGGAGAGGGCCGCCATGGCTGACATAGGGGAGGAAGCGAAAAACAGTTAAAACCAAACTTCCTCAAAGGACATATGCTAGCGTCACTGCCATATGTATGGATAGTCAGCAGATCACTCAGAAAAGACACATACAGAAGGCTGCAAACTACAACTCGCCGACGGCAGCGACGACGATGAGAGGAAAAGGGGCCAAACCCTAAGTTCCAACTACACCTGAGAGTGCCAACCAAGCCGCAGAAGGGCAAAATGCCAAATTCCCTCATTTCCCTCAATATACCAATTCAAGATTGTCCTCGCGTGGGAGGCGAGATATTTCAAAACATGTAACTAACACAACAGTGAAGTCAAACTTGACTCCGAAGCAGAAAACAGACACAACGCCAGACACAACGCCAGACACAACGCCAGACACAACGCCAGACACAACGCCAGACACAACGCCAGACACAACGCCAGACACAACGCCAGACACAACGCCAGCTCGACATTCATGCCTGAGCGGAGAACGTTCACGGACCCGGCCCAAGCGTCCGCATCGACTGTCACAGACCCACTCACCTGGCCATTATGTCCCTGCGGCCAACGGAAACACTAACGGAGGTTACACCACAGTTAGGAGGAGAAACAAACACAAATCTGGGCACGGATTTCAAACAGAGTGAGCCCACGGCTCAGGACCTAGGGATCTTCACAGAACCTTTACAATATATGTATTCACTCTTGAAATTTGTTATTAAAAACAAATAAAAAAATAAACCTTAAAATATTGAGTGTCATGTATATACACTTTTTATTAAACTAACACATTCCACATTATTGCAAAATGTTGTATTTATGATCTATGGAACAAGTATTTAATCGTAGAGCTGAAGCATTGAATTAAAATTTGTGGTGCGGCCGGGAATCGAACCCGGACCTCCATGCTTACTAGGCAGACGTCTTAACCGTTAGACTACCACACCACTAACGATTAAGGCGCCTCGGAATAGTCTATGTACGATTTCCCTCCACAACACAAACTTTAATTCAGCTTCTTTGTTCCAAAGATAATTGCCACTACTGCCAAGGCTCTCCATGCAGCGGAATAGCACCTCAGCAATGGACATGGTGGAACAATCCTGTTATGGTGATATCAATTAAATACAATGAAAGAATCCCTGAGACGGATTTTCGTCTCATATATGTCAAAGACATTATTGATAGAGCCCCCGGCCGCACCAGATGCCAGTGTTCTACACAAGCTGCACGTACAAAATAACCTGCCAGATGACAAAATTACAATACACACAATTCTACGAAACACTACCTCCACGTGTCAACCGTTTTATCTTCATTTTTTCAGAATGTACAAGCATATGGTTCGTAGAATCTCCGATGCTGCTCATGATTCTTCCGAAGAGATTCGTCTTCAGCAACGGAATAATATTGTTAAGCTTCAGTCGCTTACATACAATCAATTGTGTTCTCCGCGTTTCTATAATTCTCATCGTCACAGCTGGTAATGGCTAAATTAGTTGATGAACGCAGGCCCTTTGAACCGTCGACACAGTTTTGTTTCCATTCTGCAATCTACAGCTTGGATGTTTAAATGTGGGATTCATCAAATGTGTTTGGTGTACGAAAGTAATTTGCTTCACACACTTCTTTGTACTCAACCACTATTGTGAAACCTTCATTCCTGAATGATAGTCTGTGTCTGTGTTCATACCTGAACTTTATGGACTTATTACTTTCATAATTACACTTACTGTTTTTAACAGTACTATTAGTTTTGTTATTGTTATTACTATTAATACAGCTGTATGTGTGATACAGTTTTATTCATATGTTCTGATTATGTTTGTTTATTCTGTGAAACTACGAATAAACCCTATATTTGCTACTTTCAAACAAAATGAAGCAAGAGTAAACTGCCAATAACACATTGCTACAAAATCGAAACAGTCCTTTTACATATGAGGAACACGTTGCCCCTTTCTACAATTCCCAACATACTGTAGTTTAAAGAATGAAAAAAATATTAAGGCCTAGGTGGGGCTTGAACCCAGGACCCTCTACACGACAATCTAATGCTTTACCAACTAATCCACGGAGGCGGGACATGATGAAGCATCACAGATACGCTTTTCCTCTACTCCGTAGGTTAGTTGTTACTTATAATAATAATAATAATAATAATAATAATAATAATAATAATAGTTTATGCACGTTCCACTGGACGGCAGCACAAATCATGAATTATATAGAAGTTTAGGCTGATACTCTATTGATATACAACATTTGGTCTGGATCTGAGCATCTGACATCTGAAGGTTTGGGTGTAAGAAGTTTAGTTTTCCATCTGCTTCTGTTTCAATAGTGAACTGTATTTGTGGGTGTATGGTGATTATCATTTTGAAGATCTTTTATACGGGAGTGTGGTTCATCTATCAGGCATATTATATCATCCACATATCTATAACAATATTTTATGTTGTACTGTTTTGGTTTGACAATTTTGTCAAATATTTGGTTTTATATGTGGTTCATGAAATTGTCTGCTAGAAGGCCACTGATTGGGGATCCCATAGGCAATCCTTCCTGTCAGGAGTAAAATTTTTTGTTGAAAGTGAAGTAATTATGTTCAGTGATGAGTTTCAGTATGGTTGTTATTTCCTATATGTGTGTTGTGGGCATGTCTTCTTGTAATTGCAAGTGTCTTTCTATTATGGTGATGGTTTCTCCTTTTGGGATGTTTGTGTACATGGAAGTTATGTCAAATGATATTAATGTTACTGTATTTGGTATGTTTTCATTTCTTATTTGTTCTATTAGGTCACTTGAGGTCTTCAGGGTTCTGTTTTCTGTGTATTTGTATATTGTTTGTAATAATGTGTGTGTGTCTGTCTGGCTACGTAGTAGGTTGGTGCATTGATGAAGCTAATCAGTGGGCGTACAGGGATATTGGTCTTGTGAAGTTTGGGTAATGATTTCAGAATAGGGGCCTCTGCATTTTTCTGTATCATCCTTTTTATTTTTGTGTCTGTGAAAATTGTTTCTATTGTTTTCAGTGTTTTCTGTACATTTCTTTGATACCGATTTGTTGAGTCACTCGTTAGTTCTGTAACGTTGTTGTTTTGTATGAATTCTAATGTTTTGTCAATGTATTCCTTTTGTTTCATGAGAACAACTGAATTTCCCTTGTCAAACTTTGTGATTATGACATTTTCTTGTGTTAATTTTTGTTGTACTTTTCTGTAGGTTTTTTCTTCTTCTATCTTTGTGTTTTGTTTTATGATTGTTTTATTCTCCTTGATTATGAGTTTTATTTCTTCAGCAACTAGTTCTCTTGTTAAGTTTGGATTGAATTCTGGTGTGTTAAATCTTTCATGTTGTTTAATTATGTGTTCAGCTTCTGTAATCATGTTTTCTATTGCTCTTTGAGACAGTGTTGTGTTGATGTTATGTTTTGTACCCTTCTCAAGTAAGTTACTTTCTTCTTCAGTTAACTTCATATCAGTTAAGTTGATTATACTTTTATTGAATGTGTGTTTGTTGTATTGGTGGTGTCTGGTGGTCGTTTTTGTGATTAAGCATTTTGCTGAGTTTCTTTTGTTGTGTTGTCTGTTTTCTTTCAATTATGGTGTCTGTGTATGTTCTGACCCTTTGCATTAATTCATTGAAAAATTGTGCATAATTTGTGGTTTGTGAGCTGGATGTGGAGTTTATATAATTCAGTGTTCAATGCTTCTTTTTTAGAATATAGGGAGCAAATTTCTTGTTTTATCCACATGATTTGATTTATGTTTTGTCTTTTGTGCTGCAGGTGACAGGTTGTTTACAGTTAATACTACATTGTTCGGAATTATTTTATGTTTGTATTCTGGAACCTGTTGAAGAGCTGAGAGTGGAATTACCTGGCTTGGTGTTGAGGTGATCATCTTGTGTTGGTGCAGCTCTTGTCTTCTGTGCTTGCAGTATTAAATTTGTGATTGATTCCTCCTTATGCAAGACACTTTTTTTGTTTTAATAGCCAAACTAGATTTGGCACTTATTACGCCATTTTCTGTGGGTATCTGGTGTTTATTTTCTATAATAACATGTTACATGTTTTGTAAAAAAATAGATGACGTCTACTTACCAGGCGAAGGAGCACAGGCAGTGATGTTGTTGTTATGGTCTTCAGTCCGGAGACTGGTTCGGTGCAGCTCTTCACCCTACTCTATCCTGAGCAAGCCTTTTCATCTCCTCATAAGAACAGCAACCCACATCCACTTGAATCTGCTTACTATACGCGTCTCTTGCCCTCCCTCTGCAATTTTTACCCCACACACTTCCCTCCATTGCTAAATTCACGATTCCTTGATGCCTAAGAACGTGTCCTGCCAATCGATCCCTTCTTTTAGTCAGGTTATGCCAAAAATTCATTTTCTCACCAATTCTGTACAGTACCTCTTCATTAGTTATGCGATCTACCTACCTAATCTTCAGCATTCTTCTGTAGCACCACATTTCAAAAGCCTCTATTCTCTTCCTGTCCACACTGCTTATCGTCCATGTTTCACTCCCGTACAAGGCAACACTCCACACAAATGCCTTCAGAAAAGATTTCCTTACCCTTAAATTAATATTCCATGTTAGCAAATTTCTCTTTTTCAAAAACGCTTTTCTACCCAATGCCATTCTGTATTTTATATCCTCTGTACTACGACCATCGCATGTTATTTTACTACCCAAGTAACAAAACTCATCTACCACCTTCATTGTTTCGTTGCCTAATCTAATTCCTTCAGCATCGCCTGATTTTCTAAGACCGCATTCCATTATTTTTGTTTTGCTCTTGTTAATGTTCATTTTATACGCTCTCTTCAACACACTGCCCATTCCATTCAGCTGCTCTTCCAGATCCTTTGCTGTCTCTGACAGAATTACAATCAGCAAAACACAATGTTTTTATTTCTTCCCCCTGAACTTTAATCCCTAATCCAAATTTTTCCTTGCTTTCCTTCACCGCCTGCTCGATGTACAAATTGAATAACATCGGAGAAAGGCTACAACCCTGTCTTACTCCCTTCCCAACTGATGCTTCCCTTTCATGTCCTTTGAGTCAAATAACTGCGATCTGGCTTTTGTACAAGTTGTAAATCTCTCTCCTTTCCCTGTATTTTACCCCTGCTGATTTCAGAATTTTGAAGAGTGTATTCCAGTCAACATTGTCAAACGCTTTCTCCAAATCTACAAAAGCTAAAAATGTAGGTTTGCCTTTCCTTAATCTATCTTCTAAGATAAGTCGTAAAGTGAGTATTGCCTCCCGGGTTCCTACGTTCCTCATGAATCCAAACTGATCTTCCCCGAGGTCAGCTTCTACCATCTTTTCCATTCTCCTGTAGATAATTCATGTTAAAATTTTGCAACCATGACTTATTAAACTGATGGTTCTGTAATTTTCACACCTGTCTGCACCTGATTTCTTTGGAATGGGGATTATTACATTTTTCTTAAAGTCTGAGGGTATTTCGCTTGTCTCATACATCCTACACACCAGTTCAAATAGTTTTGTCATGGCTGGCTCTCCCAGAGACTTTAGTAGCTCTGAGGGTATGTCATCTACTCCCGGGGCCTTGTTTCCACCTAGGTCTTTCAGGGCCCTTTCAAATTCATCTCTCAGTACAGTATCTCCTATATCACCTTCATCTACATCCTCTTCCCTTCCTACAATATTGTCTCGAAGTTCATTTCCTTTGTAGAGCTGTTCTATATACTCTTTCCACCTTTCAGCTTTCCCTTCTTTGCTGAGAACTGGTTTTCCATCTGAGTTCTTGATATTCATAGAGCTGTTTTTCTTGTCCCCAAATGTCTTTTATTTTCCTGTAGGCAATATCTACTTTTCCCCCTTCTTATACATTCTTCTACAGATTTGCACTTGGCTTCTAGCCACTCCTGCTTAGCCATTTTGCACTTCCTATCAATCTCATTTCTTAGTCGTCTGTACGCCATTTTGCCTGTTTCATTTACTGCATTTTTATATTTTCTCCTTTCATCAATTAAATTTAGTATTTCCTGTGATATCCAAGGATTTTTTGTAGGTCTTGCCTTTCTACCTATTTTGTCCTCTGCTGCCTTCATTATTTCGTCTCTCAATGCTACCCAGTCCTCTTCTACTGTTTTATTTCCCCCTGTATCTGTCAATTGTTGCCTAAATCTCCCTCTGAAATTCTCCAGAACTTCACGTTCCTTCAATTTATCTAGGTCCCATCTCCTTATTTTCCTACCTTTCTGCATTTTTTTCAGTTTTAACCTACAGTTCATGACTAACAAGTTATGGTCAGAGTCTATATCTGCACCTAGGTATGTCTTACAGTTTATCACCTGGTTCCGGAATCTCTCTCTTACCATTATAAAATCTATCTGATACCTTCCAGTGTCTCCTGGTCTCTTCCATGTATACAACCTTCTTTTGTGATTCTTAAACCACGTGTTTGTTACGATTAAATCATGTACCATGCAAAATTCTACCAGGCGACTTCCTCTTTCATTCCTCCTGCCTAGTCCATATTCACCTACTATTTTTCCTTCTCTTCCTTTTCCTACTACCGAATTCCAGTCTCCCATCACAATTAAGTCTTCCTCTCCCTTAACTGTCTGAATAATTTCCTTTAGCTCCTCATATATTTCTTAGATCTCCTCATCATCGGCAAAGCTAGTTGGCATATAAACCTGTACTACTGTGGTTGGTGTTGGCTTCGTATCTATCTTGACAATGATAATGCGATCACTGTGCTGCTCATAGTAGTTTACCCGCATTCCTATTTTCTTATTCATTATCAATCCTACTCCTGTGATACCCCCAACTGATTTTGTATTTATAATCCTGTACTCACCTGACCAGAAATCCTGTTCATCCTGCCACCGAACTTCACTAATCCCCACTATATCTAGCTTCAACCTATCCATTTCCCTTTTTTAAATTTTCTAATTTTCCTACCTGATTAAGGGATCTAACATTCCATGCTCTTATCCGTAGAATGCCAGTATTGTCTTTCCTGATGATAACATCCTCCTGAGTAGTCCCTGCCCAGAGATCCGAATGGGGGACTATTTTACCTCCGGAATATTTTACCCGAGAGGATGCCATCATCTTATATTCATACAGTAGAGCTGCATGTCCTCGGGAAAAATAACGGCTGTAGTTTCCCCTTGCTTTCAGCCATTCGCAGTAACCGTGTGGCAAAGCCACATTAGCTGATGTTACAAGACCAGCTCAGTCAATCATCCCGACTGTTGCCCCTGTAACTACTGAAAAGGCGGCTGCCCCCTCTTCAGGAACCACACGTTTGTCTGGCCTGTCCACAGATACCCCTTCGCTGTGGTTGCACCTACGGTACGGCTATCTGCATCGTTGAGGCACGCAAGCCACCCCACCTCGGCAATGTCTGTGGCTCATGGGTGACGCAGTGATAGTAACAAATAAACACACACACACACACACACACACACATTTACACAGACTCAAGTACACCTAGGCAGACATACTGTAGAAAGCGAAGAAGTTCACTTCTTAACTTCTTTGCTTTCTACAGTATGTCTACCTAGGTGTACTTGCGTCTGTGTAAATGTATGGGTGTGTGTGTATTTGTTTACCCTCCTTTTTCTCCCCCAAGGTAAGTCTTTCCTGTTCTGGGATTGGAATGACTCCTTACCCACTCTCTTAAAACCCTCATCATTTCCTTTTCCCTCTCCTTCCCTTTTACCTGACGAAGCAGCTAGGCTGCGAAAGCTGGCGTTTGTGTGTGTGTGTGTGTGTGTGTGTGTGTGTGTGTGTGTGTGTGTGTGATGAGGGGGGGTAACAATTTTTATTTATGTTTTCAAGTGCCTTTCTGATATATCAAAATTCTCATATATTTGTGAACTAGAGAAGGAAAGGGGGAGGGGGGGAGACTGATCAAACTTAGATAAAATGAAGGCTTCCCCCAGGGGGCCCACAGCCCTTTTGTGGCTGTGTGTGGCGCACTAGGAGCCCAGAGCCAACGCGGCCTTCCTTCCCGCCCCAGGCTGCTTCAGTTCCCCCCCCCCCCCCCCCCCCCCCCCCAGTTTATGCCTTTGCCTGGAGACGCGTGTCTCGTGAGTTTAGGTAGTTTCATGTACCAGCTTTTCTTCTCTCGGTTTCTCTTTTCTTAAACCTTGCTTCCGACTTTCCACCCATACTGTACTCTTCTCGCCTTCCTCTTCTCCTTTAGTCTCCGCCTTGGCGTTTGAGACTAAACCTTTCCCCACTTCCTTCCTTTTTTTTTCTTCCTTTTTTTTCTTTTTCCTTTCTTCCTCCCTGTGTTTTCCTGATGGCCACCCATACACTTGTTGCGTAACATGTGACTGGGTAATGTGCAAGTCCCAGCTCCGGGTATGCATGTAGGGCCAGCATGTACCCCTTGGTACAGGCCAGGCCCAGGGAGGGGTGATTACCCGAGGTGATACTTTCTGACCGTGCCGATTGGTCCCTCCGTCCATTTCTCGGGAGGTGTGACCTGGGGTGTGGACAATCACCTAAAGCAGGTGAGCCCTCAGTGAGGGTTCCTCATTAGGAAGGAGCGCGCCATCAGAGATGCCGATAATCATGGGGGACAACTTCGCAATGACTTCTTCTTCTTCTTCTACTACTTTGCCCTTTACCCACAAAATGAAACTCGATGAATTGAAGTCCTAGAAAATTTTACCTAACTTGCAAACTACAGTTCCTTGTCGTTTCACACACTGATGGTCATGATTTCCCGTCAGTGAATCCCTTTGTAATACAACGGGATGTCGATGCGATTAAAGTCCTGTCAAAACTTGTTCCCGCCAACGTAATGGGACACTGTTGCTGGAAACCGAGTGTGCTTTTCAAGTTCAAAAGTTGCATTGGACTACATTGTTGCACACCTTTCCTGTTAAGGTTGAACCTCGTCGTACCTTAAACTCGTCACGGGGGTCATGTTCTCACGATCCCTTGATGGCCTGTCTGATGAGGAACTACAGGAGTACCTTTCCGACCAGGGTGTAACAGCTGTACATCGTGCGATGAAAAGAGTACTGACCCAAACAGTGTTCCTGACTGACAAAGTTTACCTTCCTTCAAAGATAAAAGCAGGCTATGAAATCATCTCCGTTCGGCCGTATGTTCCAAATCCCATTCACCATTTCAGTCATACCCAACAGTTGTGCCCCAATGCAGCGAAATGCGTCACCTGTGGTAGGGACGCCCATGAGGGTGACTGCCCGCCTCTGTCCCCTAGCTGCATCAACTGCATGGGTGACCATCATGCTAATTCTCGTAAATGCCCTGCATATAAAGACAAGTGGACCATCCAGGAAATCAGAGTCAAGGAAAAAGTTTCCACCTCTGCAGCCCGGAAATTACTAGCAAGTAGACAGCCTGCTGTGCCCCCAGCGAGTACCTACAGCAATGTCCTTTCAGTGACACAGTTGTCAGATCAGCCAGCCCAAAGATTGCTCGCTCAACATCCCCAGTGCCTTCTGGTCACTCTAAATCCCAGTTCACTTCAGTTTCACAGAAATCATGGGCCACTAAGCCGGAAGCCCGTACTTTGAAAAAAGAAACTGTGCGCGAAGACTTTCTAAAATCTTCATCTTCTCAACTATCAGCCGCTCGTTCTTCAAACAGAACTGCCTCCAAAAATCCAAACAAAAAGAGAAGTTCCTCTCCTTGCGCCCCCCCCCCCCCAAGGGGGGCCCACAGCTCTTTTGTGGGTACGTGTGTGGCGCGCACGGGGCCCCGAGCCGAAGTATCCTTTCTTCTTCCCCAGGGTGCTTAACACTCCCCCCCCCCCCCCCTCCCGCGGTTCGTGCCTTCGCCCGGAGACGGGTGTCTGAGTAAATGCAGGTCATCTTCTTTTTTATGCTTTCCTTTTCCTACTGGTCCTTCCCTTCTTTCACTCGCTTTTCCACTCATTCTTCTTCCTCTGTTGTTCCCACCTTGGAGCCACCCATACCATCTCTGCTTCGGCTTTGGGGTTCTCCCTTTTCTCTCTTTCGTATCTCCCTGTTTCCATCCACTATTCTTCTTCCTTCCTCCCTATGCATGTCTGAAGGCCGACCCACGCATTCCCATGTGTAGCAGGTGACAGGGTAAAGCATAATTCTCTGCCCCGGGTAGACAAGTAGGGCACGTACGTACCCCCTGGTAGAGGCCAGGCCCAGGGGAGGGTGATTACCCGAGCTGGTACCTTCCGACCATGCCGATTGGTCCCTCCATCCGTTTCTTGGGAGGTGTGACCTGAGGTGTGAACAATCACCTAACGCAGGGTAGCCCTCAGTGAGGGTCCCCATTAGGAAGGAGCGCGCCATCGGAGACACCGATAATCATGGGGGACACTTTGGCAATGACCTCTCTCTCTTCCCTTTTGACTTCGACCCAAAAACGAAATTTGGATGCCCCTCAAACAAAGAAAATATTACCAAGCATTCCTAAGTTTCTGATTGTTACCCGTACTGATGGTCATGATTTCTCCAAGGTCAATCCCTTCATAATTCAGAAGGGTGTAGACGCCATTGCTGGTCCATTGAAGAAATGTTCTCGACATCATAATGGGAGTTTGCTGTTAGAAACAGACAATGGCTTTCAGGCTCAAAAACTGATCCGAGCCACGCTTTTGCACACCTTCCCGGTAAAGTCGAAGTCCACCGTACCCTTAACTCGTTACGTGGGGTGGTCTACTCTCAATCCCTCGACGGGTTATCGGACGACGAAGAAATAAAGGACTATTTGACTGATCAGGGCATCATAGCTGTCCATAGAGTTATGAAAAAAGGCTGATACAGGTTTGATACCAACCCAAACCGTATTTTTTACTTTTGACAAGGTGGATCTCCCTTCCAAAATCAAAGTAGGCTACGAAATTATATCAGTGCGCCTCTATATCCCGAATCCCACACGTTGTTACCCGTGCCACAGATATAATCATACCGGTGAGTCTTGCCCTCATGCAGCCAAATGCGTCGCCTGTGGCAGGGACGCTCATGAGGGGGACTGTCCGCCTCCATCCCCTCACTGCATCAACTGCATGGGCGACCATGCTGCTTCATCTAGAGACTGCCCTGTTTACAAGGAGGAGTGGGTAATCCAAGAAATAAGAGTACGCGAAAAAGTTTCGATCTCTGCTGCTTGGAAGATGCTAGCTAGTTGAAAACCCGCTGAGCTCGCAGAGGGAAAATACAGCGCTGTCCTTGCCTCTCATCCTACTAAGGAGGTTGCCACACAGACATGTGACCTTACTTTTAGCGACACGGTTGTCAGATCGGCCAGTCCAAAGATTGCCCGATCAACCCTTCCACTCACTTCCTCTCACCAAAAAACACAGTCATCAGCAGCTCCTTCCAAATCACGGGCGTCTAAATTGGATGGCCAGACTTCCATGAAAGAGCCTGTCCGCGAAGATTTCTTAAGATCTGAGCCTGCACAACCTACGCCTGCGCACACAACTCACCGTCATTCATCTAAGAAGGCACACAGAAAAAAAAGTTCCTCTCCTTCCCCGCCACGGCGTGTCTCACCTGTCACGCCATCTAGCAGTGGCACCACCCGGTCGTCCTCTGTCTCTCTGGGGCACGCTACTCCTAGCCGATCATCCGGCTCTCGACTGGCGGAGGAAGCTGCCCCTGCCGTTAAATCCAGGCAGGCAGCGGAAACTCCAGATGAAGCGATGGAACATGACCCTTTACCTGTAGATTCCAATAGCAGCGCTCCCTCGAAGTCAGACCCTCAGTGGCCAGCGAGGTGATCTCCTCTAGCTTTTCTTCTCTATCTCTCACCTTATGGATCTCCTTCAATGGAATATTCGTGGCATTCGTTCCAACAGAGGTGAATTGAAACTTCTGCTCAGACTGCACCGTCCATTTGTGGTCGGACTTCAAGAAACGAAGTTACGCCCACGCGACAACATAGTTTTTTTCACAATATACCTCAGTACGCTTTGACCTGCCCCCTGTGGTGGGTATTGCAGCCCATGGAGGGGTTATGTTGCTCATTACAGATGACATATACTACCATCCTATTCCACTGCACACTCAACTACAGGCAGTTGCCGTCCGCATCATTCTGCCCACCTTTTCCTTTTCCCTTTGTAACATATATACCCCATCATCTTCTGCCTTTACTAGGGCAGATGTGCTGCACCTTGTTGCCCAACTTCCTTCCCCCTTTTTGTTGACAGGCGATTTCAACGCCCACCACCCCCTATGGGGTTCTACGGCCTCTTGCCAGAGAGGCTTCCTTTTAACGGACATTCTCAACCATCTTAATCTTGTCTGCCTAAACACAGGTGCACCAACCTTTCTTTCAGATACGACGCATACCTACTCTCACTTGGACCTCTTGATATGTACTGCTCAACTAGCGCGTCGGTTTGAGTGGTATGCTCTCTCTGATACATACTCGAGCGACCATTACCCCTGCATAATTCATCTCCTTCATGATACCCTACCTCCGGGTTCCACTAGTTGGAACATCTCGAAAGCTGACTGGGGACTGTTCTCCTCACTGGCGGTTTTCCATTATGGAAACTTCCCCACCTGTGACAGTCAAGTCGAATACCTCACGGAAGTCATTCTCAATGCTGCCGTATATTCCATTCCATGCACTTCGTCTTCTCCACGTCGAGTCCCAGTCCCCTGGTGGACTGCGGCATGTCGCGATGCTGTTAGAGCCCGGAGACGTGCTCTACGCACCTTTTGCCGCCACCCAACGTTGGCGAACTGTATAAATTACAAACGTCTAAGAGCACAATCCCGTCGAGTCATCAAGGAAAGCAAATGGGTCTGCTGGATTGCTTTTACTAGTTCATTTAACAGACTTACTCCTTCTTCTGTTATCTGGGGGGACCTGCGCCGGTTATCTGGCACAAAGGTCCACTCCCCAATTCCTGGCTTGACCGTCGCAAATGAAGTCTTCGTAGACCCAGCCGCTATATCCAATGCTTTAAGTCAATCTTTTGCAGAAGTCTCGAGCTCAACACACTATCACCCCGCATTTCTCCCTCGAAAACAGACAGAAGAGGCACGGCCACCTTCCTTCCAATCTCTCAATCGGGAAAGTTACAATGCCATCTTCACCATGCAGGAGCTTGAACGTGCTCTCTCTGTGTCCCGATCTTCTGTTCCAGGGCCTGATACAATTCATATACAGATGCTGAAACACCTTTCTCTTGCGGGTAAATGTCTTCTCCTCCGCACTTATAATCGCATATGGATTGAAGGTCAGGTCCCCACACGCTGGCATGAAGCAATTGTTGTTCCCATACCAAAACAGGGAAGGACAAACATCTTCCTTCGAGTTATCGCCCCATTTCCCTCACCAGCTGCGTATGCAAGGTGATGGAATGCATGGTTAATGCTCGGCTGATGTGGCTACTCGAATCTCGCCGTCTCCTTACCAATGTCCAATGCGGATTTCGTAGGCATCGTTCTGCTATCGACCACCTCGTTACTTTGTCGACCTATATTATGGATAACTTTTTGTGTAAGTGCCAGACGGTGACTGTTTTTTGATTTGGAGAAGGCTTATGACACCTGTTGGAGGGTGGGAATTCTCCGCACGCTCCGTACATGGGGCTTTCGCAGCCGCCTCCCCATTTTTATCCAAGCATTTTTACTAGATTGAAGGTTCCGTGTACGAGTGGGCTCTGTTCTGTTGGACACCTTCCGCTAGGAGAATGGGGTGCCACAAGGATCTGTGTTGAGTGTGGCACTTTTCGCCATAGCAATTAACCCAATTATGGATTGTCTTCCAGCCGACGTCTCTGGCTCCCTTTTTGTGGACGACTTCGCAATTTACTGCAGTGCCCAGAGAATGTCTCCTGGAATGCTGTCTTCAGCATTGTCTCAGCCGTCTTTACTCTTGGAGTGTCGCCAATGGCTTCCGGTTCTCCAGTGAGAAGACAGTCTGTATAAATCTCTGGAGATACAAAGAGTTCCCTCCACCGTCTCTCCATCTTGGCCCCGTTACTCTGTCTTTCGTGGAGACGATGAAATTTTTAGGGCTTATATTGGACAGGAAACTGCTGGTCCCCGCATGTGTCCTATCTGGCTGGCCGCTGTATTCGTTCCCTTAACGTCCTCTGTGTTCATAGTGGCACGTCATGGGGAGCGGATCAAACCGTCCTACTTCACCTCTACCGGTCCACTGTCTACTCAAAATTGGATTACGGAAGCTTCATTTACTCTTCCGCATGGCCATCCATTTTACGCTGCCTAAACTCGATTCACCATCGGCGGTTACGCCTGGCGATAGGAACTTTTTACACAAGTCCTGTTGACAGCCTCTATGCCGAAGCTGCCGAATTACCTTTACCATATCGACGTGACATATTACTGTGTCGGTATGCATGCCATTTGCTTTCGATGCCCCACCATCCTTCCTATCCATCATTCTTTACCGATTCCCTCGATAGCCAATACGGGCTGTCTGCAATTGCCCTGCTTCCTCCTGGAGTCCGTTTTCGTCGCTTGCTTCGGAAGCTCGATTTTACTCTCCATTCCACATTTCAAATAGGTGAGAGCCCTGTGCGACCTTTGCTTCAGGCTCAAGTTTGCGTTCACCTCGAATTCACCTCACTCCAGAAGGAGAGCACTTCGGATGCTTTATACTGCTCGCGGTTTCTTGAACTTCGTGCATTCAGTTTTCATATACACGGATGGCTCAAAGACCAATGACGGTGTCGGAGGTGCGTTTGTCGTGGGGGATGACTGTTATCAGTACAGGCTTAATGCCCACTGCTCGAATTTCACAGCTGAGCTTTTTGCCCTCTATTAGGCTGTACTCTTTATCTGTCGACACTGTTCTCCTTCTTATGTCATCTGCTGTGACTCCCTCAGCACCATCAAGACTCTGAGCGACCACTTTTCGGCCCATCCTGTTGTGCACCGAATCAACCACTCCCTTCAGTCATTAGCTTCTGACGGCCCTCGTGTTCACCTCCTGTGGGTACCTGGCCACGCGGGCGTGCCTGGTAACGAGGCCACTGATGCTGCTGCCAAGGCTGCAACTCTCTTACGTCGGACAGCTGTGTCCCTTCGCATGATATTCAAGGGGCTCTTTAAAGAAGCCTTATATCGTCGTGGCATAATGTGTGGTCTTCACTTACTAATAAGAAGTTCCAGACCATTAAACCGCTCCCGGTGGCTCGGATGACCTCATCAAGCCGCTCACGATGAGAAGAGATCATCTTGGTCCGGTTGCGGATCAGACATTGCCTGTTCAGCCACCGCCACTTGGTCACTGGTGACCCCGCACCGTTATGTTCCTGTGGCCACCCGCTGTCAGTGCGCCATGTTTTATTGTCGTGTTCGAATTTAACGCCTGTTCGGATTGCACTACATCTGCTGGACACACTGGAAGAAATTTTAGCTGATGACGCGCGGGCTGTTGCTCGCCTCCCGCCCGCCCTCCCTCCCGCCCCGCCCGCCCGCCCTCCCTCCCTCCCGCCCGCCCGCCCTCCCTCCCGCCCGCCCGCCCTCCCTCCCGCCCGCCCGCCCTCCCTCCCGCCCGCCCGCCCTCCCTCCCGCCCGCCCGCCCGCCCGCCCGCCCGCCCGCCCGCCCTCCCTCCCTCCCGCCCGCCCTCCCTCCCTCCCGCCCGCCCTCCCTCCCCTCCCGCCCGCCCTCCCTCCCTCCCGCCCGCCCCTCCCTCCCCGCCCGCCCCTCCCTCCCGCCCGCCCTCCCTCCCGCCCGCCCTCCGTCCCTCCCGCCCTCCCTCCCGCCCGCCCTCCCTCCCGCCCGCCCTCCCTCCCTCCCGCCCTCCCTCCCGCCCTCCCTCCCTCCCTCCCGCCCTCCCTCCCTCCCTCCCTCCCGCCCTCCCTCCCTCCCTCCCTCCCGCCCTCCCTCCCTCCCTCCCTCCCTCCCTCCCTCCCGCCCGCCCTCCCTCCCTCCCTCCCTCCCTCCCTCCCGCCCTCCCTCCCTCCCTCCCGCCCTCCCTCCCTCCCTCCCGCCCGCCCTCCCTCCCTCCCGCCCGCCCTCCCTCCCTCCCGCCCGCCCTCCCGCCCTCCCTCCCGCCCTCCCTCCCGCCCTCCCTCCCTCCCTCCCTCCCTCCCGCCCGCCCGCCCTCCCTCCCTCCCTGCCTCCCTCCCTCCCTCCCTCCCTGCCTCCCTCCCTCCCTCCCTCCCTCCCTGCCTCCCTGCCTCACTCACTCACTCACTCACTCACTCACTCACTCACTCACTCCCTGCCTGCCTGCCTGCCTCCCTCACTCACTCACTCACTCACTCACTCCCTGCCTGCCTGCCTGCCTCCCTCACTCACTCACTCACTCACTCACTCCCTGCCTGCCTGCCTGCCTCCCTCACTCACTCACTCACTCACTCACTCACTCACTCACTGCCTGCCTGCCTCCCTCCCTGCCTGCCTGCCTCCCTCCCTGCCTGCCTGCCTCCCTCCCTGCCTGCCTGCCTCCCTCCCTGCCTGCCTGCCTCCCTCCCTGCCTGCCTGCCTCCCTCCCTGCCTGCCTGCCTGCCTGCCTCCCTCCCTGCCTGCCTGCCTCCCTCCCTGCCTGCCTGCCTCCCTGCCTCCCTCCCTGCCTGCCTGCCTCCCTCCCTGCCTGCCTGCCTCCCTCCCTGCCTGCCTGCCTCCCTGCCTCCCTCCCTGCCTGCCTGCCTCCCTCCCTGCCTGCCTGCCTCCCTGCCTCCCTCCCTGCCTGCCTGCCTCCCTCCCTGCCTGCCTGCCTCCCTGCCTCCCTCCACTCCTTTAGTGGAACATCAGAGACATTCTCTCCAACCACGACGAATTGAGACTACTCCTTTGACTGCACTGCCCGCTTAGTCGGTCTGCAAGAAACGAAGCTCTGTCCAACCGATCATATCAATTTCCCACAATACAATACAATATGTTTTGATTTACCTCCTGTGGGAGGTATTCCTGTCCATGGAGGTGCTTTGCTACTCATTCGGGAAGGCATATATTACCATTCCATCCCACTGCAAAATGCACGGTTGCCATCCGTGTCACCATCTCCATATTCACCTTCTCTCTTTGTAATATCTACACTCCGTTATCGTCTGCCGTTCTTAGGGCAGACTTACTGCACCTTGTTGCTCAGCTTCCTACGCAATTTTTGTTGATTGGCGACTTTAACGCCCACCACCCTCTATGGGGCTCTCCAGCTTCCTGCCGGAGGGGATCTCTTTTGGCTGACCTCTTAAACCACCTCATTTATTATTTATTTATTATGGTTTTCTGTTCCATAGGAACCAATTTCAGAGTGAGATGACATGGTCATGGAACAAGTCAGTACATGAATTTTTACATAAGAGTGGTGGTAGAATATTTTTAAGTAGTCATATTCACATGACAATCGTAAGACAAAGTGAAAAGAAGCAATAAAGAAAAAAAAATGAATCAGCTTAATTGTTTAACTTTTCTAGGAGTTCCTTGACAGAATAAAAGGAGTGAGCCATGAGGTAACTCTACAATTTAGATTTGAAAGCATGTGAGTTAGTGCTAAGATTCTTTATTTCTTGTGGCAGCTTATTGAAAATGGTTGCTGCAGAATACTGTACACCTTTCTGCCCAAGTGTCAGGGGTGTGATCCAAATGTAGATTCGACTTCTGTCTAGTATTCACCGAGTGAAAGCTACTAACTGGTGGGAATAAGCTGATACTATTAACAACAAATGACATTAAGGAAAAAAGTATTGTGATGCCAGTGTCAAAATTCCCAGACTACTGAAAAGGAGTCAACATGACATTCGTGTACTTACACCACATATTGCACGAACCTTCCGTTTTTGAGCCAGAAATATCCTTTTTGCATCAGGCGAGTTACCCCAGAAAATAATGTCGTTCGTCATGAGTGAAAGTAAGCGTAATGAACTACTTTTTGTGTTGAAAAATCACTTATTTCAGATATTGGTCTAACGGTAAATATAGCAGAATTTAGTTTTGGAACAAGATCCTGAACATGGGCTTTCCACGACAGTTTACTGTCTATATGAATACCTAGAAATTTGAACTGTTCAGTCTCACTTATCATATGCCCATTATGTGTAATCAGAATGTCAGCTTTCGTCAAATTATGTGTTAGAAATTGTAAAAAATGAGTTTTATTGTGATTTAACATCAACTTGTTTTCTGCAAGCCATTAACGTATCTCTTGAACTGGTATTATTTGATACTGTGTCAATGTTACGAGCAACATCCTTCACTACCATGCTGGTATCACCAGCAAACAAAAATATTTTAGTCACCTATTATACTCGAAGGCATATCATTTATATAAATAAGAAACAGCAACGGTCCCAAAAAAAGCCTTGGGGCACCCCACACTTAATTGTGCCCCATTGCGATTGTACGTCATAGCCATTTTCTACACTGTGGAGAGAAACAGAGAAACGAAAATATAGCATTTTCAGTCGTTAAACCACTTCTAATACAAAAACGGTAAGTTTGACAACAAATTATGAGAACTGAAATGATCAATTAATCTTGAATATACAGCCTCTTCAATAACTTCAGAAAAAACCGATGGCATAGAAACTGGTCTTCAGGGTGGCCACCAAACCTTGAAACCTGGAAAACTGGGAAAAGCCTTGAATTTGTAAAAAAAGGGAAAAAACCTTGAATTTCAGCCAGAAACTGGGATTTTTAACCCATGAGATCTCATGGCCTTAAGAGTTAAACAATTGTTCGCATGTATAGCCTATTGCTCAGATTACGCGACCAGATCGAAATGTACTTAAAGAAGTGTATACAAGTAATTCCTGTAGTTTTAGTAAGAAAAAACCTCCGCAAGTTTAATATTTAAAAGTAACAAATTGCCAGTCGTATTAAAATTACAGTGACCCAAATGCTCAGATCGCTAGTGCCCGTGGGTTGTTTAACATTCATCGCTTCATTTTTGTGTACAAAAACATTTTCAAATATATTTCTGGGCGGTTTAAAAAGTTTTATAATTATAGGTTACGTATTCCGTTATCTATTTCCGTATTTATCTCGAAGTGTTGTTCAACCACGCGACTAAATTCCCTGCGAAGTACGTTGAAGAGACGCAATGTTATCGTAAGGGGCGACTATGAAATCACAGGTAGAATGAAAGGCGATATTTATTTGTACTACATTTTAGCAATTTTCATAATTGACCCCCCACCCCCAGTGATACTCATCAACACAGATCTCGTTTGTCTGATTCTGTGTTGGAAAATCTCTTCACGGAAGCATTTTATTGATTTTCTTGAATGCAATTAAAATCGATTCTCTCATCCCATTGATGGTCGGCTGGTTTTTGTAAGACACCACTCTAAATAGATTATTTTAAACAGGTAATTGAATTCATAGGCATTAAAATCCACATTCACATGTGAGTTAAGTGACTGTTTTCTACACAGTCCGAATGTTAATGGAATTCCACTTGTTAAGTCAATATTGTAAACTGAAGGTGGCAACCTTTAATTGTATTAAATAACTAGAAATGAAGTGGGTTTGATTCGATACATTGAAAATTTTTACACTACAAATTTAATTCCCGATATCTTTTGAGATAATCTTTTGACAACCACATAAGTTACCAGTGAGCCAACATACTTGGTGCAAAGACTGCCCTATCCTTTCTAGCTAAAACATTCTGTAAACAGACAGTCCTCATAACAACTTGCAAAGGTCTTTCTGTTTTAATTGGCAGCTCTACAAAATTCTCCAAACGCAACAGCTAGTAAGAGATTTTTTTTTAGTTTTTTTAATTTTTTAGATATTTATTTATTTATTTTTCTTCTAGATTTTGAATTTTCAGGCTTCAAGAATTTGTCAACAATTGAATGTAGTACTCGGACCTTAGTTTCTGGTCTTTTTTACCTGTGTCACCTGTGCATGAAATTACTTCTTAACCCTTTCCCTCCCCTCATCTATATCTGTCCGTCTAGCCACAACCATTTGTTCAAAGATAGTTAATAACATTGCAAGGCTTCCAATAATTCATTGTGACTAGATTTTTTACCGTTACGTTAAGGGAAACAAAAAGTATTAGGCTACAGTGCATTGTCAAAATATATATCGTTGCTTAATGTCTTAAGTTGTAGTAAATGCAACAATACTTTCATGTAATTGTATCAAGCTAAAGGAAACAAAATAATTTAAAAACCTTATTACTAAATAATTGTCCAATGTCTAAATTAGTAGTCAACAGCTTGAAATGTTATTCGTTACGATACAGGAAACATATCCTGCACACTGCCATCTGTAGTCATCCCAAATTTCCTTCCAAAAACTGAAAATAATAAATTCTGTCAAATATACATTAACCCAATCATTATTTATAGATATATGCAATTAAAAACATTGCGTTTTGCCGACGACATAGTAATTCTGTCAGAGACAGCAAAGGACCTGGAAGAGCAGTTGAACGGAATGGACAGTGTGCTGAAAGGAGCATATAAGATGAACATTAACAAGAGCAAAACTAGGGTAATGGAGTGCAGTGTAAGAAAATCAGGTGATGCTGAAGGAATTAGATTGGGAAACGAAGCAATAAAGGAGGTAGACGAGTTTTGTTACTTGGGCAGTAAAATAACAAATGATGGTCGCACTACAGAGGATATAAAATGCAGAATGACAATGGGTAGAAAAGCGTTTTTGAAAAAGAGAAATCTGTTAACATCGAATATTGATTTAAGCCTAAGAAAGTCCTTTCTGAAGGCATTTGTATGGAGTGTTGCCTTGTTTGGGAGTGAAACATGGACGATAAGCTGTGCGGACAGGAAGAGGATTGAGGCTTTTGAAATATGGTGCTACAGAAGAATGCTGAAGATTAGGTGGGTGGATCTCTCAACTAATGAGGAGGTACTGAACAGAATTGGGGAGAAAAGAAATTTCTGGCATACCTTGACTAAAAGAAGGGATAGATTGGTAGGACACATTCTTAGGCATCAAGGAATTGTGAATTTAGCATTGGAGGGAAGTGTGTGGGGTAAAAATCGCAGAGGAAGACCAAGAGATGGATATAGTATCCAGATTCAGACAGATGTGGGTTGCCGTTCTTATGTGGAAATGAAGAGGCTTGCTCAGGATAGGGTATTGTGGAGAGCTGCATCAAACCAGTCTCCGGACTGAAGACCACAAGAACAACAACATATGCAAAGAAATATTTTTGTTCATAAATCAATAAAATTTGGGGTTAAAAGGGTTGTCTTGCATGTGAAAATCGTTAAAATGGATAAATATATAGTGATATGGAATCGATGGCGTATATGTTTTGTGTAAGTTTTTGGCTTTGCTTTGTATTTATTTAGTTATTTATTTTTCTTTAGAAATTCCTGGGTACACCACTGAGCATACCCCAAGATTTTCAAAAGTCGGCACCTATGTTCGTTAGTAATAATTATTATAGACGATTCCTGCGACTGACTTGACAATGGTAATATATAAATAGTAAAAACAGTCATGATGTATGTATTGTTGATGGCTGAAGTGTTTTTCATGCGGGCCCGGCTAGTGCCAATGAGGAGTTGCAGTAACAATTAAGAAGATAATTACTTTACTTAGTGGACAAGGGAACATCGAGAATCTGCCAACCATAGAGCAGGAACAGCATTAATTATTTATTTTATGGTCAACACAAAAGATTATTCCCCTCGTTATATTATGTTAATGGGCTTTCAAAAAGCATACGTACACGCAAGCCACCTAGTGAGCGCTAGCCGGACCCGTATGAAATACAGTTCTATCATTGTGGATTGCAACTTTTTGACATGCTAATTTTCCTCCAAAAAGATGTAAGTATAACTCTGTAATACAGTATGTGACTTTTGCGAAAAGGCAATTTCTTTCAGTTGTAATTTATTGCTTTAACAGCTGTCTTATAACAATACATTCAAAATATCGTTATATATATTTAGAAGCTAATGCCATCTACATCTTTCTGAGATGGAACAGAGTGAAACAATCATTGCAGAGAACAATAGAGTGAATCCAAGTGTGAATCGACATTACCTGTGCCTGCACAGATAAAGTAATTCAACGTGTTTTAGAGTGAAGTGTTTGTCCGTCAAGTCAAAACAGTGTATAACTCGATATCAGAGCTCATATGAGACCGTGTATCCGTGGGTTACATGTGATACCAAATCACAAACGAATGCATTATGCTCTTGGTGCAACACAAAGATAAATATTTCTTCAATGGGGAAGAGTGCTTTGAACAGCCACTAAAGAGGCAAGGAACATAAACTTTCAATAAACAAACGGAAGTCTGTTGCTTTCCACAATATATATTTCACTGTCTGTTTAGTACTACAAGAATTTAAAAAATGAAACAAATTCATTAAAACAAAATAATGTTTTCATTAAAATCTGCTGTTGAGTGTTATTTTACCAGATGACACTAGAATGCAAATACCACACAGCTGTTGTTCCAGATATGCTTTTGCATTCTCGATTTCATCTCCTCGAAGTTCAAGAACCCGTCGACAACATTGTGCATTATTACGCAAGCTGGGTCATTAACATTCATTGATCTTTAAGCTAGAGTTTTCCAGGGCAAAACTTATGACTGTATGGGCTCTGGAAACTGAAAACCATCATTGGGAACAACCTAAATGAAAACTTGAAACAGGTGAAAATGTTTTTCATATCCTGAAGGTAAAGTAAATCATAATATATCTATCGAGTTTTCGATCACTAGTTCATGAGATGTGTATTTTAATCTATCAGGTAGTATAAATGAACAGGCTATGTTGCATAAACGAATGCAATTCACATTAAAATGTACAGTATCCTCCAAATACTTGAACTCAACTTGGTCCATTATACAAGGTTTAAGTTGACAAACCGGAATAACTTGGAAAAACAGTAAATATTAAAAAATGTTTTTCACCAGCATGTGCAGATGGCAGAGGCTTAGGAAATAATACTCAACCTGAATCGTTTCCACCGTTTGTGGCAGCAAGGGGGGGGGGGGGGGTTGTCAAGAGTAAAATTTTAAATGGGAACCCCGATTTTTTTATTGCAGATTCGGATTTTAAGACCCACATCATGGGTAAAAGTGCCATTTATGCAGCAGTGGCTATCCGTCGCACTCGCTTGGTTAGGAATGGCAGAGCAAGAGTCACGATGCCATGGCCAATAAGAAACAGTGTTACGATTGTCCAATGTAAACAAATCGAAGCAGAGTATGCAAAGTTTTTGACGATCAACAAGTTACAGTTGCTATCAGTGTGGATGCCACTTGATCACTGTTACGAACATATCATAAAATAAATAAAACATACTATAACTGCTCTGTGGTTGACAAGTTCTTATATGTACCCTTGTCTGGGCAGTAAAAGTAATTGCGGTAATTTCCTAGAATGCTTACAATCGAGATAGCTCGGACCTCGCCTTCACATACTAAAAGTAAAAACTTCTCGTTTAACCTGTACCTAAGATGATTCACTTAAGATGATCACTGTTTCGTACCCCCCCCCCCCCAGGGGGGCCCAAAGCTCTTTTGTGGGAACGTGTGTGGGGCGCTCGGGGCCCCGAGCCGAAGCATCCTTTCTTCTGCCCCAGGCTGCTTCACTTTCCCTCCCGGTTTCTGCCTTCGCCCGGAGACGGGCATCCATTATGAGTATGGTTTCTTGTCATAGTTTCTCTTATTCCTTGCTTTCTTCCTTTCCTAACCTTTGCTTCTGTCTTTCTCTCCTTGCTGTACTCTCCTAGCCTTCTTCTCCTACTCATTAGTCTCCGCTTCGGTGTTTGAGGCACTTCTTTCTCTTCACTTCCTCTATTCTTCTTCTTTCCTCCCTGGGCGTGTCTGAAGGCCGACCCATGCATTATCATGCGTAGCAGGTGACGGGGTAACGCGTAATTCCCCATCCCGGGTAGACAAGTAGGGCACGTACGTACCCCCTGGTAAAGGCCAGGCCCAGGGGGGGGGGGGGTGATTACCCGAGCTGGTACCTTCTGAACATGCCGATTGGTCCCTCAGTCAGTTCTCGGGAGGTGTTTACCTGAGGTGTGAACAATCACCTAAGGCGTGTAAGCCCTCAGAGAGGGCCCCCACTAGGAAGGAGCGTGCCGATAATCAGGGGGGACACTACCGCAAATGACTTCCTTCTCTTCTTCAGTGACTTTGACCCAGAAATGAAAGATAGATTCGCCTCAGCAAAAGAAAACTCTGCCTAATATTCCGAAATTCCTTGTTGTCTCTCGAACTGATGGTTAGGATTTCACTTCCGTAAATCCTTTCGTCATTCAAAAAGGTGTTGATGCAATTGCTGGCCCTGTTAAAACCTGTTCGCGTCAGCGCAATGGTACATTGTTGCTGGAAGCGGACAGTGCCTTCCAGGCCCAAAAACTAATCCGGACTACATTGTTACACACATTTCCTGTCTAGGTAGAAGCGCATCGCACACTCAACTCGTCACGGGGGGTAGTCTTCATGAGATCCCTTGACGGGTTGTCTGACAAAGACATACAAACCTATATGTCCGATCAGGGTGTAACAGCCGTGCATAGGGTGTTGAAAAAGGTAGATAACCAGCTGACACCAACTCGTACTGTGTTCTTGACATTTGACAGAGTTGAACTCTTGTCGAGGGTCAAAGCAGGGTATAAAGTTATCTCCGTCTGCCCTTATATACCAAATCCAACGTGCTGTTTCCAATGCCACCGATACAACCATACCTGTCAATCTTGCCATAATGCAGCAAAATGTGTCACTTGCGGTAGGGACGCCCATGAGGAGGATTGCCCACCTTCGTCCCCTCACTGTCTAAATTGCAACGGTGACCATGTGGCTTCCTCTCGAGACTGTCCTGTGTATAAGGATGAAAAGGTCATCCAGCAAATTCGGGTTACGGAAAAGGTATCAACATCTGCCACTCGAAAGTTATTGGCGAGTCGAAAGCCCACTGTCCTCCCAGCGGGCACATACAGTAAGGTCCTCATCTCCACTCAACCTACTAAGGATTCAGGTACCCAGACCTATGACTTCACTTTCACTGACACAGTTGTGCGATCTGCCAGCCCAAAGATTGCACGTTCCACGTCCCCATTTCCTCCTGCTGCTTCTAAAGTTCAGTCTTTGTCAACCTCTAATAAACCGCGGGCACCAAAACAACATGCCCGGACTTCGAAAAAGGAACCCGTCCGTGAAGAGGAGCATGCCATCGGAGACGCCGGTAATCACGGGGGACACTTCCGCAATGACTTCCTTCTCTTCTAATGTGACTTTGACCCAAAAACGAAAGATCTATTCTCCTCAGCATAAGAAAACTTTGCCTAATCTTCCGCAATTCCTGGTTGTTTCTCAAACTGACGGTTAGGATTTCACTTCTGTAAATCCTTTCGTCATTCAGAAAGTTGTTGTTGCGATTGCTGGCCCTGTTAAGACCTGTTCGTGTCAGCGCAATGGAACATTGTTGCTGGAAGCGGACAGTTCCTTCCAGGTGCAAAAACTAATACGGACCACGTTGCTACACACTTTTCCCGTCACGGGGGTAGTCTTCACGAGATCCCTTGACGGGTCGTCAGACGAAGAACAAAAAACTACATGTCTGATCACGTTGTAACAGCCGTGCATAGGGTGTTGAAAAAGGTCTACAACCAGCTGACACCAACTCGTACTGTGTTTTTGACGTTTGACAGGTTGGAACTCCCGTCAAAGGTCAAAGCCCCCCCAGGGGGCCCACAGCTCTTTTGTGGGTACGTGTGTGGCACGCACGGGGCCCCGAGCCGAAGCGACCTTTCTTCCGTCCCAGGCCACTTCCCTCTTCCCCCCGGTTTGTGCCTTCGCCCGGAGAC
The DNA here is from genome assembly GCA_026315105.1 of Locusta migratoria. NCBI lineage: Eukaryota > Metazoa > Arthropoda > Insecta > Orthoptera > Acrididae > Locusta > Locusta migratoria. The sequence continues at coordinate 372,403,360 of CM048749.1, read as the reverse complement.
GGGCGTTTTTTTCATTAGTCCAAGGTTTCTTTTTCGCTTCCTCTGCCTTCTCTTCTTGGTCCTCTTCGTTTCCTGTTCTTCAGCCTTCCCCTCTTTTTCCTTTCCCCTTGTTCTCGACTCACCCTTTAATCTCCACCTCGGTGTTTGAGATTCTTCCTCCTCCTTCCTCCTTTCTTTCCTCCCTGTGCGTGTCTGAAGGCCGACCCACGCATTATCATGCGTAGCAGGTGACGGGGTAACGCGTAATTCCCCGCCCTGGGTAGACAAGTAGGGCACGTACGTACCCCCAGGTAAAGGCCGGGCCCAGGGAGGGGTGATTACCCGAGCTGATACCTTCCGAACATGCCAATTAGTCCCTCCGTCCGTTCTCGGGAGGTGTGACCTGAGGTGCGAACAGTCACCTAAGGCGGGTGCGCCCTCAGTGAGGGCCCCCACAAGGAAGGAGCGTGCTATCGGAGACGCCGGCAATCATGGGGGACACCTCCGCCATGAAACCTTCCACATCAACTATAACCCTGGCCCATAAGCGGAAACATGATTCTCAGCCGCAAAAGGCATTGCCTAACATTCCAAAGTTCCTGGTGGTATCACGTACCGACGATAAGGATTTTTCTTCAGTCAATCCGTTTATCATTCAGAAGGGTGTCGATGCGATCGCAGGTCCCTTGAAGACCTGCTCCAGGCAGCGTAACGGGACCTTGTTACTCGAAATAGAGAATGCGTTCCAGGTGCAGAAGTTACTTCCAGCTACACTTGTACATACTTTCCCTGTGAAGGTGGAGGCTCACCGCACCCTCAACTCTTCGCGGGGGGTAGTGTTCTCTAGATCGCTGGATGGGTTATCAGACGAGGAGATATTGAACTATATGTCAGATCAGGGAGTCACAGCTGTTCATCGCGTGATGAAAAAGGTCAACAATGACCTCGTGCCAACCCGTACTGTCTTCTTAACTTTTGACAGGGTTGACCTACCATCAAAAGTGAAAGCGGGCTTCGAAGTCATTTCCGTTCGCCCGTACATACCAAATCCTACACGCTGCTTCCATTGTCAAAGGTATAACCATACAAGTAAATCTTGTCCAAATGCAGCCAAGTGCGCCACCTGTGGCAGAGATGCTCACGAGGGTGAATGTCAACCTCCATCCCCTCGCTGCATTAATTGCCTGGGTGACCATGCTGCTTCTTCACGCGACTGCCCCGTTTATAAAGAAGAGCGGGTCATCCAAGAGATTCGCGTGAAGGAAAAGGTCTTCACCCAGGTCCTCGTCTCCCCTCGACCAACTAAGGAGGTAGGCATCCAGACTTGCGATCTAACGTTCTGTGACACTGTCGTCAGGTCGGCTAGCCCGAAAATTGCTCGTTCCACCTCTCCCATCCCTTCTGCCCGTTCTACAACGAATTTGTCGACCAGTTCACACACATCCCGGGCACCCAAATCTGCTGCCCAGAGTTCAAAAAAAGAACCAGTCCGTGAAGATTTTCTCAAGACTCAGACTTCTCAATCGTCAACCGCATCTTCCACCCGTCATACTTCTAAGAAGGCTTCCAGAAAAAACAGCCTTCCCCGCCGAGGCGTGACTCTTCGGTCACGCCATCCAACAGTTGCCGGCCTCGGTCGTCTTCTGTTTCACCAGGACGCTCCGTCTGTCGGGCACCTGGCCGTTTACCGGCGGTGGAAGCTGCCCCTCCTGATCAACTCCGGGAGGTGGCAGACGCGTCGATCGAACCAATGGAACATGACCCTTTGCCACTAGATGGCGATAGCAGTGCTCCCTCGAAGTCCGGTCCTCAGCGGCCGTCGAGGTGACCCCATCTGCTTGTTCCTTTTTATCTTCTTTCCTTCTCTCATTTTTTATCGTGGCGCTCCTGCAATGGAATATTCGCTGCATTCGTTCCAATCGGGAGGAATTGAAACTACTCCTTCGATTGCACTGCCCGCTTGTCGTCTGCCTCCAAGAAACTAAGTTGCGTCCAAGTGATCGTGCAGACTTTTCACACTACACCTCTGTGCGGTTTGACCTGCCAGCCATGGAAGGTATCCTGGCCCATGGAGGGGTTCTGATGCTCCTTCGAGACGATGTCTATTTCCATCCCATTTCATTGCATACTCACCTACAGGCAGTTGCCGTCCGCATCACCCTATCCACATTTACTTTTTCCCTCTGTAATATTTGTTCGCCATCGTCATCTGCCCTTACTAGGGCAGATGTGCTACACCTTGTTGACCAGCTCCCTTCACCTTTTGTGTTGATAGGCGACTTTAATGCCCACCACCCCCTATGGGGCTCTCCGGCACCTTGTCCGAGAGGCTCCCTTTTGGTTGACCTTCTCCAACACCTCGATCTTGTCTGCCTCAACACCGGTGCACCAACCTTCCTTTCAGACATAACTCACACTTATTCCCATATAGACCTGGCAATATGCACTCCTCAGCTTGCCGGTCGGTTTGAGTGGTATGCACTTTCTGACACATACTCGAGTGACCATTTCCCCTGTATCATCCACTTTCTGCATCATTCCCCATCTCCTCGTCCCACCAGTTGGAACATTTCTAAAGCCGACTGGGGGCTTTATTCTTCCTTGGCTGTTTTTCACTATCAGAATTTTCCCAACAGTGACAGTCAGGTCGAATACCTCCCAGAGGTTATTCTCACCGCTGCTACGTCGTGTCCAGTGGACTGCAGCCTGCCGCGGTGCGCTTAGAGCCCGCCGCCGCGCTTTACGCGCACCTTCCGCCGCCACCCAACTTTGGAGAATTGCATACATTATAAACGTATGAGAGCACAATGTCGTCGTATCATAAACGACAGCAAAAAAGCTTGCTGGACTGTTTTTACTAGTTCTTTTAACCGTTTTACTCCCTCCACGTTTGTTTGGCATGGCCTACGCCGTTTATCCGGCATCAAGGTCCACTCCCCGATTCCTAGCCTGACCGTGGAAAACGCAGTCCTTGTGGACCCCTCTGACCTGTTGGAGAGCGGGCATTCTCCGCACATTGCACACATGGGGACTTCGAGGCCACCTCCCTCTTTTTTCATTCAAGCGTTTTTGGCGGATCGCAAGTTCCGGGTACGTGTGGGCTCTGTTTTGTCAGATACCTTTTGCCAGAAGAATGGGGTACCGCAGGGCTCCGTCTTGAGTGTGGCTCTCTTTGCCATTGCAATCAATCCGATCATAGATTTCCTTTCAGCCGACGTTTCCGGATCCCTTTTTGTAGACGATTTCGCAATTTACTGCGGCGCCCAGCGGACGTGTCTCTTGGAGCGTTGTCTTCAACACTGTCTTGACCGTCTATATTCTTGGAACATCGCGAACGGCTTCCGATTCTCCACTGAGAAAACGGTGTGTATAAACATTTGGAGATATAAGGAATTTCTTCCACCTTCTTTACGTCTTGGCCCCTTTGCACTCCCGTTAGTGGAGACAACAAAATTCTTGGGGCTAATGTTGGATCGGAAAATTTGCTGGTCCTCACATGTCCTACCTGGCTGCCCGTTGTGCCCGATCCCTTAATGTTCTTCATGTCCTCAGTGGCACATCATGGGGAGCGGATCATACCGTCCTGCTTCACCTTTACCAGGCCATTGTTCAGTGGAAGGTCGACTACGGAAGCCATGTATACTCTTCTGCACGGCCGTCGCTTCTCCACTGTCTCAACTCTATTTACCATTGGGAATTATGTCTGGCGACCAGTGCATTTTATACCCGCACTGTTGAAAGTCTGTATGCCGAGGCTGCTGTATTACCCTTGACCACTCGGTGTGACATACTCTTGTGTCCGTACGCATGCTGCCTGCGGTCGATGCCCAACCATCCATCTTACCGATTATTTTTTGACGACTCACTCGATCGCCAATATCAGTTGTCTGCGATAGCCTTGCTTGCACCTGGAGTTCGGTTTCACCGCCTGCTACAGCAGCTCGATTTTACCCTTCCTTCCCCTTTCAGTTGAGCGAAAGCCCATCGCCACCGTGGCATCAGGCCCAGGTGCACACTCACCTTGAACTTGGTTCGCTCCCCAAGGAAAGCACTCCAGATTTGGTATACCGCTCGAGGCTTGTCGAACTCTGTTCGCGGTTCGATAATGCCATATATATTTACACTGATGGTTCCAAGAGCACTGACGGTGCTACTTTTTGCATCCCATCAGGCAATGTTCAACGGGCTGTTCACCAGAGTATTTTGTCGTTCTGGCACAGTTCGTGGTTCTCACTCCAAGACAATAAATTGAGAACTGTAAAACCAACCCCGACTGCTTGGAGGACCTCCTCATGCCTCTGTCGGCAAGAGGTGATCATCCTGGCCCAGTTGCGGATCGGTCACTGCCGATTCAGCCACCGTCATTTGCTAACCGCCGACCCTGCTCCGCTGTGCTCCTGCGGCGAATTGCTGACGGTGCGACATGTTTTACTATCTTGTGTTCATTTTAATCATCTCCGTGTAGCCCTTCACTTTCCGTCTACCCTGGAGGAACTTTTAGCTGATGACACACGAGCAGCTGCTCGAGTTTTGCGTTTTATCAACATGGGCAGCTTATCAAGGGATATTTAACCCTTCTAATTGTTTTTATATTTCGTTTTTAGCTTTCTCTTGATGCTCTATCTGGTCGTTATCAATTTTTTCGAGATGTAGCGAATCTCTGTTCTGATCTGGGTGCTAATGATCTGAGAATTTGTGCACTCTAAAACCACAAAAAAAAAGAAAAGAAGAAAAAAAAGGACCGGTTGACCTATACTGAAGCAAAAAAGAATATGAGCGCTTACACCCAGTTACCATGACCACCTCTTTTGTGAGAGTCACATCGTCGCCATCGTATTTGACGACACCGGTCTTCCCCACTACTTCTTTTTCTGTTGGCCCTCGGGCCCCCAAGGTGGTTGGGGGCTCCTTTCCTTCTTCTTCTCCTAAGGTGATTGCCTCGGGAGCACCCTCCACCCCTCTGCCGGAGAAACACCTACCCTCTCCGGCACACCTCATTCGGAAGGAGTCCCTCGGGACTCTCCCTCCTGAGGGTTCCGCCAGTGTCGCTGCCAGCACAAACCAGCAGTAGGCAAAATCAAAGGCTGCTGGATGCAGGGCCTCTCACTGCTCCTCAGTCCCTGCGTCTGAGAAGCCCGCCCCGCCGGCGAAGCCCCCGAGGGACAAAAAGGATCAGAGGACAAAAGATGGAAATGACAAGTTGAAGGAAACCATAGTGTCTCCCGAGCCACCAATGCACTCCACCTTGACCTCTGGGAACAAGGTGGAGATTGTAGCATCCCCGGAGGACCTCGCACATCCCAGAAACAATGGATGCTGAGCCAGAAAACTGTTAAGTCAGCGGATTTCAGTGACGCTGGATCGTAATCTTCCCTGTCGTACCATTCGTGTCTTGCCAGCTATCAGACAGTGTCATCCTCCAGTAGAACTGTGGTGCTTTCTTCCCCCACCTGGCTGAGCTATGACTCCTTTAAAGCCTAACGCTTGCTTTCTGCGTTGCCTTACAGGAAACTTGGTTTCCAGCAATACCGGCCCCAGCCCTTTGTGGCTACAGGGGATATTACTATAACCGTAGCTCATATGTATCAGGGTCTCAGGTGGTGTGTGCATGTATATCCTTACTTCGGTTCATAGTGAACCTGTGCCCCTTCATACACCATTAGAAGCAGTGACTGTCAGGGTAAGAACAACACAAGAGTTTACCGTCTGCAGCCTCTATCTCCCTCTGGATGGTGATATCTCTTTGAATATTTTGGCTGCACTTATATAGCAACTCCCCTCGCGTTTCTTCCTATTGGGCGTCTTCAGTGCCCATAATCCATTGTGGTGTGGTACTACACTTTCTGGCCGAGGCAGAGTCGTCGAAACTTTACTCTCTTAACTCGACCTCTGCCTCTTAAATACTTTTGCCCCCACACACTTTAGTGTGGCACATGGCCCGTTCTCGGCCATTGAATTACCGATCTGAAGCCACAGCCTTCCATCACCTTTCCACTGGAGATCCCACAACGAACTGTGCGTCAGTGACCATTTTTCCCTTTTCCTGTCACTCCCACGATGTCAGTTCCACGACGCCCCCCCCCCCCCCTTTAAGCAGGGTTAACTGGGAAGATTACACATCTACTGCTATTGTTCGACCTCTCTCACATAATACTATCGACTTGGTGGTCGAAAGCATCACTCACACCATTGTTTCTGCTGCAAAAGCTGCAATTCCATGCCCCACAGGGAGCCCACGGCAGAAGATAGTGCTGTGGTGGTTGCCAGAAGTAGCTGAGGCTATTAGAGATCGTAGGCGGGCCTTACAGCGCTACAAGCATCACCCCTCTCAGGAGCTCCTCATCACATTCAAACAAGTTCACGCTCATGCTCACCAGTTAATACGAAGACGGAAACAGGAGTGCTGGAAGAGGTACGTCTCCATTATTGGGATGGGTACCTCTGCCTTGCAGGTCTGGAGTAGACACAGGTGGCTAAAGGAATTACAGACACCAGCAGAAATCCGTGGGATCTTCACAAATGGAGTCATTTGTACAGACACGGCCACACTTGCAGAGATGTTTGCCGAGCATTATGCTCATTCCTTTGCCTCTGCAAATTATCCACCGGCTTTCCATACATTGAAGAAGCGGGTAGAATGCCAGCCTCTCTCCTTCAGTACCCGCCACTCTGAATCTTATAACACTCCTTTTACTGAGTTTTACACAATGTCCTGACACGGCTCCTGGGCCCGATAGTATCTGTGGCCAAATGCTGAAGCCGTCCCAACCGTCTCAGAAACCTGGGTGATACGACCTGGGGCGCTGACCGCGTGACGCTGTTGTGGTTTTACACGGCACCGGTGCAGTCCAGTCTCCATTTTGGGTGCATTGCCTACGGGTCTGCGGCACCTTCGGCACTGCACCTACTGGACCCCATTCACAACTGTGGGTTTCACATCACGATGGGTGCCTTCCACACCAGCCCAGTGGACAACTTACTAGTGGAAGCCTTTGGGGATCCGCCGCCAACACCTGCTTGCGGCTTATGCAGCCAACGTATATTTCTGTCCAGGCCACCCGAACCGTCGTCTCCTATTTTCTGATGTGATCGTTCCTCACAAACAGTGACACCCCAGATCAGGTCATACGATTGCCATTAGAGTTCGGTCCCTCCTGCTGGAGCGCAAGTCTTCTACTCTTACTTCTCCCTATCGGGTCCATGCACGTACACCCGCGTGGTGCTTGCCGAGGCCGTGTACCCGGCTGGACTTGGCCCACGGGCCCAAAGACTCGGTTCCCCTGGAGGTGCTCCGCCACCATTTCTCGTCTGTCATAGTGGAGTTTCCTGGCTATGACCTGATCTAAACCGATGGTTAATGGCCGTGTGGAACAGCACTCTCTGCCGAATGGCTGCAGTGTTTCACTGCAGAGATGGTGGCCATTCAGAGCTCTCGTGCATATCCAGTCCTGCTCAGGTGAGTCTTTTGTTATTTGCAGCGACTCCCTGAGCAGCCTTAGAGCTCTGGACTAGTGTTACTGACAGTCTCCGCTGGTGTTGGCCGTACAGGAGACGCTTTGTGCCATCGAACACTCCGGGCGATCGATGGTCTCCGGGTCATGTGGGTATCCCAGGCAATGAACGTATTGACCGGCTTGCCGAGCAGGCAGTCCACTGTGTGTCCATTCTGGAGATCGGCCTCCTGGCTTCTGATCTCCGTTCATTGTTGCCCCACCGGGTACATTGGCGTTGGGATGCCGACTTGCGTAGCCTGAGCACACCCAACATGCTCTGGGTCATCAGTGAGACCACGGCAGCGTGGCATTCGTCCGCGCTGGCCTCTCGCCGGCACTGTGTGGTGCTGTGCCGGCTCCGCATTGGGCATACGTGGCTCACCCTCTGACATATCCTTCGTGGCGAAGAGACACCCCGGTGACAGTGTGGCTCCCGTTTGACAATAGCCCACAGTGGTGGACCGCCCTGTTTTAGCCGCCTTGCAGCGTAGTTTTAATATTCCTGACGTTTTATCGGATGTTTTACGTGATGATGCTTCAACAGCAAATTCATATTTAAGTTTAATTCGAGCAGGGGTGTTTTATCAGTCTCTCTAACTGGAGATTTCCTTGTGCTGCCGAGTGGTTGACTTTTCCTTTTTACTCCTATGGTTGGCCAGTCACAGACATCAGCTTCTTTGTTGTAAGGTGTCTTAGTGTGATCGTCTCTTTTCGTCTTGTTTCTTATCCATTTTGTTGATGTTTTATGGACTCAGGGGGATTCCCCTCCCACTTTGCAAAATTAATCTCTGGGCGCATTTCTTTGACATCCGCGGTTTTGCTTTTGACGCTTAGTGATGGAATGGGGGACTGATGGGCATTGTAGTATTGTCTCCCTTAAACACCCGAACAGCTACAACAAGACCGTGCTTTTAACATGACTCTGCACATAGAAATCCGATGACCTTGTAGGCCGTGGCACAAACCCTATTTTACCTATCCATTGTTGACCTTACATCAAAGTTACCTCCCCTCCCCCCCACAACGCACACCTATTCCCACTTGGAACTCGCGATATGCAGTCCTCAGCTTGCACATCGGCTTGAGTGGTATGCCCTTTCTGATACGTACTCGAGCAACCATTTCCCTTGTGTAATCCACCTACTGCATTATCTCCACGTTCCATCACCTGGAACATCTGCAAAGCTGACTGGGGACTATATTCTTCCATGGTGGTTTTCCACAAACAGCATTTCCCCAGGTACGACAGTCAGGTCCAGTATCTCACAGAGGTTATTCTCACTGCTGCTGAACATTCCATACCTCGTACTTCCTGTTCTCCCCACTGCGTCCCAGTCCCCTGATGGACTGCAGCATGCAGCGACGCTATTAGAGCCCAGTGACATGCTCTACGCACCTTTTAATGCTACTCAACAATGGAGAACTGCATCAATTACAAACGAGTGCGGGCACAATTCCGTCATGTTATAAAAGAAAGAAAAAAGCCTGTTGGACTTCCTTCACTATTTCTTTTAACAAATTCACTCCCTACTCAGTTGTCTGGGGTAGCCTGCAACGGTTATCTGCCACTAAGGTCCACTCCCCAATTTCAGGCCTGACAGTAACGAACACAGTCCTTGTGGACCCTTTTGACGTATCCAATGCCTTAGGCTGCTCTTTTTCGAGCTCAGCTCATTACCACCCTGCCTTCCTCCCTCACAAACAGGCAGACAAGGCACGGCCGCCTTTTTTCCAATCTTTAAATCGTGAAAGTTACAATGACACCTTCACTATGCAGGAACTAGACCGTGCTCTTGCCGTGTCCCGCTCCTCTGCTACTGGACCCGATGCCATTCATATTGAGATGTTGAAAAACCTTTCTCCTGTGGGTAAATGTTACCTTCTCTGCATCTATAATCTCGTATGGATTGAAGGTCAAGTCCCCACAAGTTGGCGTGAAGCCATTGTTGCTCCCATCCCCAAACCAGAAAAGGACAAACATCTTCCTTCCAGTTAACGCTTGTTGAGTTTGACTCCTTGAATCCCGACGCCTCCTTACCCATGTCCAATGTGGTTTATGTCAGCACCGCTCTGCAGTTGACCACCTTGTCACCTTCTATTATGTATAACTTTTTAAGAAAGTGCTAGACGGTGGCTGTGTTCTTTGATTTGGAGAAGGCCTACAACACCTGTTGGAGGGTGGGAATTCTCCGCACCATGTATACCTGGGGCTTTCGTGGCCATCTCCCCCTCTTTATCCGTGCATTTTTAACGGACAGATGTTTTCTGGTAGGAGTGGGCTCTGTTTTGTTGGACCCTTTTTGCCAGGAGTATGGGGTGCCACAGGGCTCCATTTTAAGTGTGGTCGTCTTTGCCATAGCAATTAACCCAATCATGGACTGCCTCCCACCCGACGTCTCTGGTTCCCTCTTTGTGGACGATTTCACAATGTACTGCAGCGCTCAAAGAACGTGTCTACTGGAGTGCTGTCTCCAGCGTTGTCTTGACAGTCTTTATTCTTGGAGCATCGCAAATGGCTTGCATTTCTCCAATGAGAAAACAGTGTGCAACACCTTCTGGCAATACAAAGAGTTCCTTCCACTATCTCTACATCTAGGCCCCGTCGCACTTACATTCATGGAGACAACGAAATTCGTAGGACTCAAGTTGGATAGGAAACTTTGTTGGTCTCCACACGTGTCTTCTCTGGCTGGTCATTGTACACATTCCCTTATGTTCTTAGCGGTACGTCATGGGGAGCTGATAGAACCTTTATCGGTCCATAGCCCAATCGAAGCTGGATTATGGAAGCATTATTTACGCTGCACAGCCGTCCATCTTGCGGCTGTCTTAACTCAATACACCATTGAGGGTTACGCCTAGCGATTGGAACCTTCTATACCAGCCCGATTGGCAGCCTCTATGCAGAAGCTGCCGAATTACCATTGCAGTATCAGCGTGATGTATTACTCTGTTGTTAAGGATGCCGGCTGCTGTCAATGCCCAAACACCCATCCTATCCATCATTTTTTAACAACTCCCTTGGTCCCCAATATGGGGTGTCTGCATCTATCTGCACTGTTGCCTCCCGGTGTTCGTTTTTGTTGCCTGCTTCAGCAACTCCATTTCACCCTCCCTGACACCTTTCGAATGGATGTGAGCCCAACACTACCGTGGCTTCAAGCACAGATTCGCGTCCATCTCGAACTCGGCTTGCTCCCAAAGGAGAGTACCCCGGATTCGGTGTATCGCTCAAGGTTTGTCGAATTTCATCTATACAGATTGCTCTAAGAACACCGATGTAGTCGGCTCTGCCTTTGTCGTCGGGTTAGACAGCTTTCAATACAAGCTCCTTCGACCGATGCTCAAATTTCACAGCAGACCTTTTTGCTCTCTATCAGGCACTCCAATATGTTCGCCGCCGCCACCACCACCCTTCTTATGTTATCTGCTCAGATTCACTTAGTGCCATTAATAGTCTTAGAGACCCATATCCGGTCCATCCTGTTATACTCTTGATTCCAACACTTCCTTCAATTGGTAGCTGAAGACGGCTTTTGTGTTCACTTCCTGTGGGTACCTGGCCACATAGGTGTGCTGGGGAACGAGGCTGCTGACACTGCAGCCAGGGCTGCCACTCTCCTACCTCGGACAGCTATCGTTTGTGTCCCATCAAACGACATTCAAGAGGCTATTTGCAGGTGTACTGTTGCATCATGGCATCGGCTGTGGTCCTCGCTTCACGAAAATAAGCTTCAAACTGTAAAACCGATCCCGACTTCTCGGAAGATCTCCTCCCGCCCCTTACGGTGAGAGGAGGTAATCTCGGCCCGGCTGAGAATCGGTCATTGCCGGTTCAGCCACCGACACTTACTAACAGGGACCTCCCACCAGTATGTTCCTGCAGTCACCCGATGACGGTGTGCTATGTTTTAATGTTCTACCCCAATTTTAATCGTGTTCGTGTTCCAGTAAATCTCCCGTCCGCTTTGGAGGACATTTTAGCTGATGACACACGGGCAGCTGCTAGAGTTTTGCGTTTTATACATATGACTAATTTGCCCAAGGACATTTAATTCCTTCGCATATTTTTTATTCCTCTTTTAGCGATATTCTGAAATTCTCCTTATTGGCACCTTTTCTAACCTTGTTTTAAGTCAATCTGGGGTCAGAATCGGGCGCTAATGACCACTGCAGTTGAGCACCCTAAAATTACAAAAAAAAAAAAGAAAAAAAATTAAAGTTATAAGCTGGTACACTCATAAATGAAAATGTGCACAATCATGCGTCAACCACGCATAAAGTGGGACATCGTCAGGCACGTCTGGAAGTAGAGTTCTTAAATGGCACGGTATGCACGTACTGCTGCAAAGCACTATCATTCACGGGGTGGACTAATTCAAATTGTGCCCACAATATCAGGTACGTCCGCTAGAGTTGTCACACGATGCCTAGTGAAGAGCGACGAGCAGAGGCGAGGCACGCGTGGATGCGTCGGCAGTTTACGCAGACCCTCTCGTGTTGAGCGAGTTCGTATAGTAGTGACCCTTTATGTAGTGTTGTGTGTACGACAGGTACATTTAGAGTTGATTCCCAATTGAAATTAATGCAATAATTCTGCAACAATTGGAGCTTTTTAGCTTCCTCTGCTGGTACTTTCCGTGTGTGAATTATTGATCTCCTACATCCACCGCTTCTTCCCTCTTCCTCTGCTGGAGAAGACAACCTGCTAGGGTCTGGTGTTCCTGTCAGAACACCTCTCTCCAGTATTCTCAGGAAAAGGAGCCTGACATCGCATCAGTTGCAGAACCTCTCAGTCTCTTTCTGACCTTGACATCTCTATGACCTGCTGTCTTCCTTACAACAGCTCGTCTTTCAGTCTCTGAAGGCGTGTTTTATTAACCTCTACCATTCAGAGTTTAATCTCAAAATTAAGGATGTCACTGCATTCTGTCCACTACTTCTGCAAAATCACCATTTGTAGCACGTTAGACATACGTCCAGATCGGTCCATTACTTTCCTCCAATGGGATTGCAATGGCATCTTTCTACACCTCTCAAAATTTCTCTTGTCTTTTGTTCTACTCGGCAGACTCCAAAATACTGCAAGAATCGATCTTTGCAGATGCTCACTCGCCATCTCTTCCAGGTCTCCGAGCCTACTGCAGTAACTTGATTGGTCCTTTGCAAGCTTCCAATTGTATCTATAAGCTGGTCTGCTCAGCAATCAAGGTTCCCGGGCCCCTTACCCCCTTTCGTTAACTGCCAGGTGGATTAGAACTGGGGCCAGTACGCCTCTCCGTCTCAGAAAGCGGTGCGTTAGACCACATGGCTAAACTAATCGGTGAGATTCTGTAATAACAGTATTTAACATTTATTTCCACATTGGCTGCCCCCCTACACTCCCTGCCATACTTGGCCAGCTCTATTCCCCTTTCCCTCTCCTTGGGTTGCATAATGGAAGATGTGTCCTGTCATTACTAGAGGCCCCCCCACCTCTCTCTCTCTCTCTCTCTCTCTCTCTCTCTCTCTCTCTCTCTCTCTCTCTCTCTCTCTCTCTCTCTCTGGTGTGGCATACAGCTCTTTCTCAGCCCTCGGTCATTGCATATATTTACCTCTAGCCCTGGACTGCTCCCCTCCATTTATCATTCTTTCCGTGATGACATACACAACAGCGCTTGCTTCCATTCATCTTACTCTTCCTTCGACATCACTCACTGGCACTTGCTTGCTCTCTGATGGGCCTGTACTAATGCCGGTCGGACTGTCTTTTCTTCACCAGCTGTCCTGATCCCTCTTTCACACAGAAACACAGATAAGATAAATCCGTACGAAGTTTGACTGCTGCCATCATCTCAGCCACTGCCTTGACGATTCCCTTGTTGTAGAATCGTCCCTGATAAGACTGTGTCTTGGTGGAGCCCTGAAATTGCTACAGCTATCAGATCACCACCACACCCTTCAACACCAGAAATGGCATATGTCTTGACCTCCTTGTTGCTTTTAATCATTTTAATGCCTGATCCCTATACCTTGTTAAAAACCAGAAATGGATCTGATGCGAATAATATGTAGCTGCAATAGGGATGAGGTATGGGAGGGAGGGGGGGGGGAGAAAACAATGAGCTTTGCTGGCTGCTGCCCTCCCAGGAATATTCATAAACAGTATTACCGTTTCCAGCTCACACTATTGTTGAGTTTTGCTCCACATTTTGCTCAGGCTTCACTTTCGGGTCACGTTCCATCTTCTTATACACTGTTTGGGATGCCTTGCTTTATCTCTCGTTCCCTGCCTCCTGGAACATTATAATGCCCCCCTTTAGTGAGTGGGAATTCACCAGCAACCCTCGTTCTGTCCCTATTGAGAGGTCCAAAACTCTCAGTTCGTCCTGAAGTTCTCTGCTCTCACTCCTTGTCACTTTGTTGTTCGGGAGGAATCTACACAGATGGCTCAGTGCTTTGTAGTTACACTGGCTTTGCTCGGATTCATGTGTGAAATACTGAACTTCATTCCTTACCAAAAGGCTGCAGTATCTTATCTTCACTGTGGATTTGGTAGCCATCTCTACTACTCTTCAGCATGTCTGTTCCTGTACTGGTGAAACTTTCTACATCTGTAGTGAGTCCTTAAGCAGTTTAAAAGTTCCTGATCAATGTTACTCTAACCATTCCTTAGTCCTCACCATTCAGAATTCTCTTCACACACAATCAATGTGGACCCTCAGTGGACTTTGTTTGGACCACCGACGGTCTTTATCTGGATTCCAGGTCGTGTTGGAATTCTGGGGAATGAAGTCACTGACAGGCTGGTCCCATTGGCTACTGATATGCCAACTCTTGAGATTGATATTCCAGAGCTGAACCTTCAATTGGTTTTACCTGGCACACAGAATGGGACACGAATGTTGCCAAACAAATTCTGACTTCTTTTGTTCCCCTGTGTTTCTCTTTTTGTGTCTCTTTCATGTGCACTGTCAGGTGCATCACATTCACCTGACACATTCCTCATCATTACAAAGTGACGTATTCGTGATCTGTTGAACAAGTAATTATCAAATCGAATCGAATCTGCCTCTACTTGCTCCCTAGATGTGGCATCCCACAAACATTTCATTCTCTGTATTCCTCACCTTAGACTTTGCTGGGCATTGGTAAACCCTGGTCACAGAATAGGAAGTATACAGAAAGGAAATCTTGTTGCAATCTGTGTGCCAAAATTTCGTCAGCATGCAGAAAGTCCACCATCTTGAGAGATCATAAAGTAATGATTTTTGAGTGAAACATGACTGGATACATTTTATTTTATGAACTATGCATTTTAACTGCTTGGATCATGTAGAAGCAAACAATTATGTGATGCACTACAAAAGGTAGAAATATGTGGTAATACTTGGAGCTGTATAGTTGTTATTATGAGCAGCAATTAGAGGAAGGTGGCCAGTGGTGTTCAGGCAGTAATTGTTGAAATAATTCTAATATAAATAAGGTTTTTCACCTTTCCAAAATAAGTATGATGGTAATTGAAGGTCACTGTTGTTGTTGTTGTTGTTGTGGTCTTCAGTCCAGAGACTGGTTTGATGCAGCTCTCCACCCTACTCTATCCTGAGCAAGCCTTTTCATCTCCTCATAAGAACGACAACCCACATCCACTTGAATCTGCTTACTATACGCGTCTCTTGGTCTCCCTCTGCGATTTTTACCCCACACACTTCCCTCCAACGCTAAATTCACAATTCCTTGATGTCTAAGAATGTGTCCTACCAAGCGATCCCTTCTTTTAGTCAAGGTATGCCAGAAATTTCTTTTCTCCCCAATTCGGTTCAGTACCTCCTCATTAGTTACGCGATCCACCCACCTAATCTTCAGCATTCTTCTGTAGCACCACATTTCAAAAGCCTCTATCCTCTTTCTGTCCACACTGCTTATCGTCCATATTTCACTCCCATACAAGGCAACACTCCATACAAATGCCTTCAGAAAGGACTTCCTTAGGCTTAAATCAATATTCGATGTTAACAAATTTCTCTTTTTCAAAAACGCCTTTCTACCCATTGCCATTCTGCATTTTATATCATCTGTACTGCGACCATCATTTGTTATTTTACTGCCCAAGTAACAAAACTCATCTACCTCCTTTATTGTTTCGTTACCTAATCTAATTCCTTCAGCATCACCTGATTTTCTTACACTGCACTCCATTACCCTAGTTTTACTCTTGTTAATGTTCATCTTATATGCACCTTTCAGCACACTGTCCATTCCGTTCAATTGCTCTTCCAGGTCCTTTGCTGTATCTGACAGAATTACTATGTCGTCGGCAAAACGCAATGTTTTTAATTCTTCCCCCTGAACTTTAATTCCTTCTCCAAATTTCTCCTTGCTTTCCTTTATAGCTTGCTCAATGTACAAATTGAACAACATTGGGGAAAGGCTACAACCCTGTCTTACTCCCTTTCCAACCACTGCATCCCTTTCATGCCCTTCAACTCTGACAACCGCTGTCTGGTTTTTGTACAAGTTGTAAATAACCTTACGCTCCCTATATTTTACTCCTGCTTGCTTCAGAACTTTAAAGAGTTTATTCCAATCAACATTGTCAAAAGCCTTCTCCAAATCTACAAAAGCTAGAAATGTTGGTTTGTCTTTTCTTAATCTATCTTCTAGGATAAGCCGTAAAGTGAGTATTGCCTCCCGTGTTCCTACATTTCTCCTGAACCCAAACTGATCTTCCCCGAGGTCGGCTTCTACCAGCTTTTCCATACTTCTGTATATAATTCGTGTTAATATTTTGCAACCATGACTTATTAAACTGATGGTTCTGTAGTTTTCACACCTGTCTGCACCCGCTTTCTTTGGAATGGGGATTATTACATTTTTCTTAAAGTCTGAGGGTATTTCGCCTGTCTCATACATCCTAGACACCAGTTCAAATAGTTTTGTCATGGCTGGCTGTCCCAGAGACTGCAGTATCTCTGACGGGATATCATCTACTCCAGGGGCCTTGTTTCGACTTAGATCTTTCAGTGCTGTGTCAAATTCATCTCTCATTATAGTATCTCCTATTTCATCATCATCTACATCCTCTTCCCTTCCTACAATAGTGTCTCGAAGTTCATTTCCTTTGTAGAGCCCCTCTATATACTCTTTCCACCTTTCAGCTTTCCCTTCTTTGTTGAGAACTGGTTTTCCATCCGTGTCCTTGATATTCATAGAGCTGTTTTTCTTATCGCCAAATGTTTCTTTTATTTTCCGGTAGGCTGTATCTATTTTTCCCCTATTTATACATTCTTCTACATCCTTGCATTTGCCTTCTAGCCATTCCTGCTTAGCCATTTTGCACTTCCTGTCAATCTCATTTCTTAGTCGTCTGTACTCCATTTTGCCTGTTTCATTTACTGCATTTTTATACTTTCTCCTTTCATCGATTAAATTTAGTATCTCCTGTGATATCCAAGGATTCTTTGTAGGTCTTGCCTTCCTACCTATTTTGTCCTCTGCTGCCTTCACTATTTCATCTCTCAATTTTACCCATTCCTCCTCAACTGTTTTATTTTCCCCTGTTTCTGTCAATTGTTGCCTGAAGCTCCCTCTGAAATTCTTAAGAACTTCAGGTTCTTTCAATTTATCTAGGTCCCATCTCCTTATTTTCCTACCTTTCTGTAGTTTCTTCAGTTTCAGCCTACAGTTCATAACCAACAAGTTATGGTCAGAGTCTATGTCTGCCCCTGGGTATGTCCTACACTTCAAAACCTGGTTCCGAAATCTATGTCTTACCATTATAAAATCTCCCGGTGTCTCCTGGTCTCTTCCACGTATACAACCTTCTTTTGTGATTCTTAAACCAGGTGTTTGTTATAACTAAATTATGTTCCGTGCAAAATTCTACCAGGCGGGTTCCTCTTTCATTCCTTTTGCCCAGACCATATTCACCCACTATCTTCCCTTCCCTTCCTTGTCCTACTACCGAATTCCAGTCTCCCATAACAATTAAGTTTTCCTCTCCCTTAATTGTCTGAATAATTTCCTTTAGCTCCTCATATATTTCTTCGATCTCCTCATCATCGGCAGAGCTAGTTGGCATATAAACCTGTACTACTGTTGTCGGTGTTGGCTTCGTATCTATCTTGACAATGATAATGCGATCGCTGTGCTGGTCATAATAGTTTACCCGCATTCCTATTTTCTTATTCATTATCAATCCTACTCCTGTGATACCCCCAACTGATTTTGTATTTATAATCCTGTACTCACCTGACCAGAAATCCTGTTCATCCTGCCACCGCACTTCACTAATCCCCACTATATCTAAGTTCAACCTATCCATTTCCCTTTTTAAATTTTCTAATTTTCCTACTCGATTAAGGGATCTAACATTCCACGCTCCGACCCGTAGAATGCCAGTATTGTCTTTCCTGATGATCACATCCTCCTGAGTAGTCCCCGCCCGGAGATCCGAATGGGGGACTATTTTACCTCCGGAATATTTTACCCGAGAGGATGCCATCATCATATGTTCATACAGTAGAGCTGCATGTCCTCGGGAAAAATAACGGCTGTAGTTTCCCCTTGCTTTCAGCCGTTCGCAGTAGCTGTGTGGCAAAGCCACATTAGCTGATATTACAAGGCCAGCTCAGTCAATCATCCAGACTGTTGCCCCTGTAACTACTGAAAAGGCTGCTGCCCCTCTTCAGGAACCACACGTTTGTCTGGCCTCTCCACAGATACCCCTCCGCTGTGGTTGCACCTACGGTACGGCTATCTGTATCGTTGAGGCACGCAAACCACCCCACCTCGGCAATGTCTGTGGTTCATGGGAGTGGTGAAGGTCACTATATATGTAAAATATTACCAGTTTGGAATCAGAGCAATGTCTGTGTAATCATTGCAATTACACTCATCTGGTAGGAAAACTGTGCATAGGCTGTACAATTGAGTGTTGTATATGGAACTTATCTAGATGATAACTCTCACTGGTACTACAGTAATTGAAGAGCACTGTAATATTTAAGTACACTTAAATTTCATAATTTGAAGTTTAATGTTGCAAGGAGTAACAAAAAATAAATCATGAGTAGTATGACTCACATAGGCAAGAGAATTAGAAATCTAATACCTTTAAACCACTACGCTATGCCATCATTCATTGAGGTGTTTCTCAATCTACCATACTCTAATTGGGAATCTTTCGCAGGTTTTTGTATTGTCCATGTATGCAGGTTAATTCAGAAATTTGCTTCTTCCCCCTTCCTTTGAGTTAAATAGTAAAATTTTACTTATGGTAGCAGCGGGAGTAGTGTGCCGATTATAAATGCAAATCACATACCAGTTGTGAATAATATAATTTATATGTCGGCACGACATGTTTCAGGATGACATTATGCCCTTATTAAGTTCTGTAAACCAAGTAAACATAAAATAAAACAGGGCACTATATATCGATAATTAGACTACAAATATTCAAATTAAACTAACATTCTGGCCTACAATAAAACTTATCTACAACATCATTGTACTCCGTCAAAAATAAATTATCAAGCTGAATCACATGTTCATCGGATGGCTCAAAGTTGTGCACTAATGGACAGCAGTTCTCAACTTCAAAGATTATCCATAAGCATAACAGCTGTCATTGGTGAGCAAAGATTTTATTGCTAAGACATCTAACACTTATTCATAATGTCCGCTAATATTGAAGGTGGTGTAATGAAAATACATACACCCTAAGTTACTCAGCAATGTTAAAAACAAGACGTCAATATTTAAAATAGGAGAACATATCAGTGCTTCTCAAGGAAGAAATTACTAAAGTGTGCCTACTAATGGCTTTTAGATAGTTCTGTCTTCTCATTGAGTAGGTTGCTGGAATCTTCCCTCAATGCACAAAACACCCCAATTTCTTCCAAATTAGATAACAACCAACCTTTGTCCTCATACTGTATGATCTTCAAACTATCATTTATGGAGCCCAATGGATGTTGTTCAATTTTCAGGTGCTTGGCTACTGCAGATGAGCCATTCTATTACTGTGCTCTTTAAAATTCCTTCCCGTTCATCCTGAATACTTCATATCACAATCTTGACACTTTATTTGGTATACTCCCACTTTCCACATCCTGTTCTCCCCTGCATCAATCTTGTGCTTCAGCCTATATTCCAATTTATTGTTGGATCTAAAAGCTATTTTAACATCTCTCTTTTTAAATAGTCTCACCAATTTGTAGGAGACGCGTCCCCAGAATGTTATGACTCTTGAGTTGTTCCGATGGCCGTTACTGATCAAGTCAAAGGCCAACCGTGTGTGTCGAAAACAAACACATTACCATTTCCTTATGGTACTGTCTCTTAATAAAAATTGTTCAAATAAATTTCTGTAGGAGGACCGGCTAGTCCGTGCCTCCTAATACAACAACTGCTTGCGTTGACTTTCTCTTGATGATACTTTAATTTCCCAATCATGATAATAAATATCATTTGCAATTATTTTTTAGTCGGATAAGTTTGAATTCAAGTAAACAGTGACTTTAAGGTAACACAAATAACCTTGTATTACATCACTGAATTACATGCTTATTGGAATTCAACTCACAGAAGACTAATGTTCTTTCAACCAATCAAGACTAAAGGTAATTAACAACAATGTCATTTTCCATAGAATATACATATGTATGATACATAGAACTTTTCAACATGGAGTAACTAGATCACTGACACAGTATCCCATTCTTCATTTATTCTTTTCTGCTGCACAAAACCTGTATAGAGAAAAACTGGAGCCAGAATACATTCTCCTACCCTTTCCTGAATAAATTATGATTTTATTTAATTATTATACTCGAATTTCTTGAGCCTCTAGCAGGAAACGTGCAGTGTAAGCTGTTACACTACACTCTATATTCGTGCAAGTTTACCTCAGCTAGTTGATTCTTGTGTGTTACCGTCTTTTCCAATCTGTCTATCAAACCAGCGTCGTCATCATTTTCTACAGCTATTTGTGTAAGAGTTCATTAGCGCACAGCTTTGTGCCATCCAATGGCAAGTGGTTCAGCTCCATACTGTGTTTTTTACAAAGTACGTATGCTGCTATTATTATGTTTAATGATGTTGTCTAGTGGCAGATAAGTTTAATGTTAGTTTAATTAGAATATCTGTAGTTAGTGTCAATATAAAGCACCCTATTTTATTTTGTTTCCTTGGTAATGGGATAATGTCAGCTGAAACATGTGCTGACACATAAATTTTATTATTGACAATCAGTGCATGTTTTGCATTTATAATTAGTGAAACAATTGTACTATGGCATCAAAACAAATAAATAGTGTGTTGATGTTGGCGACAACTGTTACTTGCTCTTTGAATAAGACAGAGTTTGTGGCATTAGCTTCGGTTTGTAAAAACATCCATTTCCAGCTGTAGTAGTAAGTGTCCATCATTGCATGTTTACTATCTCTCAATAAGGTGTCGTGCGCAATGTTTGGCTGCAAACAGATCAAAGAAGTTGCTGACTGCTTTGCCTTCAGTATATTTCCTACTCTGTGCTCTGGTAATCTCTTCTCTTCTGTTCTGTGTTACAGGAAATTCCTTATGTAATTACGGCTTTCCTGCTTCAGGTACGGGGCACCTATGACCGAGCAGTTTTGTCCCTTTTAATCATTAAACCAACCATTCAACATTTCATGTTGAAACGCTTGCTCAGAAATGTCTTGCTTCAGCCATTGTTTCCCAGTAGTCATTCATCGTGACAGACACCACGTTAGTGGTAATGCCCGTGTAGAATGTCGCACATTGGTAGATAACGTGTTGCTCTGCCTTTGACTGGACAGGAGATGCCTTTAATAGGAGTGAACTATGTATGGTAGTTTGTGGATATATAAAATTGTATTCGCATCTCGGTTTGTTGTACGTAGGAATAGACAAGGATATTGTGTAGTTAGGGTGTGTGGTGGCAAACTATTGCAGAAGGGACGGGGATGGCACGATGAGAAGTCAGGACCCACAGAATTCAGTTGCACCCCTCCCTGGTGATAGTCGTGAGGCATGTTGTGCAATGTGACTAGGCATTCGGTTGATGAGGACAGTTGCTGACTAATGACACAACACATGGGGAATGAGGTGTCAGCTGCGGGCGCAAGAGCATTACTAGAACAGACGTACTGCTTAATAGAACAATATATTTACAAAACACGAGCCAGTATTTCACTGCTTCTGGTGTAAAGTAGGATAACAAAAAGACTGCTGACTGACAAACATAAAACTATTTGATAAATTACGGAAATTCTCTACTGAGATTTGAAAGTAATGTGCAAAATGGAGAGTGGCTGGCCATTACTTACAACAGTTTGGTCCTGCCGATAGTTCACACAAAGAAATGACACAAAAGGGCACAAAACTAAATGTTTACACTGGCTTTCAATAATTTATATTTCTTTCATCGGGTAGGAAGAGGAAAACAAAAAGATGAGAGAAGGGAAAGGCTACTCGTGACCTAGCACTGTCCTGACGCAGCATGAGCAACCTTTACCTTCTCTCCCCTTTTTCTTTTCCTCTTCTTACCTCACAAATGAAATATAAATTTTCAGAAGCTAGTGTAAACATTTAGTTTCATCCCCCTTTGTGTGTACCACCAGCAGTACCAAACTGTGGTAAGAACTGGCCTGTCACTCTATCTCGTTTGCACGTTATTTTCAGACTTAAAACTATGCTGGATTCTTCTTGCCAATTCTTCTGGCTGCTGATCGTCGGTACCGTGGCAGACTGTCTAGCCAACTAGCAAGTGTGGCTCATTAAATCTATATTATGGAGGTAACTGCTCTCTGTGGCACTTGTCGTAATTGGTGTGTCACTGCACTTTCTAAACTCTCATTCTAGCATTGCTGTGCTAGTTGTTGTCCGGTCGATGAAGTGGGACTACACGGGCAATATATTTCTGGATGAGGTGGGGAGCACAGTTTTGACCGCACTTGGCATATTTGGTGTGATACTTCTCATTACTACAGATCTGACGGCCACAGTGGCTAGGCTGTTTGAAAGGATTTGACTTGGAATGGATGGCAGCTGTCCAGGTGGAGGTAATTTTGGTGCTTAAAGACTTTGACATGGTAAGAGGTGCCGATTGATCCTCCTTTAAGGTGTAGGTCATTATTGAGGAAGATGGGTTCTTGGGTAGAGGAGGTCCAAGTAAACGGGGAAGAAGCTTTTGAGGTATTGGAACACTATTGACAAGGTGTCCTCACCCTCTGTTCAGATCATAAGGTTGTCATGAATCTGAACTAAGTGTTGTTTGGAATGCTGTGTAGTCTGGGAGCATTCTTCAAGCTACCCCATGATTAATGGTGCCATGTGAGTGACCATTACTAAAGCACAGATTTGTTGGTAGTAATGCCACCAAAAGAAACTAAATTGTGGAGGAGAATATATGTTTCCGTGATGACAGGGATGGAGGTTGTGTGTTTGGAGTCAGTCAGATGTTGATGAGGATATTGTCCAGTAAAGTGTGTTGTCAATGAAGAAATAAGTGGCATTAACTGTGATGAGCAGAACTCAGAGTGGCTAAAGGAATGGGATCTATGAGAGTTCACTAACAAAATGGTTGGTATCATAAATTGGAAGGTAGGTTTCACATAATGAGCTGAAGGTTTTGGTCTAGAACAGCAGAGATTGTCTTCTGTGGGTGTACTTTAACCAACAATACTGCATTCATGTACTTCAAGAAGCAAACTTTTGCTATCTCTGCTCTTGTCATGAATATGTCTTGTAGCCAGCTACAAGTTTTTGCAGCCCCCCTCCCCCCGTTTCATTTATTCCAGTTAAATTCAGTATCTTGTGCTTTGTCTGAGAATTCATCGTTCATTCATTCATTCATTCCACCACTTCATTTGCTCCCCTTGAAACTTTCTGTAACCTCCAGGTTTTTTCAGTTTATCCAGCCCCATCTTCTTTGTGCTGTATTTTCCCATAATTCCTTCAATCTTAATCTGTAGTTTGTATCCAGTAAAGTTTGCTCAATTAATTACTTGTCCTTGAAAATATTTTTCAGTTGACAATGTGGTTTTAAAATTTGTCTTATTATTCTTCAATTTTTCTGAAACATTCAGTCTCCAGGTCTCTTGCGGTTATACAGTTTTGCTTTGTGTAAAATTCTGCCAGGCAGCTTTCTCTTGCTGAGTAACCACCTCACCAGTTGTTTTCCTGTACTGAATTGACAGCGATTTGCAGAATTTTACACACTCCATTCACTTGTGAAACCAATAATGGTATGGTAACTCCTGTCATCGTGGTACTCCTGAACCGAGTACTTACTGCACACATTTTATACTGTGGCATGTGATCATCTTGTACATGTAAATTTATTTCTTTGGCCTTACCATATATTTTCAGTAATTATTCCTTTTCTTCATAACCAATCAGTTTTTTGTATCTTTTTTCTATCTATTTGCCCCCTTCCCATTCTGCTTTTCTAGCAACTGTCAGTCACTCATTAATTTCAGCACATGGTTTTTCAATAATCTCCTTCACGCTTTTATCTTCAAGCTGTCAGGTTTTCTAACCTCTTCCCGTGCAGTTCCCAATACTTTTTTCCCTTCTTATCACATTTGTTTTCTGATGACTTTTTTGGGTTAAATTTACTTAGTGTCTCAGCAGCATAATGTGCTACTGTTGGCAGCAAAATGTTTGCTTTCCAAGGATAATTAATTTACTAAACAGATAGGTACATACCACAATGTGTCAACCATAGAGCAGGAAAAGTAATAATTATTCATTTCACAGTCAACATGAATTATTCCCTCTCATTGTATGTGATTGTGTTTTCAAAGAGCATTCCAAGCTCATTGCCAACATGAGCACCTATGTCAGTGAGGAAAATTGAACCTTTTCTTGCAACTCAAGCTATTTCGTAAGCCTCCCTAGTCTGCTTCCTTCATCCCTCTTCCATTTCACTGCAACCTCTCTGTCAGGAGGAAGAGCCACTGACTCCAAAAGGTTGTACCAAGTGAGGTAGCAAAATGGTTATCACACTATACCAACATTCCAGGTTAAAACCCTTCTCTGGCCATCCAGTTTTAGATTTTTTGTGATTCCCGCAAATCACTCAAAGATTTTCCATTATGTCATTTATTGTTAATAATATTGGATTATTCCCAAGAACTCGCAGCTTTCACTCAGTACTAGTCAGAAATCGAACCTGCGTTTGGATCACACTACCTTGTGCAGAAAGGTATGCTGTATTTTGCCACATCAGTTTTTAATAAATTAACAAGAATTCAACAAGTTAAGTACTAACCCGTGCACTTTCAAGGCTAAACTGAAGAGTTTCCTCATGGCTTACTGTTTCTAACCTGTTGAGAGATTCGTAGAAAAATTAAAAAATAAAATGATTGGAAGTGCGGCAGCCGGAGGTGATGGTTGTATGAGTGTGTTGTGTGATTGCGTGAGTGTTCTAAGTTCTGAAGAAGGCCATGGCCGATAGCTGAAAGTGTTGTATATGTGTGTCTTTTGTGTCTGTCTTTGGCAGCTCGTCACCACCTCTTTGCAGCAAGTTGTAAACTGTCCTTACTATATTATTAATTCCAACCTGACTTTGCATTATTATATATAAATTAATTTCTGTGTTACATTGTTGGTGTTTTTCGTGTGTGTTTATGCCTGTCATGTGGGTGGGATTGCTATATGTTTCACTGTATATGTTGCTACTCTTTTGCTACAGTCTGATGTACTGACTCATTCCATGATGATGGAGACTTGCTCCTCAGTTTTTATGGACGATTTCTTTCCCCATCCTTGATAAAGTAATCAGAGTTTGTGCTTGTGTCTATTGACCATGCTTTCAACAGGATGTTGAACACTAATGTTCATTTCTTTCAAAAGCTTGCACATTTTCCTGCCCGTTTCTGTGTGAATGGTTTTTTTTTTTTTTTCCCTGCTACCACTTGCTGGGTAGATTATTTATCTATCAAATATCAGTATTATGGACTATATACTGGGGTTTTTCTTTGCATTAGGCACTCACAATCTGGCCGTGACGAAATGCACTGATTTGGCACTCATCCTACACTAGACTGTTATGGCCAACATCTGGTGTGTTTACATTCTGTGAATGTACTAAATGAACTACTCTTTTTGTTACTACATTGCTACTGTTATCTTCCTAAGGAAAAAAAAAAAAAAAAATGCTTTTGTGGATCTATGTACCTTGGAATTTTTCAGAGGGAAATGTTACCATGAGGTTCAAAAAAAGTATAGATACTCTTAGAACTCAAAATGCAATTTACTAACTTCTATTGTGAAGTATTTCCTATCACTTTCAGTGTGTTAATATGCAATATATTAATTTATGACTCTTAACAATTACAGCAGTTGGCACAACCACGTCTTGATGAATGGAGCAAATTTGTTTACACACTGCAAGAATTACGCAACAATCAAGCTGATGATGATATTGACAAATTGAGTGTCAACTCTGGTCCAGGGAGCTTGTCTTCACTGTCATCGTCTCCACTCCGTTGAAGTACCTAGAATTTATTAGCTTGATTTTTGTATGCTGTGTTACTGTGGTCATGAAGCCATTGGCAGATGATTGTGTCAATTTGTGTTTTGTACCCATTTAAATAATATATGCATACAGTGCAAATGTTTGGCTTTATATAGTAAACTTATGGAGTAGCATGAAAGTACTGCAGTATCAGCCCAAAGAAACACTATTGCTAAGCTCAGAACAGTAAGTCATTTTAGTTTTTAAGGTGCATATGAGAGTGAAAATGTAATTTTGGCTTTCTCACTTCATCTTTGTGGAAAACTTCATAACCTACTCCTCTTTGTTGTTGTTTTGCAGTAGTGGAAGATAAGTTTTTGAATGACATTACACTAATTTGCAAGCTTAACAAAACAGAAATGAAATTTTGTAAACTTAAGCAGACAATTGAAATTTATATGTTTCTGTTACCAGTGTGCTTGCTGCCTAGGCTTGTAAATGATCCTTTGTTTAAAAAAAGTGCTGTGAATTAGCTGTTGTAAATACATTTAAAAAATTGTATATAATTCTGTGATACTTCTTAATTATAATACTTTCTCATTTAATATACTTTTAAGTAATTTGATGTCACAACAAGGACTATTATTTAAATTTGTTATATTACTTAATTTATTAATTATTTAGTTTTCTTTGCATTTTGTCAAAATGATAGCTTAAGTTGACACGCGTAGTTCTTTCATTACCATTAAAATATTTATATATCATTTATTGGCATGTTTTTCATGCATTGTCTTTCAGGAAACTATTTTACTGTCTTTGTGAAATAACATTAAGTTGTAAATATTCTGAGCATATGTGCAAAGGATTAGTATTGGACCTTGCGGAATAAAAGAACTGAACAAAATACGATCTCCTTCTATTTTTTCCTTTGTTTTCTTCTTTTGTATGTTTAGAGGAAGAGAAAAAAAGGAAACATTTCTTTCATAAGTACATACCTAAGGTAATTATTTATCAGTGGAGAATATGCAGTTTCATTTCCTGTAAGAAAGACAGTGCTCTCTTCCACAATATTAAATTGTATGTGAATACTACAGATTTTTAACTGTGAAACAAAAAGTGACAGGTTTATGATATTGGCTGGAATCTTGAAATGTGTCTCCACCCCATAGTGAGGGTTACAATGTAAAAAGAAATAAATATCAACTAACTTCATGTATGATAAAGGAACTACTAATTCCAAATGTTTGGAAAATTTCCCACCCCCATGAACCACCGACATTTCATCACTTTTGCTAGTATCTGCATCTGTCAGTGGTATTAAACATTTAAAGTTAAGTACTAGCCTGCAGTTTTGCATTATTTTATTAGGCCTCTCAAGAGACTTGTTGCATGCCTGCAGTTTTGCAGTATTTTATTAGGTCTCTCAAGAGACTTGTTGTGTGTGTCCACATAGCACCAGGTTACTGCCATGTCCTCAACAGACTACTTTCACATGTAAAGAATACAGTTCTAACTGCTGTTACTCTGAATGATTAGAACATTCAACTGATATTTTTAGTCAATATTCTCGTGAAGCATCTGTTGTTTCGATGTAATTAAAGGTTAAAATCATTAAATTTCAAGATTTGCTAACATGACCAAAAATATTGCCCAGGAGTAAGCCGAAACAGTATAATGAAAGGCAAGAAGATAGCCCGGTCCCAATAATTTAGAGACCGAGAACAATATTGTGCACGTCCAAGAACTCATCATATTTCTTAAAACCAGGATTTAAACTGTAAGACAGTCTTTTTCAAACTTTTCAAATATGCTTCAACTTTCTTCTGAACTGTTGGCTGGAGGTTTATTTATTTTAATCTTTTTTAAATATTTTTCCTTGGGGGGGGGGCTGATTTTTCTGAATGGAACACATTATATTTTTACATGATTATTTGTTCACTTTCCTTTCCTTCCTCCAAGGTAAGTCTTTCCTCTCCCGGGATTGGAATGGCTCCTTACCCCCTTCCTTAAAACCCTCATCATTTCCTTTTCCCTCTCCTTCCCTTCTGCCTGAAGAAACAACTGGGTTGCGAAAGCTTGCGTTTGTGTGTGTGTGTGTGTGTGTGTGTGTGTATTCATTTATTTATTTATTTGTGATGCTGTCACACCTGTGCTCCTTCGCCTGGTGAGTAATCTTCGTCTATTTTTATATATAATTTTTCCTGCTAGGAATTTTTTGTCTTAAAATTCATATCATATATTTGAATTCAACAATTACTTCCGTCCTTGCTCTGTTACTTTTCGAAATCTTTTCTGTCATCTTACTTTCCCTTTGGTTTTTGTTTTTATTTTTATTTATTTATTTATTTACATTTTACATATCAGTTCCTTTCTACATTCACTTCTTTGTTTACTGTTCATATTTCGCTAATTCTTACAACAACCCGTTTTCTTCCAAACCCTATTCCTAATAGTACGTTTATTTTTATATTTACCACTTTCATTACTCCTGCTTCCGTCTGAAACACGCCGCTCATTCAATTTTCCTCTTTTAAAATCGTAAACACTCTTTCCTAACAATAGTTTCTATATTGTTTATAACCTTTTTATTAATTACCTTGCGATTGCTTCCATTCCCATTTTTCCACATTTCTGTTCGTGTTTAATACTATTCCGATCATATTTCAGCAACTTTTCGTTGGTTTTGATTCCACTTTTCCTTCGTCAGACTATTTCAGCCTCAAAATAGTAATCTGCTACCATATAACCAATCCTATTTAGACGTTTTCCTTGCATACTCACGCGGTTTTCTTGTACTTTTTCTGATTTTCACCTTCGTTAAACCCTTTTTGCACGCCATACCACTACCCAACCCTTTTATACTACGTTGTTGACAACTAAAGGTGACCACAGTATCAACAAAAAAATTTAAAAACTTTTTTTATTTCCTTTCTTTTCTCACACCTGAATTACTGTCCACATTCAACTCCCTCCCGACATGTAAATATTTATATACATATTTTTATTTTTAATTTGTTCATTGCAGCCTATTACAAACATCCCTATAACAACCCCATCCATTTTTATGTACATTCCCTCCGAAAACATGCTTTCTCCCTATCCTAATTACGCTCCCACATTCTTTTTATGCAGGCTTGCCTGACATTTGGAATCACTCCCAAGGGCCTCTCACTAAAAGTTCCCATCTCTGGTTGTAACCCATCCTTTCATCCCGCCCTATACCAATTCCAAACTGAACAATCCATAGCCCTCACCCGTCTAATTCTTAACCTACACATCAACTCTGCTAATGAACACACCTGTCAACTCATATCCCTAATCAAAAATCCTCAACCTTTCCTCTCCCACATCCACACCTGCTGTTTAGAACATCCTCCTTCAGGCCAACCGCAAATTAGAACAACATGCCACCCACCACCACAAAAAAAACTATCCAATCTCCTGGTCACCCACCTCCGGAAAGCCAATACTCTCTCCCTCAATATATGTATATATATATAAATAAAAATAGAGAAGAGATGACTTACCAAAAGGACCGGCTCGTTGAGAGAAACAAATAAAATCACACGAAAACACACATACAAGCTTTCGCCACCACTGGCAGCTTTTTCAGGAAAAAGGGGAGGAAAA
The DNA here is from genome assembly GCA_026315105.1 of Locusta migratoria. Lineage (NCBI taxonomy): Eukaryota > Metazoa > Arthropoda > Insecta > Orthoptera > Acrididae > Locusta > Locusta migratoria. Next base: position 372,373,813 of record CM048749.1, on the reverse strand, counting down.
GGGAAGGATATGGGTTTTAAGGAAGTGGAAAAGGAGTCATTCCAATCCCAGGAGTGGAAGGACTACCTTAGGGGAAAAAAAGGAAGGTAAACAAATACACACACACTCAGACATATCGAAACGCAAACACACCTAGACAGACATTTGTGAAAAGCAAAGAAGTTGGACAGAGATACCAATTGAGGCAGAGGCTCTGTCCACAGAACCAAGGCAAAGATGCTAAAGATAGTGGGCGGGAATTTGAGTTAGCGGAGATTGAGACCAGGTGGGCATCGGGAGGAGAGAATAAGCTGAAGGGCAAGTTCCCATCTCCGGAGTTCTGAAAGGTTGGTGTCGGTGGGAAGTATCCAGATAACCCGGACGGTGTAACACTGCACCAAGATGTGCTGGCTGTGTACCAAGGCATGTTTAGCCACAGGGTGATCCTCATTACCAACAAACACTGTCTGCCTGTGACCGTTCATGCGAATGGACAGTTTGTTGCTGGTCATTCCCACATAGAACGCTTCACAGTGCAGGCATGTTAGTTGGTAAATCACGTGGGTCCTATCGCAAGTGGCTCTGCCCTTGATCGTGTACACCTTCCGGGTTACTGGACTGGAGTAAGTGGTAGTGGAAGGGTGCATAGGGCAGGTTTTGCAACGGGGGCGGTTGCATGGGTAGGAGCCAGAGGGTAGGGAAGGTGGTTCGGGGGTTTCATAGGGATGGACTAGGAGGTTACGAAGGTTAGGTGGGCGGCGGAAAAACACTCTCGGAGGAGTGGGGAGGATGTCATTAAGGATGGATCTCATTTCAGGGCAGGATTTAAGGAAGTCGCATCCCTGCTGGAGAACGAAAAGTATAGAAGGAAATTAAATTGGTGGGATAAACAAATATAAAAAAATAGAAAACGGATGACTTACCGAAAAGGACCGGCTCGTCGATAGACACAAATAAAAATAAATCATTGGCCAAGGAGGAGGGGAGTACGTCTGGTCTCCGGGCCTGCCTCCAGTTCAATCTGGCAACCCTATGCTCAGATCGCTAGTGCCCGCGGGTTGTTTAATATTCATCGCTTCATTTTTGTTTACAAAAACATTTTCAAACATATTTCTGGGCGGGTTAAAAAGTTTTATAATTATAGGTTACGTATTCCGTTATCTATTTCTGTATTTATCACGAAGTGTTGTTCAACCACGCGACTCAGTTCCTCGCGATGTACGTCGAAGAGACGCGATGTTATCGTAAGGCGCGACTACGAAATCGCAGCTAGAATGAAAGGCGATATTTATTTGTACTACATTTTAGCAATTTTCGTAACTGACCCCCCTCAGAGATACTCATCAAGACAGATCTCGTTTGCCTGATTCTGTGTTGCAAAATCTCTTCACAGAAGCATTTTGTTGATTTTAACTATAAATTCTGTATAAGTTGGTATGCTTCGTTAGCACAGGCGCCGACTACGGGTATGCTCGGTCGTTCAAGCATACCGCAAAATTTGAATGGGCGTGCCAGGCATAACCCACTGAAAATTTTGGTATCATTTTTTCTTTACGTTATATTTCTTGACTGTAATTAAAATCGACTCTCTCATCACATTGATGGCCGGCTGCTTTTGTAAGACATCAGTCTAAATAGATTATTTTAAACAGGTAATTGAATTCGTAGGCATTAAAATCCACGTTCACATGTGAGTGAAATGACCGTTTTCTAAATAGTCCTAATGTTAATGGAATTCCACTTGTTAAGTCAATATTGTAAACTGAAGGCGGCAACATTTAATTGTATTAAATAACTAGACTAGAAATGAAGTTGGTTTGGTACGATACATTGAAAATGTTTACACTACGAATTTAATTCCCGGTATCTTTTGAGATAACCTTTCTCCAAACGCAACAGCTAGTAATAGATTTTTTATTTTTTTTTTTTTTTTTTTTTTTTTTTTTTTTTTTTTTTTTTTTTTTTCTGAATTTGAATTTTCAGGCTTCAACAATTTGTCAGCAATTGAACGTAGTAGTCGAACCTTAGTTTCTGGTCTTTTTGACCTTTCACCCTTTCCCTCCCCTCATCTTTATCTGTCCATCTAGCCACAACCATTTGTTCAAAGATTGTAAATAACATTGCAGGGCTTCCAATAATTCATTGTGACTGGATATTTTACCGTTACCTTGAGGAAGCAAAAAGCATTAAGCTACAATGCATTGTCAAAATATGTATCGTTGCTAGATGTCTAAGTTGGAGTAAATGTAACAATACTTTCAAATAATTGTATCAAGGTGAAGGAAACAAAATAATTGAATAATTGAAAGGCAAAGGTCGCAGGTTCGAGTCCCGGTTCCGGCACGCAATTTTAATCTGCCAGAAAGTTTCAAAATAATTAAACTTTATTACTAAATAATTGTCCAATGTCTAAATTAGTAGTCAACAGTTTGAAAATGTTATTAGTTACGATAAAGAAAACATATCCTGCACAATACCATCTGTAATCATCCCAAATTTCCATCCAAAAACTACAAATAATCAAAAATTCTGTAAAATATATATTAATCTAATCATTATTTATAGATATATGCAAAGAAATATTTTTGTTCATAAATCAATCAAATTTGGGGTTAAAAGGGTTAATGTCTTGCGTGTGAAAATCGTTAAAATGGATAAGTATATAGTGAAATACAAAAATACAAAAGGACTTCGACTTATAATCGTGATGGTGACGGTGATATGGAATCCATAGCGTGTATGTTTTGTCTAAGTTTTTGACTTTGGTTTGTATTTATTTTTCTTTAGAAACACCTGGATACGCCACTGAGCATACCCCCAAGATTTTCAAAAGTCGGCGCCTATATTCGTTAGTAATAATTATAGACGATTCCTGTGACTGACGTGACATTGGTAATATATAAATAGTTAAACACAGTCATCGTGTACGTATCGTTGTTGGCTAGCGCCAATGAGGAGTCGCGGTAACAATTATGAGGATAATTAATTTACTTAGCGGAGAAGGGTACATCGAGTACCTGTTAACCATAGAACAGGAAAAGCATGATTATTTTATGGTCAACGCAAAAGATTATTCCCCTCGTTATATGTTAATGGGTTTTCATAAAGCATATGTACACGCAACGCCACCTAGTGAGCGCTAACCAGACCCGTATGAAATACAGTTCTAACATTGTGGATTGCGACTTTTTGACATGGGAATTGTCCTCCAAAAAGATGTAAGTATAACTCTGTAATACGGTACGCGACTTTTGCGAAAAAGCAATTTCTTTCAGTTGTAATTTATTGCTTTAACAGCTGTTTTATAACAATACAGAAAAAATATCGTTAAACATATTTATAGACTAACGCCATCTACATCTTTCTGAGATGGAACAGAGTGACACAATCGATGCAGAGAACAATAGAGAGAATCCAAGTGTGAATCGACATTACCTGTCCCCGCACAGATGAAGTAATTCAACGTGTTTTAGAGTGAAGTGTTTGTCCGTCATGTCAAAACAGTGTATAACTCGATATCAGAGCTCATACGAGACAATGTATCCGTGCGTTACATGTGATCCCACATCAAAACGAATGCCTGGTGCAACGCAAAGATAAATATTTCTTCAATGGGGAAGAGTGCTTTGAACAGCCACGCAAGACACAACTTTGCATAAACAAACGGAAGTCTGTTGCTTTCCACAATTTATATTTCACTGTCTGTCTACAAGAATTTAAAAAATGAAACATTCAGTAAAACAAAATAATGTTTTCATTAAAATCTGCTGTTGAGTGTTATTTTCCCAGATGACACTAGAATGCGAATACCAAACAGCTGTTGCTCCAAATATGTTTTTGCATTCTCGTTTTCATCTCCTCGAAGTTCAAGAACTCACCGACAACATTGTGCATTATTAAGCATGCTGGGTCATTAACATTCATTGATCTTTTAGCTAGAGTTTTCCAGGGCAAAACTTATGACTGTATGGGCTCTGGAAACTGAAAACCATAATTGGGAACAATCTAAATGAAAACTTGAAAGAGGTGAAAATGTTTTTCATATCCTGAAGGTAAAGTACTTCATAATGTATGTATTGAGTTCTCGATCACTAGTTCATGAGATGTGACTGTATTTTAATGTATCAGGAAGTCTAGTATAAATGAACGTGCTAAGTGGCATAAGGGAATGCAATTCACATTAAAACGTACAGTATCCTCCGACTATTTGAACTCAACTTGGTCCATTATACAGGGTATAAATTTTAAGTTGACAAACCGGAATAACTCGTAAAAACAGTAGATATTAAAAAATGGTTTTCACCAGCATGTGCAAATTGCAGAGGCTTAGGAAATAATATTCAACCTGAACCGTTTCCACCATTTGTGGGGGCTGGGGAGTGTCAAGTATAGAATTTTAAATGGGAACCCCGATTTTTTATTGCAGATTCAGATTCTAAGGCCCACATCATGGGTGAATGTGCAGTTTATGAGACAGCTGCTAGCCGTTGCGCTCGCTTGGTTAGGAGGCAGAGCAGCCAATCAGCAGTCACGATGCCGTGGTCAATAAGAAACAGCGTTACAATTGTCCAATGTAAACAAGCGGTGTATGCAACAGTTTCTGACGATCAAGTTACAGTTGCTATCAGTATGGATGCCACTTGCTCACTGATTCGAACATATAAAATAAATAAAACATACTATATCTGCTCTGTGGTTGACAGGTTCTTAATGAACGCTTGTCCGGTCAGTAAAAGTAATTGCTGTAATTTCCTAGAACGTTTGCAATCGAGATAGCTCGGACTGAAATGATATATATATCGAGAGTACAACTGTAAATAGATGGAGTGTTTCTGAACCGGAGACACTAAAAACAAAAACTTCTCGTGTAACCTATACCTCAACTTTCACTTAAGTGATCACTGTTTCGTACAGATCATAAAATAAAGAAAACATGCTATACCTGTTATATGGTTGACTGCTGTGGTGTATTAATAATAGGTCACTTTTGGGGGTACTACCACAATTATCTAAAAATCCCTTATAAATGGAAAATCAATTACAATCACACAAACGCCGCACCGAAATCGTCGAATAAACTTTGAAATTGACGCTAAATTTACTCGTCATGAAACACGCAATCTGATTGGCCGGCATAACTCGTCTCACGGCTAGCAGCTGCCGCATAAACTGCACTCAGCTCGGACTGAAATGATATATATATCGAGAGTACAACTGTAAATAGATGGAGTGTTTCTGAACCGGAGACACTAAAAACAAAAACTTCTCGTGTAACCTATACCTCAACTTTCACTTAAGTGATCACTGTTTCGTACAGATCATAAAATAAAGAAAACATGCTATACCTGTTATATGGTTGACTGCTGTGGTGTATTAATAATAGGTCACTTTTGGGGGTAATACCACAATTATCTAAAAATCCCTTATAAATGGAAAATCAATTACAATCACACAAACGCCGCACCGAAATCGTCGAATAAACTTTGAAATTGACGCTAAATTTACTCGTCATGAAACACGCAATCTGATTGGCCGGCATAACTCGTCTCACGGCTAGCAGCTGCCGCATAAACTGCACTCCCACATCATGTATGGTCTGGTGGATATTTTTTTTCTTTTCCTTTTATTTTATTTATTTATTTACGACAGATGGCGCTGTAATAGTAAGAAATACTTGTCATACTGGTGAAGAAATGTACTAAACAGAAAATAGAAAAAAATGAAAACCATATTCATGATACTTCAGAACGCTACCAAATGATCCCAAAAGTGATCATTCCCTCTCCCCACAGTGGACAGGGCAGTCTTCCAAAGTGATACCTTATTGTAGATTTCCCTTGTCTGAATACCAGTTATGAACTGACTAAATATTTAATTGAACTAGCCAGGAAGAAATGTACATCTGGTATCGTTTGGTTGGGTTCTGAAGCATCATCAATACGATTAACCTTTATCTTTCCTGGGTGGTACATTTCTTCAGCAGTATGGCAAATAATTCTTACCATTACAGTGCAACATGTTGCCAATTGAAAGAAAAAAAAAGTCAACCAAACTACGCATGATTTGGTCTGTAGAATCTGAATCTGCAATTAACAATGGGAGTTTTCATTTAAAATTTTACACTAGCCACCCACACCACTCCCAAATGATGGAGACAGTTCAAGTTTAGTATCATTTCCTAAGCCTCTGCCGGCCGTTCATAATGGTGAAAACCGTTGTTGAATATATACTACTGTTTTTTTTTTATTCTGGTGTCAACTTAAAATGTACACCCTGTACTATACATTGTCAGTGTTGAAACTGGGGCGGAGGGAGGGGTTCTATGGGGCTGCAGATCCCCCAAAACCATGAGGAAAACCTCATAATATGATTGGTTCTTTTTAGATCTGTTTGAGGTACAATGCCACAATTATCATGAGCTCTCCCCCCCCCCCCCTCCTCTCCCTCTCCAACACAAATCCTGGATTCGCCACTGCTTGGTGTATATTACAACGTGACATGGTTCAACTTGGATGACATGTTATTAAAAAAATAAGTAACTAGTTTCTTTACGGTATAGTTGTTTGCTAACCCTTTTGGGCAAAATTAAGTTTCGTGAAAACCTGGAAAATAATTATTTTTAACCTGGAAAAAACCTTGAATTTGAAAATGAAGATTTGGTGGCCACCCTGGTTTACTAACTCCTGTTATACTTTTTCCCCCTGTGACTAGAGGGACCATGTAATCAGCAAATCTCAAGCACCCTACTCCCCCCCCCCCCCCCCCACTTTTACATACGCTATATTTTGCTTTCCTGCTTTAATGTTTCCTTCTTTCAGCATAATCCAGTACTCATTGACATTATCAGGAGGTTCTTTGTCTCGTAAGTTGTGGTTGCTGTTAATATCTGCACCTGGTGGTAATTTGTGCACCATCTCGATTCCATTCCTGTGTCTTTCTTCTACCAGTATAAAATCGATTTGGTTTCTGCATTTATCCCCTGGTGATTTCCAAGTGTAGAGTCTCCTCTTGTGGTTCTTGTACCATGTATTTGCCACTGTCAGCTGTCTTTCCCTGGAGAAGTCAATTAGCCAGTCACCTCTATCATTTCTCTTTGCAAGACCATGACTGCCTACTTTTCCTTTTCTCACAATGATGTTCCAGTCTGCCATTACTATTTTGCAGTATTTTTCATTTACATTATACATTTCCTCTACAATTTGGTCATCATGTTCTGAAGTTGGCATATACACCTGGACAATTGGTATATCTTTTTGTGTTCCTTTCAGCCTTACCTGGTCATTTACACAGTTCACATACTCTAAACATTTAGCCAATTCCTTTGTCATAATCATTTTTACTCCACTCATTCCTTTTATTTCTCTTCCTCAGTAGTACAACATGTATTCACCTGACTGCAACTCTCCACATTCATTTGATCTTACCTCAGCAACTCCTACAAGGTCCATACGATTTTTTTCGATCTCTCTTTTAAGATTTTTTTCAGTTTTCCTGCTTGTAGCAGAGTTCTGGCATTCCGGGTACCAATTCTCATTTCGATATTTTGCGTCCTTTCGAGTTGTCCCCCCCCCCCCCCTACTATTTTACCTCCAGATACTGATTTAACAGGAGAGCCCTCAAAACCTAACAGCGTCAGGGTCGGAGGGTGGCCATTAGGAAAGATAAAAGGAGGAGCCTGGCACGATAAGTGGAAGCGATGCCCCAGGACTCGGCTCGGAGCCACCTTGTCACTAGGTGTGAGTCCGTGGGTTAATCACTAACATATTGTGTTATAAAACAATCTATGATATATTCAATCAATAATTAATGTTACACAAGGAACTCAGTAATTTTAACATCTAATTTCACTGTGGTATACATTTTTGTATTATTGAACCCCTAAGTTATTTTACGGTGCAACTATTTCCTCCCGAGACGGTGACCCACAGAGCGAGACTTTGCTACCCCTTGGGCCAGATATAGACTCTGACCGTAAGTTATTGGTTATGAAATTTAGATCAAAACTTGAGACTACAAAAAGGTAGAAACGTTTGGAGATGAAACCTAGATACTTTGAAGGAACCAAAGGTAGTTGAGAGTTTCAGAGAGAGCATTAGACGAGGATTGACCTAAACAAAGGAAAGAAATACAGTAGAAGAGTAATGGGTAGCCGAGTAGTGAAGGCCGCAGAGGGCATACGGTTAGGAGATAGCTTAATAGAAATCCCTCGATAACACGGGTGCTACTTAGCTTAATTGATGAAAGGAGAAAAAAAATGGAGCAAATGAAGCGGGCAAATGGCAGTACGGACAGCTGAAACGTGGGGTTGACAGGAAGTGCGTATTTGCCGAGCAGGAGTGGCTAGAGAACAATTGCGAGACCATAAATGAATGTAGCACTAGGAGAAAAATAGATACCACCTACAGGAAAATAAGACACATTTGGAGACAAGAAAAGCAGCATTATGAATATCAAGAACTCAGGTGGAAAATAAGTAAGGAGCAAAGATAGGAAAGCTTAAAGATGGAAGGAATATATACAGCACCGATACAAAGGAAAAACTGTTCCACCTGGGCGCCCAAGTAAGTCTGAATTTTAAAAAAAAATACTCACCTTAGCCACATTAGATTCGCTGCCCGCCAGGTACACGAGCTGTAACAAAACATTTGTCTTTTTCCTGTCTGACGATGCGCTAACAGCGCGAAACGCGTTATTGGAGAATAAAATATTGCAACAGAGACTGAGCCTTTTTTAATTTTAACAATTTTTCAAATTCTGAAGATAGCAGGGGTAAAATATAGGGATCAAAGTGTTACATTTAACTTGTGCAAAAACCAAACAGCAGTTATTAAACTCAAAGGGCATGAAAGGAATGCAGTCATGGGCAAGGGAGTATGGCGGGCTTGTAGCCTTTCCTCAATGTTGTTCAGACTGTACATTTAGCAAGATGTGAAGGAATGCAAGGAGAAATTTGGAGAAGGAATTGACAGGGAGAAGAAATAAAAACTTTGGATTTGCCAATGACATAGTAATTCTTTCAGAGACGGCAAAGGACCCGGAAGAGCAATTGGAACAGAATGGACAGTGACTTGAAAAGAAGGTATAAGACGAACATTAATGAGAGAAAATAAGGGTAATGGAATGCAGTGTAAGAAAATCAGGCGATTCTGAAGCAAACAGATTATGAAATGATACAATAAAAGTAGCAAATGAATTTTGTTATTTGGGTAACCAAACAACTTCTGATAGTTGAACTAAAGAAGATATAAAATGCAGAATGCCTATGGGAAGAAAAGCATTTCTGGAGAAGCGAAATTTGTAGACATCCAATATTAATTTAAATGTTAGGAAGTGCTTTCTGAAAGCATTTGTCTGGAGTTGTACGGGACTGATACGTGGAGTTCAGATAAAAAGATGATAGAAGCTTTTGAAATGTGGTGCTACAGACGAATGATGAAGATTAGATAGGTGCTTAACAGAATTGTGGAGAAAAGGAGTTTCTGAGATATCCTAACAGAAGGACTAGGTGTTTTTTTTTTTTTTTTTTTTTTTTTGGGAGGGGGGGGGGGGAGGAGACGAGTGGATTGGTTGATGGTTTCTGTGCGATTCTGTCGAATCTAACTGGAGACAATTGTGCTTTTTTTATTATTGGTGTAATGTATTGTACTGTAATTTACTACAAATTGTACAATTGTAGGATTTCTAATTTCCATATTCTTTCAAAGGATTCAATTTTGTAATAGTCTGATCCTTAAGCACACATATGGTGGTAATGACCATATTAAAAAAAAGTATTTATTTGTAATTACTTCAACTTTTGAAGCAGACTTTGATGTATGCCACCCAGTTGATATGTTTCTCTTAACTGAAAAATATGCACTCACTAGGTGGCAGCCAAAGTAATTACAGATAAATACATCAATTTTCAATACTTCCACTATGAGCATTTATCTATTAACTAAAAAACTATTATAAAACAGAATCTTTTGAAAGCCAGTGGAATCTAGAAAAGTCTACAAATGCACAGTATGTAGTGAAGTAACACTTTTTTCATCTAATTTGCTCAGGTCGAAGTAAATAAATATTATCATTTCCATTCGAAATCCCATCCTTTATCTTCGTAACTTGTCAGCCTGTTTTCCACAACAGTCTTCATCAGTTCTGCCAGGAATTCTACAAATTACTTCCACCGACTGAGAAATTTACTTCTAGATCTGTTAATTATTCCTAAATTGTAAGATTTCTTCCATTATTGACACTTAGTCTGTATTCTTTCTTAGCTTTGATATACACTAACATTTTATGTCTTATACCGTCTACACAAATCTAAATACAACAATGCTTTATTCTCCTTACTCAGTAAATGGGGAGTACACTACTCACATTGGTTCTTAAATTTGGTTTTGTTTGAAAATGAACGGGGAATGACCTTGTACTTTTTTTTCTTTTTTTCTTTTTTTTTCTTTTTTTTTTTTTTAACATACTCACCAAAAAGTGTACAAAGTACTGTAAAAAAATTGTTAAACATAACATCAGTAGAACAATATCGATAACTGTCAATTAACTCCCCCCCCCCCCCCCCCCCCCCGAGGTAAGGTTGCTTGAGTGCCTTAACACGCTGGTCGCCGTGTGGCCACCGGCAACCACAGCAGGCGGCTCTGGTGTAATCATGGCAGTCAGTGTGTTACCGATACAGAAGCCGTACTGTAGGAGCGACCACAGTGGATTCGTATCGGTGGTGAGTACAGACAAATGTTGAACTGTTACCCTTCATCTTGTATGAAGCAACATTCCTTACCATGTAGGATAGCACTTCTCTAAATAATTACAAGTCAAACACCAGATAAGGTTGACTTATAAAATTTTCAGACTCTTGAAGTATGTAGGTTAATATTCCATTAAAAGTTGAATTTAACTGAAGAATTGAACAGCTTTAGAGATCCATTTATGCCATGCCTCTAAGGTCAATATAATAATAAAATCAGTGTTTCTCGGCTTCACATTTCATTCTGCATATAAATGAAAAGTCCATCTCTTGTATATATTTCAACTCTTAATATGTATTGGAGTACTTACGACATACACATTTGTCGAGATAGTTATATAGTAATTAACAGGAGAGTTACTTCAAATGCATAGAACAATCAATTGTATTTCACTTGTTTTTTCAACAAAACTTCTTATTCCAGTTGCACAGAGTAATGATGTCTATTATTCCATGACTATATGTTACATACAGTCTCTGACCACTGTGCTCTTGCAGCCTCTTCCAGAATCTGCAACAAACTGACTCCAGCGGCAGCCACTACTCCAGATATGCCTAAATTTAATTTAACAAATAAGCTAATAAATATTTAGATATCTCAAGACAAGTGAGAATGTAGTGTAGTGGCTTGGGCCACTACAATGTGTGGTTTCTGAAGAGGGACTGCAGCCTTTTTAGTAGTTATATGAGTAACAGTCCATATATGTAGACTTAATTCAACAATTGCTACTGATTGCATGTTATAGAAGCGAATTTTCCATTTCTGGACATTCATTACACATTTCCACACAAACTGCTACATTCATTTGTATAAGTCTGTGTGGTCTTAACTTTACTAAATTAGTGAAGTAACTTAATACAAAAAGAACAATATTCAAAGCACAAAACTTTGAAACACAGAATATTTATCTCACTGCTTCTCATTCTTCTTTGGACCAGAGCTTCTCTGGATTTCTCTGTATGCTCAACTACTGTTCATCTCCACTCAATGTGCACAGACAGAATTCCTGGGCAATTTCTTGTCTTAAGTTTCTTAATATCCCCAAAAACTATTTTATTGAGTCGATCTCCAGAAATGTAGTGAACCATGTTACACTAAAAGTAAATGAAGCAGTTCACTTAATGCCCAATAAGCAGCTGATTCCTCAAACCAGAACTATCTAGACTACGGGCCAAAGGGTTCAGTCTTGGGTCCTTTTCTATTCTTAATGTATGTTAATGACTTGCCATTCTATATTGACGAAGATGGAATGTTAATGCTTTGTTCTGCCTATACAAGTTTTACAATCACACCCAACAAACAAGAATTAACCAAGGAAATAGTAAATATTGTCTTTCAGAAAATTATTAATTTGTTCCTCTCTGGAAATGGACTCTCATTAAGTTTTGTTAAAACACAGTATATACAGTTATGTATAGTAAATGTCACAAAACCATCAATAGAAGTATGTAGCTAAGGTAGAATATTATTATTATTATTATTATTATTATTATTATTATTATTATTATTATTATTTTGTAGATTGGTGAGAGATTGAACTTGAAAAAACACATTGTTGAGCTCCTGAAATGTGTGAGTTTCATTACTTATTCTGTTAGGGTTATAGCTCATTTTGGTGATAAATATCTCGATAAATTAGTTTCCTATGCTTATTTTTTACTCACTTCTTTCATATGTTGTCATATTTTGGGGTAATTCATCACTGAGTACAAGAATATTGATGGCGAAAAAGTGTGTAATCAAAATAACTGCTGGAGCCCATGAGATCATCCTGCAGTCATTTATTTGAGCCACGTCATATCCCCAAACACCACCAACCCGCTTCCAACCCCAGTCACAAAGGTGTGTTCTTGTCACCCAATGCCACCCTGCACTGGAACAAATAAATCACCTAAAGTGGTGTTCCGTTGCCCACCCAACCTCCACAATATCCTAGTCCATGCCAATGCCACTTCCAACCCCAACCCCTTACCACAAGGATCATACCCCAATGCAAAACCTGCCCATTCCACCCACCCAACACTTCCCACTCCAGTCCTGCCACAGGCTTATCCTATCCCATGAGAGGTCAGGCCACCTGTGAAAGCAGCCATGTGATATAACAACTTTTCTTCAATCACTGAACAGTGTTTTATATTGGTATGACGGTGAACCGAGTGTCCGTCAGGATGTCCACCGACAAACTTTGGTGAAAAGTAAGTTGGACCACCCTGTGGCACACCACCTTCATAAATTTTCCAGCCTGCTGACATCCTACTGCCACCTTGGAGCATCACTAGGCAACCCCTACCCCACACAAAGTGTTCCTCCCTGTGAACCCCTCATAGCATCTACACCTTGCCTTGCAGACCTTTTCCACTTGCTACATCCCCCAAACTCCCCACCAACAATCCACAATACCCATAGCCTAAACAGTCTCAAAATACTGTTGTTAACCTTTCTGCCAAAACCTTCAACCCCACAGAAGTTTCAGTCCTATCCGAAAGTCACACCTTCGACCCCCACACCCAAATTTAACCGTGTTGTACTTGTCAAAGTCCTCCTCTCCTCCTACCAATCCCTTCAGTGGAAAAATTACTTTGCCAACAATCCCTCCAATCAAAGCCTACCTAATTCCAACATTGAACTCTCTCTTCCAATTCAGACCACCATCCAACCATGACCCTCCCTCATTCCCGACTATCCACCCTCTGGTCACCTTCCAGGAATTCCTCTCATCCAATGTGGCATCACCATACTTCCCAAAGACCCTTCTAAGATTGCCACCCTTTCTGCAGAAGAAAGGACAGCCTTACACAACCTCACAGATCCCTCCCGCAGACAATGGTTTCTCCAATGTTGTGATGAATCACAGTGATTACGTGACAGAAGGCCTACATCAATTGTCTCATTCCTCAACCTATAAGTTGTGCCCTTGTTGACCAGCACCTCCAACCAATTGTTCGAAACCTATCCTCCCACATCCAAGATACCAACCACTTCCTTGACAGACTCTCCACCATCCCCACCCCTTTACCTCCTGGATCCTAACTTGTCACTGTCGATGCTACTTCGATGTACACCAATATCCCACATGCCCGGGTCTTGCTACTCTCAAACACTACCTTTCTCAACACCCTTCAGACTCCAAGCCCAATATCTCATTCCTTATAGCGCTTACCAATTACACCCTAACAAACAATTACTTTTCCTTTGAAGGAAAAGTATACAATCAGTGTTGGGCACCCATGTGGCACCCTCCTATGCCAACCAAGTTATAGGTTGTCTAGAGGAAACCTTCCTAGCCACCCAAACCCCTTTTATGCTTCAGGTTCATTGATGACATTTTCATGTATTGGAATCAGGGCCAGGACACCATATCGTCTTTCTTCACGACCTCAAATCCTTCTCCACCATTAATTTCAATTGCCAAGTCACCTTCCTGGATGTCGACCTCCACCTCACTGACGGCTCCATCCACACCTCTGTCCACACTACCTGCACATTGACAGCTGCCATCCATTCCACATCATACAGCCTTACCACACGTGGACCGCAATATTTCACTGCTGAGAAGTCCCTTACCCATTACGCCGGAGGCCTCACGAAGGCCTTCACAGACAGACATTACCCTCCTGACCTAGTCCGTAAACCGATTCCCCACACACCACCAATACTCCCTCCAACCCTAGTCACAACAGTGTGTCCTCCTTGTCACCCAGTACCACCTCGGACTGGAACAACTAAATCACATGCTACGTCAGGACTTTGATTATCTGTCATGATGATTTGAAATGAGAGACATCCTACCCAAGATCCTTCTGGCCCCTCCTCAAGTGGTGTTCGGTCACTCACCCGACCTCCACAACATCCTAGTCCATCCCTATGCCACTCCCAACCCCTTAACACAGGGATCACATCCCTGTGATCCCATTGTGCATCACACTACTGATGAAACAATACTCTGAACTGACATAGGTTGTGCATCAGATAGAGGATGAAACAATACTCTCTTACATGCCGCGAATACATCCAATTTCTATTCTAAACTATGATACTGAAAACTGTGTAGTGTTAATTCATTTCATTACATTAATTATAATGGAAAAGTAAACAATTACATCCAAATAGCTACAATAAAAGATAGCAAAAATAATACTGAGGACATGCAGCTCTACAGTATGACTATACAATGATGGCGTCTTCTTGGCTAATATATTCCGGAGGTAAAATAGACCCCCATTCCGATCTCCAGACGGGGACTGTGGTGTCGCAGAAGTCGAAAGTGCGTGCCGCCTGCTCCCGCCCACCCACCTTTATTATAAGAATTTTGGGGGAAGATATTTTATTACATGTTTTGTGTACTTTTTTTTTTTTTGTTGCAGAGCGTCCCTCTTTCATATTGCATTTGTGTTTTGTACTAATTTACTTGTATGCGCGGCGCGTAATCGGTCAGCATGGCCACTACCCTGGACCCAAACTTAATGGAAATTATTCAGTTACAGATGGCGCAAATCACGCAAATATTGCAAGCGGTGTCGCAGTTGACGGCGCAGACAGCTCACCAACAACAAAACCAGCCGTCGCTTCAGCATCCCACACCTGCCACTGCGCCGCTCCCTACTTTCCGCCAGTACAACGAACGTGAGGAAGAGTGGAGTAATTATCTGGCGCAGTTTCAAGAACTCGTCGCGGCTCATCAAATAACAGATCTGACAATAAAACACTTCTTTCTCGCCGTAGTTGGCACCAAGATTTTCGTGTTACAGCAGAAACTTTTCCCCCACGCATCACCTCGTGATCTAGAATTCGATCAAATTGTAGAAGCACTGAATGCTCATTATGAGAGAAAAGTTCTCGTAGCCGCGGCACGGTACCGATTTTTCAGACTGAAAAAATTACCAGAGCAGTCCCACCAGCAGTGGATTACGGAATTGAATGGCTTAACCCGCCAATGTAAATTTACTTGCTCTTGTGAACTTTCTTATAGTGACGTGATGTTGAGAGATGCGATTATGCAGAACATTCAGGACCCCAGAATTAGAGCAGCAATTCTAAAACAGTCTGAACCATTAGACAGTGTACTGCAGCTTATTGAAGAGCATGATACTTTTGCAGATGTAGAAATGCAAAGCCACAGTCTAAATTCAGTGCGCCGCAACGGACGCTTTCCTAGCCATAGTTCTCAGTATATCACTAGTGATTCTTATTTTTCTACTGGCCGTGCTGAACAGACAGTGAACAGTAGCCAGTGTAAAAGTGCGACACAAATATCGCCCCGTCGTGTTAGAAACAGTAATTTGCATAACGGGCGCCAACGTTCATTTCAGAAAAATGTACGTAAATCTTGCCCCCAGTGTGTATAACGCCGCAAACGTGCGCATTGTCCTAGTCGCAACGCAACCTGTTATCAATGTGGCAAATTGGGACATGTTCAGTCTGTGTGTATGCAAATTAAAAACTCAAACAACGGTACTGTTAGAAACGGTGCTTTGCCGAGTGCACGAACAATTCATTCTGTAAATGTTATACACGCTGTGGACTTGAACTGTGCTCCTGTTTGTTCTCAAATGCAAGAAATTTCTTTTGCGCCCACTGCAAAACTATGTAGTGCACCACGTCGCAAGCGCCGATGAGCACGTAATTCTGTGCAACGGAAAAGGGTTCGGGACAAGCAAAGTGACAATGTACAGTACAATCCTGTAATGAACTTAGTGCCTTCTGCAACTTCTCCTTGTAATAGTGCCCAGTACTGTGTATATAGTGACAGTAGACTTGGTGTAGCTACTCAAAGTAATTTTAGTGCAGTAGCCTCGCATTGCGCGGACGCTGATCCGGCGGTAGTGCCATCTAGGGACATTGTTATTAATCTATGTGCCGATTCTGCGCCGCTTCCTTCCGTACAGAGCCCACGCACTCGCAAGCGCAGTAAACAACCTGTAGCAGACGTTGCCCACATTCGCGCACCTGTCGAGCGCCACAAGCAAAAACTTTTTGTGACTCTTCCTATAGAAAATAAGACTGTGCAATTTCAGCTTGATACTGGTTCCGCTGTCATATTAATAAATAAAGATACTTACGAACTTCCGGGTTCGCCAAAATTGTCGCCGTGTCAACAAGTGTTAACAGCGTACACAGGTCAAAATATTCCCGTGCTAGGAACGTGTAGCCTGCCCGCCTCTTTTCAAGGTGTAACAAAAACAGTTGCTTTCGTCGTTCTTCAGGACAAATCTACACACAACATTTTTGGACTAGATGCATTTGACTTGTTTGGATTATCAATTCAAAGAGATGTACTGCAAATTTCGTCAGTAGTGCCTCAGGACAAAATCAATGCATTGTGTGAAAAATACAGTGACTTGTTTTCGCCGGAACTAGGTTGTGCAAAAGACTTCGTGGCACATGTAACTTTAAATGAATCTGCAGTACCAAAATTTCGTAAAGCTAGACCAGTGCCTATCGCAATTCATGATAATGTTGCTGCAGAACTTAAACGTTGGCAAGATAGTGGTGTGATTCTCCTGTTTCTGCGAGTCAGTGGGCCTCGCCTATAGTAATTATACCCAAGCCGTCAGGAAAACTTCGTCACTGTGCGGACTTCAAATCAACTGTGAGCAGTCAAACAATTGTAGACACTTACCCTCTGCCCAGACCTGAGGAACTGATGGACAAATTAGGACAGTCCAGCTTCTTTTCTAAGATTGATTTAGCAGAAGCATACTTACAGATTCCACTTGATGACGAGTCAAAAAAATTTTTCGTCATTAATACTCACATGGGCCTTTTTCAATTTCAACGCCTACCCTTTGGCAGTTCTTCTGCCCCTGCTATTTTTCAGCGCTTTTTGGAACAGCTGACAGTTTCTGTACCATGTTGCTCGAACTATTTAGATGATATTGTGGTATCCGGACGTACAGTTGAAGAACATTTATCAAACCTGGAGTGCCTTTTCAAAGTTTTTACTGCAGCAGGTCTACATTGTAATAAAGCAAAGTGTTCGTTTTTCAAACTGAAATAGAGTACCTAGGCCATGTGATTAATGCCCAAGGAATCCATCCCTTACAGTCACATCTTAGAGCAATCAAAGACTTGCCTTCTCCTAAGAATGTGCACGAATTGTAAGCAGTAATGTGAAAGCTTAATTATTATTTCAGATTCATTCTCAATGCTTCTCAGATTGCAGCTCCACTGCATCGCTTACGTAGGACGAATGTTTCTTTTGTATGGTCTCAAGATTGCAAGATTGTCAGGTTGTCTTTGACAATTCAAAGTCTGCACTACTCTGTGATGCATGTTTGATTCCCTTTGATCCACAGAAGCCTGTAGCGTCAGCAGGGGTGCCTCGTCGTACGGTCTGGGTGCAATATTGTCACATCGTATTGGTTCTCATGATCGTCCTATTGCCTTTGCATCCAAGCAACTGACGCCAATGCAACAGAATTACAGTCAGATAGAAAAGGAGGCCTTAGCAATCATTTACGACGTCACAAAGTTTCATCATTATCTCTATGGCAGAAAATTCTATTTGTTGACAGACCACAAGCCTCTCAAGTCGTTATTCTCACCCACAAAGCCAATTCCGCCACGTACGGCACAAAAGCTTCAGAGATGGTCCTTAATACTGTCTAATTATCAGTATGAGGTTTTGTACCGACCTACCACTAAACACGCCAACGCGAACACACTTCCCGACTTCCGGTTGGCCAGGATGTGTCATTTGACACTTCAGAAATGGCATGTTGTCAGATAGACTCCAGAGATGCTTCCGCTGTCGCAGACTTTCCTTTTAACTCTCGCCGAGTTGCACAGGAAACAGCTGCGGATGCAGACCTAAGTGTGGTAGCATGTTTTGTTCGCTCAGGGTGGCCTGCCAGAGCCAAAGACATTGATCAGCCTCTTGTTCGACGTTATTTTACACAATGTCAAGCATTATCTTTAAGTCAGGGTGTTCTTCTGTTACATACGGACAACGACCAAACAAGAGTGATTGTTCCTCATTCCCTGCAACGAGAAGTGTTACGCCTCCTGCATCAAGGACATTGGGGTATTGTTCGGACAAAGCAACTGGCCAGACGTAGTTGTACCTGGGTTTCTATGGACGCTCAGATAGAGAGCATGACGTAACAGTGTACTGTTTGTGCGGAGCAATGTTTCTCAGACTGGCCACACCCCCCCCCCCCCCCCCCAAGGGACAATGGCAACGTTTACATATTGACTTTGCCGGACCTTTCTGGAATACACGCTGGTTAATCGTGTGCTTTCAGCAAGTTTCCTTTCGTGATTGCCATGAACTCAACGACAGTGTCTAGTACAATCAGTGCCTTAGCATCAGTGTTTTGCATCGAAGGTTTGCCCGAAACAATTGTCAGTGACAATGGACCTCAGTTTGTTAGTGCAGAATTTCAACAGTTTTGTCGTGTGAATGGCATTCAGCATATCACCACCACACCTTTTCACCCTCAGTCCAATGGTGAAGCAGGACGTTTTGTTCGAACATTCAAGTCTCACATGGAAAAGATGAAAGGTCAGCACTCCAGGCAGCAAGCTCTTCAAATTTTCCTGTCTACGTATTGGTGCATGATGGCCCGTCTCCTGCTGAGCTGCTACACAGCCGCCATCACCGCACTCTCCTTCACCTGCTGCAGCCTCCCACGCACCGAGTTGGTTCTTATGGCCCTACGCGTTTTCAGGTTTCGACGCCGGTGCTGACCAGATGTTTGCTGGCAACAAGACGAGATGGACACCGGGCACCATGGTTGCCAGGCATCATACAGCGCATGCTCGGTCGCAATATGTATGTTGTACGTTCTTCCACAGGGTCGGAGCTGCGGCGCCACGCAAACCAATTGCGCCTGCACAGGCCGTGCGATCCTGTCTCAGGTTTCTTGATTCCAGACCCAGTTCACCGCCAGGGAGCACAGCCACATCGTTCATCCCTGGACTACGAGAGCCCTATGGACGTCGACTCACCTCCGACGCAGTCGTCGCCGCCGCAGATGACAGCGTCAACTAGAGGAACTCCGGGACCGTGCGTGCCCCCGCCGCCTGGGCCACGCACCTCAGAAGGAGATGACCTGCTCCCTTTGGGCAGAGGCGGGCGCCCTTCCGCTGGTTTTGGTGGGTTTCCCGGCGGATCGCAAGGTGTATACCGGGGCGCGGACGGCGTCTTGATCCCAGCCTCAGCTACGACGCCCGTCCCACCAGTAACGCCCCCGCCCAGGCCCTCCTCCCAGGGCCGTCGCCGTGGCCCTCAGCCCTATGCCACAATGACGCGGCAGTTTGGGTGGGGGGGAGGGGTGTGGTGTCGCACAAGTCCAAAGTGCGCACCACCTACTTTCGCCGCGTGCCTCCATGCACGCACGGCGCGGCTTTCTGACGACGTCAGCCACAAGTGCCCTCTGCTGCTATCCCGCTCGTGGCCACCACTGAATGACATCGTTCACTTGGGACTGAGATAGGAATCAGCTAACAATTCGGAATCAGATAGGCACCAGTGAAGACATGGCTATCGGATAGGCACTACGAATTACCACTAGGCAGGCCTCTAGCTCAACTATGTATCAGCATTCTGCCGTACTGAACTATGTAAAAGTTAAGTATTGTATAAATTATGTGCAATATATATTTCGTTCTAATTTACTCTAGTGTTTCTAGTTTCTGATGTCCCACTGGCTGCTCACCTTCGTACCTGCACAAGCGTGCGTTCTTTATTCCTGTGTCGGTCTGTTTACTCGGCCACCGATACCTACGACGGAAACGAGACACAAAAGCAGTGACGAGGCTGGGACACAAAAGGGACTACTCAGGAGGATGTCATCATCGAGAAAAACAAAAACACACATTCTATGGGCTGGAGCATGGAATGTTCTAACCCTTAATCGTGTAGGTAAACTAGAAAAATTGAAAAGAGAAATGGATAGGTTAAAGTTAGATATGGTAGGGATTAGTGAAGTTTGGTGGCAGGATGAACAGGATTTCGGGTCAGGTGAGTACAAGGTTATCAGTACAAAATCAGTTACTGGTAATGCAGGAGTAGGTCTGATAATGAATAAGAAAATGGGAATGCGGGTAAGTTACTATGACCAGCACAGTGAACGCTTTATTATAGTAAAGATAGACATGAAGCCAACACCGACCACAGTATTGCAAGTTTATATGCCACCTAGCATGGCCGATGATGAGGATATTGAAAAAATGTACGAGGAGATAAAAGAAATCATTCAGAAAGTTAATGGAGACGAAAACTTGATTGTGATGCGGGACTGGAACTCGGTAGTAGGAAAGGGGAGAGAAGGAAATGTAGTAGGTGAATATAGACTGGGAAAAAGGAATGAAAGAGGAGATCGCTTGGTAGAATTTTGTGCAGAGCACAATTTAATGAGCACCAACACTTGGTTCAAACACCATGAAAGAAGGCTGTATACATGGAAAAGTCCAGGAGACCCTGGAAGGTACCAGATTGACTTTATAATGGTAAGGAATAGATTTAGAAACCAGGTTCTAAACTGTAAGATGTATCCAGGGGCAGATATAGACTCTGGCCATAACGTATTGGTTATGAACTTCAGATTAAAACTTAAGAGATTGCAGAAAGGTTAGGAGATGGAACTCTGACAGATTGAAGGAACCAGAGGTGATTGAGAGTTTCAGAGGGAGCATTAGGCAAGGATTGGCTAAAACGGGGGAAAGTAATACAGTAGAAGAAGAATGGGTAGCTCTGAGAGATAGGGTAGTGAAGGCTGCAGAGGACCATATAGGCAGAAGGACGAGGCCTAATAGAAATTCCTGGATAACACAGGATGTACTGAACTTAATTGATGAGAGGAGAAAATATAAAAATTCAGCAAGTGGCTGGAGGACAAATGCAGAACCGCATAACTAGGGGAAAGATAGATACTGCCTATAGGAAAATGAAGGAGATATTTGGAGACAAGAAAAGCAGCTGTATAAATATCAAGAACTCTGACGGAAAACCAGTACTAAGCAAAGAGGGGAAAGCTGAACTGTGGAAAGAATACATAGAGGGCCTATGCAAAGGAAATAAACTTCAAAGAAATATTCTAGAAATGGAAGACGAAGTGGAGGAAGATGAGATAGGAGGTATGATACTGCGAGACGAATTTGACAGAGCACTGAAGGACTTGAGTCGAAACAAGGCCCCTGGAGTAGCTGATATTCCGTCTGAACTGCTGATATCGTTAGGAGAGCCAGTTGTGAAAAAATTGTATCACCTGGTATGCAAGAAGTATGAAACAGGGGAAATACCCTCCGACTTCAAGAAGAATATTGTAATTCCAAAGAAAGCAAGTGTAGAAATTACAGAACTATCAGTTTAATGTCATGGGTGCAAAATACTAAAACAAATTATTTACAATCGAATGGAAAGAATTGTGGAATCCTACCTGGGGGAAGATCAGTTTGGATTTAGAAGAAATGTAGGAACACGGGAGGCAATACTCACATTACGACTTATCTTAGAAGATAGGCGAAGGAAGGGTAAACCTACGTTTTTAGCGTTTCTCAATCTGGAGAAAGCTTTTGACAATGTCGACTGGAATACACTCTTCCAATTTCTGAAGGTGTCAGGGGGAAAATATAGGGAGCGAAGAGTTATACTCAACCTATACAAAAACCAGACAGCGATTATTAGATTCGAAGGGCAAGAAAGGGACACAGAGGTTGGGAAGGGGGTAAGACAGGGTTGTAGCCTTTCCCCAATGTTGTTCAATCTGTACATTGAGCAGGCAGTGAAGGAATGGAAGGAGAAGGCATTAAAGTGCAGGGAAAAGAAATAAAAACTTTGTGGTTTGCCAATGACATAGTAACTCTGTCAGAGACTGCAAAAGATCTGGAAGAGAAATTGAATGGGATGGACAGTGTCTTGAAAGGAAGATATAAGATGAACATTAACTAGAGTAAAACGAAGGTAATGGAATGCAATGTCAGAAAATCAGTCGATGCTGAAGGAATTAGATTAGGAAATGAGACAATAAAAGTAGTAGATGAATTTTGTTATTTGGGTAGCAAGATAACTTCTGATGACCGAAGTAAAGAAGATATAAAATGCAGAATAGCTGTGGCAAGAAAAGTGTTTCTAAAGAAGTGAAACTGGTTAACATCCAATATTAATTTAAATGTTAAGAATTCCTTTCTGAAAGCATTTGTCTGGAGTGTAGCATTGTATGGGAGTGAAACATGGACGATAAGGGGTTCAGATAAAAAGATGATAGAAGGTTTTGAAATGTGGTGCTACAGACAAATGATGAAAATTACATGGGTAGATCATGTAACTAATGAGGAGGTGCTTAACTGAATCGGGGAGAAAAGGAGTTTCTAGCATATCCTGACTAAGAGAAGGGATAGATTGATTGGGCACATTCTGAGACATCAAGGTATCGTCAGCATTAGAAGGAAGCGTGTGGGGTAAAAATCGTAGAGGGAGACCAAGGGACGAATATAGTAAGCAGATTCAAAAGGATGTAGGTTGTCGAACGTATTCTCAGTTGAAGAGACTTGCACAGGACAGGGTGAGCGCTTTTCCAGGGTTTCTAGGGAAAATACAAAAATTCCCTGAGATTTCCCGAATATACAAAAATTCCCTGAGATTTCCAGGAAAAAAAAAATTAAAAAAAAAAATAAATAAATCCCTGAGTTTTCCTGGATTTCCAGGACGCTGGATACCCTGGACTTGCACAGGACAGGGTAGCGTGGAGAACTGCATCAAGCCAGTCTGCGGACTGAAGACCACAACAACAACAAATTAGTATATAAATCTCAATTCAATTAATAGTATTTTATTCATGTACTTAACAGAATAGTTTCATCAAGAATACTTTCATAATTAAAGGCAATTGTACAAAAACTAATGAGGACAGAACTTTCCTAACATTTCTTGTGAAACATAGTAAGACCTACTTTAATATTATGAGAAAAGAATTTAATTCGTTTTAACAGAAATTCTAATTAGCATACTATGTGAACTTTTACAATATACTTCTGGCAGGAAATAATATTTGCTGATTAAACCCACTTCTCTGTCATCAAATAATAGAAAAAGACTTCAGCTAGTAACATTATAAGAAATGAATAACAAAAGTTTTGGCAAAGAAAATGATAATAGTCTAATTACATTGATATCTATTATTATGCAACAGTGGTATCGGGACATTTAGTAATGCAAGCAGATGGGAAGGAATCCCAACATGCTTCATTACAGGGTCACCTGTGAAAGCAGACACGTGATATACCAACTCTGCTGCAATCATTGCACAGCGTTTTTTATCGATAAGATGACAAACCAGCTGTCCATCAGGATGAATGGGCAGCATCAAACTGTGGTGGAAACCAAATTGTACCACTCTGTGGCACAGCATGTGGCTGAACACAACACTCAGGATTTCAATGGCTGCTTTACTACTCGAACCATCTGGATCCTCCCCTCCACCACCAGCTCTTCTGAACTGTGCAGATGGGAGTTTTCCCTTCAACACATTCTGTAGTGTAACAAATTACTCTACATTCCTACTGAACAATCCAAGTTGACCAAATAATTTATTTTTGGGGATAATTTAATAATCGGAAGAATGTGTACTGTACCGGATATTTTGTTTGTCCAGGTGGACGTCCGGGCAGTTAAACCACAAGTCCCAGTGATATTGTAAAAGCTGTCAGGATCCAGAATAAGTGTTAAGCCTAAGAAGTAATATGGTCATGTTATATGTGATCCATGAACTTAAGATAAGGATTGTCATTTGTTATTGATTATTGGACTGCTATGAGCTATGGACTCAGAACTCATGTAATGTATAGAGCTTGAATGAGAACTCTTAAGACTGTTTAATATTGATGAAATATATGAGTTGGGTACAAATGAACCCTTATATTTTGTTCAGTGTAAAGTTTTGATTTAATGGTGAAATAATGATTAATATCTAGTTAAAAGTCTCCTTCATTATTATCCACTGGATACCTTCTGTGAAGATTGTCCAAGCAGATACAAGAAGAAACTGTTTTAGAGGAACAGTGTTACTGGTCCTCTACAAAAGAAAAGAAAAGTTATATTCCAAAAGTTTGAGCCAACCTACAAAACGATTATGTGGTGGTCATTAGTAAAATGCTACTCGGTACGCCAAATAACATGTTAACCATTATGACTGGACATGGATTTGTGTCGCATTGTTCTACATAATATGGCGACCTTTCCTGTTGTACATGAGAAAAATAAGAAGCAGATAATTAATTAAAAATTACAAAAGAAGAAAATGAATGCACTTATTACAGAAAAACCCAGATGTATTATAAATACTCTGTAGACAGATGTACAAGTTACCAATACCAACTGAGATCAATAAAGAACGATCTGAAAGAAGTTAAGATCAGAAATTGGATGAAATTATGTCAAAATCTGGACATCAAGAAGATTACAGCAGTTGCAGCTGAGCGGTTCGATGAAATATTACTTCGACTCAGTACTTTGTGAGCGGCCATGCTGAATTGAGCTACTGTTCCTGACTACGCCTGTGATCAAGCTTTGCAGTTTGATGCGTCGAATCTGTGGTGAGAGTAACATTTTCATGGTTATTTTTTTCTGTTTGAGAGTGACTGTAGAAGTGTAACTGTAGTGAAGTACTTTAGATTGTGAAAGAATACTGAATGCTAGTTACAAGAAAAATGTCGGCAAGGGAAACCACTTTGGTTTCTTCAATTTAATGTAAAATTAAATAAAAATTAATTCAATTAGAATCTACATTAAATGAAAAGATTGGACCGCAAATAGAACATCTGAGTAATTTGCAACCCTTTGTGCATGGCAGTGTTCTCGTTGATATATATAAAAAATCGTAGTATCACAGCATAGCAGCCAATAAGGTGTCACTTTATGGTAACCAATAAGATTGCGTGTTTCACGTGAAGTACATTTGACGTAATTAATCCAATGACTAAACACATTATAAGCACTAAATATTAGAATTTTAATACGTTACACACTGTTGCGAATGGAAAGCTGTTGGCGTATGTTTAACAATGTGCACATTTCATAATTAAGTCACTTTGTCATTAATTTCCTTTTAATTCTGTTTAGATTTTACAATGCAATCACTTTCACAACAATGTCCATTTTGTAACATCCCAAAAGTAACTAATTTCCTTCAACACTAGTGTGTGCAGATCCTTGAGTAGTATATGAAGTAGGAACCAGTCCAGTTTGACCATTACCAGGATAAACTCTTGCAATATTGTGAAGAAAGAGCGGCAGGATATCAGAAAACACATTTTTCCATTTGAGATGTAAATTTTGCAAATATAAAAATTGTAAAATGTAGATTTTGTCGCAATTGCCGGGTCTTCCTTCCTTTTTGCACATCACTTTCAGTGATTTCCATAGCCTTTCTATATTCTGGGTATGGACAGTGGGGTCGTCGATGAAACAAATTCTATTGAATGATTAACAACTGATATTGGAATCCTTCATTTCTTAGACTTTCATAAGATTTGAAACCATCTGTTATTGCTGCTGCTGTTGTTTCCGGTTTAATAAAATGCTTAATTAGCGCTGTCAATGTTTCTTTGTTTCTCAATGGTACATTTATGATAAAACATTTTTTTGATTCACGTTCTATTCCGCCAAATACCCATACATGCTCTGCTTCATTTTTTAATAATCGCCCTTTTCCAAATTTCCTTGTCGTTAAATTGGATTCATCAATTCCCGCTACTTTGTGGTTACCGCCAATGAGAATACTGTCATTTGTAACAATTAAACAGCACACTTCACGGCAAAATGAGTAATACTCAGATGGTGGTAACAGATAAATTGTTTTCAGTAGCAGCTTCTTCAAGAGTATATTTTCCCACCCAACAGGACACGAGAAATAGACTCTGTTCTATAGAAAAATGGCACTAGGCAAAACCATGCATTAATTGTCATGGTAGTCCTCTTCTTGCACTTGTTGCACCGCAACTGCTAAGTGCACTTTACATAGTTTACTTAACTACAAACATTAGCTGACTTCTCTGCTCCGCAATGTGTCCCAATATTCCGAACCAATTCTATTGATTTCTCTACAACACTTATAAGTAAAATGAACTCCTTCCACATCAGAGATGTGTTGCACTCGACATGTTATGATATATTTCCATTATTCACGTCAGTCTAAACTTTCACGATCACAACAAAAATATTATTGATAGATCTGAAGCATTGAATTAAAATTTGTGGTGCGGCCGGGAATCGAACCCGGGCCTCCATGCTTACTACGCAGACGTCTTAACCGCTAATGTCATTCCGAGTTATCTTATTGGCTACCATAAAAGGGACTCCTCATTGGCTACTACACTATTGTTCGATACAACGATCTTCGATATATATCGACGGGAACACCGCCATGCACAAAGACTTGCAAATTACCAACATCTGGAACATAAATTAGGTGAGCGAGAGGATAAGTTAAATAAAAGGTTTGATGTATTCACTAACCAAGTGAATAAGAATTTCCATTACAATACGGAGAGACTAGGCACCTTAAGTTCACAGCTAGATTCTCATGTAAAGGAATGTAAGGAGAAATATAGACAACTGTATTGTAGATTAGTAAAATGAAATCAGCTATTATTGACTAGGGAACAAGCAGGAGTAATTTTTAAGCAAACTGTTGATGAACAAATTTCATCTGAGGCACAAAGTCTTTTTGTTGATGTGATGCATGAAGTTTCCGAAAAAGACTGTATAGTTTCAGAGAAAATAAATGCTTTAGATCAGATGGTAATCTCAACCAATCAAAGGATAGAAAAGTTAGAATCCAGTTCTAAATCTGAACTTTTACAAGTCAGTCGTATAGTGATGGAAACGGTAAATAAAGTTGATGTTTTAGAATGATATCAAAATTTTATGGATCTGAATTTGCTTATAAGTAAATTAAATAACTGGAAACAAAAGGTACAGGAAATTTTTAATAAAAAATTTAAGGAGAAGGTTAAGAGTTCTTACAGAACTGAGGATAAAAGTTCAGAAACAGTAAACTTCATTCGAAAAAAGTTGAAAAGAATTAGAAAGGTCTAAAGTTGAGTCAAGTGTTAAGAGCAGCAACGAAGGTGGTAACTTTAGTATAGAAGGGAACAGGGAAGATTATATTTTCTCTTCTGGAATTATTTTTTTCAGAATAATTACCAAAATTCAGACCAGATGGTGAAATGCACCCTAACCATTTTATTTGAATCTTTTCTAGATCTTTACTCAGTAGATAGAATGATACAAAGAAAATAGATTTTACATTGTTTTATTTAGTGGGAGAAGCAAGTCAGTGGGGGAATGCTCATGCTGAAGAGTTTAGTTCATGGGACGATTTTAAAACAAAATTGGTCAGCCAATACTCAAGAAATATTAAAGATAGTATCATCTGACCCACCGATGTATGCAAGACAAAATGGTAGTTGTTGTTGTGGTGGTGGTGGTCTTAAGTCCGCAGACTGGTTTGATGCAGTTCTCCACACTACCCTGTCCTATGCAAGACCAGGGTGTCCAGCGTCCTGGAAATCCGGGAAAACTCAGGGAATTTTTTTTTTTGTTTTTTTGTTTTTTTTTTGTTCTGGAAATCTCAGGGAATTTTTTTATATTCGGGAAATGTCAGGGAATTTTTGTATTTTCCCTAGAAACCCTGGAAAAGCACTCACATATCAAATTTTGGGCAGAAACACGGCTAGATGCAGTGCAACAGTGACCATTTACCCTCAGCTCAGCTCACAGGGTTTTCCCCACTACTGGGAAACATGTAACAAAGGGTTTTTCCCAGCCCCTCCTCCTTATCAATTGCAGTGGGCAACAGGCCAATCGGCCAATCAGTGCGACTCGTTCACAGCCGTCCCTAACTGAACGATAATGGAAGTGCGTGTACTGCGGCTTCTTTTGTTGTTGGACTGCTCAGTGTGTGTTGGTTTCTTTGTCGTTGCGCCGTGGTGTGCGATTCATACTGTACGTGGTTACTATCGAGGAGCTCTTAAAAGAAATTGTCTTTGTTTACATTTACGAATTTTGAAATGTAAGTATTTAATTTCATTTTATTTATTAACCCATTTCGATAACAAAGACGTGTCCTTTGCTTTCTAGTAATGCACCCATCATGTCCCAATACATTTATTGTGATCCACGGTATGATAGTTATTTTTATGGATCATGGATTGCAAAGTTATCCAGAGGTTCTTGCAGGATTATCATGCTTTCATTGTAAATTTGCGCAAATGATTTCACGTTCCCAGTAACAATTGGTAAAGATTAACGAATATACAATTGAGTGCTACCAGTACTTAATTTGTTTGTCTATAGCCCAGCTTTCAGGAGTGTCTTTAACAGGGTTGCTGTCCTAGCGATAAATCGTTAGACATAACGGATTTTATGAATGTTTAGCGGACAAAATTTTGCTGTTAGCGAGAAAAAAGATATCTGTGACTTTCTAGGTGGTCAAACAGATGCAAGGTTTCTTAGTTTAGTAATCAATAATGTGCAACCAAACAAACAATAAAATAAATAAAATATAACTATGATGTCCATGCTCTTATACCATTTTTCAATATGCTTTCTAGCAGTAACACCGTGTCAAACAGTAATGTAATTTTGTAGGGCAAAATAATTCACGCAGCTGACAGCTTCATGACTAAATAAGTAGGAGCGATGATAAAGTAACGGAATTGGACAGTTTCGAATATGGTGGTCATTAGTTGTATTTGTGTCTATGTGTTTCGATGTGGTTAGCTCTCAGAGTTGTTTACAAATTATGAGATTTGATCATGTAATGGTAATCATTGTATGGAATTAATGTATGGTAGATGTAAGAAGGAAAGAAAGAGGTGGAAGTGCCGCCTAAAAGTAAGATCAACAGCCAGATTTAGAAAATGGGGGAAACCTTCGTGGAGTTCTAACAGTTGTTGATGCCTGTGCCAGCTAAATCAACTAAAACTCATTGCAGCTGTTGACAATACGACATGTATGCAAAAATTAATGATCTGAAGCAAGGCCGTACCCAGAGGCACCACCTAGAATACAAGGCCTTACAACAGGCCGTGCCTGCGGCCGCCATCCGAGTGGCCGGCCGCTACGCGGCGGTGGGCGTGCGCCAGCGGCCAGCGGCCAGCCGGTGAAGTGGCGGCCGGGGCCTCTAAGTGCGACGTAGGCACGGCCTGTTGTAAGGGGGGTGGGGGGGTCACAGGGATTGAACCCCTCCCCCCCCCCCCCAAAATTTTCTAAAGATAATTATTTTTAAACATATAGGAATGGTATTTTCTCAAATTATAATTGATCTTCATAAGCAAATAACCAAGAGTTTCAAAACAGTGTCTGATTCAACTTAAAACAGACATGTCAATATTTCATTATTTCCCATCGAAGGACTGACAATACGTAACAGAGTTCTACTGCGCATGCGCGAGCAGCGGAGACGAGCTACAATGTGCATGTCACGATGCTTTTTTTTTTTTCTGCCAACATCAACTACATAATAATTTGGGACTTCAGTAGCCTTTGCGCTGTTACGCTGTAATAAAGTTGTTTCGTGAATAACAAATACTCTACTACTGACTTATCTTGTTAAGTTTTATCCCTATATGTTTTATTCTTATTACTGAATAACATTAAAGAGAAGGAAGAGATGTACATATTTTTAGATAGCCGTGGAAGGGGCATACCGAGCATTATGCAAACCATGCAAATGAAATTCAAAGTTACTGGCATTTCAAAACCTGGTGCCCCTCTATGTGAAGTGCTAAAAGGCTGCGAAAACTCATTGAAAAGGGGCTCCAAATGTGTAATTATTGGTGGAGCAAATGATGTTTATAAGAATGAAAGTAGAAATGTTACCAGGGCCCTAAAGGAAACGTTACAAAGAATTCCACATTTTCTGATGTTTTTGTTGTAAGCATCCCACAGAGGCATGATTTAATTGAAGTGTCATGTGTCAATAAAGAAATTACCTGCACAAACAGAAAATTTAAGAAAATATGTAGCAGTTTTCAAAATGTCAGATTTGTTGAAGCTACAAGCTCAGTGAGAGACCATTTCACCAAACATGGTCTGCACAGGAATAATTATGGCAAAGCAGTTTTGTGCAAGGAAATATATGACAACATTAACAGCCAAAGACAAGAAATCCACAGACCAATCCCACTGTCATTAGTGAAAGAAAAAGAAGTGACATCCCATACTCAAAATGAAGAAAAAGAACAAGAAACATCACTGTCTTCCCCCAAAAAAGAATCACCATTGCTCACCTATGAAAAGAAAGGACAATAGGAAAAGAAGCGTGCAGAAAGAGAAGAAGAAACATCATCTTGTTCTATAGAAGAAGTCCTATCACTGTCTGCACCAGAAGAAGAAACATTTTCATCAGCAGAGAAACTACCAGTAAAACTGAGGAGAGGAGAAAGAACCAAGAAAGACATACCTCTGAAGAACCAAGATTTTTTATACCAGCAGCTGAGGAAAAAACAACAAGGTACAAAACTGGATCTGAGGAAGACAAAAGTAAGTTCCAAGGGATCAGCTGCACAAATAGCATAGGACAAAATGTAATGTTTTCGCACATTAACGTGCAGTCTCTTAAATATAAAATTAATGAACTTCAATTCTGGATGGAAAACTTAAACTGCAGTATTCTGTCTGTAAATGAACATTGGATTAATTGTGACGAGCTCAAATTATATGTACCATTTGGTTTTGACTTAGCCCATGTGACTCATGTAGAGGCTACTACAAAGAATTAAACATCATGACAGTACCCAGCCTGTATATATACAATTGCCTAGTATATGTCAAAGAAAATTTAAATAACTATGATCTAAGAATGACAATTCATGACCACAGCACAAAAAGTGGACACACAATTGATGTGCCATATGCTAGACTGGCTAAGATGCACAATTGTTACAAATACTTAGGACTCCTATACTTCAACAAATTACCAAAAGAAGCATACACAGTGCCAGTAGATCAATTTAAGAATACTATTGTGAAATGGCTTAAAAGCAAGGTATTGTATTCTGCACAAGTGTTTCTTGAATGTGGGACAAAAGACTTAAATTTCTTATAATAATAAATTACAAATAAAAAGTGTTGTTTATTATATAACTATGTACATAGTATCGTAGTATAAATTTGTTACTGTCTTGCTATACATTGTAATACATCTGTAAGTTTATTGTCTGATATCTATTTATGGTAGTGTACATATCTGATAACTATAACGAAATTGTTTATTATTCTGGACATTCATTTCATATTATTTTCTTCTATCTTATGGGATTTTCTAAGTCATTTATAGTTGCTATTTTGTTTTATCATTATTACTATTTTATCTAACCTTGATGACGCCAGTTGCATGTAAAAATGCTCAAAGGTGAATAAAGCATCTTATCTTAATGAATGATATGAAGACCTCGGGGGTAAATAATGAAACCCCTCAACTTCTGTATTTTTAATGTACAGTATTTGATGCAAATAATCATAACCGACAGAATGTTTTATTTTCTTCAAGAAGTGCAGAAGTTGCCAAATATAAATATTAAAAAATATTAAAGCATGTAATAGAAACTATTTTTCAAACATAAAAGTCGTCATATCTCAATACTTCATAAATGAGGGTTGTTATTTTCCCTTGAGGTTTTCATATAATCGACCTTGTGGAGATACTGTATACCGAAAGGTCGTTTTCCTTTGTGTTGTATTATTGAAATTTGCACTTTTGCGTCTCCAAAATGGTTGTGGCTGGAATATTTTGTCTCGGGGGGAAGTTTTTCGAATCTTCTTCGTGAGTAATTCCGTCTTCAAAACATATTGATAGATTGGGCTCATTTCGAGTTATTCTGATTTTCATTTGAGACTTCATCTGGCCCTAGAGCTTTCCACACTAGAGATAGCGAAAAATCTTGTTAACAAAGGTTGTTTGTCTTGCGATTCTTATCATTTCTTTCTTATCATTTTTTTCCGTTAAACCAATGGTTTTTAAGTTATATCCGATTAACGATTTAGGCCTTATAGCAGCACCCACTTCCGGCCGGCCAATTCCGCCCAAAAGTAAACGATCTTCCGATTTTGATATAAGGCAGGTGTGCAAAATTTCATTCAAATTGGTTCATGTCTTTTTGAGCTAGAGAGTTTACACAAATACATACATCACTCTGAAAATGGTCGGAATGGCTTCAAAGGATCCTGAAAGGTAAAGATCTGTCAAAAACCGGAGGTCGAAAAAAAATCGTGATCACTATACTTTCCACTTTTAATACTTCAAATATAAAAGTAAAAACTCGCTGGCAGCTATTCTGTCAATTAATATGACAGCTCTGAGCGCGTTCGACGACCGAAACCCACATGTCAGTGAAGAAACAATACTGCAGAAGTAACAAAACATGAACTTTATACAGGAGAGACAAGAAAATGTCTAGAATGCTTAAAACGGTATGTGACTTAGAAGTGCTAAATTTGGATCGTGTCACTGTTATTAAATTTCTGATCATATTAGAAATTTTTGCCACTTTGATTTGTTAAATAACCAATATACGCTTGGCTACGCATTCTCAGAATATTGTTGGCATTTTTCTCCCAATCTTCAGGGGAAGCTTCAGATTTCCTTTTTCTGTCATTACCTAAGTCACACAATATTCTTAGTATTTACTTTCAACAACCTTGCGTCTGTCATCTCCCGTTACGTTTTCCGAATTTTCAGATCCGCGATTAGCACAAATATGCTACTGTCATTTCCATTGCCGACTGAATTAGTTTCAGCATTCTTGCATACGGACAACTGTGATTCTAGGTAAAGAAATTTGTAAATTAATTTAGGAACATCAGAGATTTAGCTCAGATTCACGTATAGATGAGAATGACAAGATCAATAATATTATTAATAAAAACCAGAAGAAAAGCAGCACAGACAATACTAAGTTTCATACTACTGTTATTTGGATAAAGTTAATAAAACATCTTTCTCATCTCTGGGACTGACTCTGAAAAAGGTATCTTCAGTGGCGGACTAAGGCTGTTTGAGGCCCGGGGCGGTGGCGAAACAAAATGCCCCCGCCCCCAATCCACTTGGAGATACGTTTATTACAATAAAAAAGAATTGGCGCCCCCCCTCCAGGACGAGAGTCATGGGAGTTTAAAAGTAGCTTTCTATATATGGAGACCCCAACAAGACGATAAGAAGTTTGGCGACATCAACCAGCTAGCGGATTTTTAGTTAACGTTATTTCACATACCTATCAATATCACTTTGTTGTGAGCTAATTCATGAGTTGCCATGGCGATAAGAATGTCTCCTTTCTCAAGTATTTCTTTTTTGTCACTTGTTTTTCCCAGTGTGCAATATAACTATTGCGGCTATTTTTAGTTTTTGGTAAATTTCCCTCTTTCTGTTTGGAAGATGAAACACTTAGGATGATGCGGAATCAAGAGTTGTGACCTTTTTGTATTGTCCAGTACTGCTTCATAAACGGAAAATTTTACTTAACGGTGGCGGCTGCACAATTTTTTTTATGTTGGCAATGACAGTTGATTGCTTTTCGAAAACCCAGTCACATAGAATGAGGGAGTTAATCCTTTTTGTTGACCATGAATTAAGTAATTAATACTGTTCCTACTCAGTGGTTGGAAGGTTTTACATCCCTCGCTCAATAAATCACTGTGGTTTTTGTTTGAGTGATAGTACACTATATAAAGTAATAAATCAATAATTTTGTTACAAAAAGTGGTTATGTTGTTATATTCGAGGTTTTTTCTCAGTCTGCTACAAACACCGTTCTTCTTTTCTTTGTTAACCATATTTTGTTTTGATAAGTGGTTGGATGTTGGTACTGTTAGATAGCATTGATTATTTCTTCTTTCGGTGTAAAATATTCACAGCATTCATAAAAGAAATGTACTGGAAAAATCACCAAATTTCATTAGGCCTGCTTACTATATGAGATGACTTGCTAGTTGTTCATTTTGAATAGTGGCATGGATTTTAGTATTAATTGTGCACTATTTTTTTAAATTTTTAATAATCTGGCCTGTGTTTAGAGATTTGAGAGTAGGTGCTTCTAAGCTATCATAATATTCAATAGAAGACTTGGTCTGAATTGATGCCACGCAAAGGAAAAAAACTGGTGAACATAATTGAATTTTATGTTCTTTCCTATGACATATGCAGTTGTTCTATTACTGAACTATTCCATCCAAAATAATTCTTGTTGAACTCGTTCATATGAAGTACCGAGTTTATTTTTGATGTTTAATTGCAAGTTCAAGCACTTGGGAAAAATCCTTATTTATTTATTTATTTATTTATTTATTGCATGCAGTCTTTTTGTTAGGGTGCATTGAGAAAACCGCCTTTACTTGAGAAAGTGGGTAGTGGAAACCAATAAATATTAAATAACTCTCCTTAATGCCAGTTTCTTATCTGATCGTCTGTGGAAAAGAGAAATATGAAAAAGAAATTTTAAGATAACACAAAAAAAGGGTGCAAAGCTGATAGTAGCGTCTGCAACCTAACAATTGTCACAAATGGGATGTACTAATTTCAATGAATAGTTGGATCAGAACTGGAGACTGGTCTGAGCTACAAACTTGAATATTGTTGTGCTGTTTCAGGCTTTCCCGACGTAACATATTCTTGAATGGTTCACGGGAGTACCGTCGGATACTATTGTAATAATCGCACAATATTTCTGCGAGACAGCTGCTCGCCATCTTCAGGTGAACTGCCGCTGTTGCTTCTCTGCTCGCAATATATATGGTGGCTCGTTACCACGGCGCAGGCGCCGCTGCTGTGACGTCATGGCAGACCAGAGCGTCGACGACGTGAACATGGAGAGCCCCCTACCGGAGGGCCGTTGAACGGGCTGCTGGTGGTCTGCGCAGGCGCGGCGCGGGCAAGAGCGGCCGCTGGCGGTGGACACCTTGTGCGCGCGCCAACCGGAGGAAAAAGTACGTGTTTTACGAGTCTTGATATCGATGACCCATCTGCGTCGATTGGTGACCATCGTCTGTCTGCGGCTGACGTTGTCTCAGTACTGCCAAGGCCGGTTCCCATGCTTTACTAAGTTGGAATCCCGTGTCTCTATTAATTAAATTTTTTGCAATACGTATTTCGACGGCCTCTTTAATTATTGAGTCCCAATAGGTGGAAGCGGAAGAAATGATCTTCGTCTCTTCGTAATTAATGCAGTGTCCCGAATCAAGACTGTGTTCAGCTACAGCCGATTTTTGTGGTTGACACAATCTTGTGTGGCGTTTATGTTCGCCGCATCTGTCTTTCACAGTGCGACACGTCTGTCCAATATTGTTGTTAGTGTCAACATAAACTAAACCTGCAATCATTTCCCATAAGTATATTTATGTAAACTTAGGACTCATTCTAAGTAATGTTAGGGCAACTGGTGATAGTTCCGTTCAAAGCAAACAAAAAGAACTGATGGAATGGTGTCATTCTTCTAATCTGATACAGTTCTCACAGTTCCAAGTTGGAGTGTGAATTGAGGCAAGTGAGGGAAAAGAGCAGTTTTGGTCTGCTGATTAGATGCAGTTAGCACAGTTCCCAGAAAAAATGTCGGTAGAGTGTAGGCTTGTTTTGCACATCTATGTCACGCCTTCTCAGGCAACCAGTGAGCGTTCAGCAATGTTCTGCACAGACTGTTTTTAGTGTATTCATTGTAATCATTAAACATGATTTTATTCTATTTTTGCCAGTCATCATTGTTGACGGTGTTGGATGTGATAAATTCTACATGAGCAATTGAGAGACTTAATTTACAGAATACACTTCTTCAAGTGCAAAACACTCATGTAGACTTGTACTGCAATTTTTGCAACAATGTCTATCTAAACATGCACGTCCCACCATCATTCGTGGGTTCTACTAGGGCGTATACTAGTAGTTCAAAG
This sequence comes from Locusta migratoria, assembly GCA_026315105.1. NCBI lineage: Eukaryota > Metazoa > Arthropoda > Insecta > Orthoptera > Acrididae > Locusta > Locusta migratoria. The sequence continues at coordinate 372,337,204 of CM048749.1, read as the reverse complement.
CTATGGGGGATTATCTCCTGGGAGTGGGCTGTACTCTTTATAAAGAGAAAGGAGAATAATGCATGCTCATTTTAACTTCCAGTAGCTACAGGAAGCGAAGGTTGAAAGAACTACATATATTATACTAAAAGAAGATTGCTATGTAGAGTTCCTTTCCTGAAACAATTTATTTCAACTAGGCCTAGTTCGTTCATGAAGTACACTTTCCTACTTTTTGCCTTGAACACTGTAAGCAACACCATCATACAGTTATTTTTCTTTTGGCTGCTGCAAGAATCTGAGAATAATATATAGTATTGGTCCCTTCATTTGCTCTTTTCTTATCTAACTGGACTGGGTCTCAGTGATTTCGCTGAAAATGTGTGAGGAGCAACACATACTGTAGCTAACCTTGTAAATTCCTAAAATATCTCATCTGTGTAGGCCATAGGAAAACAGAAAAATCCCCAAAAGTTTTCAAAGTACAGATAGATGCCATATAAGTTGGTTTTTTACTAACAATCTGTCGAGTGTTGGTATAGGGCTGAGGGCAGTGGGTAAGCTTGTGGAATGCTTGTTCGGTGACCCAAGTTCACTACTTCTGGACTCTTTAAGTGTCATCTACCACATGTAGGAAACAGGTTTTCTCTTTAGTGTGGATCATGATGCACAAAACTTTCGCGACCAGTATTTTAAAATTATCCTACAGTGTGGAATTAATACCTGCTTAGGATTGACAGAGGAAATAGAGGTGACTAAAGATGAACTGTGCACTACATTACTGGCAGAAGTAGCAGAGAGCATGCGTTACTAGAAGAAAATGTATTGCTTGCTGAAAAAATCAGAGATTCAATCCTACACAGAGGCTTACTATCACTCAATCTTTCCGTGAACCGTATACAACTAGAACAGGAAAGGGAGGAAAATTGTATGGTTTTACTGCCTGTCAAATCAAATAGACAATTGGAATACCTTCTTTCATTATATCATAACTACTTCAGACAAATTTTAACTGCATCTAGTTCAAAGTAGACTCTTCTTCTCCAAACATATTTAAACCTTTATAATTTACATTAAACTAGCCTTACAAATGGAATGTTTTGTCAATATTAAGTCTTGGGTATTAGATTGAAATGTTTGTAAAATATATATGCTTATATTTGGACAAGGAGCATTATTTAAGTCAACCTTTGGTTTCTTTACAGAAGTTTTTGAACATTTTATTGGCAGTGAGATCTGAAACAAATAACTTCTCATAGTCATCCACTCTGCATTTATATAATTGTGTATTTAAATTTTAATGGCAACAGTTAGGTCCTTAAGATTCTTTCTTATTCTGTTGCCTTCTTTCATTTCTTTTGGAAACTTTCTTTCTTTATGGAAGCTGCTTACTATGTAGGTTAATCTATCATTTAACAAGACTTTAAGAAGCCAGCACACATTCAGTATTTTTTGACAATAGGCCTACTACTTTGTTAAGCCTTCACTATATTGAAGTGACTTTACCCCATCAATAATATAGACAAAAGTTATCAGTTGAATTAAGATGTCCAAGACCCAAATGGAGATGTATGCAACATTAGCTATAACAACGGAAAAAGAGGATTATTACAGGAAAAGAAAAGCATTTTTTGCTTGTTATTCCACTGACTGAAATCAGAATCATATGCTTCAAATTTACTTCTGTTATAGTGTGGAAAAATGATCAATAAAAATGTGTGGAAACATCAAACACAGTTACATATATCAGCATGACACAGAATGTTGAAGTAATCAGCATAAAACATTTTTTGTTACATTTTCTAATAATTTTGTGACCAGGACTTGCATTATATGGTCATAGTCATTCAGAATCATGTGCAGAGGACACATCTGGGAAATTCAGTGTTTGGTGCAGACTACGTAACACAAGCTTCTCCCTAAGCAATACGGGCAAGCAGGCCTCGTCCAGTCACGCAAGGGGAAAGAATCAGACTAGGTTGGAGGCTGTTAGGAAGGGGACAGTGCCTATAACCATGTTATTGGCTGCAAACAGCCAGGGCCCCAGTGCTACTGCAGTGCTCTCTGCCACTGATGGCTGCACCAACTCTGAAGATAGACAGTCAGTCTTCACAATGCCCACAGCTCTTTAGGTGCATTGACAAATGCATTTATCAGTTAAAAAAGGGTTTGTTCTAATTAGTTTGTATTTGTTTTTAGTCTGCTATGGGAGGGAGTATATCATGCAGTCCTGTGGTGTCCCAGCAACCAGATCTTACCCTGAGGCAGTCTCATCAGACACCTATTGCAGGGACTTCAGGATACCGCCCAACAATGCTAGATTATGTGCAGAGGGATGCAGTGAAAGAAGCAGAGATACGTTTGTTTCTATTGGCTGCTATGAGACACCATTCATCTTGGGACCTTGGCTGTCTTGTTAATCTATTGCCAGAAATTTTTCCAGACTCAGGCGTTGCCTCCAAAGTGCAACTGCAAAAGTCAAAACTTAATTATAGCATTGCGTTTGGTCTGGGGGCATATTTTCTCAAAAACTGAAGGATACTGTTGCTGCATGCGACACGATCACACTTGGGTTCGATGAAAGTTTGAATAAGATTAGCCAGAAACAACAGATGGATCTCCTTGTACGTTTCTGGGACAGTGCTGTGGGCCAGGTTTCATGTAGATACCTAAATTCAGTGTTTTTGGGAAAAAGCACTTCAAAGGATGTAGTTGAAGGATTTAAGGCAGGTGCATCCCAGTCTAAAGTAAATCTGTAAAAGCAAGTTATTCAGGTGTCAATGGATGGCCCTAATGTTAACAAGGCATTTCTGAGGGAACTGAAAATCCAACTTAAAGTTGAGAGTAATCCTGATGATACCATGCTTTTAGACTTTGGGACTTGCGGCTTATGTACAGTGAATGGTGCCTTTAAGATAGTTTGTACTAGAGCTGGTTGAGAACCTTGTTCCATTTTTGAGGTCTTTATACAATCTGTTTAAAAACATTCCCTCCCACCAAACTGATTTTACCGATACTACTGGTAGCTCTGTTTTCCCAGAGAAGTTTTGTTCTGTTCGGTGGGTGGAAATAAAAGTGTAGCTGTCAGGGCTCAATAGATATTAACAGCAATTGGACAGTATATTAGGGAAAGGAACATGAGGAGATTAAACCGAAACCTAAGGTGTTTATAGGCATACCTAATAGTTATAGCTACCAAGTAGTAAACAAGTCCTTGAATGATAAGATGCTGAGAGATCATCTCGCCTTTTTTGAGCATATGGCTGGTCAGGTTGAGCCGTATCTGACTCGATTTCAGTCAGATGCTCCCCTAGCTCCTTTCCTCTATACTTCCCTACATTTCCTCGTTAGAGAATTAATGAGAAAATTTGTGAAACCAGAAGTTTTGAACAAACAGGCTATCTCCAAAATATATTTGAGTGCCAAAATAAATCTGTTGCTACCTCAGGATGTGGACATTGGCTATGGAACCAGAAAAGCTCTAGGTCAATGTGATGCATCACAGAAAGATATCTTGACATTCCGGACTGAGTGTCTCACATTTATGAAAAGCATGGTATCCCAAATTCTGGAAAAATCACCCCTAGCATATTCCGTCACGAAAGGTATCACATGTTTGGATCCAGAAGTAGCAGTTATTGCTGATCTTGCACTGAGATGATTAAACCTAGCATTAACACACCTTACTACTTTAAATATCTTTGGTGGTCAAGAGGTGATACCATTGCCCGGGAATTCCAGACTCTTTTAGAGGTGAGATCTGTGGAATAAATGCTGAAAGGATTTGATGGGAATCATGATCAGACTGATCAATTCTGGTTGATGGTAATAGGGGATAAGAGGGGACTTGAAAATCTGAAGAGGTTTATCAAGCTTGTGTGCATTCTGTTCCATGGTAATGCTAGCCTAGAAAGAGATTTCTCTGATAACTCTTCCATTCTGGTAGAAAATTTGACTGAAACCTCTCTCATAGCTCTTCGTACTGTCCATGATGCAGTCAGAACTGCTGGGGGTGTTGCATCTGTACCCATCACAAAGCAGTTAATACAAAGCTCCCGAAATGCACATGGCAGGTACAGTGAAGCAATGGCAGAAAGAAAGGCAGCTGAGGAGTCTGCAAAAGAAAATGAGAGGAAGAGGAAACAGGTTAAAGAAAGACTGAGAGAGCTACAAAGTAAAAAATAAATAAATAAATAAATAAATAAATAAATAAATAAAACCTAATGTGAAGTGTTGAGAAAGAAGTTTCTCAAATAGAAGGAGTTTTAACACTAAAAAATAGCTATTTGTTATTTGAATATATGTTCATGTATTTGTCCACAGTCCTACTAGTCTGTTACTATTAGGTCTGAAATTTTGTATAAATAGTATTTGGCATTTATGGTTTAATTTCTTTGTAAAATATATTGTTTATTAATTTATTTTTATTTTATTTATTATTTTTAAACACTACTCTTTGTTTTATTAACAATGTTTTGCTTCTTTTATTATAGTTTTCGTGTAAATTTTTGTACACATTATTTTTTGCACTTAAGCCCTGTTTTGTTTATATGTTGCTTAAAATAAATCATATCATTTACTTTCTTAAAAATTTAGCCCCCAGTCTGTTTTTATATATTAACAAAGTTTGTAGATTTGGTCATAAAATGATTATAATTGGTTTGTGACCAAGCCCAGTGCGACCCTGGAAAAATACAAAAAAGTGACCTGGAAAACTCAGGGAATTTTATAATCAAGAATTGCTGGACACCCTGAAGTCTCTTCATATGAGAATATGTTCGGCAATCAGTATCCTTTTGAATCTACTTACTGTATTCGTCCCTCGGTCTCCCTCTATGATTTTAACCCCACACACTTCCTTTTAATGCTAAGTTGACAATTCCTTGATGTCTCAGAATGTGTCCTACCAATCTATCCCTTCTCTCTGTCAGGATATGCCAGAAACTCCTTTTCTCCCCAATTCGGTTAAGCGCCTCCTCATTAGTCACGTGATCTACCCATCTAATCTTCATCATTTGTCTGTAGCACCACATTTCAAAAGCTTCAATAATTTTTTTGTCTGAATTCCTTATCATTCACGTACGTTTCACTGCCATACAATGCTACACTCCAGACATATGCTTTCAGAAAGGACTTTCTAACATTTAAATTAATATTGGATGTTAACAAGTTTTGCTTCTTTAGAAATGCTTTTTTTCCCATAGCCATTCTGCATTTTATATCTTCTTTACTTCGGCCATCAGAAGTTATCTTGCTACCCAAATAACAAAATTCATCTACTACTTTTATTGTCTCATTTCCTAATCTAATTCCTTCAGCATCGGCTGATTTTCTGACATTGCATTCCATTACCTTCATTTACTCTAGTTAATGTTCATCTTATATCTTCCTTTCAAGACACTGTCCATTCCATTCAATTACCCTTCCAGATCCTTTGCAGTCTGTGACAAAATTACCATGTCAGTGGCAAAATGCAAAGTTTTTATTTCTTTTCCCTGCACTTTAATGCCTTCTCCAAATTTCTCCTACCATTCCTTCACTGCTTGCTCATTGTACAAATTGAATAACATTGGGGAAAGGCTACAACCCTATCTTACTCCCTTCCCAACCTCTTCGTCCCTTTCTTGCCCTTCAAATCTAATAACCGCTGCCTGGTTTTTGTATAGGTTGAATATAACTCTTCGCTCCCTATATTTTACTCCTGCTACCTTCAGAGTTTGGAAGAGTGTATTCCAGTTGACATTGTCAAAAGCTTTCTCCAAATCAACAAACACCAAAAACATAGGTTTGCCCTTCTTTAGCCCATCTTCTAAGATAAGTCGTAATGTGAGTATTGCCTCCGTGTTCCTATATTTTTCCTAAATCAAAACTGATCTTTCCCGAGGTCAGATTCCACAAGTTTTTCCATTCGTCTGTAAATAATTCGTGTTAGTATTTTGCAACCATGACTTATTGAACTGATAGTTCTGTAATTTTCACACTTGTCTTCTTGAAGTCAGAGGGTATTTCCCCTGTCTCTAAAAACCTTGCATACCAGGTTGAACATTTTTTTTTCATGACTGGCTCTTCTAACAAAATCAGCAGTTCAGACGGAATATCTACTCCAGGGGCCTTGTTTCGACTCAAGTCCTTCAGCGTTTTGTAAAAATTCTTCTCGCTGTATCATATCTCCTATCTCATCTTCCTCCACTTCGTCTACCCTTTCTAGAATACTGCCTTCTGGCTTTCCCCTCTTTGCTTAGTACTGGTTTTCTGTCTGAGTTCTTGTCTCCAAATATCTCTTTTATTTTTCTGTAGGCGGTATCTATCTTTCCTCTAGTTATGCATTCTTCTACGGTTCTGCATTTGTCCTGTAGCCACTCCTGCTTAGCCAGTCTGCACTTCCTGTCAATCTCATTTTTCAGATGTTTGTACTCCCTTTTTCCTGTTTCACTTGCTGAATTTTTATATTTTCTCCTCTCATCAATTAAGTTCAGTACATCCTGTGTTATCCAGGAATTTCTATTAGGCCTTGTCCTTCTGCCTATATGGTCCTCTGCAGCCTTCAATACCCTATCTCTCAGAGCTACCCATTCTTCTTCTACTGTATTACTTTCCTCCGTTTCAGCCAATCCTTGCCTAATGCTCCCTCTGAAACTCTCAATCACCTCTGGTTCCTTCAATTTGTCCAGGTTCCATCTCCTAACCTTTCTACCTTTCTGCAGTCTCTTTAAGTTTTAATCTGCAGTTCATAACCAACAAGTTATGGTCAGAGTCTATATCTGCCCCTGGATATGTCTTACAGTTTAAAACCTGGTTTCTAAATCTATTCCTTACCATTATAAAATCTATCTGGTAGCTTCCAGTGTCTCCTGATCTCTTCCATGTATACAGCCTTCTTTCATGGTGTTTGAACCATGTGTTGGTGCTCATTAAATTGTGCTCTGCACAAAATGCTACCAAGCGATCTCTTTCATTCCTTTTTCCCAGTCCATATTCACCTACTACATTTCCTTCTCTTTCCTTTTCTACTACCGAGTTGTAGTCCCCCATCAAAATGAAGTTTTTGTCTCCCTTATCTTTCTGAATCATTTCTTTTATCTCATACATTTCTTCGATATTCTCATCATCTGCCATGCTAGTTTGCATATAAACTTGCACCACTGTGGTCAGTGTTGGCTTCGTGTCTATCTTTGCTACGATAATGTGTTCACTGTGCTGTTCATAGTGACTTACCCGGATTCCTATATTCTTACTCATTATGAAACCTACTCCTGCATTACCACCAGTAATGGTGGTATAAAATTATATATTCAAACCCACGTGACTAAAGCAAAATTTTTAGATAAACCAATAGGTGAGGAATATTTGGCAAATGTCTTAATTAGACATCTTCCCTTTTATGCACAATGAGAAATATGGTGTAGAGGATGGAGAAATGTAAAGAAAAGGTTAATAGCTGCAGAAGGAGTTGACACTTTAGACAAAGCCAGGGTTGAGAGTAATAAATTTTTGTCTCAAGCGAATAGACATTTTTTGAAGCAAATTTATCTGTGTGAAATGCCCAGAAAACAGGAACAAAGAAGCCCTAAAAAACAATTTGAAGACAATAAAAACGTTTATAAAAACCAAAATTCAAATGCAAATCCTAAAAGTTGTAGCAATTTGATTCAAATGTCAACCCAAACCGAAATTAATAATTACTGAATAGTTGGTAGTTAGAGACAGAAAATAAGGCAAACTAAATACGTCTTGGGAAGTGTATCCGTTTCCAACATGCGATTCATTGAATTTGGATCCACCTAACAACTTGACAGTAAATTATGTACACTCTATTCCTACGAAAAAATGTCTTTTACAGAAGGATAAAAACAGAGAAGTCGTATATTATAAATCATTGACAACTGGTTATATTTATGATTTACCTGTTACAATACTAGTTGATAGTGGTAGTGAGCCTGCCGCTGTGGCCAAGTGGTCTGCGGCGCGCCAGTCACAGTCTGCACGGCCGCTACAGTCGGGGGTTCCCTCAGGCACGGATATTTGTGTCGTCATTAGTATAAGGTAACTCATAAGTAGTTTGTAAGTTAAGGGACTGATGACCCTGCAGTTAAGTCACTTAGGCTCAACAAATATTTGAACATTTGAAGTAGTAGTGATATATTTATTTCACGAGATATGTTTCAAAAGCTATCAAGAAATTACATGTTACCTATATCAGGTATCAGGTGTAAACATAATTGGTGTCACTAGAATTAAAAGTCAATCAATAAGGAGTGGAACTTAGTTACCTATAAAAGTATCTGAGATACTGTTTATGATTCTTTCATTAATAGTGCCTAAGATTAATACTCGTGTATTATTTGGTATTGATTGGTTGAACAAATATGAAGTAAGTGTCAATTTTCAACTTCATAACATTACAGGAAATGCCAACGATAATAGTTTCTTTTTCTTCTTCTTCTTCTTCTTCTTCTTATTATTATTATTATTATTATTGGCTTCTAGCATAGTAACATACTTTTTAGCCATTCAAAATTACAATAATGATTAACATACATTTCAGAGCATACATTTGTCTGTATTAACTTATGTACTAGACACTTGTTTGTAATATACATTAACTGCAGTTCATAAATTAAAGGTCTATTTTTTGTTAAATTTTGATTTCTTCTCGTGAAATAAATCTGGCTATGACATCATATGCTCTCCTGGTCGTACCCCTAAAACTGAAGTAGCACAAAGCGGCTGGCAGTGACCAAGTCTCAAGAGATCCTTTACAAATTTCTCTCTTCCTTCCTCGTACAGTCTGCACTGAAACAAGATGTTGCTCCATCACGCTGACAATACGGTGTCTCCAATAAGCCAATTGTGTGTAAATGGGCAGGGGAATATCCACGATTGGATTCTTATAATGGAAACTATTATTTTCCCTGGGTATCTTGATTTTGCAAACCATGGTTGTCTTGGTATAAATGTTTGTATACTAGCATAGCTTCTTCCTCTTGTCTTTTGGCTTTCCTTCCATTCTTCCTGCCACAAAAGAATCGCGGGTTGTGTGATTTTTTTGGAGGTTGCCTGTATATGGGATTTTAAAGTCCATAGGTATTGCACTACTAACTGCGTCTTTTGGTAGTTTGTCTGCTTTATCATTGTATAGGACATTAGAATGAGACTTTATCCATACAAATTTGGTTGTTTGACCTGTCTTCTTTGCTTGATGATAATTATCCACTAAGTCAGGCATATATTTATTTGTTCTTTTGTTCCAATTCCTGCAACTAATTGATTTCAGAACGCTTTGAGTGTCTGTGATTATCACTGTCTTGGGTACTTTCAAGGATCTTGAATATTTGATCGCCTCTATAATGGTGATTGTTTCAGCTATAAATATTGAAGCATCACCTGGTAGTTGAAACTTTCTTTCTTCCGAATTGTTTGCGCTGTAGAAAGTACATCCTGGGTGATTTTTCGTCTCCATTATTGAGCCATCTCTATGTATTTGGGTATATTCTGCCCACTTTTCTGCCAGGTATGATGAAAGTGAAAACTGCTCTTATCCTTTTTCTTTGCTGGAAAAGTTGATGTATCCAAAGTGAAACTTTCACTCTGCAGCGGAGTGTGCGCTGATATGAAACTTCTTGGCAGATTAAAATTGTGTGCCGGAACCAGGACTCGAACCTGGGACCTTTGCCTTTCGCGGGCAAGTGCACTACCGACTGTGCTATTCCGACACGACTCATGATGCCGTCTCACAACTTTACTTCCGCCAGTGCCTTGCCCAGGTCCCATGTTCGAGTCCCAGTTCCGGCACACAATTTTAATCTGCCAGGAAGTTTCAAAGTTGATGTATGTTACAGAAATATTGAGATATAAAAACTGTGATAGTCATATAAGAACATTGGAAGGACTGTAGTTTGATGTATTTTATGTTGTAGATGTTTCCAAAGTTCATAACAAGTGTAGATATAAAACTGCTTTCTCTCCATATTTCTGTTATTCCCAGTTTGTCAGAGCATTTCACACTTTTTATCAGGGGGTGGTTAGTATTTGACATTCTTTGTAAAACATAATGATCACACAACATTGTTCGTCGAACATGTAGGGGCATTTCTGATGCTTTTGTACTGCAATTTGTGCAACAACATTAGCCGCTTTTTAGCGGCAATGTAATAGACTGTGCACCTGTAATCTATACGGGTACATATCGACACTCAATTTAGGGTAAGGAGCACATTAGGATGAGCCCCCTACCACACCCTCCTCACTGATCTAATAAGGTTCATTTCTCTTTTTAACACGTGCTGACAACTGTTTGAATATGTGGCACCCAAATCAGTCTAGAATCGAAAAGAATGCCTGTGATTTCAATGGTATTTTGTGATCAGATATTCATACACTGTTCAAACTACTTGGGATAGCTTCATTTGTGAAAAAACTATTATCTATTTTTCTGGTGAAATATGTAAGCCATAGCTATGTAGTGTTTGATCCAGTATGCCCATTGCCTCTGACAGCTCACACACAGCCGTATCCAACCCAATGGCCAACACATGCAAACAAGTATATTCTGCATACTGAAGAATTTTGACTGGAGAAGGGATCATTCTCTCCAGTTCATTCGTATAGACTGTAAATAGTATCGGGCTGAGGATAGATCCTTGTGGAAGACCTGATTGTGAGTCGACGTGGTCCAATTAATTTATTCAAAAAACGACCCCATATGCTTCTTTCAGCAAAGAAAGTGCTAATGCCGTAAATCATTCATGTCAGGATTCCAATGGTTTCCAACTTCTGTAGCAACAAAGGTTGTTATGTTGTTATGGTCTTCAGTCCGGAGACTGGTTTGATGCAGCTCTCCATTCTACTCTATCCTGAGAAAGCCTTTTCATCTCCTCATAAGAATGACATCCCACATCCACTTGAATCTGCTTACTATATGCGTCTCTTGGTCTCCCTCTGCGATTTTTATCCCACACACTTCCCTCCAATGCTAAATTTACGATTTCTCAATGTCTAAGAATGTGTCCTACCAAGCGATCCCTAATTTTAGTCAGGGTATGCCAAAAATTTCTTTTCTCACCAAGTCTTTTAAGTATCTCTTTATTAGTTATGCGATCTACCCACCTAATCTCCAGCATTCTTCTGTAGCACCACATTTCAAAAGCCTCTATCCTATTCCTGTCCGCACTGCATATCGTCCCTACTTCACTCCTGTACAAGGTAACACTCCACACAAATGCCTTCAGAAAACACTTCCTTACACTTAGATTAATATTTGATGTTAGCAAATTTCTGTTTTTCAAAAATGCTTTTCTTCCCATTGCCATTCTGCATTTCATATTCTCTGTACTGTGACCATTGCATGTTATTTTACTACACAAGTAACAAAACTCATCTACCACCTTCATTGTTTCGTTACCTAATCTAATTCCTTCAGCATCACCTGATTTTCTAAGACCGCATTCCATTATTTTTGTTTTGCTCTTGTTAATGTTCATTTTATACGCTCTCTTCAACACACTGTCCATTCCATTCAACTGCTCTTCCAGGTCCTTTGCTGTCTCTGACAGAATTACAATGTCATCAGCAAAACACAATGTTTTTATTTCTTCCCCCTGAACTTTAATCCCTATTCCAAATTTTTCCTTGCTTTCCTTCACTGCCTACTCGATGTAAAAATTGAATAGCATTGGAGAAAGGCTACAACCCTGTCTTACTCTCTTTCTGACAGATGCTTCCCTTTCATGCCCTTCGAGTCCAATAACTGCAGTCTGGCTTTTGTACAAGTTGTAAATAACTCTCCTTTCCCTGTATTTTACCCCTGCTGACTTCATAATTTGAAAGAGTGTATTCCAGTCAACATTGTCAAAAGCTTTATCCAAATCTACAAAAGCTAAAAATGTAGATTTGCCTTTCCTTAATCTATCTTCTAAGATAAGTCGTAAAGTGAGTATTGCCTCCCGGGTTCCTATGTTCCTCATGAATCCAAACTGATCGTCCCCAAGGTCAGCTTCTACCAGCTTTTCCATTCTCCTGTAGATAATTCATGTTAAAATTTTGCAACCATGACTTATCAAACTGATGGTTCTGTAATTTTCACACTTGTCTGTGCCTGATTCCTTTGGAATGGGGATTATTACATTTTTCTTAAAGTCTGAGGTTATTTCTCCTGTCTCATACATCCTACACACCAGTTCAAATAGTTTTGTCATGGCTGGCTCTCCCAGAGGCTTTAGTAGCTCTGAGGGTATGTTATCTACTCATGGGGCCTTGTTCCGACCTAGGTCTTTCAGGGCTCTGTCAAATTCATCTCTCAGTATAGTATCTTCTATTTCATCTTGATCTACTTCCTCTTCCATTCCTACAACATTGCCTCTAACTTCATTTCCTTTGTAGAGCTGCTCTATGTACTCTTTCCACCTTTCAGCTTTCCCTTCTTTACTGAGAACTGGTTTCCCATCCGAGTTCTTGATATTCGTAGAGTTGCTTTTTTTGTCTTGTCTTTTGGGGACAAGCAACAAACGTATGTGAACATTTTCGTATGCTCCAGCTATTTCCAGAAAAACAGCTGTTACATTCTCTCTCCTTGTTGCTGCATCATAGATATCTGAGGTTAAGATATTTAAATTATCTATTGTGCCTTTGTCTTTTCTAAATCCATACTGACTCGATGACAGGATCTGATTTGATTCCAACCACCATTCCAAGCGATTTTTCACCAAATGCTCTAATGTTTTTTTCCAATACAGGAAGAAAGAGAAAGAAGTCTATGTGATGTGGCTTTCTCTTCATCTCTACAGGGTTTCAGTATAGGTACTACTACTTGAGTTGTCCAGTCTTCTATTGGTGTGTTGTTCATCCATTTTTGGTTAAATATCTGTAATAGTTTCCTGAGGGCAACATCTGGGAGATTTTCTAACGTCTGGTAGTGTATACCATCCTTGTCAGGTGACAAATTTGCCACATTTTTAATTCCTTTCTTCAGTTCTGCATACATAAACGAAACCAAGAATGGATGACTTCAATCTGACTGTTCAGGAGGGTGAAATGGTTGTTTGGCTGCAGAAGCTGGTAGATTAGATTCAAAAAGTGTTCAAGCCAGTCACGGCTGACACGTAGTGGCGTTCCTGTTTTTGAAAAACGTTACTTTCTTCCATATGTCTGCAATACAAGACTGGTGGACGTTGCTTCAGAACGATGTCTTCCTTTTTTCTTGGAATGGAAGTTGTTGCAGCATCTTCAATAATTGAAAGTAGCTGTTGGTAGGCATCTTTCGGACGGAACAAGTTGTTAAAAGATTGAAATGTGCCTGGACTGTAGAAGTGTGTTTCGGCCAGTCAGCTTCTTTAATTTTCCTCCTACTGTTAGGATAAATAATTTCTGTTTTTCTAATAGATAAATCAGGTAAATTTATCGTGATTTCCAGAGGAAGATGATCCGATCCAAGAGGATCTTTTTTGACCATCCACTCCGTTACATAGTTAAAGTCAACAGAGCACAATGTCAGATCAATGGCCGATGGTTGTGTCTTTGGTTTAGGTATCATAGTAGGGGAACCATCATTCAAAAGAACTAAATTAAGAGTTTCAAGAAGTGTAAATAACTCTTTGCAATCCGCATTGTCTATTTCACATCCCCATATTGTATGATGTGCATTGAAATATACACTAATGAGTAATGGTGTTTGAAGCTGATCAATAATCTGATCCAGAGAAAGGTTTTGTATTTTACACGAAGATGGTTTGTAAATGGTGACAATAGTGAATGGCCCTCTAGGAGAGGAAATTTCAGCAGACACTGCCTGATAATCTGTTGTTCTAATATTAATGTACAGTTTTTTAAACCTAACTGTATCTATGATTAACATGACTGCTCCTCCTTCCCCATAGTCTCTGTCATTTCTAAGTACTGACTATCCTTTGAAATGTATTTGCCGAGTTCATGGAAACCAAATTTCACAAATACAAGCTGGTAATTTCCCGATACAGACTTTCCGTGTTCGAGATTGCTGTCCGTGCATTCCATTGAAGTATTTTAAAGGCCATTGTCAATTTTGAAAAAGTCTTCAACAGCATTACGAATAAGAGCCTGTGTCATTACCATGTCCGTATCATTTTTGAGCGAAAGAAAGATCTGCAGTATTAAAGCACATAAGTTATTAATGGCAGCTTCTCGATCAGTATGAGATATTGCCAGAGGAGTGGGCAGATACAGGTTGTTTCGTATTGAATTATGTGGACCCTGAAATTCGTATAGCATATCTGAATAACTTTGCTTGTATGGACTATGGGTTAATAGTTTATTTTTGTAAGACTTGGGGGCTGGAACCGACATAACTGCGTGTTTAGCTCCCTGCTGTAGTCTTTTTGTTCAAAGCCTCTGGTTTGTCACATACTTTTAGCCAGTCACCAGCAGAGAGCACTAACCTGCACAAATGATGGCCGCAGAGACCAGGTGTCTGTTGCCTAAGAAACACTGTAGGCTTCTCTGCTGCTGATAAACTGGGCAACAGCGATCAGTGGCAATGTGGTTTCCTCTACAGTGCAGACACTTGGGCTCTCCAGTATCTGAGGATTGCGAAGTCTCGTGGGCTTCTGTGCATTTGGCACAGCGGGCATTACTACGACATTGTGAACTTAAATGAAACTATTGATAGATCTGAAGCATTGAATTAAAATTTGTGGTGCGGCCGGGAATCGAACCTGGACCTCCGTGCTTACTAGGCAGACATCTTAACCGTTAGACTACCACACCACTAACGATTAAGGCGCCTCGGAATAGTCTATGTATGATTTCCCTCCACAACACAAACTTTAATTCAGCTTCTTTGTTCCAAAGATAATTGCCACTACTGCCAAGGCTCTCCATGCAGCGGAATAGCACCTTAGCAATGGACATGGTGGAACAATCCTGTTACGGTGATATAAATATCAATTGCCTTGGCAATAGTGGCAATTATCTTTGGAACAAAGAAGCTGAATTAAAGTTTGTGTTGTGGAGGGAAATCGTACATAGACTATTCCGAGGCGCCTTAATCGTTAGTGGTGTGGTAGTCTAACGGTTAAGACGTCTGCCTAGTAAGCGTGGAGGTCCGGGTTCGATTCCCGGCCGCACCACAAATTTTAATTCAATGCTTCAGATCTATCAATAATGTCTGACATATTTGAGACGTAAATCCGTCTCAGGGATTCTTTCCTTGTATTAATTAAATGAAACTATCTGAGACAATTGTGACACTGCAGAACTGATTGGACATATGGTGCTACAGGACAGTGCATACCGCACAAATACACATACTGAGGAAGTTGGGATTTAAATGTTACAACACATTTTGGTGTGGGTAGTACTTTCATCACATCATTTTCTATTACTTTCTTTGTGAACCTATGAACATCAGTTACTAAAAATTCAGACTTTATTTCTGCTAGGATCTCTCGATTAGATAGAGCAATATCAAAATCATGGTTAACTCCTCACCTCTTTGTTAGAAAACTAGGGGGATGTAAGCTTCCATATTTATCTTCCAAACTGTGTCTAGCAATTCCTGAGATATTAATAATTTCATGCCTTAAGTTATTACTTTCTTTAAATAACATTCTTCTAAGGGACACTGGATGTAACTTTCCAATATTACCTTTTTACCCCTCTAGAAATACAAAATATGGACCCATGTCTGTTGATTGGTGTGTATTATCTTTACTAGCATGTTTCATATTGCTGGGAATTATGTTGCTTCCTGTGGCAGTTACTGATATGTTCACTGGATTGCCCAAGTCCTTTCGAGTATCACACTATTGGGAAGTAGACTGCTCATTGAAATTCCTAACTACTAAATTTACATTCAAATTACTGCTCGTGGTTTCAACTTCAATACTATTTGCAACATTTTCAATGTATGCCATATCTACATCCTCTTCAGTATTACACCTGTGTCTCGCGCTCTGCTGGTCGTGATGCTGATTGGTCAATGGTTGTTTCATGACGTCATACACATTAGGCATAAGCTCGAGTCGACGGGATGCATATCTTCTGCTACACAGTAGAAGTACTCTAACTTTCACTTAAAATGATCACTGTTTCGTACAGATCACGAAATAAATAAAACATATACCTGCTCTATGGTCAACTGCTGTGGTGTTGCCAACATTTGCAGAGCGTGGGCAACAGACTCTGCAGTTTAGCCATGTAATCTGTAAATTCTTGTCTATGTTTATCCTGGTGGATCAGGGTAGACCTATCTGATACTGTAGTAATGGCACTGAGATTAAATTACTGCCCCTGTTGCAACATGTTATATTAAAAACACAACACATTGCAACTGGTGCTGGATTCTGATCTCAAGTGAATTAGTTTCTCCAACAGGCTTTTACTGGCACAATTCTCCTGAAAGATTATTCCGAATATAACTTACTGTCAAGCATGTTTTATTTAGATTGTGTAATATTTTTTTACATCATTAGTTGAATCATTTTATTTTGTATGCAGTATTTTGTCTACATGTACATATTTAGAGCTGGCCTGTTTATAGTTTCAATAATTGTAAACTGTTACAGGTAAAATTGCTGAGGGTCTCTCTTTCCAAAGAATTCTGGATGATGTGAGGGACTCTGTTCATTCCAGTGAAGTGGAGAGGTTGCATCTCCTGACAAAACATGATCTCCACAACATAAAGAGAGATTTTGCTCTTGGAGATACTCAACAGCATGCTATTGATGAAGTGAGTGTGAGTATGTGGTTGGAGAAAATGAAGGATGGTGTTCTCCTTCAGAAGAAAGAAGGCCAGGTCATAGAACATTTTAATGCGGGTGATTTGGTTATAGTATTAATGACAGATTGCCAGAAAGAGTTGTTGCAGAAATTTGGAAAAAATATTGTATGTGTATATTCTACACATTATACTAATGTTTATAAGTTGTTGGAAATGACCTTATTAGTGATAGACGATTTTGGTTCAGGGATTCCTGTGGGATTCTGTGTTTCAAATAGAGAGACTACGTCCATAATGACACATTTCTTCATTGCAGTGAAGCAACAAGTGGGAACTATAAAATCATCTGTATTCATGTCTGATGACACAGATACATTCCGCACTGCATGGGCAAGAGTCATGGGACCTGCAGAAAATAATTTGTTGTGTGCTTGGCATGTACTCTGCAGCTGACAGAATAATTCGCAGAAAGTGAATAGCAATTGGGAAAAGAAAGTGTTGGTATACAAAGCCCTCTGTACCCTACTTGAAGAAGCCGACATAGATAGGTTTGATGAGTTGGTGTGTTTGTTCATCCAACAGCTTCAAGCAGATGATGGTACAAAAGACTTTGGCTTGTATTTCTCCGCAAACTATTTATCCCGTGCTCAGCAGTGGGCATACTGTTACCATTGCAAACTGGGTATCAACACATTTATGCATCTTGGAGCCATGCATAGAGTGCTTAATTACGTAGATGGTAAAACTAACAATAGACTTGACAAGCTACTTGTTGTGTTGATGAAACTAGTGCGTGACAAACTGTTTGATCGAATGGTTAAACTGTACAAGGGTGGCCATTCACATCGGATCAACCTTGTGGAGACTTGTCACAGACGTTCATCTGATGTTAAGAAGGATGACATAACAGTCAATACTGATAGTACACAGTTTCATGTGAAGTCACAAACACATCATGGCATATTACATACTGTGATTTTGAATGACATTGAATGTAAATTATCATGCAAGTTGATTTGTTCAGTATGTAATATATGTATACATGCTTTTAGCTGTTCATGTGTAGACAATTTAATTTGCTTGAATATATGTAAGCACATTCATGCAGTGTCAATGGCATATTGTCTACATTCCAGTACAGTGTTTAAACCAAGTGAAACAGTGAATGAGGAGGCTTCTGCTATTTTGTGTTCACTTCAAGCAAGGAGTTGTGATTCAGAGAACACTTATCGGATGCGAGAACTAGTGTCCACTTACCAGGTGTTGATTAACCGTGTGAGTTCAGGTAAAATGTCTACAGAAACCCTAAAATTACTGCAGAAAAATGCTGCCTATTCATAGTCACTTTGTCAGAAAGACTGTAAGGAAGCTACACATCGTCCCTGCAATGAGAAGTTGCAAGTACAATGAAAAACTGGTAACTGTTTTTCAACATTTTAGATTGCAATTTTACTGTGGTTTACACGGATGGTTCCAAAAAGAGGGACTCCGTGGGCTCTTCCATATTGCCGCGAGAGACGATGAACACCGACTGCTGGCGTGGCGCTAGGGATAGCGTCATGGACTGCGGTGCAGAAGGTCGCAGGTTCAATCCCGCCCACCGGCAAAAAAATGTATTTATTTGTAATTAACAATTCCAGAAGGTTCTACACCTTTCTTATGTTCACATGTAAATTCCACTTGTTTCTTATGTTAACTGTTCTTCTAATTTCTGGTAAATTCTGTCTGTGTATAAATAGCAGAGCACTCTGCCTGAGAGGCAGTCAGTGCTGCTTGTATGTTCAGTTCGTAATAAAGTGTTGTGTTTAGTTGCCTTCGAAGTCAAGCCTGTTTCCATTTAAACGTGACATTGTTTGGTGGAGGTGCCGGGTACACTGTGTAACAGCTGCATCACTGTGGCTCCGATTAGGCAACGTAAAAGCCGTCACTTACACGGACTGGAACCGGAATACAAGGGATACACCGAGTACATCCTTCCAAAAGTCCGTATTATCAGAAGAACGATGGAGACGAAACCAGCAGTAAGCCAGCTGCACATCAGACACCCGTCGGTGTTCTCTGGAGAATCTGGACAGGATCCCAACAAATGGCTAAAAGGGTTCGACCGAGTCGCCAAGTACAACAGGTGGGATCATACAATGTGCTTGGCCATCTTTTATTTCTACCTGGATGGAACAGCCCAGCAATGGTTTGAAAACAACTAAGACAAGCTGAATAACTGGGAAACGTCCCAGTTGGAACTTGAGAATATGTTTGGAGGCCGCCAGCGACAAATCCACTCGGCGGGAGAACAACTGAAGATCCGGGCCCAACGACATGGTGAACGGACACAGTCGAACATACAGAATGTTTTGGCCCTGTGTAACATAGTGAATCCAAACATGACTGAGGCTGACAAAATCATGCACCTGATAAAGGGTGTTGAAGAAGACATGTACCAAGCTCTTCTGATAAAAGACGTCGCTATGACAGAAGATTTCATCAAGTGGTGCCAGCGTATTGAAGAGATGCAACAAAGGAGGGTCAGACACAAGAAGTATGACAGACTCCCCAATGTAGTCCCTATGGCCGTTGTGGAAGACCAGCATGACTTTGCTTCTCTCATATGACAAATTGTGAGAGAAGAATTACAGTGATTTATGGCATCTAGGACTGTTATACCAAGTGAGCATCAGATTATGGCGATGGATGTAAGCCCTGTAAGTCACGAGGGAGCCGACGCTGCTGAGGAAGAGGTATTTCAGACATTAACTCCTGTCTGCCCCACCAATGGCACCCGACATGAAAAATGGCGTCGCTCTTCTGTGACTTACACTGCAGCCACCAAACAGCAGCCTATGAACCAGCTGAAGTGGCCACAACGAACTCCCCCAGCAACAATGACGCCCCACTGAGAAACAGACATCTGGAAGACAGAAGACAGTACACCACTGTATTTCCACTGTAAGCGCCCTGGACATATTGTACGGTACTGCAGAGAGAGAAGGCGAATATTCAATGATTATTTTGCCACAAGACGTCAGCCATCAGAGCAGTTCTATCCCAGGCAGTGACTTGCTAATGAATTCAGTCGACCTATGGGAAGAAGCCCATCACCGTACCTTGGATGAGGTTGCTTCCTGACACGCCGCTGCCATTCACCATCGCTGTACGGAGGTACCAGCCACTCCCCTGGCCGCTGCACCCAGGAAAACTAAGCGAGGCAACCGTCTACGGCAGATGAAAATCCTCCATGAACAACAATCGCTAAGATGTTGGGAAATCTCACTGACGTCATAATCGACAGCCAATCTGTCTTGGCACTTGTTGATTCAGGAGCTTCTTTCTCTGTATTATCGGATAATTACCGCCACACACAAAGGAAGACAATGTTCTGTGATATGAGGGTAACTGTGCTGAAGGTCGCAAATGGAAAGTATGCCCAGTCAGCAGGAACTTGTGTCGCAAGAATAACCATCAACAACAGAACCCACCCGTTTGAATTTGTCGTTTTAACAGAATGTAGTCATAATATCATCCTCGCAAGGGACTTCCTGCAAGTATCTGAAACTATCATTTACTGTGGAAGATCTGAGCTGCAAATTGAGGAAGTCATTTTGACAGATACACGTAATACAGAATTTTCTGGGAAGTTATTTGCCATTGACAATGTGATGATACCGCCGTTGACGATGAGAAGAGTTGCAGTCACAAACACAGATGACCAATTAAATTGTGAAGTGTTTGTCGATAGTAAAAAGTTTATCATGCTCACCAAAGAAATTTACGTACCAGCAGCTATCATAAGCATTACTGCTGGTCGAGAAGAGATTTGGATCAGTAATTGTCACGAGCAGTCACAACTTATCCCCAAAGGAATGTGTATCAGGACAGTTGAACCAATCCAGGACGGTGAGTTTAACATCATCAATGAAGGCCAAGATGGCGGCAAGTAGTAATGTTTGTAATTTACGTGTGCATGAAAGCTAGAGTTCAGTAGTGAAAAACAATAAATATGTGTCATGTAGTGATATTACTGTGAAGCTAAATGAACAAATAATCAGTCTGCAGAAAACTGTGGAGATTCCGCATAAAGAAATCACATACCTGAAGAAAGAGAATCAGCAGCTAAGATCAACTCAGTGATCAAATGGGATTTCGGAAGCAGTAAATAACAACTTGCAGGTATCAAAGGTAACTCACATTGCAATGGAAATTTAGCTTCAGTAAACATAATAAAAGGTCAGTGATAGCAAATAATCCGCCAAGAAGAGTGAGGTTTGCTGATGAAAACAAATATTTTCGTTTTGTCCGTCAGAAGATAGTGAAAATATCTGTAGCGTGAACGTGAATACCTTTTGTGAACAAAGTGGCAGTCATCACAACAACAGGCCAGAAGTAGTAAATAATATGCCAAGAAGAATAAAGTTCGCTGACGAAAACAAGTTTTCTCAGCTTCGTCCAGCCAAAACGTGCGTGAGTAACTATAGGGTGAATGTTAGAAAGTTTCATGAACATGTGGCGTAAGTAGCTGTGAACAAGAAACACTCACAGTGAAGCAGAATAGTACTAACAAATGTCAAAATGAAATTCAAACAGGAATGAAACAGTGTGTAACACAAAAACCGGTACCAGCCTATACAAAACTTGTAAAGTTACCGTAGTAGGTGATAGTCAAGGTCGTAGTGTTTCAAGTTACCTTAACGAAAATGTAAACATCGAGTGTCTGGGAAAACTTCTGAATCTGATTCTGTCGTGATTATTGCAGGAACAAATGACACAGTGAAAAACAACAGCGCAAACTTAATAAAAGGTTTAAGAAGCACATTACCGAGTATTACATCGAAAAAAGTGTTTGTTGTAGACATCCCTGTCAGATATCACCTCGGTCCTGGTCCTGTGTAAATCGTGAAATATTGGAAGTAAACAAAAACCTATATCACCTGTGTTCAAAATTCAAAAATACCACAATCATTAAAGCTAGTGAGTTTGACAGGGAGTGCTACACACGACAAGGATTCCACCTTAGCAATCAAGGAAGAAGATTAACAGATCACCAAAACTGTGAGTAAAGAAATGGCCATCTTTTCAGTAATTCTGCTGGAGCAGGGAAATCTGTAAAGCCTGCTGGTCAGTCTGGAAAATTGCCAACAGACATTCTCCAGCAGGATCAAAATAGTCTTCACCATTCACTTTGAGCTCGAAAAACGTGTTTAAATCAAAGCTTGTCCATCACCAGCAGTGGACTTACAAATGACTTGTGTTGTATGGGATACGGTATGATAAATAAATAACCGGTACACGCCACATTAACTGAATAACACACATTTATTACGGATCGCTTGATACATTAGAGTACACAATAGTTGAGTCCAAACAATACTCAAAGGCCCGCGTGGGCTCTCTCTATATCTGCTCAAAGATATTCCACTCCAGGTGGAGTCAATCTCGACATCGCCACAGAGCCTCCCCCTTGCAGTGTTGGAGCACATCTGAGACTGAATCATGAGTGCCGGGCCGAAGGCCAATCACGGGGGTGAGGGAAAACATAATCTCTATGCCAAGCAGGCGCAATGACTCTGCGGCCGGCGCGAGTGTAAGTGGTAGGTGAGTGTGTGGCAGGTGGAGTAGGAGAGAAGAGGATGAAAAGGGTGCCGGTAGCATCAATGAAACACTTGACGTTCGATGGATCAGTGATCGAGGGAAGGCTTTCGGAAAAGAGGAAGGAAATGTTTTGCTCATGAGGTTTGTTGGAAGAGTCAGGAGAGATGTACATAACGAAGATTTGGTTATCATTCAAAACGACAGAGATGCTGGAAGGGGGGTAGGCAGAAACGTCTACTGAGAAGAAGTGAAGGGGAAGGTGTGCTGGGGAAAAATGAGTTAAGGGAGAGGAAGATGACTCGGCCCTCAGACTCGGCAGGGGGTCGCCCTCCTGCAGAGGCGTGTCATCCCATGGTGTGCAAGGGGGGGAACCGGGGTGGAAGGTAACATCAGACATTGGTGCAGTGTCGACTGTGGCGTCTGGGAGCTGAGAGGAGACGGTCCACGCAGGCTTCAGGCGGCTCTTAGACACTGTTGTCGTCTTCCCGTCAATGATGATGTTGAAGGGCGACGGACCTCAGAGTACGACCGTGAAGGGACCACGGTACGGCGGTTGTAGTGGAGGGCGAACTGAATCCTGCCGTAGCATCACTGCAGCACATGTTTCTAAATCCCTATGCACAAAGACACCTGGGCGGTCATGAATGAAGGTTTGAGAGGTGCAGAGAGCTTGCACTGTAGTCCTGATTTGCTCAATGAATTCAGGATATGAGCTAATGGTGGGGGCCATGTCCTCAGAGACGAATTCTGCTGGCAACTTAAGGCATTCACCATACAAGAGCTCAGCGGTGGAGCATCCTAAGTCCTCTTTGAATGAAGTTCGGAGACCCAGGAGTACCCAAGGAAGGGTGGTAGTCCACGATTCTGAATGGCACATGAATGCAGCTTTCAGGGTACGATGCCACCGCTCTACCAACCCGTCAGATTGGGGGTGGTAGGCGGTGGTATGTATCCGTGATGTGCCACAGATATCGCACAACTTATCGAAAAGCACAGCCTCGAACTGCCGACCCTGATTGGTAGTGATCATAGTAGGGCAGCCAAAGCGGGCAATCCAACAAGATACAAATGCGGAAGCAACCGTAGCGGCAGAAATATCCGACAAGGGTGTGGCCTCCACCCAGCGTGAAGCCCAGTCAATGCATGTGAGCAAGTATCGGAAGCCTTCAACACTGGGAAGAGGGCCCACCAGGTCAAGGTGTACGTGAGTGAAACGATCAGACTGGATGCTGAAGGAGCCAAGGGGTGGGCAGCAATGTCGGCCAACCTTGGCGCGTTGGCACGGAATGCAAGAGCGGCACCACTCACGACAGTCTTTTTTTACCGAAGGCCAAAGAAAGCTTTCCGTGACTAAGCGAGTGGTGGCTTGTGCACCTGGATGGGCGAGACCATGAAGTGCGTCGAAGATCATGCGGCGAAAATTTGTGGGGACTAGTAGGCATGGCACGCCCGAAGATGTGTCACACCTCAATGCAGTAGGCGAGCCGGGTATGTTTTTGCGCTCCAAAACTAAAGAATGCTCGCCGGATTTGAGCAAGGTTGAAATTGAACCATCGCCCGACTGAGCCTTGGCGAGCTCTTGGAAATCGATGACAGAAGAGATACCAGCGAGCCGCGAAAAATAATCAGCGACCAAATTGTCAGAGCCGCGGACATACTGTACGCCGCTCGTGTACTGAGAGATCAGATCAAAATGCCTGTAGCGACGTGGAGGAGGGTCAGCTGGAGGATTTTTGCGGGAGTGTGCCAGAGGTTTATGGTCTGTGTATATAGTTAGTGGCCGACCCTCAATATCTTCTCAGAAATACTTGACCGCCTCGTACGCAGCAAGAAGTTCACGGTCGAAAGCAGACAACTTGGATTGGCTGGGTGACAACTTTTTAGAAAAAAACTTCAATGGTTGTGACTGCCCACCACAATGCTGCTGTAGCACTGCCCCAATCGACACCTCACTGGCGTCAGTGGTAATGGAAAGGGTGGCATCGGGGGAGGGATGAGCCAAAGTGATTGCTTTTGCTAACGCCGTTTTCAAAGAGTCAAATGCAGTTTGCATCTCCGCCGTCCGAAGGAGGGGTGTTTGTAGTTCAGCAGCCCTTGGGATATGGCGACTAAAAAATTTATTATACCCAAGAAGCGTCGTAGTTCATGATAAGTCGCAGGCGGAGGAAGTTTCTGCACCATTTCAACCTTTTCATCAGTGGGGCGAATGCCATCTGCTGACAAGACATGTCCCAGGAAAATAACAGACGACTGTCTGAAAACACATTTGTCTTTGTTGGTCACAACACCGTGCAAATCAAGGACACTGAACAGTTCGGATAAGTGTTTTTCTTGCTCCTCAGGAGATTTCAAAAAAATCAAAATATCGTCCAGGTATGCGTAACACTGTGGCAGAGGGCGAAGAAGGGAGTCTAGGAACCTCTGCCATGTCTGTGCGGCGTTTTTTAAGCCATAAGGCATATATACATATTCAGATAAGACAAAGGGAGTAATGATGGCTGTTTTTGGAATGTCCGGTTCATGCATTGGAATTTGGTGATAAGCCTTCTTCCAGTCGACGACGCTGAAAGTAGTAGCGCCTGCAAGTTGGCTAGCTAAGTCTTGTATATTGGGCACAGGATAGCTATCAGTGATTGTTCTATCGTTCAACTTCCTGTAATATCCACATAAACGATAGGTACCATCCTTTTTCGGCATAAGGTGAATAGGAGAAGCCCATTCGCTATAGGAAGGTCGCACAATGCCGGCCTCAAGCAGTTCGCCAATAATGTTTTTGCGATTTTGAGTTTATGCGGATTGAGGCGGCGAGGTCTGAAACGCACTGGAGGTCCCTCTATGGCAAGCATCACTACTGATAGCAAGAACGCCACGCGGGCGCGCGGAACTATGTGAAACTGTCGTGTTATTGTTATGCACGTCAGAGTTCAGGCCGCGCGACTGGGAGGGAGTGCGCGGATCGTAAACTTGGTAAGGAAGCGATTACTTCTCTCGCACGAGCCAGCTCGCATGACTTAATGTCAATCTGTTCTTTAAGCCTACTCTGAGTTTCTCTAAGTTCAACAATTTCAAGTCTGTACAGTTACGTCACACGTTACACTAGTAAGTTTTGCAGCTAACAGCGCGCACTCTGTTTGCAAAAGAGAAATGTCAACATTAATATGCGGCGACGGCTGTGCACTGGGGGAGGAAGACAGACGGATGCGCGTGTTAGTGGTTTGATGTAACAAGATTCCAGCCAGAATGTCCACAGAAAATTTATTGTTCCTTAAAAAGTCTATGCCAAGCACCAGACAGGACACTTGCGCGACCAGAAAGTCCCACTTAATTGTCAAGTCTTTAGATAAATGAACCGGCATGTGAACCGTTCCAAGCAATTTGATAGTGGAGTCGTTTGCGGCGCGAAGCAGTACGAAGCAGTACGAGAGTGTCCGGTGCAAGAGACGGGGGTAAAACACTCGTATCTGCCCCACTGTCAATCAGAAAGTCAGTGTTCGAAACACAGTCAGTCACAAACAAGCAGCCGTTGCAGCTTACCGCACCAGAGGTGCAAGTTGTGGAGTGGAGGCATCTTCGTTTCGAGCAGGGCACAGCGCCTGCTACTGCGCCCCACCGCCTGCATTTCCCGCCGCGCACGGCAATGTTTAGCGTCGTCTCCGAAGTTGCTATGATACCAGCAGAGCGGCCAGCTTTTGTTGGGCGTGGTCGGCATGCTGCAGGTAGTTCCATCGGCGTCCGAGAGAGTGCGCTGCTGGGCTGGCGTTTCTATCGTGGCAACTGGTGAGTCCGAAGAGCGTTGCGCGGGACGGCTACCAGATGACGACACTGTACGGTTGCGCGATGAAAACACACGGGCACAATCGTCACCTACGTGCATGGTAGGGGGGGAAATATTTTGAACACTCGCGCCACTGTCAACACTGGGAGCGCGACGGTTAATGATCTTAAATGCACGATCTGCTATTGATAGTTTTTTGTCAAGAGAACAAGACGTAAGTGGCAGCAACTGCAGCTGCAATGGTTCAGGCAATTTCACTAGCCAGATTGTCCACAAAGTAATGTCCGGGAGAAAATCAGTTGAAACAAGGGCGCGCAGCCTACACCACAGTTGAGATGGTGTAAGGTCTCCTAAGTGCACTTCGTGAATTATGTGATGCAACACTTCATCAGGTGAGCGGGAAAGTCTCTCACAGATGATACGTTTCGCATTTGTGTACTGAGGTGGCGGAAGTGGGTTAAGCAACAAATCACTAATCAAGTCAAGATGATCGTGTAGATGACTGACAAGGCACACGAACTTAGATTCTTCTGAAAGAATGCCCGAAACCTTGAAAATAGAAACAATTAATGCGAACCAAGTGTTCGGATGTTGCTTTGCAAAAGGCGGCAGTTTTGGCAATTTAGTGGGTTGTTGTTCGATATTAACTGGACGAACGAACAAGCGGGGAAGGCGCATTGTCTGTCGGTAATGTTGGCCCGGAAACTGGTACGTTCGTGAGGGCATAGTTCTGTGAAGCATTTTGTCCAAAACTAACCGGCAGTCCAGTGGTACTATTAAACACATTTGTAGCACTTGGTAGATGGTCAGAAGGCACAGTAACTGAAGGTATAGCACACTGCACTTGTGGGAAATCGCGCGAAAAGTTCGATATCCAAGGCAGTACCGAAACTCGCTGATGAGTGCACGAAGAGTCAAAATTCGAATGTTCAGTTGTAACACAGCACTGTTCGTGAAGCCCTGGTGACGTGAAAGTTGGTTCTACTTTAACTAAGTTGGTGGTTTGAACCATAGAAAGTTTGGGAGCCAACATGTCGGCGTGGCCACACGGATTGTTGACACGTACAACAGGGCTCAATTTGTTAGGGTGTATAATGTCTAGTTCCACCTGTGAATTGATGCACTGTCCTTTCTCACCGGTTGAAAGCAGAGAAGCAGATAATCCTTATCCTTGCGATCATAGCACTGAAGAACACGGAGATTGATTCCACATAGCGATTGTTCACTGCACTCGCGTAATAACAAATTCGGAAAAAAGGCACGAAAGTGTAATTGTGTGTGAACTGAAACCCGGGGTCACCACTGTGGTGTACGGGATACGGTATGATAAATAAATAACCGGTACACGCCACATTAACTGAATAACACACATTTATTACGGATCGCTTGATACATTCGAGTACACAATAGTTGAGTCCAAACAATACTCAAAGGCCCGCGTGGGCTCTCTATATCTGCTCAAACATATTCCTCTCCAGGTGGACTCAACATATCATCTGTGTAGCAGTGCCCATAAGAAGACAATCTGAACCTTCTTCACTGCCCAGGGGTAGTAAAAATAGTCTCCTGTTCTCATCTAAGGTAAGTGGTTCATCAGAAATAACTGAATGTTGGGACAGTAACAGGAAAAATAAATCTGACTTTTTCCAATTTAAACTAATGGTTCATAATGTCCAATTTCTAAGTAATAAATTAGAAGAATTATAAGTATTATTGGGGGCTGACATAGATGTTGATATTATCTGTATAACTGAACACTCGTTAGATAACCAGCAAATAGAAAAAGTAAAGATCAGTGGCTTTTACCTGGGCAGATCTCTCTATAAGTGTGGAGGGACTGCTATGTTTGTAAAACAGAATATGAATTTGAAGAAATCCAAATACATCGTGATTTAACAAAAGAAAAAGACTTTAAATTGACAGCTATAGAACATATAGACATGCATTTGGTTATTGTAAATATATACAGATCCCCAGATGGAGACTTTGAAGGCTTCTTATGTAAACTTGAAAGCGTGTTAAGTACCTTAGGACCTAACAAAAAGAAAATCCTGTGTGGTGACTTTAATGTCGACTTCCTGAAATCCTCAAAATGCAGAGATGAATTACTGTGTATGACAGAGAGTTTTAATTTAATCCCTATAGTTAACGCACCAACAAGAATCTTTAAGGATACCAAAACCACATTAGACCAAATTTTTATTCAACAAGTCTGCTCTCCACATAATATAGAAGTAATAAATACAGGCTACAGTGACCATGAAGCTGTGCTGCTATTGGGAGAATCATGTTCAGAGAAAAGGCCACCCACCAGATTTAAAGAGTGCAGGGACCTAAGTGATGATAATATTGCATATTTCTGCTGAGCCGGGAAATACGGTATGATGTGTTCATTGTATCAGATGTAAACACCATGTTCAACACCTTCCATGAAACCTACTACTATTACTTTGACCTAGCTTTCCCAACCAAACAACATAGAATAAAACCAGCTACAAACAAAAATTGGATTACAACTGTTATCAAAATTTCCAGTGCAAAGAAAAGACTTCTGCATTTCTATAAAAAGGAAAATCAAATATCACCAGAAATGCACAATTACGCCACACAGTATAATAAGACTTACCTCAAAGTTATAAAAGAAGCAAAAAGAATGGCAAATGATGAATATATCACAAAACAAGACACGAGCGACTTGGAACATTATCAGGTCTGAAACAGGCACAAAACAAATGGGAAAAAGTATTAGGTTAATTGTAGATGATAAACTAGTATCTGACACCAATTTGGTAGCTAGTACTTTTAATGACTATTTTAGCAGGATAGCAAGTGACCTTATTCTAAGTAATTTTAATATCCCTACTGATCATCTCACTCTCAGTGACAAACCTCCCCATGAATAAATGTTTCTCAAACAAGTCACACAAGCTGAACTCATACTGGTGATGAACTCTCTTAACAAATTCTCATCTATGTTTGATGATATTCCAGACTACATCATAAAATGTACAAGCTATTTCATCCTTAAACCTCTGAGACATATAATCAAGTACTCCTTTTCTACAGGTGCTTTCCCCGACCTTTTGAAGACAGCTAAGATTACCCCTCTACGCAAAAAGGGAGCAACAGGCAACTTAAACAACTACAAACCTGAAGTGCAGCTTAGCGGTTTCTCAGAACTATTTGAAAAGCTGTTTTACAATAGGCTGCTGGAATTCAACAACAAATACTCACTACTGTCAAATCATCGACATGGCTTAGGAAAATCCAGATCAACAACAACAGCTGTCTATGAGTATCTCTATGAAATATTTCCACTCTGCAGTAAAGTATGGAATTATGTTCTGGAGAAATTCACACTGTAATCAGACAGTATTTAAAATCCAAAAACGAGCTATCAGAATAATATGCAATAAAAGAAGACAAGAATCATCTCATCCTCTTTTTTTTTCTGAACTAGAAATTCTAAATGTTTCATTATATATATATATATATATATATATATATATATATATATATATATATATATATATATATATATAGTATAAAATAAAGATTTTTGACTTACCTAAAGTACAGGCTGGTCGATAGGAACACTAAACACACACAAAAACACACAACCATTCGAGCTTTCGCCACCAGTGGTGGCTTCTTCGGGAAAAAGAGCGAGGAAGGAGAGGAGAAAGGGAAGGATACGGGTTTTAAGGAAGTGGAAAAGGAGCCATTCCAATCCCAGGAGTGGAAGGACTTACCTTAGGGGACAAAAAGAAAGGTAAACAAATACACACATATCCACATCCAAACACACTTAGGCAGACATTTTTTAATATATATATATATATATACGTAAAAAATAGATGAAGTAGACTTACCAGGCGAAAGGGCACAGGCAGTAATAGCAACAAATAAACACACAGACACACACACACACAGAAGCACTTATGTTGCTATTACTGCCTGTGCTCTTTCGCCTGGTAAGTCTACTTCATCTATTTTTTACGTATATTTTTCCTTTTAGGAATTTTTCCTCTATTATATATATATATATACTTACCAGGCGAAGGGGCACAGGCAGTGATAGCAACAAATAAACACACACACAAACGCTAGCTTTCGCAGCCTAGCTGCTTCATCAGGCAGAAGGGAAGGAGAGGGAAAAGGAAATGATGAGGGTTTTAAGGAAGGGGGTAAGGAGCCATTCCAATCTCGGGACAGGAAAGACTTACCTTGGAGGAAAAAAGTGAAGGGTAACCAAATGCACACACACCCACACATTTACACAGACACAAGTACACTTAGGCAGACATACTGTAGAAAGCAAAGAAGTTAGAAGTTAGACAGAGATGCCACTTGAGGCAGAGGCTCTGTCCAGAGAACCAAGGCAAAGATGTTAAGATGGTGGGTGGGAATTCGAATTTAGCGGAGGTTGAGACCAGGTGGGCAACGGGAAGAGAGAATATGCTGAAGGGCTAGTTCTCATCTCCGGAGTTCTGAAGGATTGGTGTCAGTGGGAAGTATCCAGATAACCCGGACGGTGTAGCACTGTGCCAAGATGTGCTGGCCGTGCACCAAGGATGTTTAGCCACAGGGTGATCCTCGTTACCAACAAACACTGTCTGCCTGTATCCATTCATGGGAATGGACAATTTTGTTGCTGGTCATTCCCACATAGAATGCTTCACAGTGCAGGCATGTCAGTTGGTAGATCACGTGGGTACTATCGCAAGAGGCTCTGCCTTTGATCGTGTACACCTTCCGGGTTACGGGACTGGAGTAAGTGGTGGTGGAAGGGTGCATAGGGCAGGTTTTACAACGGGGGCGGTTACAAGGGTAGGAGCCAGAAGGTAGGGAAGGTGGTTTGGGGATTTCATAGGGGTGGACTAGGAGGTTACGGAGGTTAGGTGGGCGGCGGAAAGACACTCTCGGTGTAGTAGGAAGGATGTTATGAAGGACGGATCTCATTTCGGGGCAGGATTTTAGGAAGTCGTATCCTTGCTGGAGAGCCACATTCAGAGTCCGCTCCAGTCCCGGAAAGTATCCGGTGACAAGAGGGGCACTTCTGGGGTTCTGTTATAGGTTCTGAATTTGGGGGGATGAGGAAGTGGCTCTGGCAATTTGCTTCTGTACCAGATCAGGAGGATAGCTGTGGGATGTGAAGGCTGTTATCAGGTTATTGGTGTATTGGTTCAGGGATTCAGGACTGGAACAGACTCGTTTGCCACGAAGACCTAAGCTGTAGGGAAGGGAATGTTTGATGTGGAAAGGATGGCAGCAGCTGTCATAATGCAGGTACTGTTGTTTATTGGTAGGTTTGATGTGGACGGATGTGTGTAGTTGACCGTTGGATAGATGGAGGTCGACATCGAGGAAAGTGGCATGGGATCTGGAATAGGACCAGGTGAATTTGATGGGACCAAAGGAGTTGAGGTTGGTCCTGGTCCTATTCCAGATCCCATGCCACTTTCCTCGATGTCGACCTCCATCTATCCAACGGTCAACTACACACATCCGTCCACATCAAACCTACCAATAAACAACAGTACCTGCATTATGACAGCTGCCATTCTTTCCACATCAAACGTTTCCTTCCCTACAGCGTAGGTCTTCGTGGCAAACGAGTCTGCTCCAGTCATGAATCCCTGAACCAATACACCAATAACCTGATAACAGCCTTCACATCCCGCAGCTATCCTCCTAATCTGGTACAGAAGCAAATTGCCAGAGCCACTTCCTCATCCCCCCAAATTCAGAATCTTCAACAGAAGAACCGCATAAGTGCCCCTCTTGTCACCGGATACTTTCCGGGGCTGGAGCGGACTCTGAATGTGGCTCTCCAGCAAGTATACGACTTCCTTAAATCCTGCCCCGAAATGAGATCCGTCCTTCATGACATCCTTCCTACTCCACCGAGCGTGTCTTTCCACCGCCCACCTAACCTCCGTAAGTTCCTAGTCCACCCCTATGAAATCCCCAAACCACCTTCCCTACCTTCTGGCTCCTACCCTTGTAACCGCCCCCGTTGTAAAACCTGCCCTATGCACCCTTCCACCACCACTTACTCCAGTCCCGTAACCCGGAAGGTGTACACGATCAAAGGCAGAGCCACTTGCGATAGTACCCACATGATCTACCAACTGACATGCCTGCGCTGTGAAGCATTCTATGTGGGAATGACCAGCAACAAACTGTCCATTCGCATGAATGGACACAGGCAGACAGTGTTTGTTGGTAACGAGGATCACCCTGTGGCTAAACATGCCTTGGTGCACGGCCAGCACATCTTGGCACAGTGCTACACTGTCCGGGTTATCTGGATACTTCCCACTGACACCAATCCTTCAGAACTCCGGAGATGGGAACTAGCCCTTCAGCATATTCTCTCTTCCCGTTGCCCACCTGGTCTCAACCTCCGCTAAATTCGAATTCCCACCCACCATCTTAACATCTTTGCCTTGGTTCTCTGGACAGAGCCTCTGCCTCAAGTGGTATCTCTGTCTAACTTCTAACTTCTTTGCTTTCTACAGTATGTCTGCCTAAGTGTACTTGTGTCTGTGTAAATGTGTGGGTGTGTGTGCATTTGTTTACCCTCCTTTTTTCCCCCCAAGGTAAGTCTTTCCTGTCCCGGGATTGGAATGGCTCCTTACCCCCTTCCTTAAAACCCTCATCATTTCCTTTTCCCTCTCCTTCCCTTCTGCCTGATGAAGCAGCTAGGCTGCGAAAGCTAGCGTTTGTGTGTGTGTGTGTGTTTATTTGTTGCTATCACTGCCTGTGCCTCTTCGCCTGGTAAGTGTACTTCATCTATTTTTTACGTATATTTTTCCTGTTAGGAATTTTTCCTATATATATATATATATATATATATATATATATATATATATATATATATATATATATATATATATATATATATTATAGAAGGAGACCTTCCAGGTGGGAAAATGGTATAAAATAAAGATTTTTGACTTACCTAAAGTATAGGCTCGTCGATAGGAACACCAAACACACACAAAAACACACAACCATTCGAGCTTTCGCCACCAGTGGTGGCTTCTTCGGGAACAAGAGGGAGGAAGGAGAGGAGACAGGGAAGGATACGGGTTTTAAGGATGTGGAAAAGGAGCCATTCCAATCCCAGGAGTGGAAGGACTTACCTTAGGGGACAAAAAGGAAGGTAAACAAATACACACACACTCACACATATCCACATCCAAACACACTTAGGCAGACATTTGTAGAAACCAAAGAAGTTGGACAGAGCTGCCACTTCAGGCAGAGGCTCTGTCCACAGAACCGAGGCAAAGATGGCGGGCGGGAATTAGAATTTAGCGGAGGTTGAGACCAGGCGGGCAACGGGAAGAGAGAATGTGTTGAAGGGCAAGTTCCCATCTCTGGAGTTCTGAAAGATTGTTGTTGGTGGGAAGTATCCAGATAACCCGGACGGTGTAACACTGTGCCAAGATGTGCTAGCCGTGCACCAAGGCATGTTTAGCCACAGGGTGATCCTCATTACCAACAAACACTGTCTGCCTGTGACCGTTCATGCGAATGGACAGTTTGTTGCTGGTCATTCCCACATAGAACGCTTCACAGTGCAGGCATGTCAGTTGGTAAATCACGTGGGTGCTATCGCAAGTGGCTCTGCCCTTGATCGTGTACACCCTCCGGGTTACGGGACTGGAGTAAGTGGTGGTGGAAGGGTGCATAGGGCAGGTTTTACAATGGGGGCGGTTACAAGGGTAGGAGCCAGAGGGTAGGGAAGGTGGTTTGGGGATTTCATATGGATGGACTAGGAGGTTACGGAGGTTAGGTGGGCGGCGGAAAGACACTCTCGGTGGAGTGGGAAGGATGTCATGAAGGATGGATCTCATTTCGGGGCAGGATTTAAGGAAGTCGTATCCTTGCTGGAGAGCCACATTCAGAGTCTGCTCCAGTCCCGGAAAGTATCCAGTGACAAGAGGGGCACTTCTGGGGTTCTTCTGTGGAAGGTTCTGAATTTGGGGGGATGAGGAAGTGGCTCTGGAAATTTGTTTCTGTACCAGATCAGGAGGATAGCCGCGGGATGTGAAAGCTGATATTAAATTACTGGTGTACTGGTTCAGGGATTCGGGACTGGAGCAGACTCGTTTGCCACGAAGACCTAAGCTGTAGGGAAGGGAACGTTTGATGTGGAATGGATGGCAGCTGTCATAGTGTAGGTACTGTTGTTTGTTGGTTGGTTTGATGTGGACGGATGTGTGAAGTTGGCCGTTGGACAGATGGAGGTCGACATCAAGGAAAGTGGCATGGGATTTGGAATAGGACCAGGTGAATTTGATGGGACCAAAGGAGTTGAGGTTGAAGAGGAAATTCTGGAGTTTTTCTTCACTGTGAGTCCAAATCATAAAGATGTCGTCAATGAATCTATACCAAACTTTGGGTTGACAGGCTTGGGTATCACAATGTATCAATTGCATTTTGTACATAAATCTGTATGTATTTTGATAACATCATGAATAATGTAGGATGAACCACTGTAAAACTGACCTGTCCTATATCTGCATAAGATGTCACAGGACCAAAAATTAAATAAATAAATAAAGACCCACGTTCTGCTGTTAATACTAACAACACGCTGGAAGAAACAGCCGTGGGACTGCCAATAGGACCCAGACTGACCATGGAACAACGCCAGTGGGTGTTAGCTATACTACACCAATTTTTGGGTGCAGTCACACCTCAGCGGGGAAAAGTCACATGAAACGGCCCATGATAAGGCACCGTATCAATACTGGGGATCATCCACCAATTAGACAGTGTTCGTATAGTGTGTCGCCAGCGGAAAGACGGATAATTTGGGAGGAAGTGGAGAAGATGTTGCGAGATGACATTATTCAACCTTCGGAGATTCCTTGGTCATCTCCAGTGGTCCTCGTAAAGAAGAAGGATGGCACATGGCGATTCTGTGTCAACTATTGGCAGCTGAACAGAATCACAAAGAAAGATGTCTACCCACTGCTGCACATTGACGACACCTTAGACTGCTTGAAAGGAGCTACATACTCCTCAACTATGGACATGCAGACAGGTTACTGGCAAATTGAGGTTTGTGAAACTGACAGGGAGAAGATGGATTTTATTGCATCTGACGGCCTCTATGAATTCAAAGTAACGCCATTTGGATTATGTAATGCTCTCGCCACATTCAAACGCATAATGGACAACTTTCTTCGACACCTTAAGTGGACAAAGTGTCTTTGCTACTTAGATGATGTTGTCGTTTTCTCGAAAACATTTGAAAAACATCCGGTCGTCTGTCAACTGTGTTGAAATGTGTTGAGACGGCAGGACTCCGCCTAAATCCAAAGAAATGTCTCTTCGTCGCCAAGAGATAAAAATCCTGGGGCACCTAGTCAACAGAGATGGTGTCCATCCTGATCCAGATAAAGTAAGGGCAGTCACAGAATTTCCAACTCCTCAGCACATTCATGATGTGAGAAGTTTTCTGGCACTGTGCTCATACTACCAACATTTCATAAAAGGATTTTGTAACAAGGCACGTTCATTGCAAGAACTTCTGCAGGAAGACGCCAAGTTTTACTGGGATGAGACAAAAGAAATAGGTTTCCAGGCATTTAAGGAGGCTCTAACTTCCGCACCAGTTCTAGCCTTGTACGATGAGAATGCGGAAACTGAACTTCACACAACCAGTTGTTATGGAATTGGTGCAGTGCTTCTGCAAGTTCAGGACTGTGCTGAAAAGGTGATAGCCTATGCATCAAGAGTACTGTCAAAGTCTGAGATAAACTACTCTACAACTGGGAAAGAATGTCCCACAGTTATGTGGGCTACCAACAAGTTCTGGCCATATTTGTTCGGCAAACCATTCACTGTCATGACAGACCATGTAGTGGGACAAGATAGTCATACTACATTTAGTCATACTACATTTTCCTATGTCAGCACTGTTTTGGAGTTATAAATAGGAAAAACGAAACTTTTTATTTAAAATGTATACGTATTTGATGTTCATGTAAATATTGTTATTTTATAACATGATTTTTAAAATGTTTTACTTTCTGTATGACATGTATGATCGAGGCACCACAATAAAACTTTAGTAATGGCCACAGACTAGTTTCCTTGTCCCCCTCGTACAAGAAACTTATTTATTCTTTGTGAACTATTTAAAGGAGTTAACCCTATATTTTCTGATTTATATTGTGGTGCGGGATACTTCGGACGAAGTTTTGAAATTTTGCACGGTTAGATTGTGACGGTGTTGCTAGGGGACTGTAATTAATTAATCAACAATGTCCTAGCAACTGATAAAACCTTTCTAGTATCAAAATACTCTCATGATTAGTGACTAAACATGAACATGACTAACTCCATCGCAGTTATCCCATCCCTGTTCCACCACATAATTTTGGCAACCAGTTCAAAGGATGCATGTGCCTTTGAAGAACGTGTAGCACACGGGTACTGAAGCGGGAGTGTGAGCCATTGTTGTGTGGCAGATTTTGTACACAGTGACGTCGTCTGGCTGCATGCAACTTAGAGATGCAGTCCCGAGCACAGTCTATGGGGGCAGCCTTGGCGTTCGGTCCCGCTGTTCTCAACAAGACGAATCAGCATGTGGGATGCAGCCTGTTGCTGCATTTTGACACATTTTCTTTGATTTAACAGGCTCAGTAGACCCGTCAGTAGCAGCGTCTGAGTCTCGATTTGCTATCGCCGGGGCGCAGCTGACGAAGCAATCTACAGCTACAAGAGTGGTCTGATACAGCCTACGGCATTGCAGTCAGTGTACCGCCGGCTGCTGAGATTCCACCCACACCCTCCCAGAGGAGCCATCACATCAGCTGTTCTCACGACAGTTGATACGTAGGCACTGATCAAACTCATTTATATTATAATAATCATATACGGTGAGTCTGTTTCAAACTGACAGTTTTGTGTGTGTTGTTAGGAACAAAGTGGTAATTTCTCTTTAGTTTGCATTTGTATATGTGACCATAAGTGTAACGTAATGTCAGATAACGAGGCATTTGATTTAGAACAGCCAACGACTGATAGGGAAGAAAGGTCAATATCGAGATTACTGGTGGCCAAGGAGACTGAGGCGCTCCAGTCACAGTGTGCACGGCCACTACGGTCGGGGGATCGAACCCCCCCTCGGGCATGGATATTTGTGCCGTCCTTAGTAGTAGCTAGTTCATAAGTAGTTTGTAAGTTTAGGGACTGATGACCCCGTAGTTAAGTCCCATAGACTATACAAACATTTGAACATTTTTTTCGAGATTACTTAATAAATTTATGAAGCAATATGCTGTTGACCAAAAATGTGCCAGAGAAGATCAAAAACGCGCTAGTGAGGAACAAAAACGCGCTAATGAGGAACTGATTGAAAGGTTACATTGATCTAGTGATGAACAAAAATGCGCTGAGGAACTAAGGGAAAGGTTACAACAATCCATCAAGTCAGTAAAACAATCTATTGATGAGTCGATTTCTGAGCTAGAAAAATGCCAATTCGAAAATTCCAAAGCAGAAACCCAAGAAAAGTTAGCAAACCTTACAAACCAGCTAGAAGTTCACATACACGAGTCTCAAGAGGAAAAAGCACAAATGCGTAATAATCAAACAATTCTGTTAAGATATAAATATCAATTTAATACAAATAAACAAACCCTGAGACGGATTTTCGTCTCAAATATGTCTAAGTCATTAACAAGATTGTTCCAATATGTCCATTGCCGAACTGCTGTTCCGCTTCGTGGAGAGCCTTGGCAATAGTGGCAATGATCTTCGGAACACAGAAGCTGAATTAAAGTTTGTGACGTTGAGGGAAATCGTACGTAGACTATTCCAAGGCGCCTTAATCGTTAGTGGTGTGGTAGTCTAACGGTTAAGACGTCTGCCTAGTAGAGTTGGCTACTGAGTTGATGTTTCGACACAGTGAATCGAGTCAGCGAACTGTTCGACTGAGTCGAAACTTGAATCGGCACTGTTTCGAAACAACGAATCTTGTGATTCATGTATCGGACGCTAGATACCGCTAACATGCGCTTTGCTGTCCGTCTGTCTGGGTGGGTTCGACACAGGGTGCGACGGGTTTGAAGTTGTTCCCCTAACGCGCTACGCGATATTTTGAATTATGCTACCGGTACCCTTCAACTGATGTTTTAAAACAGGTATACCACCGAGAAAAATTGTGAAGTCCTTCGGTGTTGTTATGTAGTTTCGCGTGAACTAAACGTTGTTATGCATTGTTGCTACATCTGTGCCAGGTGAACGTCTTTTCGAAGCAAGGGCAAATAATTTCAGTGAGACGAAACCGCATTCTCAGTAAGACGTCAAAAACAACTTTTTTTATTTCAATTTACAGAAACTATAACTGATTCCCTTTTATTTGACTGACTGAAGATGAATCTGATTATTAGAATATGTATGTGGACATTGAAAGATTTTAGTTCAGTTTTGTGGTTTTGTCACGTAAATTGTGAAATGTGTTTCCTTGTGTTAACACTTGTAGTAATATCTGTTTATTGCATTAAATATGTCTTGGGAACAAATCTTAATAGTTTGCTTATATTGATTGGTTAGAAAAGTTATTCATTTCTGGATGCACGTAGACATTTGAACCATAATTTAGACTTATTATGGAATTTTGAAGGTTGGGAATGTTTCATCACTTTGGAATTTAAACATTATTATTTTGTGCTTCCTTTGTTACATTATTGTTTGTATGAAACTGTGAGTAACTTAGGAAACGTTTACGCTTTAACACGATTGTAAAATCGTAATAGCAAACAAATCCCATGCCGTTCAATTAAGTCTAGTGAATAACGTATTAAAACCATATTGATATTCCATAGATGTGTCATATTTGCTGTATCGCCCTACTGCAGCTGTCTCGGCTCACGTGAATCAGGGAAGGTAGCGCGGCACACGACTCTGCAGCACGCCAGATGTTTCGTGTGCCGAAGCAGCGAGTCGACTCCTACGGCGCCCTGCAGCTGTCGCGGTTCACGTGAATCAGGAGAGTTAGCGTGGCGCACGGCACTGCGGCACGCCAGATGTTTCGTGTGCCGAAACAGTGAGTCGACTCACTAGACTCAGATGATCCGTATGTTTCGAAACATTGAAATCATCCGAACTGCCCATCACTACTGCCTAGTAAGCGTGGAGGTCCGGGTTCGATTCCCGGCCGCACCACAAATTTTAATTCAATGCTTCACATTTATCTTTAATGTCTTTGACTTATTTGAGACGAAAATCCGTCTCAGGGATTGTTTATTTGTATTAAATTGATACTTAAAAGAAAGACTAGACACTATTAATGTTATCGTTATTGACGAGATAGAAAAGAACAATAAAGTTTTAAGAACTGAGATAAAAGAACAAGTAGATGATATTCATAATGACATTGTCAAATATGTCAAAGAAATTTCTACAGAAACCAGAAACTGTAGAAACTTCTTTAAAGGAAAATCATGAATTAATTGTTTTGTCACAAAGAACCGATAAAGCAGAAACTGAAATCAAACATGTTAAAGAGTTAATCTCTGAGATGTAGAGTGATTTCGAAGCCCTCAAAGATTCTCTAAATATACAAGAGGCTACACCTGCATCTTTTGACAGAGAGGAAAATCCTGAATTGATGAGTCAACTGTCACAAACAGATGTGCATACAATAGCTGACAAAGCAGTTATCTCAGATGAATACTGCCCAAGAAAATATTAACATTGATAATCGAGCATCTACTTCCATCAGAGATGATATTCAAACTGTTTTTGTAACTGAAAATAATATTAACGCAGAGATCTGTTCTGATATAAACAAAAACAGAGCGATACCATCTTTGCAGGAGAAATCCAGTCAAATGTTAGCCCTTGTGGAATGATTAGAAAAGGTTAGTAATTCCAATATTTTGAATACTGTTAATAAATTCCCTACATTTAGACCTGGTAGTGATGTTCACCCGATGATTTTTGTAAAAGCATTGCAGTTGAGAATTTTTTCCCGGCTAGATGTAATGATGACAGGAAAATTGAGTTTGTTATCGGATACTTAGAAGACGAAGCCAATGAATGGTCAGTATTACCTGGGATCGAATTTAGTAGCTGGAGTCATATTGTCAACCAATTTAAAGAAAGGTATCAAAAAGAATTATGATTCTTTAAAGATTAAAATCAAAGGTAATCATTGTGCAACAGTAAATATCGAAGGTCTTGAATGTGAGGTATATTACTGCAAACTAAATGATAATATCGAAGCAGAAATACACGAGAAATGTTACTCCAACCAGTTTATATCGGATAGAGAAAAAGAGGAGTTAGAATCAGTACTTTCAGAATACAAAGCTGTATTCTTCAATATGCCAGGTAGTATAAAGGACTATATTTGTAAATTGAAAATAAAAGATAGGAAATCTTTCTTTAGGAAACCATACCCATTCCTGCCAAATTAAAAGATGCTGCATCTAGGAAAATAGATGAGACTAGATTTTATGCCCGCGCTTCGCAACGGTTGTTAAACAGGAACCTGTGTGTATCATGGTTCTTTATGGTTCCAGACCTAGGTCAGCAAAAACTGAAACCTTGTTGGATTTCTGTCATTAAACTCAGTTCTTCTAGTCAAGATGTCAAATTTAAGTAGAAGTCATTGTTGAAAACAATGAATGTGCATAAAGGTTTCCATACAAAAAGAAATCAGTTTAAGTCTGTACTCCAGAACGATGTAAATTAATGTTAGGGTGCGGTCATGAAGACTGCGGTGTGTAATTGGCTGTCTGGCGCAGAGTCCTGCACGGCGCCGGTTTCAGCTCGCCCAGCCCGTTTGTCACGGCCTGGCCCGTACGGGCTGAGGCCAGCCCGTCTGACCTGCTGGGCTGAACTCGGCCCGGCGAGCTGGCAGCCTGGCGGGTTCCGCGCAGCCCGAACGAGTTGACATGGCCCGCAGCTCCCGCAGCCCGCCAGGTCGCGCGCTGTCGTTATCGGCCGGCGCCTCGCCCCTACTGTGTTACGGTCCGGCCGCCCATCAACACGGAGTGATATGTAGCGTGACACATGTAGTGGGAGCGACAAACAATGCTGCATCTGCACCTGTACCTGTACTCTGAAATCCACTGCCCCGTGTGTGGTGGGGGGTATTTTGCGTAGCATATCCTTTCCTCTTTACTCATGATTTTCTTCTTTTTTTTGGGTGGGGGATGGGAGGGGGCGCCATATACGTCATAGCAACCAATGTATTCTTTGACCACATGCTTTCCAAACATCGACAGTTGGTTGTTGGAAAACAGTTTACTGGTACAGTTGTGTTTCAAATGTACAGTACTTATTATTTATTTATTTTTGTAAACTAGCTACTGGTAACAATCCAAAGATACCATCAAAATATTCCATTGTTGTTTTGCAGTTTAAATGAGTTATTCGCTCTTTCTTTTCAAGTAAACCTGTCTGAACTTTTCCCTCAGTTCGTACAGATCTTTGTTCTTTCAGATTCAACTCTTTTCGTTTCTCAGCATTCATTCACCTGAGTGAAACGTGTGTGTTATCGTTTCATTAGAGGGTGTCCATTAATTGAGGTGATTTTGGCGTTTCTTCGATCTCCCCTCTCGCTCTGGTAAGATGTGAGATTTTTCTCCCCCCTCCCCCCTAATCTCACCTGAGATTTTTCAAAATGAGTATCTTAGTGTAGATACTTCACCTGTAGGCCTACTTTATTATGTTAGATCCATATATGGAAATTTTGTACAATTGGCCTTCAAAACAAGAGGAAGATCGCTGTCTGCATAAAATTTCATTTGGTGCATGGCGGAGAGTAGTTTACTTACAAACTTTGATTAGAATAAATAAATGCCCGTAAGTGCCGGGTACTTAAGCTATTACTTAAATAAAAGGAAGTACATTCATTCAAATTAAATCCATAGGGTCGCATGTGTGGTATCAAGCGTCACTACTGGAACAAAAATGTCAATCACTTTTCAATAAAATCATCTTCCTGTTCGAGTAAGGAAAGGTCACGAGTCACTAGAGAAACACTCCAGGGGCTACTGTGTCACTATTTGATGTTTGCATAACCGAGGAAAATATTATTGTGTTGGATTTTGCCATATTACAGTGGTGAAACATGTTTTACGTAACTGAAGCCAGTTGTCTTGCAGTTTTACACTGTTTCTTGCAGAAAAAAATTACGTAGGATTTTCCGATACCGCTTTCAACGACGCCCCCCTCTCACGCCTCAGCATGAGATTTGGTGAGATTCAGATCGACCCCCGACTCGCCCTAAACTCCTCACCTAATTTCTTTGGACTCCCCCTTAATGCTATGTTCAGGTTAATCCAATGATCATACCTGTATCGGAGTTGTTATTATAGGATTAAGTCGAACCCCCATGTGAAAGTGTCATAATAAAGTGTAAACGACCAAGACTGACATTTATTTATAAATAAAGCAGCCCAACTAATCACGATCGAAAACTCATATCTTCTATGGGTAGGCCTACTTTCATTACTTGAACTGAATCAAAAGCACACAACTAGGGTATAGAAACCAGTGAAGGGTGGGCATACCTCCCTGCAATTATGTGAAGACACCTCACAGACTACTCCAAAGCTAAATAAGCCTTTTAAATATTCATTTAATTATTACTGAAGGAGTCTAACTCGTGTTTTCATCATCTACAACTCTGGATCATGTTACTCCAGATGCAAATAACGTACACAAACTGATGCATCGTTGGAGGTACAAACTGAGAGTTGAAGTTTCCTCAGAGGAGCCTGGTGGAGCTAGGGGAAAGCAATAGAGTAAACCTATTGTGGGTCCCTGCCACTCGGGGATCAGTGGCAACGAACATGCTGACAGATTAGCCAGGATGGGGGCAGACACTCCATTTATTGGACCGGAACCTGTCTTGACAATCACCGAGGCAATGATCCAATTGGAGCTACGTAACTGGCTCAGAAGACAGCACGTAGAATATTGGACCAACGTCTATCAACAAAAACATGGCAAGGTAATGATGCCAAAGCCATGTTTTAAAAGAAGCTCTGCAATCCTGGGTCTGAACAGGAGAGAGATTAGACTCATGGTTGGATTGCTGACAGGCCAAGGGAATTTCAAAAAACACCTACATACAATGGGAATAACAGAAGAGTACCCTAAATGTAGGATCTGTGATGACGGTGATGAAACTGCATCACATCTAATCTTCGAATGCATTGCATTGGACAGTAAAAGGCACAGAACATTTGGGACAACCAGACCCGAAGAAATTGTGTCTAATAAAGAACTGATAAAGGGAATCCTTGCACTGTACAAGGGCATTGGTTGGCTTTACTAGATATACAGGGAGCGATACTGCACAATAAACTTAGTTTGGGTGCGGGCAGTGGCGGGTTGGACCAAGACTGTTTTGGCTTCCCTGAGAAAATCAATCAATCCCTCAGAGGTACATAGAGAAAAAAGAAACCTCGCCCAAATTTAGCTACTGTTTGCATTCCGTATTACTCGAAAGGGGTGACGATATCCATCGATTAAAACTCAATTTGAATGTACCCCTTACACACTTATCAGCTATTTAACAGAAATTACGTTCCAGCTACGTATATGAAAATCATACCAATGCCCACAAATGTGATCAATCGCGGTGGCACAGTGGTAAGACACTGGACTCTTGGCGGTTCAGATCCACCTCCAGCCATCCTGATTTGGGTTTCCCGTGATTCCTATAAATCACTCCAGGCAAATACCGGGATGGTTATCTTGAAACGGCGCGGAAAATTTCTTTCCCCATCCTTAACCAAGAAGGTACCCTACCGATGACCTTAGCACTTTGGTCCCTTCAAATGAGAAACCACCCAACCAATATATAAACCTGTTTAAATTGACATTATTAGTAAAGTACCGGATACAGTATTTCCCAATGTACATGCTTATTTCACTATGCCCTAAGCATACACGCTACTTAAACTAACTTATTCCAAGGACGACACAAACACCCATGCTGGAGGGAGAACTCTAACCTCCGCCGGCAACAGCTGCACAGTCCATGACAGGGCGCCCTAAACGCAAGGTTGTTCCCGGGCGGCTGTTTCGGTGTACACCATCATCAGTGGCTTCAATGGTTTTCTTAGTACATATACTTTCCTGCAATGTTTCTTTCCCTAAATTTCGGTTTTTCATACTCACTGTTCTTCCGTAGTTCCACTCTTTTTTAATTATT
The DNA here is from genome assembly GCA_026315105.1 of Locusta migratoria. Lineage (NCBI taxonomy): Eukaryota > Metazoa > Arthropoda > Insecta > Orthoptera > Acrididae > Locusta > Locusta migratoria. The sequence goes on along the minus strand of CM048749.1, from coordinate 372,292,969 downwards.
CGCGTGCTTCAAACCATAATTCAGTGTTAAACAAGAGTAATTTATGGTTGGTCTAGGTAGGGCAGGCTTCCACTGTTATATAGCCCACCATATGAAGAACTAGAAATGATGCTATTGAGAAATCGGCTCTTTATTTTCTAACGCGATATTAGCATTGTCTGCACAGAAAAAAGTATTTAAGTAGCTATGTACCAATTTTTTTTAAAAATTAAATCATGTTAATGAGCAAAAATATTTGCAGTTGTGGTTTGTAGAAAACAAGGAAACAATGAAGGAGAAGTTACACAAGAATTTGTTTCTCAGTCCAGAGAACATGAAGTGTCAGCAGTTTGGAAATATTTTTAGTCAGTGCATTGTGCACAATCAAACGAATATGTTGGTTTTGTGCAGTGCAAGTCTTGTGAATTTGTTTACAACTTCACGAAGGGGTCATCAACCTCTACATTATTCAGGCACAAATGTGTTAAAAGTGAGAAAGTCTCGAGACAGGGGAAACACCACAATAGTATCTTCAAGGACAAAATCTGCTGTCATTAGTAGTTGTGTACCACTCTGTGATCTGGATCTCCATTCCTTTAACACCGTTAAAGACGAAGGGTTCAGAAACTTTTGTCAGCACCCCGTAGACGTAGGTGCACAGTATGCAAAGTATGCACGTTAACGATGTCCTTCCTCATCCGAAAACCATTTCACGAAATGTTTCTGAGGCAGCTGAAAAATTCAAGGCAGAGGTCCAACAGGAAATCAAAAGTTGTTTAGAACCCAACGCACGTTCCTTTGAAGTGGATCTGTGGGCTGATAGGTATACGAAAACTGAATACGTCACCATTGTCGGTCATTACACGACCCCAGAAATGCATATGAAATTGCGTTTTGTTCACGTCGGAATTTCCTGCCGAAGATGCTAAATCCGGTCTCAATATTCAAAGAGAAATTCTGTCCGAATTAGAAAGTTATGACATTTCTGCCACAGATCTGGAAGGTTAAAGATTTGTAACGGACCAAGCCGCCAATATCAGGTCTTTTAAGCGGCTCCCCTGTATTGCACACTGGATTGCAACCGTGATACGTCACGTGTTAGACGAAGAGAAAAAGGGAAAAAACTTTCGAGAACGTCACTTGTGAATCCAAATAATCGTACAATACGTAACTGAAAGTATATTATTCGGGAATAAAAAAAGTTAATACGTCACAAACGAAGAGGTGCCATAACACAGGTAGGGTGCTGCAGAGGCGAGTGGTGCGAGCAGAGAGTGAGGTGGGGCACTGCGCAGCGGGCTGGCGGCCGGCAGGCGCTAGACGAAAACTGGGCGTCGGTAAACTCGTCTTTTCGAGGCCCCTTTCATTTTTTCAGTAAGGAAGAAAATCTTAAATAAAATGAGCTGAATTATACATCAATAATCATTATACTAAAATTTTATTAGTATAATATACGAGTATTATTGAAATGACAAAAATTAAAATAAACAAACACAAATTAGAGAAACTTTTCAGCTTTTCGTCTCACTGTATTCTTTAAGATCACATCTTAATACTAGTCGCTATTTCGGCTTCAGTTGATAGTACTGACAAGGCAGATAGTCTTTCCTGGCTCGTTGTGCTTTTCAAGTTAGTCTTAATTAATTTTTACTTTCTGAAGCTTCTCTCGGCCGAAGCAGTACTGACTAGGAATTGTAAGCATGATTCCGATACTTATATAAACATTTGGATATACTTCTTTCAAATTGTTTTCTAAAATGTACTGAAGAAGTATTTTTGCAAGCCTTTAATTAAAATTTGCATACGGAAATAAATCTGAATAACTAGCTAGATAAATAGCTGCCGGCCAGAAATGGCCGAGCGCACTAAGGCGTTACACCACGGTGAACAAGATCGCTCTCGTCGGGGGTGGAATCCCACACTTGGGTACGGATGTTGTGTTGGTCCTTTGGTTAAGCTAGTGTAAGTTAGATGTAGGTCATCGTTACATAACCTAGCAGTTGAAAAGCGCCGTTAAACATCAGATAATAATTTTTTAAAAAAAACTAAAACTGAAACAATGTTTTGCGAGACCCCCACAGGCGCGAGGCCGTTGACGGTTGCCGATGCCGCCACTGCCGACCGCTGGGCCCGTGCGATCGCTGCGTCTGGCCCGGCGGGCGGCTGCCGGGCTACGTTCAGGCGGGCTGAAATGAGCGCCTTGCAGAACTCTAGTCTGGCGTAAACTTCTGAAAAAACTTCCATCGTTGAGGTGAGAAATAGCAATGATAATAACAGCACCATGTATTGGTTCTATGGTGTAGGACTGTACAGCACTTGATCTTTATCCTACGGATGATAGGAAAATTATACAACCCATCCCAGTGCTGCATAAATAAAATGGGTTGGAAGCGTTGTCAGGATGGAAGGCGGAGCGGTGAAGGGTTGTGGGCACCCTAGGCAAGGGCAAAATAAAAGATAGAATTGAAATTAATATTTGGTATATTCTGAAATACGGGATACATATCAGGACTCACCCTGGGGACGGATGCAATGAATGAATGTCAGTCTAAACGGATTAGAAAACGGAAAAGTTGAGGGTGATGGTTACGGCAATGGTTACGGTTCACATAGTTGGTGGCTGATACCGAACAGCCGCTAGGCGGGAGCGGACGGCATGCAGCCGTTCGCCCCGCACAGACGCTGAGCCTCTGGAGTGCGTCTGTTCTGTACGAGAACTCAAACTGAAGAGAGCGAAGGAACTGATTCTCGCACCTCAGTGTCCTGTAGCAGTGGCACACGTGATCAAACGTGGGTGTCTGCTATTGGCTACATGGTAGCGTGGAAACGTCAGTAGTTTCAGCTCGGAGCCAGAAGGGTGGCGTGATTTTAGAATCAGCATTCAATACTGGTTCTGTCCAGCTCGGTCCTGCAAGGTGGACAGCCTTGGTCACATTGTCAAGGCGTATGTCGCGGTGGAACAACACTTGTAAAACTTAGGCAAAGTTTTGAATTTTTTCCCTAACCTGTTTTAGACTGGCTGGTCATCCTGTACATTCCCTCCCCCTTCCCTAGAAGTGGTGACTCACAAAGTTTACATTGACGCCAGACACTCCTGGGAAGAACAGGTTGCCCCAAAGGGGATCTAGTAACTAAGGGAGGAATGTGTTACAATTCCAACACATTTAATGTGAATGTTAGGGGACTTACATGTAGTCACATTTGGTTTTCAGGTAAACAACAAAATTTGGAAATGTCATAACTCTTCAGAAATTTGTAGAACAATAAATTGAATAAGGTGGAAATTCAAACCATGAATTGAATAATGTAAAAATTCAAACCATTTAACACTGGAATGGAATGTTACATTTAAAATTTAAGCTTGTTTCATATGTTACATGTCATTGTTAAATTCGGTGAAATCAAAGTGTTGACACTGGCCGAACTTAATCAGCACGGGTCTTGCAATGGTTACAGATGCTCCTAGAAATGTGTAGATGTTTGTGTTGTTTGGCAAATATTAATTTTGTTGTTACACAGTGGAACAAATGTAAAATAAGAGGCTCAATGAAGTCAATCCAACAGGAAACTCATAAATACAATTTTTAAAATGCTCAGACAATGGCTATGCCTTCCATAGATTAACAAGGACTTAATAATTCAGTATAAATATAAATTAGATTGTAATTGCAGAAAAGAACTAAATTCTATTGTAAAGTCATAATTAGAGGTAATATTGCTTTTAACTTAATTAACTGATCAACCAAATTTAAGTAACGACCTTTTCTAAAACCAGTAACATCACTTTTTACATAAAATATTGTGAAAGTGACAAAATACACTAATTCAACTGAAATGTGTGGCATTAAAAGTGTTTTCAACAAAGGGATAGAAGTAAGGAAGTAAAATATGGACATAAAACAGAGTTTTCATCTACCTTAGTTCTCAGCATAATACACAAGATCTAAAAATATAAATTGGTAACTAATAATTATTCACTTTGAAATATTGGAAGTTAGTTAAAAATGGATCAATCCTTCCATATAGGTCATGTAGAAAAGCTACACAATAACATTACCACTAGATCAAAGTCGTATTGTGGCCTCACTAGGCATCTAAAGTGATTATTACACAATCAACGTCAAATGATGCTATTACCTAACTAAATATGGGTGTCTTAACTTTGTATAAAACACAGCAAGAACTAAATTACTTGAAACGCTGACAAGTGCAGGAAAAAGGATATTCTTAAAAATAGTTATAATATTATCTTGGATAAAAATTAAGGTTTTTTCTCCAACATAACTGCTTTTAATAAACGTCTACAATCATTAGGCAGAAGAAGAGTTATTAGAGCTTATCACAAAATAAACGAATTCTTATAGAATTTCATAAGGCGTATCACTTGTGAGCCTCAATTGGTATAATTTCATGAATCACAATTGTTGAGATACTTCGCGCGTAAATGCAGATTACGAGGCGCGGGAACTGTTTGTAAACAAATACAACTGTCAGATGCGCACGTGGTGCGTATCGCAGTAGGAGAGGTGATAATCAGAAAAGTATAATGGCTGCCTGCGGGGGGGGGGGGGGGGGAGGCAAGCCTGGGCTACACACATGGCGTGAGGGGAGAGAGGCGGGAGACACGTGATAGGCAGGTGGCGAGAGGAAGAGGGGAGTGGTGGAGCGGCTACAGCTGACTGCAGCAGCCTTGAAGGAGGCAGGTGGTCTAACGTCAGGTGAAGGCGTATTAGCACGTGTCTTAACAATGCAAGGAAATGAATTCTGGTGGCAATTCACACAGGTGCACTTAAAATAAAATGGCAGCACAATAACATCGACTACGAACAGCGGATAAAATAACGTATCAGATACTTGGAAATGAATTTCGTTCTAATGGCTGGAAAAAGGGTTAACATCACTTTGACATGTAATGGACAATAGATCAGGCAATTAAAGTACACATTTTAAAATTTCAACGACATCTCAAGGCTTCTATGCGCTGAATTTTAGCAGGCACAAGGTTCCAAAACGTTGGCCATTCGTTTTGAGAATCTCCAATCTGCATAAATATTGTAACATAGTAGCTCTAGGATGACAAAATTGTCGATACAGTCTCGAAGTTTCGGTTGAATTGACACTAGTTAAAGCCAGAAAACAAGATGAGGATTAAAATTTTATGAAGAAAGGCTGGAGGGAACAAGTCGGGTCGGTTGATTTTAAGAATTAAAAAGTGCGCAATTAATTTTTAATCCTTATAATCACTAACGTCAAACTTTGACAGGCACTAAAAGGTCTCAAAGAAAACAAATGAAGGTAGCACAGAAAAGGAAGACCACATCCAATCTCTTAACAATTGGGAATGTAAATAATAAATAATGGTTCGCTGACAATGGAAGCAAACAGCATAAACTCCATACAGAAGTCTGCACATTATGGATTTGGTAAAAAAACGTGATACTTCACAATGGCGAATAAGAAGGGATAAATAGTTAATGGTAGCAAACTTAATGACAGTATACTTAAAATTCTCAAGGATAATTAAGATACTATAAAACTATAAGTGTGAACTCGACAGACATACGTCTGGAAAACCTTACACACTAATAAATCTATATTATGAATGACTGGAGCACATTTTGATACTTCATGGTTAACAATGTGGTCCTTTAAAAGAGAACAGGATCTACTAATGTCTGGGTTACTCATCATTACAAAATAGCACTGGATCTCGCTACATTGGATAAGGACAACATATCTTTACTATTAACACATCCTAGCACATAAGTACCTCTCTTGGAGTACTGGATACAAATTATTTACACATCAACTTAGGCTGTCTCTGGCCATAACAACTGGAAATAACTTCTCATAATTTCGATGTGCGTTGTGTTTTGCGTACATTTATTGCCAAGGCACTAATACAGGAAACATGATGAACCCTGTTACGGAAGTTTCAGAATTGGACAAAGAAAAGGCGTGTATAACATAAATCAGGAGATATATAGTAGCAGAATGGCAGCAATAGAAATAAGGACAAAGTGGTTTTTCTTGGTCTTCTCACTATGTGAAACAGTTTTCTTCTTTAAACTCCTCTTACGGATTTTACTCTCAAAGGCGGTACTCTTGACTCACCATGTGGCAACTATCTATACGCTTCTTTACATCGGCTAATACATTACTCAACTTCAGCTGTCCTCTGGAGGGTAACAGTTTGAAAGGCTTTTTCTTAAGGTGCAGAAGGGATTCGGGTATCTCTCAAGGCTATCTTATCACATCTCAACCAGGCTTCTCACCGGTAAAACATTTTCGAATCTACAAGATTCACTTTTCGTGCCCTGAAGCACACTGTCGTCACATGCTTTGGTAACCAGTTTGTGAAAACTACCACTTTTATGGAAGGAAAAGCTCATACAGAAAGAAATACGCAGGAGAGAAAAGAGAAACATGCAGAGAGTAGAGGAGGGAGGGGCAAAAGTTCAAATCTTGTGTTTACAATGTGATGGATCAACACAGCGTTCTAACAGTTCCGACGGTTTCAGAGCTAGTCGTGTGTACGACTGTTTGTGCGGCTGCGGACTTCAGTCTAAACTCGTCAGCAAATCTGGTAGAATCAACCACGATTGAAAACTTTTTGTTTGTGGTTTTTCTTTCAAGACCTCAATGCTGGTATTGCGTTGGTGTTTGATCTTAAAACAAAAGCACACATCCTTAAAGATTGAGAATTTTACACTTCTCCGTTGTACCAATGATTTTTCAATTCCTGCCTGACACGGCTTGGAGGGAGTAATGCCTTGCTTTAACCCATCACGTCTGTGGAGGGCGGAAATTTACTTTCATTTACGGCACGGAAAATATTGATAGGAAAGATCAAGGAAAGAGATCGTGACACTGAAACGAAGTGGAAGAAATTAATAATATAGTGAGAAGAAGAAGGCCATGGCCGATAGCTGAATGTGTTGTATGCGTGTGTCTTTTGTATGTGCCTGTCGCAGCTCGTCGCCACGTCTTTGCAGTGAGTTGTAAACTGTCCTCACTATATTATTAATTCCAACCTGGACTTTCCATTATTTTATTAAGTGGAAGAAATATCACGAACATCTCGGACAATGTGGACACCAAGCCACATATTACTAGCGTTAGTGAAAAACTTTGTCAATAAACATTACACTATGTCATTCATCAGACATGCTACAAATTAATTAAAAAATGAAACTTCCATACTTCCGGCAATGCTCAAACTTAGATAATATAGGAAAAGAGTGTTATTCTCTACTATAAGTGTAAAATGGGCCATAAAATACCAGCATTAGCTAATCAAGTCACTCGGGGAAAGAAACATTACGACTTACTAACTCTTATCCCAGGGAAAGCTAATATTTCAATTATTCAATTACTTCGAGACACCTCAGAACAGAAGGAAATAACAAATCATGTTCTCAGTCTGTACTTATCCATCAGGACGTGGTGTGGCACAGTGCAGTATGACGGTGGTACGGTGCACAGCAGGCGGGGGCGGCAGCTGGGCGGCTGGCGATGTGCGGTCTCACACACAGGACATGCGCGTGACTGCAGCGGGGGTGGCGGGGCAGCAAGTGAGCCTCACTGCTACGGGTTGCGGTGGTTAGGACCCGGTACGGAGCCATCTTCGTCTGCTTGTCAGGAGCGGCACAAGACGTGGGTCGGCGCCTCATCCGCTCAGCACTTATGGACAGACGGTGTCAGTAGGCAACGTTTGTGGGCGGCGGCAGCGGCAGGTGGGCCGCGCCAACCGGGTGCGGCATTTACATGCCTTTGGTGGGCCGAAAGAGTAGGCTGAAGTTTTGAAATAAAAGTTTTGAATTTTTTCCCTAACCTGTTTTATAGAACTTTCCATTAAATATGGTATTTCCAGTGAATTTTCTTGACCACTCTTTCAGCTAATAGATGTCCCCAAGTCCTGCAGTGATTATTTCGTAAAGCACGAAGTTGAAATCGATCTTGCATAATAGAACTATATATACAGAAATTGGATTATAACTCAAAGTACAATTGTCTCTGCAAAAGAAGACGTCTTTCTCTATCTTAATGTAATCCGCACCAAAAGTAAGCAATTACAAATTTGAATCACAACAATTACGTACCTGGGCAAAATTTTACTTTCAGTGGCAGCGGTTTGATATATCAATGTTGGCAACGAAATATTTGCTTTAGAGGGATCATTAATTTACTTATTGGAACAACTTTAATTATTTATTTCATTATCAACACTAAGAATTATTCCCCTCATTGTATGTGACTGATTTTTCAAACAGGATTCAACGGCCGTTACCAACATCAATACACTACACCGCTGCCATAAGGAAAATCATAGCCCTTGTTTCAGTGTATTACACTTTTGAGAATTAATAGTGCACCATTGCCATCTATTAGTTATTTGCTATACTATGTCAGTAACAGCGCCTTTATCGGGTCTTTGCTATACTATGATGCATTTCATGCATAGAATACATAAGAAACTACAGATTATGATATCTTTTCTTCCCCTGATCCGATTTTGATTAAATGAATCTTATATGTTGTACCAAGATACTCTCAGTTGGCCTATGAAACCCCATGAAAATTCATGAAGAATTGGAGATTTGCTGTTTCACACCATACACCACAGCATAGCATACATGTAAAATTTCAAATTACGATATCTTTCCTTCCTTTGATACGATTTTGATAAAACTAAGCCTATGTTACTCTCCAAACTATTCTCAATTCACCTGTGGAAACCCATGAAAGTTTGTGTAATGCTTTTGGAGATTACCTTCAACAAATAGACATACACGATGGCTTTTAAGCAAATGATTAAATTATGATATATTTATTTTATCTGACCTGATTTTAATTATTGAAGCCGTTATGTAACCGCACAATATGCTCAAGTTACGTGTGAAAACCCCATGAAAATTCGTCAGGTAGTTTAGGAGATAAACGGGTTCGAAGAGACAGACAGACATAACGGTAGTTAATAAAATATTTCAAATGCCGATATTCTTTTTTCCCATGATCCGATTTTTATAATACAAAGTCTATATGTTGTCCAGAGTTACGCTCAAGTTACCTTTGAAAACCCCATGCAAATTCATGAAGTAGTTTTGGAAATAAGAGGTTTTTAATAGTTTAAAAAACAGACACTGCAGTTGCTGAAAACACTTAAAATTACGATATCTTTTTTTTACGCAATCCGCTTTTGATAAAATTATGCCTATATGTTGACCCAAACTTTTCTCGTGTTTCCTGTGAAAACAGCATGAAGATTCGTACAGTAGTTTTGAAGACTGAAGGGAACAGCGATAGGCCTACATTTACACATTTATTATTAGTATAGATGATAGAACAGAAGATAATTGAAAGGTTATCTAGCACTTTCAACAGCCCATTGTGGGTGGTGAAAAAGGCTAGAGGTGGAGTAAGGCCGGTATTACACTATCAAATTTTCTTTGACAAAGAATCTTTGTCAAAGAAAATTTGATAGTGTAATACCGGCCTAAGATTAGTTCTACATGCTCGTGAGTTAAATAAGATTATAGAAAAGGAAAAAGATCGACCGATTCCTATGGAGGAGGTACTTGTGAAACCCGCAGGTTCACGTTATATGAGTACCATGGATCTGATTGCAGGGTACCATCAAGTTGAGTTGCACCCTGAATCAAGAGATTACACAGCATTTCTCTTTGAGGGGAGATCTTATCAGTATTGTGTATTACCTTTTGGTCTCAATATATCTGTATCTATATATAAAAAAATAGTTGAAGATAACTTACCAGGCGAAGGAGCACAGTAGCACAAATAAATTATAAATTTACACACACAAACACTAGCTTTCGGCCTTGCTGCTTCTTCAGGCAGAAGGGAAGGAGAGGGAAAAGGAATGATGAGGATTTTAAGGGTAATGATTCATTCCAATCCCGGGACACGAAAGACTTACCTTGGGGGAAGAAAAGGAGGGTAAACAAATACACACACACTCACACATATACACAAACGCAAGCACTCCTAGGCAGACATACTGTAGAAAGCAAAGAAGTTGGACAGAGATACCCTTGAGGCAGAGGCTCTGTCCAGAGAATCGAGGCAAAGATGTTCAAGATGGTGGGCGGGAATTTGAATTTAGCAGAGGTTGAGACCAGGTGGGCAACGGGAAGAGAGAATATGCTTAAGGGCTCCCATCTCCGGAGTTCTGAAAGACTGGTGTCGGTAGGAAGTATACAGATAACCTGTAAGGTGTAACATTGTGCCAAGATGTGCTGACCATGCACCAAGGCGTGTTTAGCCACAGGGTAATCCTCATTACCAACAGACACTGTCTGCCTGTGACCGTTCATGCGAATGGACAGTTTGTAGCTGGTGATTCCCACGCTTCACAGTGCAGGCATGTCAGTTGGTAAATCATGTGGGTACTATTGCAAGTGGCTCTGCCCTTAATTATGTATACCGTCCGGGTTATGGGACTGGAGAAAGTGGTGGTGGAAGGGTGCATAGGGCAGGTCTTACAATGAGGATGGTTACAAGTGTAGGAGCCAGAAGGATGTCATGAAGGGTGGATCTCATTTTGGGGAAGGATTTAAGGTAGTCGTATCCTTGCTGGAGAGCCACATTCAGAGTCCGCTCCAATCCCGGAAAGCATCCGGTGACAAGAGGGGCACTTCTGGGGTTCGTCTGTTGAAGGTTCTGAATTTAAGGGGATGAGGAAGTGGCTCTGGAAATTTGCTTCTGTACTAGATCAGGAGGATAGCTGCAGGATGTGAAAGCTGTTATTAGGTTATTGGTGTACTGGTTTAGAGATTCGGGACTGGAGCAGACTCGTTTGCCATGAAGACCTAAGCTGTAGGGAAGGGAACGTTTGATGTGGAATGGATGGCAGCTGTCATAATGCAGGTACTGTTGTTTATTGGTAGGTTTGATGTGGATGGATGTGTTAAGTTGGCCGTTGGACAGATGGAGGCCGACATCGAGGAATGTGGCATAGGATTTGGAATATGACCAGGTGAATTTGATGGAACCAAAGGAGTTGAGGTTGAAGAGGAAATTCTGGATTTCTTCTTCACTGTGAGTCCAGATCATGAAGATGTCATCAATGAGTCTGTACCAAACTTTGGGTTGACAGGCTTGGGTATCCAGGAAGGCTTCTTCTAGGTGTCCCATGAATACGTTTGCATACGAGGGAGCCATCCTGGTTGCCATGGCTGTTCCCTTTAGTTGTTGGTATGTCTGGCCCTCAAAAGTGAAGAAGTTGTTGGTTACGATGAAGCTGGCTAGGGTATTAAGGAAAGACTTTTTAGGTAGGGAAGTGGGTGGTCAGCGTGAAAGGAAATACTCCATCGCTGCGAGGTCCTGGGCATGTGGGATATTTGTGTATAAGGAAGTGGCATCAATGGTTACAAGGATGGTTTCTGGAGGTAATAGGCTGGGTAAGGATTTCAGGCAATCGAGGAAGTGGGTGGTGTCTTTGATGAAGGATGGGAGACTGCACATTATGGGTTGAAGCTGTTGGTCTGTGTAGGCAGAGATTCGTTCTGTGGGGGCTTGGTAACCGGCCACAATGGAGCCTCCGGGATGATTGGGTTTGTGGATCTTGGGCAGTAGGTAGAAGGTGGGGGTGTGGTGTGTCGGTGGGGTCATGAGATTAACGGAGTTAGGTGAAAGGTTTGTAGGGGGCCTAAGGTTTTGAGGATTCCTTGAAGCTCTGCCTGGACATCAGGAATGGGGTTGTCTTGACGGACTTTATACGTGGTGCTATCTGAAAGCTGACGCAGTCCCTCAGCCACATACTCCCGCAGATCAAGTACCATGGTCGTGGATCCCTTCTCAGCTGGGAAAATGACGATAGAATGGTCAGCCTTCAGATCACAGATAACTCGGGATTCAGCTGCGGTAATGTTGGGAGTAGGATTAAGGTTTCTCAGGAAAGAATGAGAGGCAAGGTTGGAAGTAAGGAATTCCTGTAAGGTTTGAAGAGGGTGATTTTGAGGAAGAGCAGCTCACTGTGACAGAACTGTTCTAGGCAGGGTTCAATTTGAATGATGTCTTGGGGAGCTGGGTCATTAGGAGTAGGATTATTTTTCTTCATGGCAAAGTGATATCTCCAGCAAAGACTGCGAGTATAGGATAGTAAATCTTTCACAAGGGCTGTTTGGTTGAATTTGGGAGTAGGGCTAAAGGTCAGCCCTTTGGATAGGACAGTAGGTTTCAGATTGGGAGAGAGGTTTAGAGGAGAGGTTGACCACTGAATTGGGATGTTGTGGTTCCGGATTGTGTGGATTGGAATTTTGAGGTTTGGGAGGGAGAGGAGTTGGGAGTGAGAGATTGAGTAGATGGGGGAGACTGGCTTTGTGTGCAATAAGAGGAGGTTGAGGTTTATTGCAGTGGTTATTGAGGGAGAGAGTATTGCCTTTCCAGAGGTGGATGACCAGGAGATTGGATAGTTTTTTTAGGTGCTGGGTGGCATGTTGTTCTAATTTGCGGTTGGCCTGTAGGAGGATATACTGAACTGCAGGTGTGGATGTGGGAGAGGAAAGGTTGAGGATTTTGTTTAGGGATAGGAGTTGACAGGTGTGTTCATTGGCAGAGTTGATGTGTAGGTTAAGGATTATGTGGGTGAGGGCTATGGATTGTTCAGTTTGGAATTTTAGGAAGAAAGCATGTTTACAGAGGGAATGTAGATAAAACTGTGTGGGGTTGTTGTAGGGATGTTGTGAGGGAGGCATAATATATGGATGAAGGAAAAGTGGGAAATATTGGCTATATAACAGGCTGCAATGGAGGAAAAAAAAAAAAAAAACCCAAACAGATACCTTACCCAAAGGACCGGCTCGTCGATCAATAGACAAAAATAAAAAAACACACATACAAGCTTTCGCAACTGTTGGTCGCTTCTTCAGGATAAGCGGAAAAAAGGGAAGGAAAATGGGAAGGATATGGGTTTTAAGGAAGTGGAAAAGGAGTCATTCCAATCCGAGGAGTGGAAGGACTTGCCTTAGGGGAACAAAAGGAATGTAAACAAATACACACACACTCACACATATCGAAACGGAAACACACCTAGACTTCTTTGCTTTTTACAAATGTCTGTCTAGGTGTGTTTGCGTTTCGATATGTGTGAGTGTGTGTGTATTTGTTTACCTTCCTACCCCCCCCCCCCCCCCCCCCTAAGGTAAGTCCTTCCACTCCTGGGATTGGAATGTATGTGTGTTTGTGAGGTTGTTTTTTTTTTTTTTTTTTTTTTTTTTTTTTTGTGTCTATCAATGAGCCGGTCCTTTGGGTAATTCATCCGTTTTCTATTTTTTTATATTTCTTTTTCCCACCAGGAAAGTTTCCTTCTGTATGTATAACAAACTGTCCATTCATATGAATGGTCACAGGCAGACAGTGTTTGTTGGTAATGAGGATCACTCTGTCGCTAAACACACCTTTGGGCACGACGAGCACATCTTGGCACAATGTTACACCGTCCGGGTTATCTGGATACTTCCCACTGACACCAATCCTTCAGAACTCCGGAGATGGGAACTAGCCCTTCAGCATATTCTCTCTTCCCGTTGTCTACCTGGTCTCAACCTCCGCTAAATTCGAATTCCCACCCACCATCTTAACATCTTTGCCTCGGTTCTCTGGACAGAGCCTCTGCCTCAAGTGGCATATCTGTCTAACTTCTAACTTCTTTGCTTTCTACAGTACTACAGTATGTCTGCCTAAGTGTACTTGTGTCTGTTTAAATGTGTGGGTGTGTGTGTATTTGTTTACCCTCCTTTTTTCCCCCCAAGGTAAGTCTTTCCTGTCCCGGGATTGGAATGACTCCTTACCCTCTCCCTTAAAACACTCATCATTTCCTTTTCCCTCTCCTTCCCTTCTGCCTGACGAAGTAGATAGGCTGCGAAAGCTTGCGTTTGTGTGTGTCTGTGTGTTTATTTGTTGCTATCACTGCCTGTGCTCCTTCGCCTGGTAAGTGGACTTCATCTATTTTTTACGTATATTTTTCCTGTTAGGAATTTTTCCTCTATAGTATAGAAAACGGATGATTTACCCAAAAGCACCAGCTCATCGATAGACACAAATAAAAATAAAAATCACACTCAAAACACACTTACAAGCTTTCGCCACCACTGGCAGCTTCTTCAGGAAAAAGAGAAAAAAGGGGAGGAGAAAGGGAAGGATATGGGTTTTAAGGAAGTGGAAAAGGAGTCATTCCAATCCCAGGAGTGGAAGGACTTGCCATAAGGGGATAAAAGGCAAACAAGCACGCGCACACACACACACACACACACACACACACACACACACACACACACACACACACGTGCGCGCATAAAATGTGAGTTTGCGTTTGTGTACAGGATTTTAGGAAATGCCCCGAAATGAGATCCATCCTTCATGACATCCTTCCTACTCCACCGAGAGTGTCTTTCCGCCGCCCACCTAACCTCCGTAACCTCCTAGTCCACCCCCATGAAATCCCCAAACCACCTTCCCTACCTTCTGGCTCCTACCCTTGTAACCGCCCCCGTTGTAAAACCTGCCCTATGCACCCTTCCACCACCACTTACTCCAGTCCCGTAACCCGGAAGGTGTACACGATCAAAGGCAGAGCCACTTGCGATAGTACCCACGTGATCTACCAACTGACATGCCTGCACTGTGAAGCGTTCTATGTGGGAATGACCAGCAACAAACTGTCCATTCACATGAATGGACACAGGCAGACAGTGTTTGTTGGTAACGAGGATCACCCTGTGGCTAAACATGCCTTGGTGCATGGCCAGCACATCTTGGCACAGTGCTACACCGTCCGGGTTATCTGGATACTTCCCACTGACACCAATCCTTCAGAACTCCGGAGATGGGAACTAGCCCTTCAGCATATTCTCTCTTCCCGTTGCCCACCTGGTCTCAACCTCCGCTAAATTCGAATTCCCACCCACCATCTTAACATCTTTGCCTTGGTTCTCTGGACAGAGCCTCTGCCTCAAGTGGCATCTCTGTCTAACTTCTAACTTCTTTGCTTTCTACAGTTCTACAGTATGTCTGCCTAAGTGTACTTGTGTCTGTGTAAATGTGTGGGTGTATGTGCATTTATTTACCTTCCATTTTTCCCCCCAAGGTAAGTCTTTCCTGTCCCGGGATTGGAATGGCTCCTTACCCCCTTCCTTAAATCCCTCATCATTTCCTTTTCCCTCTCCTTCCCTTCTGCCTGATGAAGCAGCTAGGCTGCGAAAGCTAGCATTTTTGAGTGTGTGTGTGTCTGTGTGTTTATTTGTTGCTATTACTGCCTGTGCCCCTTCGCCTGGTAAGTGTTCTTCATCTATTTTTTACGTATATTTTTTTCCTGTTAGGAATTTTTCCTCTATAATATACATATAAATACTGATATATATCCTAAATATCATTCTGAAAATACACACACAAAATCTCAAAGTTACAAATTACTAAACACATTCTATGAAACTGTGCAGAAAATAAACGATTGAACAATAGATAAGTAACACTGAATAATTACAGAAAATACAGCAGGCTTAAAGCCTCTCAATAGTTGTGATTTGAAATCAGCGCATTGCCGTCCATGTTTACAAAATTTATTGGCACCTTGCCATTTGAATATACGACATTTAGACTTCCGGCACATGGCCGCTTATAACACCAATTAAATTCTCAGCACATTGCCGTCCCTCAATACCACCACAACACATAGACAACTGCCTTACATAAAATTACTAACTTTCGGCGCATTGCCATCCATCAAACATCTCAACTCTTTCTCGTTTTATTAATTGAATTGCCTACTCACTTTCGGCTTTGCAATTTTGACACACGCATTGAGTGCAAATTCAACACTAGGCACTCATGATTTTATACTTTTAATATTTCTCATAGCCTACGTTGCACTGCTGGCTTCACACGCTTGTACATACAAAGGATATACTTAAAGTGGTTCATAAAATTTATACATACAAATACATTTATAAAATTAAATCAATGCAGACATTTTTCATATTGAATCAAGAATAATAAACATATTGGTCAGTGTTTGGTAATTACCAATCACGTATAAGTTTCTTTTTCAGGTCATTGACCTTTCTCATATTTCTTCAGTTACCTAATCTGTCATATACTTATATTTATCTTTCATGACACACATTAAGATATATTAAGTCATATATATCCATTTCCTAATTGGGTCACTGACCCTTCATTCTCTGACAATACTATTGTCAACAACTGTTATCTCCATTAACATATTACATGCCAAGTCTAATATTTAATACCGTACTGTTGGCGAACAGATGCCACTTTTATATTGAATGTAATAGGCTACAATAGCTTGTCATAATGCTTAATATTTAATGCAAAATGCAGATCACAGAAATCAACAGAAACTATTTGCTGCATAAATACATAATATAATTCCGACTGACGGATGGTTGCTTTCATTGACAGCTGACGGTGAAATTCCATTATGTAAGATGTACATTTTCCATAGTAGTTGTTGTTTATCGCTCTGATGTGTTATGATTTCCTTAGGTTTATGTGGAGGCGCAACAGGTGAAAAATATCATATAATTTATACATATACTTACTCGTAGATGTGTATGTGTAAGAGCATAGGACAAATGTATTTCAAAATATGGTGCCATTTCTGCTACTGTGTATTTCTAATTTTAAAAAAATGTAGAGTGAGGCACACACTGCGTCCCCTACCTATTTTCAATATTCCACAAATGACGACTTCACTGCCGCTTAAAAGACAATATACAAAATCATAATGAGTCGACTTCCAGGCCGGATCCACCAGTCACCTGTACTTGACCCCTTCTTATCACCCTACTTCATTCCTAATAACGAGCCTATTTCCAGGCCGAATTCATCAGTCACCTGTACTTGACCCTTTTTTCCATCTTACTACCTTCTTAATTATGAGCCTATTTCCAGGCCGAATTTATCAGTCACCTGTACTTGACCCTTCTAACTACCTTCTCAATACTTTCTTACAAATACACATAGCAGACCATACACCTTGTTCCTCATATCATTCATAATAAAACCATGTTTACATTGCCTATGTCCAACAGCCATTTTCACTAAGTTCACTCACCTGTTGTTGCGCCGTCCTCTTCTCAGCGTCAAATATTACCTTATAATAATCAGAGTAAACAGTATTGGAATAAATTAAATAAAAAAAAATCCTTCAATAATGTAGTCAGCTGTTATGTTTCGTTCCGAGAATATCTGTGACTGCCACTTAACTTTGCAAAGGTAACTCGTGCTATGCAGATGTTTACTGCTGAGTTACAATATTTACCATACTCCATATTGTTACATACCCACATTAAGCCAAATTCAGTACATATTAAGTCTGTAAATCTCGTATTTCTGCTTACTCATGTCAAATTCTGTATTTTTTTTATTTACTCGTCTAAATTGGTGTTTTCGAGCAATCTGGTGTTTGGATAGAGAAGAAAGTAAAGACGATAGAAAAGAGTTCAGACTGAATAGTAAGAGGAAGAACGAACAGCGTGAAAGGAAAGGAAGTAAACTGTTAGTTAACTAGGGTACCTGGTAGGCGTCAGTTACCTGGCAAAGCAAAGAGCGCTATTGCCCCCTGAGGTACATGTACTTATTTGCATATGAAGGCAGATGTTGATATTTTCAGACCAAAAGGCAACACTCTGAACTGACAACTCCTTCTTCCATATGTAAAAGCAGTGTACTTGCAACAATTTTCTTTTAGCTGTATTTGCCAAAAGCTAGCAGTCAAGTCCATGCTTTTTAATATCTTGACTCCATGAAACTTCTGAACATGTTCCTCAATTATTTTGGGCCTGACTTTAAATTTATACTTGTAGTCTTTCCTGCGGCCTTCAGTGTGTATATTATTTTGTGTGCTTTCAGACCAATACTGATTGAGAAATGCAGCGACAAATTCCTGATGGGTTTTACAAATGTTTATAGCTGCTGTTCCCCACGAAATTCCATCACCTACAAATCTATATACAACGATTTTCATCTTTTGTTGTTCTGTTATGTTATTAGGAATAACACCATCGAACTGCCTGATGAAAGCAACCGGATGCACACTACCTGTCTTTGAAAAATTGGGAAATTTGTATGAATAAGGATCATTTGCAAAATCAACTATGTTACTTATACCTTCCTTACGTTCCTGTTCCACCCATGCTTCAAGTTTTCTCTCAAGTTCATTTTCATTGGTGCTAATATTTTCCACTAAATTACATGAATCGGGCAGCTCATTCAGTTTCTGCTCGATCTCTGTTAATTTACTGTGAGGTGCATTTGCATTACGTGTACATGATGTGCCTACCTGTGACACTTTACTGTCAATTAATGCTACATTTCTGTTCATTTTTTTGATGTCTGATTGCTGTGACAGATATCCATCTTTACATGTTTCACTAACGCTAGCCTGTTCTTTTCTCAAACACTCTACATTAGTTGGAACTGTATACAGTGTGTCACTATTAACCTGTAATCTTTCGTTAATTTTGCTTACTTCAGAGTCCACCCTGTGCACAACGTCATTTTTACAAATTTTCAAATCTAATTGTTTAAAACACTTCTCTGCTTTTTCTTAATTGACAATTACTCTGTTTTCTAAGCCCTGGAATTTATTATTTACACTAGCCACTGGTGTACGTATTTCCTCTATCACACAGTCTAATCTTTCAATGTTTTGGTCAAGTTTTTCTGCTAACTTATTTATGCATTGTTTTTGTTCTTCTTTGTTTTGATCAAATTTTACATTAATATCGTTTGCCAACTTATTTATGCTCTGATTTTGTTCTTCTTTGTTTTGAACAAATTTTGCATTAATATCGTTTGCCAACTTATTCATGCTTTGATCTAACTTAGCAAGCATGTTATGATTTAATTTAGCTAACATATCGCTAAGCATTGATATACTATTATTGTCAATACCAGTTTCCTTCTCTCCACTCCTTTCTACTGGCAACGTATCAGCTGAAGCTGTGCTATGGCTTCTGTCACATGATACCTCCATCTGCTCCTCTGTTATGCAGGCGCCAGACACATTTTCTCTGACAGCTGCATCCAGATTTACCACGCCAGTATGGTTAGGAGCGACAGATTGACAAACTTGTGTATCTCTCTGCACGTCACTTACAACATTTTCAACAGCACTTTGTTCTACATAAGGTGTGCTATTGATCTGATTACCCTCCATATCCTGGGTAATATTAGATTGTAATTCACTCATATTCGCTACAAAATATGGACTGATATTGTCACCCTGCATCTGAATGTGGTTGACCTGAATGATCATTACCTCTATTTTGAATACATTCTCTGCCCCTACTTCTGAGATAATAGCCGTTATCTCCCTGTGTTTCTATCTCTAATTTACTTTTTACGCTAGTTTTTAATTTCCAAATTTAATTAACAGACATACACAATTAATTATGATTTACAGGAGTTGGCACTTACTCCTGTTTTTTCCTTGCATCGCGATGTGCAGTTGTTGCGACGTGAAGGCTGGTGGTTGTAGCTCCGCTAATAGATGGAGTCGTCGTCTGCCGCTGCTGGCGATGTTTACGGCTGTTCCTTTTAGGCGCTGCACGCCTCTTCTGTCTGCTATGGCGCTGAGTGTGCCTGTTCCGTCGACGTGCCCGGTGAAGTGTTGCAACGCCGCCGTTTTGTAGCTTGCCGATTCTTGAAGTTACGTAATCCAATGGACCGCGAACTCAACACTTGCACTTGCTTCACTATATTCTTGAAATCACTTTTTCACTCGCGTACTTCAAATGGCTAACGGTCACTTTATTTGTAAAATTCTTGATGTTTAACAGTTCGTGAATCACTTCCACTGTTTATCGCCTCACTGTATCTGTCTATTTTGTTCCGAAATGTTGTTCCCCGCAAGGGATGCCATGTACAAGCTTCCTAGGGTTTTATTTGCGGACGGAGAAGTTAATACTGCTTCCTCCCACAAGTCCCCTTAAACCTCCGCATCCTTGCGGATGCTGTTGCGTAGCAGTGTGCGTTTGTACCGCCCTACAGTACGCACGAGGTGCCGTAGTTGCTTTCCAAAATGTTATGGAAAGCTTAGAGTTCTGACTAACCTATTGTCTTCTATAGTTGTGTCCCCAGCGCAGAAGACAGCATACAGGTCGTAGGTTCTTCTACAGCATACAAGTGAGGCTAAAATAAGTTCTGTATGGTGGAAGCATAATAAGTGACTCACGAGATTTTCAATTGTCAGGGATGCCATTTATTAAATAAATAATAAAAAAAAAATAGAAACTATTGTTAATATGATACGGCCTATGCTGCCCATAGTTCATGTTGAGACCTCGACTGTCATCACTATTACAAAAATCTTTCCTCATGACCGGAGTGGTCCGGCGCGTATGGTGGTCAGCTCGAGACTGAAACTGCGGCGCATTGCGAGAGGGCACCTGATGCTCTATTTCGCGCCAAAACAGGGCCGTCGCGCGCCTTCTGCAAAATCGCTCTTCTCTTGTTACAATAAGAGAAGGCAACTTAAACTTTTTAAGCTGTCCAAATCTAGCCTGTCCTTGAGAGATATTTATAATAAATTCTCAGCTCTGAATAATTAATATGTAGTTTATAATAAACAAAAGTAATTTCAAAAGAAATCACGTGACGTGAAATGCAGCAGCCAATGCGAGGAGAGCACCAGTAACATAGGCGGCCTTTACCACGGGAACCAGCACCTACTGCACCATATGCTACTGCTCCTCACCCCACATTTCAACATATGCTGCACATCTGTCTTTCTTCCACATTTAAGACACGTACAATGTTAGCAAAGAAACGCCCAGCGGCCAGAAATATGAAGTGGCCACAGGCCAGGAATATCACAACACACACCCACACATTCACACAGACACAAGTACACCTAGGCAGACATACTGTAGAAAGCAAAGAAGTTAGAAGTTAGACAGAGATGCCACTAGAGGCAGAGGCTCTGTCCAGAGAACCGATGCAAAGATGTTAAGATGGTGGGTGGGAATTCGAATTTAGCGGAGTTTGAGACCAGGTGGGCAACGGGAAGAGAGAATATGCTGAAGGGCTAGTTCCCATCTCTGGAGTTCTAAAGAATTGGTGTCAGTGGGAAGTATCCAAATAACCCGGATGGTGTAGCACTGTGCCAAGATGTGCTGGCCGTGCACCAAGGCGTGTTTAGCCACAGGGTGATCCTCGTTACCAACAAACACTTTCTGCCTATGTCCATTCATGCGAATGGACAGTTTGTTGCTGGTCATTCCCACATAGAACGCTACACAGTGCAGGCATGTCAGTTGGTAGATCACGTGGGTACTATCACAAGTGGCTCTGCCTTTGATCGTGTACACCTTCCGGGTTACGGGACTGGAGTAAGTGGTGGTGGAAGGGTGCATAGGGCAGGTTTTACAACGGGGGCAGTTACAAGGGTAGGAGCCAGAAGGTAGGGAAGGTGGTTTGGGGATTTCATAGGGGTGGACTAGGAGGTTACGGAGGTTAGGTGGGCGGCGGAAAGACACACTCGGTGGAGTAGGAAGGATGTCATGAAGGACGGATCTCATTTCGGGGCAGGATTTAAGGAAGTCGTATCCTTGCTGGAGAGCCACATTCAGAGTCCGCTCCAGTCCCGGAAAGTATCCGGTGACAATAGGGGCACTTATGCGATTCTTCTGTGGAAGATTCTGAATTTGGGGGGATGAGGAAGTGGCTCTGGCAATTTGTTTCTCTACCTGATTAGGAGGATAGCTGGGGGATGTGAAAGCTGTTATTAGGTTATTGGTGTACTGGTTCAGAGCTTCAGGACTGTAGCAGACCCATTTGCCATGAAGACCTAAGCTGTAAGGAAGGGAACGTTTGATGTGGATTGGATGGCAGCTGTCATAATGCAGGTACTGTTGTTTATTGGTAGGTTTGATGTGGACGGATGTGTTAAGTTGGCCGTTGGTCAGATGGAGGTTGACATCGAGGAAAGTGGCATGGGATTTGGAATAGGACCAGGTGAATTTGATGGGACCAAAGGAGTTGAGATTGAAGAGGAAATTCTGGAGTTCTTCTTCACTGTGTGTCCAGATCATGAAGATGTCATCAATGAATCTGTACCAAACTTTGGGTTGACAGGCTTGAGTATCCAGAAAGGCTTCCTCTAAGCGTCCCATGAATAAGTTTGTGTATGAGGGGGCCATCCTGGTTGCCATGGCTGTTCCCTTTAGTTGTTAGCATGTCTGGCCCTCAAAAGTGAAGAAGTTGTGGGTTAGGATGAAGCTGGCTAGTGTTTGCAGACAGTGTTTGTTGGTAACGAGGATCACCCTGTGGCTAAACACGCCTTGGTGCACGGCCAGCACATCTTGGCACAGTGCTACACCGTCCAGGTTATCTGGATACTTCCCACTGACACCAATCCTTCAGAACTCCGGAGATGGGAACTAGCTCTTCAGCATATTCTCTCTTCCCATTGCCCACCTGGTCTCAAACTCCGCTAAATTCGAATTCCCTCCCACCATCTTAACATCTTTGCATCGGTTCTCTTGACAGAGCCTCTGCCTCAAGTGGTATCTCTGTCTAACTTCTTTGCTTTCTACAGTATGTCTGCCTAGGTGTACTTGTGTCTGTGTGGGTGTGTGTGCATTTGTTTACCCTTCATTTTCCCCCCCAAGGTAAGTCTTTCCTCTCCCGGGATTGGAATGGCTTACCCCCTTCCTTAAAACCTTCATCATTGTCTGTCTAGGTGTGCTTGCGTTTCGATATGTCTGAGTGTGTGTGTATTTGTTTACCTTCCTTTTTTTCCCCTAAGGTAAGTCCTTCCACTCTTGGGATTGGAATGACTCCTTTTCCACTTCCTTAAAACCCATATCCTTCCCTTTTCCTCCCCTTTTTTCCTTTTTTTCCTGAAGAAGCTGCCAGTGGTGGCGAAAGCTTGTATGTGTGTTTGTGTGTGATTTTATTTGTTTCTCTCGACGAGTCGGTCCTTTTGGTAAGTCATCTCTTGTATATATATATATATATATTCTGGCAGAAGGGAAGGAGAGGGAAAAGGAAATGATGAGGGTTTTAAGGAAGGGCATATATATATCTGGCAGAAGGGAAGGAGAGGGAAAAGGAAATGATGAGGGTTTTAAGGAAGGGGGTAAGGAGCCATTCCAATCCCGGGAGAGGAAAGACTTACCTTGGGGGGGAAAATGAAGGGTAAACAAACGCACACACACCCACACAGACACAAGTACACCTAGGCAGACATACTGTAGAAAGAAAAGAAGTTATACAGAGATACCACTTGAGGCAGATGAGTGTGGACAGTAATTTAGCTATGAAAAAAGAAGGGAAATAGAATTTTTTTTTAATTTTTGTTGTTGATGCTGTGGTCACCTTTAGTTGTCAACAACGTAGTATCAAAGGGTTAGGTAGTGGTATGGTGTGCAAAAAGGGTTTAACGATGGTGCAAATCGGAAAAATTACAAGAACACCGCGTGAGAATGCAAGAAAAACGTCTAAGTAGGGTTGATTATGTGGTAGCAGATTACGATTTTGAGGCTGACAATTGTCTGACGAAGGAATAGTGGAATCAAAACCAACGGAACGTTGCTGAAATATGATCGGAAAAGTAGGAATCACGAATGGAAATGTGGAAAAACAGGAATGGGAACAATCGCAAGGTAACTAAGAAATCCCGAAAATGGTTATAAACAATATACAAAACTATTGTTGTGAAATAGTGTTTATGAATTTAAACGAGAGAAAATTGTATGAGCGCCGCATTTCAGACGGAAGAAGGAGTAATGATAGTGGCAAATATCATAATAAATGTACTTATAAGATAAAGTTTGGAAGTAAACATATTGTTGTAAGAATTAGCGAAATATGATCAGTAAACAAAGAAGGATATGTAGAATGGAACTGCTATGTAAATGAATATGCTATGTAAATGAATAAATAAAAATAAATGTAAAATCCAAAACAAAAGGGGAAGTAAGATGACAGAAAAGATTTCGAAAGTAACAGTATCATAAATTTGAATTCAGCAATTACTTCTGACATTGTTCTGTTACTTACATTAAACATATTTTAATTTCGAAGTATCATCTACAAAGTAATTTGGTAGAATGAACCATGAAAGAGTTAGGACGCTTATATTGTACATATTGTTCAACAAGACATACTAGATTGTCAAATTTGATGGCTGAATTTGAGAAAATATTGAATGAACTACCACATTTAACCAAAGGTTCATCACCATTAGAAATAGTTGGCAAGTGTGTCATAGGAGAACCTTTGTTAAAAGCTTTGCCTTGGCCACCAACCAACAATTAAGATAAATGTATTCCAGATAGTTACATTCAAGAACAACTGAATGAGAAAGCTGAAAAACGCATTAACAAGCATAATGAAACGTCAGTCGAGCCTGAATTTCAGATTGGAAAATTGGTGTTAGTACATACACATCCAAAAAGTTCTAAATATCATAAACAGTGCAGGAAGTTTTATCGAACTTTGGAAAGTTCTTCCAGTTACAATTAATGTAGTTACTATAAAGTTAATTTCATTAAGATATCCAATCAAGTTTATTTATAGTTCTGTTTGAGAGATTCTTGTATGTATCCACAGTTATCCATTCAGTACATACACATTTTAACAGTGTGTGAAGCAGGATTGAAGATTAACTTAGGCTGTTATTTATTTAGAAAGGAGAATTTCATCACAATAACATACATTAACAGTAATACTGACTACTAAGATCATCCAAGAGGTGATTTTGTTTAATGCAACAAGTGATATATTCGTAAGAAATTAAATTAAATTAAATAACCAAGAGGCTAAATGCACATCAATTATTGAGTGTGGCACTAATTTTTCTGTTTTAGTTCAGCTACTTAGCAACTAGGGACAGTAGTAATTGATGAGGTGCAATATTAGTAATCTGCAATAAAAGAGAGAAACAAATACCCATGATATTTGTAATTTAGGCTTTATATCTTTTTTTAGAAGAAGGAAGAATGATTTTTATATATTTTATACTCTCGTATAGGTTAGGTATGAGGGGTAATGATAGTGCATGGCATCCCACTTCATATTATTTTTACTCAGGGATCGAAGTGTATAACAAAATGTATATGGGCCATAAGTGCTCACTGGTAGGGGAAAAGGTAAGATGTTATTTGGATTATGATGGTAGTGGTGCTAGGAAGATGCCCTACTTTTGATACATGCCTAAGCATTCTCTACTGTTAGGGTTTTATTGGTGGCATTTCATCTCCTTTGACGAGTATTGTATGTTGGATGCGACGTTTTTCCCCTAATAGCCTTTAGGAAATATATATTCAGTACTTTAAATAGTGATTGATTTTATTTATTTTTAAGATTACACACTTAAGTAGATGGGTAAGTTGGTTGTTAAGTTGTCAGCTGATGCTGTTATTAAACGAGAGTAGCACATGCTACTGCCATTATTAGCCGTGAATGCCACAGTAATATATTACTCAAATTTGAAATTATTTTACAAGGTTAAATGGATGTTGAACTCTTGTAGCTTGTACCTACTGAGGTAGACAATATCACTCAAACGGAAGTAAACGACTATAATATATATGTGTGTTAATATCTTGTTGAGGAAAATAATTCTCCTGAATTACAAAAATAATAAGATAGAATATTTGTTACTACATAAGCAAACAGAACTTGCATCGTAGAGTGAACTTTATAAATATTGATTGGATAAACCCTGCCGATTAAAACATGAAATACTGAATAAAAGATTGAACTAAAAACCTGATTATTAAAATAAATAAAGCCTTGAAAACAGTGCTTGTGGGTGGGGAATGTAGTAGGACAAGATAGTCATACTACATTTTCCTATGTCAGAACTGTTTTGAAGTTGTAAATTGGAAAACGGAACCTTTTTATTTAAAATGTATACATCTTTGATGTTCATGTAAATATTGTTATTTCGTAATATGTTTCTTAAAATGTTTTATTTTCTGTATGTTACATGTATAATAAAGGTGCCGCAATCAACAAGGGCAGTGTCATCGCCGCCGCAGTCAATCTTGAAGTATGTGACCGCTAGCAGAATTTAACGGACGGCTACGGGGCTATGAATGCAGCTGCGCCTTCTTTATTGCTGTGAGTCAATTGTTTCAAAGAACAACATTAAATTATTATTATTGTTATTTGAGATTCAGTCCAATCTGGTTGTAAAGGTTCAGGTCTCTTGCTAAACTGACTTTATATTAGTATGAAGAAGAATAAATATTTGTTAATATTGAAAAGTATCTTGCATTTATGAAGAGTTATTTATAATCAAGAATATATTATAGCAAGAGTAATTTGATTTTTGTGAGAACTTCTACTTATTTCAGAAAACAATTTAAATTCTGATTGAAATTATTACTGACTACCTTCGAATGTGATATTATTGGTATCTAGTGTGAATATGGAAAAACAGTGTTTAGCAGGTGGTGGAATATTAATTTTTTCAGTACAAGTTAGCGACAGCAAACAGTAGTGCCTGTGTTTGACTTTGATAAAATTTTAGTAACGGCCACAGACTAGTTTCCCTGTCCCGCTCATACAAGAACCTTATTTATTCCCTGTGAACTATTTAAAAGAGTTAATCCTACATTTTCTGATTTATATTGTGGTGCAGGACACTTCGGATGAAGTCTTGAAATTTTGCACTGTAGATTGTGACAGTTGGTGTTGCTAGGGGACTGTAAATAATTAATCAACAACATCCTAGCATCTGATAAAACCTTTCTAGTATCAAATACTCTCATGATTAGAGACTAAAGATGAACATGACTAACTGTATTAACCATCACAGTTATCCCATCCCTGTTCCACCAGAACTCATCAGGTCAACTAGCAAGATGGACACTATGACTCCAAGAGTACGACGTCACAGTGGTATTCAAGAATGGGCGCAAACACAAGGATGTCAACTGCCTTTCGAGGAATCCATTAGTGGAACACAACGGCAGGAATGAAATTTCAGCCCTCACTGAATTAGGTGACATTACAGCTGAACAAAGGCAAGATCCAGCTCTATTAAAAACCATAGAGGACTTGAAGAAAGGAGAACCAAGCAATGGAGAGTTCCACCTTATAAACAGGACATTGTATAAGAGAAACTACGATACATTGGGATCCAAATGGCTACTGGTAGTTCCAGGTCATCTACAGCCAGCTATTCTCAAGTATTTCCACGATGCTCCAATATCATCTGGGATTCATAAAGACCCTTGACAGAATCAGACACAGGTATTACTGTAAAGGTCTCTACCAATCTGCCAAGCACTATGTGAGTCACTATAAAGAGTACCAGCGACAGAAGCATGTGCCAAAATTGCCTCCATGGCATCTTGTACCAATTCCACCTGCAGCAGCTCCATTCCACCAAGTTGTAATCGATCTTTTAGGGAGGTTTCCGAAGTCGACAACCGGTAACCGATGGATTATAGTCTGCACTGACTACCTCACACACTATGCTGTCACCAAACCTGTGCCAACTGCAGAAGTTCCAGAGATCACAAAATTCTTTGTAGAAGACATTATTTTGAAGCATGGAGCACCACATGTGATGATATCTGATCGTGGAAAAGTATTCCAGTCAAAACTAGTATCAGAGGTAATGTCACATTGCAACATTGTCCACAAAATGACAACTGCATACCATCCTCAGATAAATGGTCTTACAGAATGTTTTAACAAGACGTTAGCAGATATGCTAATGTTGAGCAGGACTGAGCAGAAGGACTGAGATACAATACTGCCAGTCGTGACATTTTCTTATAATACCGCAATACAAGACACCACATGCTTCATGCCATTTTTCCTGCTCCATGGCCGTGAAGCTGAGATGACAATGGATACGCTGTTCCCGTTCCAGCCGGACGACACTCAGGATGACTGTGTGAAACAGCTCATCACCAGGGTCGAAGAAGCAAGACAGCTGGCTCGCATTCGGACACTAGACGCCCAAGAGAAGGACCGTCAGCGGTATAACGACAAGCACCGACTTGTTGTGTACAGGCCAGGAGATCTGGTGTGGATTTTTACCCCTGTACCGAAAGTTGGACTGTCGGAAAAGTTATTGAAGCGCTACTTTGGTGTGTATCATGTCATAAGCCTCCTGTCAGACATCACATACGAAGTTGAGGATTATGAGCCGTCGTCAAAATGACAAAAATGAAGAGACATTGTTCATGTCCCCCACATGAAGCCTTACTATGATCCTGAAGAACAGGTAGGTGAAAACAGCTTCTTGTTCAAGGACTCTAAGAACAGTAATGATACTGATGAAGCCACGACACGAACATCTCTCGTTGATAATCGTGCAGAAAGGAAGGATTCTCCAGAACTACCATACAGGAGACCCAGGACAAGATCAGAATCCAGGACATTGCAGCTGGCTCCAAAGGGAACCTAACAGCGGGTCGCTGTTTTTTCAGGAGAGGTAGCAATGCCGCGAGACCCCACATTAACCAACTGCCGGCGTGGCGCAAGGGATAGCGTCACCACCTGCTGTGCTGAAGGTCGCCGTTTCAAACCTGTCCACCGGCAAAAATTTATTTATTTGTAATTAACATTTCCAGAATGTTCTACATGTTTTTTTTGTTCACTTGAAATTTCTACTTGTTTCTTATGTTAACTATTCTTTTAATTTCTGGTACATTCTGTCTGTGTATAAATAGCAGAGCACTCTGCCTGAGAGGCAGTTAGTGCTGCGTGTGTGTTAAATTTGCAGTAAACCTGCTTTCAGTATAAGTGCTGTGTTCAGTTGACAAACTTGCCTTTGAAATCAACCCTGATTCCATTTCAAACACCAATATGATGGTTAATGCATGAGTCAGATGTTTGAAAATAGACTTATTGTAGTCTGAAACAAGTAAAATGTGACAACTAAATGTAAAACTATGACTGAAAAATAGAATAAAACAGTTGCCAGAACAGCCAGATGGCAGTCATGTCTGTGTGAGTGTCTCTTTCTAACCGACGATGGCCTTAATGGCCAAAAGCTATCAAGTTGTATTCCTTTATTTATGTCTTCCTGTGGCTCATTGGACATCTGTGGTAAGCAATCTATCTTTCACAAAGATACTGCTGAATCCTTCCTGGAATTTCCATTTTTGATTGTACCTCCTGTAAAGCATGTATGTGGTTTTTTGTATAGAAATCTGATAAGCATGAATGTGACAGACAATACATGTCCAGGTTACACGATTCAGTTCTGCAGTAGGGCGTTGAGCAACTTGACTCTTCTGTATTCCAAATAACACTGTCAGGAGCTCAGGAGCATAAAAGCATCACATACCACTGTGAATGCAGCTTTCTTCTAGTGTTATTTGGAAGATTCATGTTGCTCCATTTCTAAATGTATCATTTATCTGGTGCACCTATTGTTGGTTTCATTTGTGTTTAACAGACTTCTGTACCAAGACCCACATACAGCTAAATGGAATAAGTAAATACAGGCTAATCTGTAGTGTAGCCTAAGGTTTAGCTTAGGCTTGGACACCACTATGTAGTTGTGAGTTGGCAAAGCCAAAGAATGTGAAGAGCAAGAAACTGTAATGGCAGTGATCTGTAGGGTATCCCAAGGTCCATGTTAGGTTGGGAGGAAAATTTGGTTGAGAGTAGGCAAAGCCAACAAATGTGAAAATACAAGAGTGGTTATGTTAAAGATACGTTAGTAGGGAACATTTGATATGACTTAAGTATTTGATTACTATTTTGTTATTTGTTGCTTGGGGGGGGGGCATGTTAAATTGGTATCACTGCCTTCATTTGAGGTGTATTATAGGTCAATTATCTGCTCCCATAGCTCAGTTGACAGTGTTGCTGACTACCTCTCAGAAGGACTGGGTTCGATTCCCAGCAGGGGACTCGGTGTTGTGTTGTCATCAATTTCATCTTCATCGACACTCAAGTCACCGAAGTAGCGTGAAGTAAAATGACTTGCACTAGACGGCCGAACAATCCAGGAGGGTATCTCCCAGCCAAAAATGCCATACGGTTAATTGAATGATTCGATACCACGTAATTTCTTGATTGTTCCTGTTTTTATTTTTCATCTTTTGTGTGTTTATCGGTTTGGTTTTTGTTGTTTTTTTCCCAGTTTAGAATGTCCCAGCCCAAAACCCCAACATTCCAGCTCAAGTGAAGCACACGAAGCCACCTGTCACCTTTGACCCCTGATGTGAGTGTGATGTGTTATATAACTCGAAATACTGATCATTTGCAATAGGGATACTCTTTTGTTGTGAATGTGTCCTTACTTTCTACAATACAAACAGATCAATTTACCTTCACCATCTAGCATGGGTTGGTTTTTTTACATTTAGTATGTCCGTGCCCGTTACATCATAGTGGAAGTGTTGTATGGGTACTGTTGGTATTGGCAATGTGGAAATTCTACACAAAAAGGGTGCAAAGCTCATTCAGTTAGCAATTAAAAAAACAGAAACGTGTATTACTACATTTATCACTGAGTGAAAACATTTAATTCAGCTGTAAAGTTAACTCATTCATTCCTTTTGGGTCCAAATGTTATAACTAGATGCAGATTGTAGGTAAAAACTTATTTTGTTCCTGAGTTCCTATTTGCATAAAAAATTGTACTTATGCGTTTCATGACTATTTACACTTAATAGCATCAATTCTATAGGACCTAAAAAGGCCTATTTCGAGGTTAGTGCCTATTTTTCCTATTTCGGTTTTAATATCCTAAAAAGTGCCTACTTCAACATATAAGTATTTCCACAGTATACGACAGATGGAAAAAAATATTTTCTGCCCAGCGTGCAGCAACATGTATTAGGATTATAATTAGAAATAAAGACTGAGACAGTACATTTGAACCAACTCAAAGAACATACCAACTGACTATACGGATAGCAACATCTTTAGACACCAAGGATGTTATGTGGCAGTAAAATTTGAATTTCAACACGTCCCCTCAAATTTTATACACAGTTATGAATTTGTGACTTATGTCTTTAAGTTTTTGGTTCTAGGATCGAAGTCCTAGTCCATCAATACACTTCTCGTGCTTTGGTGCAGGGAGAGCCTTTGTCAAGACATTAGCCACCATATCTTCTGTTGGCTGATACTCCAGATTCAGTGGATAGTCCTGTAGGGCTTGATGTATGAAATGGTATTTGATGTGAATATGTTTTCTCTTAGAGTGGAAAACTGGGTTATTTGCCAAATTTTCAGCTGACTTATTGTCATTGAACAAGATGATGTCTGACAGTTCTGGTAGACCCTGCTCCTTTACAAAAGTTGATAGGTGAATCGCCTCCTTTGCTGCTTCAGAGATACTCATGTATTCAGCTTCAGTTGATGAGAGAGCAACTGCCCTCTGCTTGTGTGAACACCACGAGATCGCCGATTGACAAAAGTTGAAGTTGTAGCCAGTATATGATTTCCTATCAGCATCAGAGTTTCCCCAATCAGCACCTGCAAAACCGAAGATTCCCTCCTTATCCTTGACATAGGTAAGTTTATTATTTATGGTTCCTTTTAGGTATCTGAGAATTCGCTTAGCTGCCTGCCAGTGAACAATGTTGTAGCTGCTGTTGTAATGGCTTAGCTTGTTGGCAGCATAGCATATATCAGGACAAGTACTGTTGGTGATGTACATCAATGCTTCAACTAGTTCTCGGAATGGATGGTGAGTCCCATCATCTGCAGTTGTATCCACTGTATCCAGCTTGATTCCTGTTGCCTATGGAGTCCTTACTGGCTTGTAGTCATCCATTCTGAATCTATGAAGAACTTGTCTGATGTATCCACTTTGACACAGGGTAATTTTGTCGGCAGACTGATTGACTTCAATGCCCAGATAGCATTTTACGGGACTGAGGTCTTTGATGTCAAATCTGGCTGATAGTTCATCTTTTATTTGTTTTTTCCTCTCTGGATCTGATGACATGATTATTATGCCATAAACATAAATGAGTAGGAAGACTTTGGATTTTCCTACGCTGTCTACATAGACACATGGATCTGCATTTGTTGGTTGCAGTCCAATAGAAGTCAGTGTTGCATTTAATTTGGCTTACCACTGTCAACCCGCCTGGCGCAACCAGTAGATGGATTTTGTAAGTTTACAAACTTTGTCACCAGATTTCAATTTCTGAAGCATGTTATTTGCCTTCTTGGCTATATCACAGTCTTTCTCCACATCTCTCAGCTTCTGTAAAAATTTAACTAGTGAGTCTGGCTGTTCCATGTAGATTTCGGTGTCAATTCCACCATTGAGGAATGCAGTGGTGATGTCCGACTCTGAGAAGGACAAGTTAAGCTTGACTGCCAGAGCCATGAGCAATCTAAATGACTCAATTCTCGCAACTGGGGAGAATGTTTCCATGAAGTCCACTCCATGCCTCTGGTTGAACCCTCTTGCAACTATTCTTGCTTTTCTGTTTTGCAGAGACCCATCACTACTATATTATTTCTTAATATAAAACAGTCCTGCAGTCAATAACTTTTCTAACTTTTGGCCTGTCCACGATGTCCCAGGCTTCATTTTTAACTAGTGACCTGATTTCATCATATATTGCCTCAAAATACTCTTGACTGTCTGGACCACACAATGCATCTTTGACACTGATCCCCGTTGCATTTGCAGAGAAGTTAATGTTGTCACTGGAAACATCCGGTGCAAACTGTTGATCAGGTGTGACACTTGAATTATAGTCTTCATCACACAATTCGGCATCTGTAATGATATTATGTGCTGGTACAACAGCTTCTTCTTCTTCTTCAAAGCCGTAGAATAGTTCATCATCAGATGATGGCTCTGATTCAGTGTTACTGTTGCAGTTCAAGTCTTCTGTGGTGAATTCCACACAGATGCTTCTTCTTTGGTGATGATTTTGATCATCCTCACAGAAGTCCATATAGGCCTTTTTGGGCTCAGGGCTGTTTTGATCAAGGAATCTGACATCTCCTGAGATGTGTATTTTGTGGTCTGTTGGCACCACCTTGAGACATTTCTTTCATTGGCCCACAGTCTTTGAAATGGATTAACCCAAGAATTTCACAGGAATTTTCTTCCCATCTGGTGAAAGGAGTGGATGTTATCTTCCCTTCAAGATATGTGGTGCACTTGGTGAAGTCAACATCACTGAATTTCAAGCCTGTAACATACTCGTTTTGGAGCATTTTGAGCATATCTCCTGAATTTAAGTGTCCTAATCGGGCATGCCAGACTTCCATGTCACTTTTGGCGATTTTTGGCGCAGCAACTACACAGGCCTTTGGATTGTTTTCTTGTAGATAAAGCAAGTTACCCACTCTGTTGGCAATCACATTGACTTTGTTGTTGGTGTCCTTTATAACAGCACGATTCTTCTCAAAAGTCACAGTGTGATCATTGTCCACAACTTTTGTGATGGAAATGAGATTTGTCCCAAGTTTTGGCATATACAAAGTGTTTTTCAACATGATAGAGTTGGTACCACTGGCTACAGTTGAAATGTGAATATCTCCTTTTGCTCTCTTCTGTAACACTTGGGAACACATTCAGATCATTGCACATGTGTGATGTGATACCACTGTACAGGATGACCAGCCAGTCTAAAACAGGTTAGGAAAATAATTCAAAATTTTATTTCAAAACTTCGCCTAAGTTTCATTCATTCATTCATTACCTCTGACCCCAGGGCGAGTCCCGCCATGTATCCCGTATTTCAGAATATACCAAATATTTACTTGAATTCTATCTTTTATTTACCGTTCAGCCTTTTCCTAGGGCACCCACAAGCCTTCACCGCTCCGCCTTCCATCCTGACAATGCTTCCAACCCATTTTATTTATGCAGCAGTTGGATGGGTTGTATAATTTTCCTATCATCCGTAGGATAAAGATCAACTGCTGTACAATCTGGCGTCCGAAGTGTGATCGATAACCCACCTTTCGGCCCTTACGGTGGCCGCAAACTTTTGGTTCACATTATGTTGTGTGGCTGGTAGACAGCCGCTATCCCGCTGAGCCACGGCACAGTCGCCGTGACATCCTAGCTGCTGCTACATTTGCACATACCGCGCCGAGTGCGAAGTCCAACGCCGCACGCCTGACTGCCGCAGCGCACGTGTGCGCTATGTGTGTGACGCGCGACCTGCCGCAGTTGACCGCCGACTTGGCCATGCACTTCTCCACGTGCACAGCTCACCTGCGCGCACGAGGCGTAAGAAGTTATGCTTCGCGTTCGTGCCACTGTTCCGGCCCACCGAAGGCATGTAAAGTGCCATACTCCAGTTGGCGCGGCCCACCTGCCGCTGCCGCCGCCCACATTCGTCGCCTACCGACACCGCCCATCCATAAGTGCTGTGCGGATGAGGCGTCGCCACATGTCTCCTGCTGGTCCTGCTAAGCAGCAGTGAGGCCCAATTGCCGCAGCCATGCGCGCTAAAGCTCTGTATAGGAAAAGTATGGCCAGCCTGCCAGTGGCAGCCATGCTGGGCCTATTCCGCTCCTGCTTCCGCACCGACCGTTACAACGTTCCCTGCGCTTAACAATACTTCTCAACCGATTTTGAGTAAACTATTCGATGAAAAAAAAAATTTTTTTTTCACATGTTATAGTATGATATATTCGCTCGATAATGATCTGATTTTCTATTCATTAATACTTATAGTTTCCGTGCTAGATCAAATTAAGTAAACTACTGCGCAAAATTTTGAGTAGTTTGCAGAGGAAAAATCGCATTGCGTAGACTTTGCGTATGGTTGGTTTTAGCCCGTACAATGCTGCGGAGGAAATGTAGGTAAGATATCGGAATTTTATTTGAGGTTGAGAGTAGAACGATTACTCTTTTCATTCTCGAGATACAGAGTGTTATATCCGACGGACAGATGCGGGAACTTCGCGTAGTTCTGTCCATGCGGACCTGGCTGCTCTAAGGAATACTTATCGTCGGATTTCAAGAAAACTGGTTTGTGGCTCCAGATCTAAAGAGTTCACCTATAAATTCAGGTTGACCTGTACCGCAGCCAAATATTCCAATAGACCGCGAACATGTCGTCATCAGAGCATAGTGTAAATTAAGAAAACAATTGAGACCATGGATAAGTCTTTGATGAGTATTTTCTTGCGTATTATGTACTTATATGAACTACAAAAAATGCAAGGAGATACCCACTACATGACTTTTATTAGAAACATAAATTAAAGGTGCCTATACAACACCAATTACATTTGAATGTCTAATACATGTCTTGTTTCAATTCTTTCTTTCCTGAAATGAGACACTCTTAACACATGAAAACGAATGAGGAAAGCTTGTTTCAGGAACTGTATATTAATTTCATACCTACACGGGATTCTAGTTCACTCACTAATGTGTCAAAAATTTGTGCGTTTTCGGGAACTACCTGCAGATAAAATCAACGACGCATGAATAATTTAACATCACGACTTTAAGCAGGAATTTTCTTCACATATTTATTCAGGTTAAAAATTATAGGTATTCGCTGCATGATCCATTCGTCAGTGAATTTTTAATCTATTAATTTACATAATGAATTAAAATCATCACAGCAGAAGAACCGAAGTTAGCTTCTGTGCTCCTAGTTTTCTCTGACGACTTTCATCAGCCAGACTGTTAATCTTCCTGTGTTTCTGATATCTAATGCACATTCTATAATGTCTACCTCACTTCTTCGCTCCTTAAAAACACCCAAAAGTACAACACTGTGGCATTATTCAAACCAAAAGATACGAATATTCACAAGGCTTCTCATGGCAGCCAAGCAACGTATAGGACCAAGATGGCGGAAAGAACCATGTGACTGGATTTCAGCCAATCACGAGCTGCAGACGGCGGCACGCGGCGCGGAAAAGGATGGCCATGCTTTCCCTATACAGAGCTTTAATGCGCGCCTCCTGCGCGTGTGACCGCACATCGCCCGCCGCCCAGCTGCGGCCCCCGCCTGCTATGCAGCGCACAGCCGTCGTCCCGACGGATAAGTACAGACTGATACTGCATGATTTGTTATTGCCTTCTGTTCCGAGGTGTCTCAAACTAATGGACTACATAATTTGAATATTACCTTTCCTTAGGCTAAATGAGGCATAATTTTATTTCTTCTCCCAAGTGACTGGCTTAGCTATTGTTGGTTTTTTTGCTGCGCATTTTACAGTTATAGAGAATAATACTCTTTTCCTTATATTACCTAAGTTTGAGCATTGCCAGAAGTATGGAAGTTTCATTTTTTAATTAATTTGTAGCATGTCTAATGAATGACAAAGTTTTTCATTAACGCTAGTAATATGTGGCCTGGTGTCCACATTGTCCGACATGTTCGTGATATTTCTTCCACTTAGTTTCAGTGTCACGATCTCTCTTTCCTTGTTCTTTCCTATCAATATTTTCCGTGCCGTAAATGAAAGTAAATTTCTGCCCTCCACAGACGTGATGGGTTAAAGCAAGGCATTTCCCCTCCAAGCCGCGTCTGGCAGAAATTGAAAAATTATTGGTACAAGGGAGAAGTGTGAAATTCTCAATCTTGAAGGATGTGTGGTTTTGTTTTAAGATCAAACACCAACACAATACCAGCATTGAGGTCTTAAAAGAGAAACCACAAACAAAAAGTTTTCAATCATGGTTGTCTACCAGATTTGCTGATGAGTTTAGACTGAAGTCCGCAGCCGCACAAACAGTCGCACACACGACTAGCGTCTGAAACTGTTGGAACCATTAGAACGCTGTGTTGATCCACCACATTGTAAAACCAAGATTTAAACTTTCACCCCTCGCTCCTCTACTCTCTGCATGTTTCTCTTTTCTCTCCTGCGTATTTCTTTCTGTATGAGCTTTTCCTTCCGTAAAAGTGGTAGTTTTCGCAAACTGTTTACCAAAGCATGTGACGACAGTGTGCTTCAGGGCACAAAATGTGAAACTCGTTGATTCGAAAATGTTTTATAGCCTTTGAGAGATACCCGAATCCCTACTGCACCCTAAGTGACGTGCAAGAGAAAGCCTTTCAAGCTGTTACCCTCCAGAAGACAGCTAAAGTTGAGTATGTTTTATCCGATGTAAAGGAGCCTATAGGTAGTTGCCACATGGTGAGTCAAGAGTACCGCATGTGAGCGTAAAATCCGTGAGTGGAGTATAAAGAAGAAAACTGTTTCACATAGCGAGATTTTTTTTTTTCTTTTTTTTTGTGGTTTTAGGGCGCACAACTTCTATGGTCATTAGCGCCCAGCCAAAAACAAAGATTCGCTTTGATCTCAAAAAAATGGTGACTGTCAGAACAACAACAAGAGGCTAAAAACGAAAGATAAAAGACAATAAAAGGGTTAAATATCCTTGGATAAGTTGGCCAAGTTGATAAAACGCAAAACTCTAGCAGCTGCTCGTGTGTCATCAGCTAAAATTTCCTCCAGAGTAGACGGAAAGTGAAGGGCTACACGGAGTTGATTAAAAATTACGCAAGACAGTAAAACATGTCACACGGTCAGCAGTTCACCGCAGGAGCACAGCGGTGCAGGGTCGGCGGATAGCAAGTGACGGTGGCTGAAACGGCAGTGACCGATCCGCAACCGGGCCAGGATGACCTCCTCCCGCCGAGAGGGGCGTGAGGAGGTCCTCCAAGCGGTCGGGATAGCTTTTACAGTTCACAATTTATTGTTGGACATTGAAAACCACGCACTGTGGCATTGCGAGACGATACTCCGGCGGAGAGCCCGTTGAACATCGTCCGATGGGATGCAAAAGATAGCTACGCGAGGTAAAAGAGCTGCGGCCTTGGCCGCTATGTCGGCGGTCTCATTCCCAGGCACACCTACGTGGCCAGGGACCCACAGGAAAGAAACGTGACAGCTGTCATCTGCTAGCATCTGGAGGGAGCGTTGGATCTGATACACGAGAGGATGGTTCGAAAAAGGGTCCTTAAGACTCTGCAGGGCACTAAGGGAGTCCGAACATATGGCATAGAAAGGTTGGCGGTTGCGGTGGCGGTGGCGGCAGGTGTACAAAACGGCCTGGTGGAGGGCAAAAAGCTCAGCTGTGAAGTTAGAGCACCGGTCAGGGAGCTTGTATTGGAAACAGTTGTCCTCGACGACGAAGGCAGATCCGACACCGGCAATGCTCTTGGAACCATCAGTGTAAATAAATATGGCGTTTTCGAACCGCGAACGGAGTTCGACAAGCCTCGAGTTGTATACCAAATACGGAGTGCTCTTCTTGGGGAGCGAACTAAGTTCAAGGTGAGTGTGAACCTGGGCCTGATGCCACCGTGGCAATGGGCTTTCGCTCAACCGAAAGGTGGAAGGAAGGGTAAAATCGAGCCGCTGTAGCAGGCGGCGAAACCGAACTCAAGGTGGAAGTAAGGCAATCGCAGACAACTGATATTGGCGATCGAGTAAGTCGTCAAAAAATAATCGGTAGGATGGATGGTTGGGCATCGACCGCAAGCGGCATGCGTACCGACACAAGAGTATGTCACGTAGAGTCGTCAAGGGTAATACAGCAGCCTCGGCATACAGACTTTCAACAGGGCTGGTATAAAATGCACCGGTCGCCAGACGTAATCCCCGATGGTGAATAGAGTTGAGACGGCGGAGAATCGACGGCCGTGCAGAAGAGAATACAAGGCTTCCGTAGTCGAGCTTCGACTGAACAATGGCCTGGTAAAGGTGAAGCAGGACGGTACAATCCGCTCCCCATGACGTGCCACTGAGGACACGAAGAACGTTAAGGGATCGGGCACAACGGGCGGCCAGGTAGGACACGTGTGTGGACCAGCAAAGTTTACGATCCAACATGAGTCCCAAGAATTTCGTAGTCTCCACAAAAGGGAGAGCAACAGGGCCAAGATGTAGAGAAGGTGGAAGAAATTCCTTGTATCTCCAGAAGTTTATACACACAGTTTTCTCAGTGGAGAATCGGAAGCCGTTTGCGATGCTCCATGAATATAGACGGTCAAGACAGCGTTGAAGAGAACGCTCCAAGAGACACGTCCGCTGGGCGCTGCAATAAATTGCGAAATCGTCAACAAAGAGAGATCCGGAGATGTCGGGTGAAAGGCAATCTACGATCGGATTGATTGCAATGGCAAAGAGCGCCACACTCAAGACGGAGCCCTGTGGTACCCCATACTCCTGACAAAAGGTATCTGACAAAACAGAGCCCACCCGTACCCGGAACTTGCGATCCGCCAAAAACGCTTGAATGAAAAGAGGAAGGCGGCCCCGAAGGCCCCATGTGTGCAATGTGCGGAGAATGCCCACTCTCCAACAGGTATCGTATGCCTCCTCCAAGTCGAAGAACACTGCTAATGTTTGACGCTTCTTTAGAAAGTTGTTCATAATGAAGGTTGACAACATAACGAGGTGATCAGCAGCAGAGCAGTGTCGACGAAAACCGCATTGGATATTTGTCAGGAGGCGGCGAGATTCGAGGAGCCAGACCAACCGAGCGTTAACCATGCGTTCCATCACCTTACAGACACAGCTCGTCAGAGAAATAGGACGATAGCTGGAAGGAAGGTGTTTGTCCTTCCCTGGTTTGGGGAGGGGGACAACAATGGCTTCCCACCAACATGTGGGAACATGACCTTCAGTCCATATGCGATTGTAGGTACTAAGAAGAAAACACTTGCCCGCAAGAGAGAGGTTCTGCAGCATTGCAATATGAATGGAATCGGGCCCGGGAGCAGAAGATCAGGACTGGGCAAGAGCACGGTCTAGCTCCTGCATGGTGAAGGCGACGTTATAATTTTCACAATTAAAAGAGTGGAAAGAAGGTGGCCGTGCCTCCTCTACCTGTTTGCGACGGAGAAAGGCAGGGTGGTAATGGGCAGAGCTCGAAACCTCCGCAAAGAAACGGCCCAATGCGTTGGAAACGTCAGAGGGGTCCACGAGGACTTCATTCTCCACGGTCAGGCCAGGAATCGGGGAGTGGACCTTGATGCCGGATAAACGACATAGGCCACGTCAAACAAACGTGGAGGGAGTAAAACCGTTAAAAGAACTAGTAAAAGCAGTCCAGCAAGCTATCTTGCTGTCGTTTATGATACGACGACATTGTGCTCTCATACGTTTATAATGTATGCAATTCTCCAAAGTCGGGTGGCGGCGGAAGGTGTGTAAAGCACGGCGCCGGGCTCTAAGCGCGTCGCGGCAGGCTGCAGTCCACCAAGGGACCTGGACACGACGTGGAGAAGAGGATGTACGAGGTATGGAACGTTCAGCAGCGGTGAGAATAACCTCTGTGAGGTAGTCAACCTGACTGTCACAGGTGGGAAAATTCCGATCGTGAAAAACAGCCATGGAAGAATAAAGCCCTCGGTCGGCTTTAGAAATGTTCCAACTGGTGGGACGAGGAGATGGGGAATGATGCAGAAAGTGGATGATACAGGGGAAATGGTCACTCAAGTACGTGTCAGAAAGTGCATACCACTCAAACCGACCGGCAAGCTGAGAAGTGCATATTGCGAGGTCTATATGAGAATAAGTGTGTGTTGTGTCTGAATGGAAGGTCAGTGCACCGGTGTTGAGGCAGACAAGATCGAGGTGGTGGAGAAGGTCCACCAAAAGGGAGCCTATTGGACAAGGTGCCGGAGAGCCCCATAGGGGGTGGTGGGCATTAAAGTCGCCTTCCAACACGAAAGGTGAAGGGAGCTGGTCAACAAGGTGTAGCACATCTGCCCTAGTAAGGGCAGATGACGATGGCGAATAGATATTACAGAGGGAGAAGGTAAATGTGGATAAAGTGATGCGGACGGCAACTGCCTGTAGGTGAGTGTGCAAGGAAATGGGATGGAAATAGACATCGTCTGGAAGGAGCATCAGAACCCCTCCATGGGCTGGGACACCTTCCACGGGTGGCAGGTCCAACCGCACAGAAGTGTAGTGTGGAAAGTCTGCACGATCACGTGGACGCAACTTAGTTTCCTGGAGGCAGACTAGAAGCGGGCAGTGCAATCGAAGGAGTAGTTTTAACTCCTCTCGATTAGAACGAATGCCGCGAATATTCCATTGAAGGAGCGCCATGATAAAAATGAGAGAAGAAATAAGGATAAAAACCAACTAGCAAGCGGGGTCACCTCGACAGCCGCTGAGGACCGGATTTCGAGGGAGCACTGCTATCGCTGTCCAGGGGCAAAGGGTCGTGGTCCATAGGTTCAACCGACGCACCTGCCACCTCCCTGAGTTGATCAGGAGGGGCAGTTTCCACCGCCGGTAGAGGGCCGGGTGCCCGACAGACGGAGCGACCCGGTGAAACAGAAGACGGCCGAGGCCGGCAACTGTTGGACGGCGTGACGGATGGGTCACGCCTCGGTGGGGAAGGAGAGGAACTCTTTTTCTTGTCAGCTCTTTTGGAAGAGTGACGACGGGAAGAGGCATTTGACGGTTGGGAAGCGTGAGAACGCAGAAAATCCTCACGGACGGGTTCCTTTTTCAAGGTCCGGGCATCTTGTTTAGGTGCCCGCGGTTTACTAGAGGTTGACAAAGACTGTACCTTAGAAGCAGCAGGAGGAAGCGGGGACGTGGAACAGGCAATCTTCGGGCTGGTGGATCGCACAACTGTGTCAGCGAAAGTGAAGTCACAAGTCTGGGTACTGGAATCCTTGGTAGGTCGAGTTGAGGTGACGACCTTACTGTATGTACCCACTGGGAGGACAGTGGGCTTTCGACTCGCCAACAACTTTCGAGCGGCAGATGTCGATACCTTCTCCGTAACACGAATTTGCTGGATTATCTTCTCATCATTGTATACAGGGCAGTCGCGAGAGGAAGCCGCATGGTTACCGTTGCAGTTTAGGCAGTGAGGGGACGGAGGTGGGCAATCCCCCTCATGGGTGTCCCTACCACACTTTGCTGCATTTGGGCAATGTTCACGGGTATGGTTGTACCTGTGGCATTGAAAACAGCGTGTTGGGTTAGGCACATAAGGGCGGACGGAGATGACTTCATACCCTGCTTTGACCTTCGACGGGAGGTCAACTCTGTCGAACGTCAAAAACACAGTACGAGTCGGTGTCAGTTGGTTATCGACCTTTTTCATTACCCTATGGACGGCTGTC
Organism: Locusta migratoria; assembly: GCA_026315105.1. NCBI lineage: Eukaryota > Metazoa > Arthropoda > Insecta > Orthoptera > Acrididae > Locusta > Locusta migratoria. The sequence goes on along the minus strand of CM048749.1, from coordinate 372,250,961 downwards.
ACACCCTGGTCGGACATACAGGATTGGATGTCTTCATCAGACAACCCGTCAAGGGATCTCGTGAAGACTACCCCCCGTGACGAGTTGAGTGTGCGATGTGCTTCCACCTTGACAGGAAATGTGTGTAACAGTGTAGTCCGGAGTAGTTTCTGAGCTTGGAAGGCACTTTCCACTTCCAGCAACAATGTGCCATTGCGCTGACGTGAACAGGTTTTAACAGGTCCAGCAATTGCATCTACACCTTTCTGTATAATGAAAGGATTGACAGAATTGCAATCCTTTCTGTCGGTGCGAGAGACAACAAGAAATTTAGGTACATTAGGCAGAGTCTTTTTCTGCTGAGGCGAGTCTAACTTACGTTTCTGGGTCAACGTCACTAAAGAAGAGAAGGAAGTCATCACGGAAGTGTCCCCCGTGATTACCGGCGTCTCCGATGGCGCGCTCCTTCCTAGTGGGGGCCCTCTCCGAGGGCTTACCCGCCTTAGGTGATTGTTCACACCTCAGGTCACACCTCCCGAGAACTGATGGAGGGACCAATCGGCATGTTCGGAAGGTACCAGCTCGGGTAATCACCCCTCCCTGGGCCTGGCCTTTACCAGGGGGTATCACCTGCTACGCGTGATAATGCGTGGGTCGGCCTTCAGACACGCACAGGGAGGAAAGAAGAAGACTAGAGGAAGTGAAGAGAAAGAAGGAAAGAAGTGTCTCAAACGCCGAGGCGGAGACTAATGAGGAGGAGAAGAAGGCTAGGAGAGGACAAGGAGAGAAAGACAGAAACGAAGGGCAAGAAAGGAAGGAACGAAGGAAGGAAAACGACAACAAGAACCACTGTAGCTCACAAAATATGCCCGTCTCCGGGCGAAGGCATAAATCGGGATGGAAAGTGAAGCAGCCTGGGGCAGAAGAAAGGCTGCTCCGGCTCGGGGCACATAGTGAGAAGACCAAGAGAAACCACTTTGTCCTCATTTCTGTTGCTTCCATTCTGCTTCTATATACTTCCTGATTTATGTCATACAGCCTTTTCTTTGTCAGATTCTGAAACTTCCATAACAGGGTTCATCATAGTTGCAGTATCAGTACCTTGGCAATAAATGTATGTGATACACAACGCACATCAGAATTATGAGAAGATATTTCCAGTTGTTACGGCCAGAGACAGCCTAAGTTGATGTGTAAATAATTATTAATCCTGATAGAGAAGTAAAGTGAAGCTTTATTCCAGTACTCCACGAGAGTTACTTGTGTGCTGTGATGTGTTAATAGTAAAGATATGTTGTCCTTATCCATGTAGCGAGATCCAGTGCTATTTTCCAATGAGTAACCCAGACGTTAGTAAGTCCTGTTCTCTTTTAAAGTACCACGTTATTATGTTAAAGTTTTGTGTTTTCTATATGATTGTATTTAATAACTTGACTTTAACTCTCTGACACCAGAGATGTGTTGTTCTATAATCTTTGCTGTAAACAAATCACTGTTGCATTGCTAGGCGCCAGCCTGTGTTGTTGTGCAATCTTGTGTGTCTTAATGTTATGCTTAAAAATAAATCAATGTTTCTTTTTAATAGTGGAAACTGTGTTATTTGTGATAAAATTTAACAGGTTATGGGCCCAGGCACACTATTGTGGAATTTAAGGCATTTGAAGACACACAGTTTCCGTATTTTTCCATATGTGAATAAAGTGAAAACTTCGAAAGTAACGTAGTGTGACTTTCGTATATGAGATTATGTGTGTATTCAGTTTGTGAATTTTGAATATGGATTTGACAAGAGTGATCAGCATTGTTTTACTTGACGGGCAATCAAACTGGAATATGTGGAAGTATAAAGCAAATGTGTGTTTACGTGGTATTCCTGGAGCACTTGATGTCATTGAAAGTAGGTTGGTTAAACCTGCAGAACCTACAGAAAGCGCTACAGCTCAAGAAAAAGAAACATATAAGAGTGCATTAAATAATTATCTTAAGGCTGACAGCAATGCTTTGATTGTGTTGACTACTAATATGACAGAAGAAACATTGCAGAAAATAATGTGTCTTAATACTTCTCGTGAAGTGTGGGCAGAACTGCATAAATTATTTGATGGTGTTTCTGAAGATAAAGTTTATGATCTTTGTTTACGAATTTTTGGATTTGTGAAACATTCAAATGATGATGTAGCAACTCATATATCAAAGCTGAAAAATCTGTGGAATGATTTGAAGCAAGAAATGGCTAAAGATGTAGGAAATAATCCAGAATTACCTGATTTATTTTTAATTTGCAAGATTTTAGGCACTCTACCAGATGAGTATTTTTCATTTAAATTAAGTTGGATGCTTATGTCAAAAACTGATAGGACTGTTGACAACTTGACTACTCAACTCTGTGCATATGAGAAAGCCTTGTCAAGTAAAGGAGAAGATTCTACATCTCAAGAGGCACTTACAAGTAACTCATCTAAACAAATTTCTAAGCAACTACAGGGGAAAAAGAAAATTGTTTGTCACTACTGTAAGAAGCCAAATCATGTAATCAAGAAATGTTGGAAATGGATTACTGATGGTCGACCACAAAAGCCACAAAAAGGTTGTGTGTCTGAAGCTGAAACTCCACATAAACCTAACTCAACGAATATGATTCTCTTTGCTGAAACATCTGTTGTTATGTCATCCGAGTGTGATACTGGTAGCTGGTTTGTGGACAATGGTGCAACAAGTCATATTACCAATACAAACAATTTCTTCAAGACGTTTGAACAATTTTCTACATCACACACAGTTACATCAGCAGATGGTGATACTGTCGAGGCTGTTGGCAAGGGCACCATAGAAATGGAAGCAGCAGTAAATGGAAAGTGGCACAAAATCACTTTGAGTGATGTGTGGTATGTACCAAAAATTAAAAAGAATCTGTTTTCTGTCTTATCAGCACAAGATAAAAATCCAAAAAGTACATTTTTATCCACAGCAGAAAGGTGTTATTTTAAAATTGGTAAGGTAACTAAACTAATTGGCATTCGTGATCGTTATGGAGGACTATTTAAATTAATGATAAGAAGTCTTAAACCTCCTATTCCTGTTGAAGTAAATGAAATCAGCCAAGAAAATTTACTGCAGTTGTATCATGAAAGATTTGGACACCAAAATAAGCGACATGTCAAGATGCTGATCTCTAAGATGTTAGGCATAAATGTGGTACTGGACTCTAAACTCTGTGAAGGTTGTGTTTATGGTAAAGCACATCGACTTCCATTTGGTACTCGGAAGAGAGCATTTGAAACAGGAGAGCTGATTCATACGGATGTCTGCAGCCCCTTTCAGAAGTCCATGTCCGGCTATCGCTATTTTGTCTTGTTCAAAGATGACTACAGTAAATTTCGTACTGTTTACTTTGTCAAGGAAAAATCAGAAGATCCTAATAAATTAAGACAATTTATAAATGAAACAAAGACTGCTGGGCATACAATTAAAAACCTCTTAAGTGATAACGGAGGAGAATTCAACAATGAACAGACAAGGGAGATTCTACAGAAGGAGGGCATAATTCAACGTTTTACTATGCCATACACTCCGCAGCAAAATGGATGCAGCGAAAGGGAAAATCGTACTCTTGTTGAAACTGCCAGGGCTATGATGCATGCTCATGAAAACATTCCTCAGTCATTTTGGGCTGAAATGATAAATTCTGCAGCATACATTCTTAATCGAACGGGGCCTTCTAGTATTGAAGGGATGTCTCCATACGAACTATGGTATGGAAAGAAGCCTGGTTTGAAGCATCTGCATGTAATAGGATCTAAATGTTATGTTCATGTTCCAAAACAGCTAAGGGTGAAAATGGATTGAAAAGCAGTAAAAGGGATTCTGTTTGGCTATGACCACAATGATGGGTATCGAATCTGGTGTGAAGAAAAACGTCAGCTGATGAGATCACGTGATGTTATTTTTGAAGAGAAAATTATGCAAAATGAAACTCCAGTAGTTCCTGTGGACCTAGATTTTTCTCAGCAGAAGTCTCAGAATCTTTACAAGAAAGTGAGAACAAAATGGAATCAAGTTTTCCAAGAGAAAATGATTTCTGTAGTTATGATGATTTACACAATGAAATTGAAGATGTATTAGAACAATCTGACATGAAATTAATTAGACCACATCTGCGTGACCATTCAACTTTAAAATGTCCTAAAAGGTTTCAAGGCTATGCAATGCAGTTAATGACCTCAGTGGAACCAGAATCATATTGTGAAGCTGTGAATTCAAGTCAACAAGATGAAAGGAAATCAGTCATGGATCAAGAAATGGCAGCACATCAAAAGTATGGAACTTGGACTTTGGTAGATTTACCTTCTGGAAAAAGAGCAATTCCTTGTAAATGGGTTTACAAGTTGAAGACAAATGCTGATGGGTCAGTTGTGAGATTCAAAGCTAGACTGGTTATCAAGGGATTTTCTCAAAAGAAAGGGATTTATTATGAACAAACTTTCAGCCCTGTGGCAAAGATGTCTACTATTCGAACGTTTCTCAGTGTTGCAGCCCAGGAGAATATGAATATTGCACAAATAGATGTGACTACTGCTTTTCTTTATCAAGCCCTGAAGGAAACAATATTTATGACACAGCCTGAAGGTTATGATGATGGTTCTGGAAAAGTATGTCAGTTAATGAAAAGTCTGTATGTTCTAAAACAGGAACCCCATTGCTGGAATGAGAGATTCACTAATTACATTTTGAAATTAGGATTTAAGAGAAGTGAAGCTGATCCCTGCCTTTTTACAAGAGAGAAAAGTTCTTCCAAAATTTTCTTTGTACTCTATGTTGATGATGGCTTAATTGCAGCAAACAGTGATAGTGAACTTAAGCAGTTTATTGAAGATCTTGAGAGAGAATTCAAGATTAAATCAAGCCCTGCATCATATTTCTTAGGACTGGAAATTGACAGAAAAGTAGATGGTTCTATTCAACTTAGTCAGACTCACTATGTCGAGAAGGTTTTGGAACATTTTGGTATGAGTGACTGCAGAGCTGTTACAACTCCAATTACCAAGGATGACAATGTGGAAGGGAGTCCTGTCAACACTGAATATCCTTACAGGCAAGCAGTTGGATCCTTGATGTGTGGGACAAGACCAGACATAGCATATGCTGTTGGAGTAGCATCTAGAAGTCTTGAATATCCAACCGAGCAGGATGTAATACGGGTGAAAAGAATATTTCGCTATTTGAGAGGCACGTACGACTATGGACTTATTTATAAAAGTGGCAAAGACAAATGCATTCTCGAATGCTTCAGTGATGCTGATCATGGAGGTGATATAAAGACTGGGCGATCTACCTCTGGTGTTCTTTGTTTGTACAGTGGTGCACCTGTCAGTTGGTTGAGTCAGCGACAAATGTCAGTTGCGATTTCTACTACAGAAGCTGAAGTTGTAGCAGCAAGTGAAGCGGCACGAGAAATTGTTTGGGTCAAGAGATTTTTTATTGAACTTGGTAAGCTAAAGGAGTCAAAACCTTATCTATGAGTGGACAATGAAGCAGCTGTTCGACTGGCACTCAATCCTGAATTTCATCGATGGACAAAACATATCCGTCTCAGACACTTCTTTGTTCGAGAGCTAGTTGCAGATGGTGAAATAATAATTTCAAGGATAAACACAGCTGATCAGCTTGCAGATATATTAACAAAGCCATTATTTGCTGTCCGATTACGACAGTTGTGCAATGATATGAGACTGTGTAAGTTATTAAATAAGGGGGAGTGTTAAAGTTTTGTGTTTTCTATACGATTGTATTTAATAACTTGACTTTAACTCTCTGACACCAGAGATGTGTTGTTCTATAATCTTTGCTGTAAACAAATCACTGTTGCGTTGCTAGGCACCAGCCTGTGTTGTTGTGCAATCTTGTGTGTCTTAATGTTATGCTTAAAAATAAATCAATGTTTCTTTTTAATAGTGGAAAACGTGTTATTTGTGATAAAATCTAACATATTAAGCATGATATATCAATTAAAATGTGCTCCAGTCACTCATAAGATAGATTTTCATAAGATGTATTAGTGCAGCCTTATGTTATGGAGTTTATGCTGTTTGCTTCCATTGTCAGCGAACCATTATTTATCATTTACATTTCCAATTGTTAGAATGATTCGGTTGTGATCTGCCTTTCCTGTGCTACCTTCATTTCTTTGAGACCTTTTAGAGCCTGTCAAAGTCTGAAGTTAGTGATTATAAGGATTAAAAATTAATTGCGCACTTTTTAATTCTTAAAATCAACCGACCCGACTTGTTCCCTCCAGTCTTCCTTCATAAAATTTTAAGCCACATCCTGTTTTCTGGCTTAAACTAGTGTCAATTAAACAGAAATTTAGAGACTGTATCGACAATTTCGTCATCCTAGAGCTACTATGTTATGATATTTATCCAGATGATGGATTCTCAAAACGAATGGCCAACGTTTTGGAACCTTGTGCTGCTGAAATTCAATGCATAGAAGCCTTGAGACGTCATTGAAATTTTAAAATGTGTACTTTAACTGCCTGGTCTTTATCCATTACATATCAAACTGAATTTAACCTCCTTTTCATTCATCTGAATGAAGTTCATTTCCAAATCTCTGATACGTTATTTATTTTATCTGCTGTTTGTAGCCGATGTTATCGTGCTGCCGTTTTATTTTAAGTGCACCTGTGTGAATTGCCACCAGAATTCTATTTCCTTGCACTGTTAATGTGCATGCTAATACACCTTCACCTGACGTTAGACCACCTGCCTCCTTCAAGGCTGTTGCAGTCAGCTGTGCCCCTCCCACTCCCCTCTTCCTCCCGCCAGCTGCCCATCTTGTGTGCCTCTACTCATACCCCTCCCACTGTGAGTGTAACTGAGACTTGGCTCCCCTCTCCCCCCACCTACCACCAGCAGCCATTATACTTATCTGATTATCACCTCTCCTACCGCACTACGCACCACGTGCGCGTCTGACAGTTGTATTTTTTTACAAACAGTTCCCGTGCCGCGTAAGCTGCATTTACGCGCGAAGTATCTCAACAATGGTGATTCATGAAATAATACCAATTGAGGCTCACAAGTGATACGCCTTTTAAATTCTATAAGAATTCGTTAATTTTTTGATAAGAACTATTAACCCTTCCTCTTCCTAATGGTCGTAGACCTTTATTAAAAGCAGATATGTTGGAAAAAAAAACCTTCATTATTATCCAAGATTTTATTATAACTATTTTTAAGAGTATCCTTTTTCCTGTACTTGTTCAGTGTGACAAGTAATTTAGTTTTTGCTGTGTTTTATATACCATTGAGACACCCATATTTAGTTTGGTGTTAACATCATTTGAGGTTGATTGTGTAATAAGCACTTTAGATGAGGCTATAGTGAAGCCACAATACGGTTTTGATTTAATGGCAAAGCTGTTGTGTAGTGTTCCTATTTGACCTGTTTGGCAGAACTGTTGCCTCTTTAAGTAACTTCCGATATTTCAAAGTGAATAATTAAGTATTATGTATTAATTTATATTTTTAGACCTTGTGTATTATGCTGAGAACTAAGGTAGATAAAACCTATCTTGTATTTCCATATTTTACTTCCTTACTTCATATAAGCTTCTATCCCTTTGTTGAAAACACTTTTAATCCCACACATTTCAGTTGCATTAGTGTATTTTGTCACTTCCACAATATTTTATGTAATAAGTGATGTTACGGGTTTTAGATAAGGTTGGTACTTAAACATACTTGATCAGTTAATTAAGTTAAAGCCAATATTACCTCTTTTTATGGCTTTACAGTGGATTTCTTTTCTGGGATTACAATTACAATCTAATTTATATTTATACTGAATTATTAAGTCCTTGATAATCTATGGAAAGCATAGCCTCTGTCTAAGCATTTTAAAATTGTGTGTTCTTGGGAGTTTTCTGTTGACTTCTTATTTTACATTTGTTGTACTGTGTAATAACGAGATTAATATTTGCCAAACAACACAAACATCCACACATTTCTAGGAGCATCTGTAACCATTGCAAGACCCGTGCTGATTAAGTTCAGCCAGTGTCAACACTTTGATTTCACCGAATTTAGCAATGACACGTAACATGTGAAACAAGCTTTAATTTTAAATCCAACACTACATTCATCCTTTAAATGGTTTGAATTTTCAAGTTATCGAATTCATTGTTCTACAAATTTCTGAAGAGTTATGACATTTCCTAATTTTGTTGTTTACCTGAAAACAAATGTGACTATATGTCAGTCCCCTAACATTCACACTAAATGAGTTGGAATTGTAACACATTCCTCCCTTATTTACTAGGTCCCCTTTGGGGCAACCCGTTCTTCCCAGGAGTGTCTGACGTCCATGTAAACTTTGTGAGTCACGACTTCTAGGGAAGGGGGAGGGAATGTACAGGATGACCAGCCAGTCTAAAACAGGTTAGGGAAATAATTCAAAATTTTATTTCAAAACTTTGCCTAAGTTTCACAAGAGTTCTTCCACCGCAACATACACCTTGACAACGTAACCAAGCCTGTCCACCTTGCAGGACAGAGCCGGCCAGAACCAGTATTGAATGCTGATTCTAAAATCACGCCACCCTTCTGGCATCCGTGCTGAAACTACTGACGTTTCCATGCACCATGGAGCCAATAGCAGACACCCACGTTTGATCACGTGTGCTACTGCTGCAGGACACTGAGGTGTGAGAATCAGTTCCTTCGCTCTCTTCAGTTTGAGTTCTCGTACAGAACAGTCGCACTCCAGAGGCTCAGCATCTGTGCGGGACGAACGGCTCCCGCCTAGCGGTGGTTCGGTATCAGTCACCAACTATGGAACCATAACCATTACCATACCCTTTTCTGTTTTCTAATCCGTTTAGAATGGCATTCATTCATTACATCCGACCCCAGGGTGAGTCCCGCCATGTATCCCGTATTTCAGAATATACCAAATATTAACTTGAATTCTATCTTTTATTTGCCATTCAACCATTTCCTAGGGCACCCACATGCCTTCACCGCTCCGCCTTCCATCCTGACAACGCTCCCAACCCATTTTATTTATGCAGCACTGGGATGGGTTGTATAATTTTCCTATCATCCGTAGGATAAAGATCAAGTGCTGTACAATAGGAAATGGCTGAATGGCAAATAAAAGATAGAATTCAAGTTAATATTTGGTATATTCTGAAATACGGGATACATGGCGGGACTCGCCCTGGGGTCGGATGTAATGAATGAATGCCAGTCTTAAATGGATTAGAATATGGAAAAGGGTACGGTAATGGTTATGGTTCACATAGTTGGTGACTGATACCGAACAGCCGCTAGGCGGGAGCCGTTCGCCCCGCACAGACGCTGAGCCTCTGGAGTGCGTCTGTTCTGTATGAGAACTCAAACTGAAGAGAGCGAAGGAACTGATTCTCACACCTCAGTGTCCTGCAACAGTAGCACACGTGATCAAACGTGGGTGTCTGCTATTGGCTCCACGGTAGCATGGAAACGTCAGTAGTTTCAGCACGGATGCCAGAAGGGTGGCGTGATTTTAGAATCAGCATTCAATACTGGTTCTGGCTGGCTCTGTCCTGCAAGGTGTACAGGCTTGGTCACATTGTCAAGGCGTATGTTGCAGTGGAAGAACACTTGTGAAACTTAGGCAAAGTTTTAAATAAAATATAAAAAATAGACGAAGATTACTCACCAGGCGAAGGAGCACAGGTGTGACAGCATCACAAATAAATAAATGAATACACACACACACACACACAATCGCAAGCTTTTGCAACCCAGTTGCGTCTTCAGGCAGTAGGGAAGGAGAGGGAAAAGGAAATGATGAGGGTTTTAAGGAAGGGGGTAAGGAGCCATTCCAATCCCGGGAGAGGAAAGACTTACCTTGGGGGAAAAAAAGGAGGGTAAACAAATGCACACATGCCCACACATTCACACAGACACAAGTACACCTAGGCAGACATACTGTAGAAAAGGCAAAGTTTTGAAATAAAATTTTGAATTATTTCCCTAACCTGCTTTAGACTGGCTGGTCATTCTGTACACCACTGTCAATACACCACAAAATGTTTGCGTCGCGAAATTTTGGAGCATTTTCGTTGATGGAAAAACAGCAGTGAGCCTCATCCACTTTGTTTGCAGATTGCACACTTAATTTCTTCTTGACGAAACATTCGTCTTCTTTGTGTCTCTTCGTGTTGAAGAAATTGCACTTGAGTGACAATTTTTCCCTTCTTTGCTTTTGTTTACCAGTACACTTTTGTTCAGATTTGTCACAGTCACTTGCAGTACCTTTTGATTTCACAAATATATCGGAACTCGCATTTTCAGTGTCTCTTTGAATTCTTGCATTGTGTTCTTCCAGGATTTTTACTTTTAGGGTTTCAACATCTGGTAAATTATCACGAGATTCAATTGCACACCTAAAATTGTCGAGGCAATCTGGAATACAGCAACATTATTGATAATAGATCACCATTTATATCGACTTCCATTGCTTGTAGTTTGTCTACAGCATCAAAGAATTCGGTAAGATGCTGTGTTATATACCACCAGGCTGCATCTTGTGAAGAGTAAGCCGTTTGAGCAGTGTTGCTTTGCGAGCAGGTTCTTTTGATGCATAAATTGACTTCAGCTTAAGCTATACCTGACGCAATGTGCTGCAGTTCTTCACTTGCTTCAGCTCAGTGGGACTGATGGACAGAATCAAGTCTGCTTTCGCTTTTCTGTCTGCTGCAAGCCACGCTTTGTATGCAGCTCGTGCAGCAACGAGTGTCGCACCGTCGCCAGACACTGAAGGTTCACGTATGTCTCCTGATATGTACCCCCATGTGTCATTTTTGACGAGCACTGCTTTTACTTGAATTCTCCATGTGTCGTAATTATTGTGCGATGAGGTTTCCACTCAAACTCTATGTACACCAGCCATATGTGCCATATTCGTCACTTAACAAACTTGAATGTTCCCACACTTTTTAGCTTGCAAATTTCAGTTTTTGTCTAATCAAAAAAATGCCGTTTTTACCAATTGCATATCTCTGGGCCCATAACCTATTAGGATTATAGTTAGAAATTACGGATACGACACATGATTAAAACCCAACTATGTTCACAGAGCACTGCACCAGAAGACGAACACACAAAGACTGATACAGTACATTTGAGCTAACTCAAAGTAAATACAAACCGACAATACAGATAGCAACATCTTTAGACACCAAGGATGTTATATGGCGGTAAAATTTTAATTTCAAGGTGGCTAGTTGATATGCGGTCATGCTTCGTATTTGCCTAACACTTTGGTCTTTTTCAGTTTTTTTATATCGCTATCCCTGTTAATACCATAATCTCTTTATAGGTGTTTTATTATTCATATGTAAAAAATAGAACCTGGAACTTTAGGTTAAAACCAATTTTTTCCCCTAAGCTCCAAGTTGGTACTTATGCAGATTAAAAAATCACAATGTTAATTGTAGACGCCCTATATAGCCCTTTCAGACCTGAGAAAAACATTTTTCAGTCTTCACCCAAAGTGTAACAGTTTCCATGCATTTAGACCTCTAGATTCAGGTAAAAATATTGAAAAAATTTTTCAAGATCATACTTTTTTCAAATAGTGACCCACACGATCGTGCTAGTTAGGTTTTATTCCATACCAAATAACATACGTTGGGTTATTGGACATGTACTTTGTTGACATTTTTTCAGTCAGATTAAATACAAAATATTAACAATTGTGGAATCAAAACTAATATATATACAGCACACACTTACACACACTATTTTTTTCTCTTTTTTTAAATGAAATAAATGAAAACAGTTTTTTTTTTCCTGCTGTTACATTGTTCAAACTTGCAGCATCTTGGTGAAATGTCATCCACAGTGGGCCAGTGGTCATAACCGTCATAACGGTCGTCAACAACTGGTTTCGCAGATGGGGTGTAAATTTTCAGTTTTTTCTTGGCACAGGTTTTATCATCATCATCAACATCTTGACTTTGTTTGACTTCTCTTCCTTCCTGGAATTGTTATCAACACTTGCCCAATGGGAATTCTAAACTTCAGTAAGTCCAAAATACCTTTTTTTGGAATTTTGTTTTCCCTGCAGTCTTCTCTGTACTGCAGCCAACAATTAACAGTACTTAAATCAGGGAAGTGAAGAATTAATTTCAGTGTCCATTTCCTTGTTTTAAACCATTCCATTTGTTGGTCACAAATGTTGACCCCTCCCATGTGCTTGTTGTAATTCCTTACAACAAATGGACGATCTATTTCGAGATATTTATGCCCAAAATGAGTTTTTATGGCACTATATAGTAGAAGATAATAAGAAATTTAATATTTTGGGAATTTTTGCTACTGATTTATAATCAACACTAACGTGAATTGTAGTATAATACTTCGGAGGTAGATGTGGTTTAGATGTGAACTGCTTTTTCCGGGATAGAAGCCTCCTGCCTGTACAAGAAATAGGTGATTTCTGCTGCAAGTCCTCATCTTAGTTATTTTCGTTGCCATTATCACCAGTGTCACTATCATCAGAACCATCACTGTCCTCTAAAATATTGCTCAACGAAGTACCTAGCTAAAAATCCTCATCATTGTCCTCACTTTCACTCAGAACATAACTCAAATTTGAATCATCCAATAAAAAGTTTTAACATTTCTTCTGTTAAACCCAAACGAATAAATATTATATATGATTCTGTGTACTAAAACAAGAATCAGTATTATTTGTTGATAGAAATTAGTGCAAAAATTTATGGTATCGCATGCTTGTAAAAAAGCAGGTAGAATCGATGTTGGCGTAATTACGCCTGAGTCGCACGATCGTGCTACTCAAAATAAAAATGTGTGTAACATACAACTGATGCTTCATAAATTTGCTTAGGCACTCTAAATATGTAAAATGAAACATTCTCTGTCTAAAATACTGCAGCAGTGCCATAAAATAATTACATATAAGAAATTATATCACGTTTACCTCATGTCTGCATGGTTCTATCTTGTTGTAGAATTTTATAACAATATGCTTCTCTTCAATGTGAATGCTACGAACGCAACAGATATCAATCACAAGCCAGGAACTTCCGCTATTGTCGCCACTCAATGTTAAACCCGAAAGTTGCACAAGCCAGGAACTTCCGCTATTGTCGCCACTCAATGTTAAACCCGAAAGTTGCATTGTTGAGCAGTAGCCTTATTAAAACCAAACTTGCACGATCGTGCTGATCAGGTCGGAAAGGGATAGCTAAATTACTGCCCTTCGCGCATTATCTCACTGCTGTCTACAGGAAATCCTATCAAACGACTCTGTTTTGTAAAAGGTATTATACATGAATTTTCCAGTTCGAAAAATAATTTGCCAGTAGTAGATGTTTTCATCTGAAGCACTGGTAGATTCCATTCGCTTGTTCAGAAGGGGCGGCCATCTGTCAGGTGCCATATTTCCAGCAGCGAGTACAGTACCTCCCCTACTGCTCCCATTCACAGCAGTAAAAAAAAAAAAAAAAAAAAAAAAATATTTTTACAGGTCATTGTTCACTTTTACCCAGCGAGAACAAATCATTACATTGTGTAGTGACTGACGTGCTACTGATGTTCTAAGTGCAAAATAAATTCTAGTTTCTGTGTGAGACTACTACGCCACTCCGAAAACAGCTAGTTCAAAGTCTACCTCATATAAGGCAGTGGCTGCAAGATTTTCCGCATTATACAACAGATGGGAAAATTATTTTCTGCCAAGCATGCAACAAGGAGGTTAGTTGATGTTTTCTTTAGGCTTCTTATTTTCCTGTCACACGGAGCGTATTTGGTCGCTAGTCGCTGGCGTTTGTTGTCGCTCGACGTATGGGCGAATAGCGAATGAATACGCTGACGCAATGACACGCAGCGACTTCAGACGCTAGCTTCTTCGTAAAAACAATTGAAACACGACGTAGCATATGATATATTGTTTTGGAGGTTAGGTGATACCAAACAGTTCTGTTTCCCAAGGTGCGACATGATCGCGAATTTATATCAGTGATCCATTATGTAATTTCTTTTAATATCTTTATTTACGTCGATAATCACAAAATTTCTCATCGTTTTGAGACCGGTTTTGGTCAGCGATGACCATTTTCAAGTCTACAGCAAATCGGAAAAAGGACAAATTTAGTAATAGACTACGGTACCTTATAAAACATAAATAAGGCATTACAGTCATCAATATAAAAAATGTATTAAAATATTATACAACATAGCTCTTGTTACATTCCTTAATGAAGATAAAGTTATGCTGTGATGATGCCATATAGCCATATATGGCTATATTACATGTCTTGATGACTGTAAGTTAATGCATTATTTATTTTTTCTAAGGTAGTCTAATACTAGATGTATCCTTCTGTTTCTGATTTGTTATAGACTTGAAAATGGACATTCTGGCCGAAACAGGTCGTCAAAACGACGAGAAAATTTGTGATGATTGACGTAAATAAAGATATTAAAAGTTCTGTGTCTCACCAAAAAAATATGAAGTAGAATTGTAATCAAATTTCTGAAAATTTATCGAAGGTTATTTAAATTTTAGTCTTGGCGAGATCGCCATCTTCATGGTGGTATTCTGTTTCCTTATTTTATCCTCTACCATTTACAGTAATCTATCAAAATTTTCTTATGTGATCCTCATTATATTTCTGTAGGCAGAAGGACCTTCACATGATAATTCACCCAAAAGATTTGCAGAAGCACCATATTTATCCCTTCTCGCAATCCACCTTCTAATCCATTTTCTTTTATTCTTTTCTATTTTTCCGTTTTGCTTTTGGTTTATTAATTGTTCTTTTAAAGCTGTTGTGAGAAACACAATGCCAGCATTTACAATTTCCTTCGACATTTTGACTCGACTGGTGGCTACTTTAGACGCTCCCGTATATGACACAGGGCGACCAAAAATGCCAGCGACCAGCGTCTAAAGTAGCCCACCCTTCAACTTTAGACGGAGCAGCGACTTTGTTCGCTGTCCCTGTTTACACAGAGCGAATTTAGCACCTGCGTCCAAATACGCCAGCAACTAGCGACCAAATTCGCTCCGTGTAATATACCATTTCTTTTTTATCGCTGTCCTTTAGTAAAACGAAATACTCTTTATACGCGATTCTAAACTGCATTTCCCTTTTCTCTCATATTAGGTTTCAAGTGTTAAGAAACCTCACTTAACTCAGCATGCAGAAGGAATCGCACATAAAGCTAATATTGAACGAAAGTCAAAATTGATGCAAACTCTTTTAACCCATAAATCTGGTGAATCCTCCGAAGAAAAACAAGTTCTGCAGTGATTTGTGTCATGCATTTGTGGCAGCAAACATCCCTTTTTGGAAACTAGAAAACGCTATTTTCATAGGTTTTCTTGAGAACTACTGCCATCAGTCTACTCCTGCAGAGTCAACTTTACATAAGCTTACAATGCTGCATTGCACAGAATCCGACAAGATGTTGGAGAAATTTGTATATGGATTTCTGTGGATGAAACTTGGCCGTTACATTGCAAACCTGATTATTGGCAAGCTAGATCCAAATGCTCCATCCAGGGCTCATTTGATTTAATCAAAACAGCCTGCAAAAACTAACCAATAAACAATAGCACAGTTTGTAAACAATGGGCTTAAGGTGCTATACCCAAACGGAGTGGATGAGAATAAGGTGCTTCTGGTCATCACTGATGCTGCTGCATATATGATAGCAGCGTGTCAACTATTAAAAGTATTCTACCAACTGATGCTGCACGTAACTTGTGTAGTGTGTACAGGACTTGATCTTTATCCTATGGATGATAGGAAAATTATACAACCCCTCCCAGTGCTGCATAAATAAAATGGGTTGGAAGCGTTGTCAGGATGGTAGGCGGAGTGGTGAAGGCTTGTGGGCGCCCTAGGAAAGGGTGGCTGAATGGCAAATAAAAGATAGAATTCAAGTTAATATTTGGTATATTCTGAAATATGGGATACATGGCGGGACTCGCCCTGAGGTAGGCTGTAATGAATGAAGGCCAGTCTAAGTTAGCGGCTTAGAAAACGGAAAAGGTTACGGTAATGGTTACGGTTCACACAGTTGGCGGCTGATACCGAACAGCCGATAGGCGGGAGCGGATGGCATGCGGCTGTTCGCCCCGCACAGATACTGAGCCTCTGGAGTGCGTCTGTTCTGTACGAGAACTCAAACTGAAGAGAGTGAAGAAACTGATTCTCACACCTCAGTGTCCTGCAACAGTAGCACACGTGATCAAACGTGGGTGTCTGCTATTGGCTCCACGGTAGCATGGAAACGTCAGTAGTTTCAGCACAGACGCCAGAAGGGTGGCATGATTTTAGAATCAGCATTCAATATTGGTTCTGGCCGGCTCTGTTCTGCAAGGTGGACAGGCTTGGTCACGTTGTCAGGGCATATGTCGCAGTGGAAGAACAATTGTAAAACTGAGGCAAAGTTTTGAAATAAATTTTTTGAATTTTTTTTCCCTAACCTGTTTTAGACTGGCTGGTCATCCTGTACAAGTGCATGCGATCAACCGCATAGAAGAGCAAGTAAGGTTACAATTTCCAAAAGTAAATAAAGTAATACATATGGCGAAGAAAATGTTTGTTAAGGCACCATCAAGAATACAGGCGTTCAAAGAACAGCTTCTAGATGTCCCACTGCCGCCAGAGCATGTTGTCACCCGCTGTGGCATGTGGCTGATAGCAGCAAAGTACTATAGTACGCATCTCTCAGAGTACTACAGTACGTATCTCTCAGCTGCCCAGAAGGTGGTTGAAAATATACTGGAGGATGCTGCATCCGTAACTGCAGCAATGGAGTTACTCAAAGATTCTTCTTTAAAACAGGGCCCACTATACATTTATGACAAGAATAATTTCACAATTAGAAGGCTTAAGGAGACCTATCTACGACAATATTTCTTTGCTTGAAGAAGTCAAAATGAAAACTGATGAAGCGGCAGGTGAAGTACGGGAAAAATATAGGCAAAAATGCAAACAGTTTTGCAGAAGAACACTGGCCTAAAGGAGTTGTGTACAGCTGTCAACATACTTAGTGGCAAATCCAGCACTCCTGTCCAACATGTGACGAAAATGAAGTATGCCCCTGTCCCATGTGTGATGTAGAATGTTCCTTTTTAGCATATTATTTGATTCTGACAGACAAGCGCCACAGTTTTTCACTAGAAAACCTAGAAAAGATTTTGGTTACTTACTGTGGAGCCAACTATGGTCAGAATACACGAAACTACGAATGTATTAATTAAACCATTGCCACATCTTTTTTATGGAGATCTTTGTCTTGCAGGAACTCAAAAATATTGCCGCGAGAGACGACAAACACCAACTTCCGGCGTGGTGCAGGGGATAGCGTCACGGACTGCGGAGCAGAATGTCGCTGGTTCAATCACGCCCACCGGCAAAAATTTATTTCTTTTTAATTTACAATTTCAGAAGGTTCTACATCTTTCTTATGTTCACTTGTAAATTCTACTTGTTTCTTATGTTAACTGTTCTTCTAATTTCTGGTAAATTTTGTCTGTGTATAAATAGCAGAGCACTCTGCCTGAGAGGCAGTCAGTGCTGCGTGTATGTTGAGTTCGTAATAAACGTGCTTTCAGTATAAGTGCTGTGTTTAGTTGCCTTCGAAGTCAAGCCTACTTCCATTGCAACATGACAATATTTGGAGTTATGTTCAACATTAATGTTGTAGATTGTTGTGCTCTGTAAATATTCATTCTCCTTGTTTTAATGACTAATAAGGTGTTCATACTGTTAATTTATTTTTATTTTCTCTGCATAACTTTTATTAGAGCCTATTTTAGGTTTTATATAGCCTAAATGAATTACTGAAGGAGCCTATTTTAGGTGCCTAAAACACACTTTTTATGACCTAAAAATCCGTGGTCTAGTTATAACAACCCCAAATAGGAGAAGAAAATAGGTGCTTCCATTTATAAGTACTACAATTTCATTCCTGTGCAGAACTCTACTCCAATGCATTTTTAGTTATTGTTACTGTTATGAATTTAGTCAGCACTATCTCCAGAGATAACTTTTTACAGCAACCAAATGCAAAGAACCAATCCCTTAAGAAGTTCACATGTTTATTTTAATCTCATTTTTGTAAGTCATTAAATGTTATAAAAAGGAATTGTCACCTGAAAACAGAATGATTGTGAAAAACGGCTAAATAGTTTTTAATTTGATTAAATGGCTCACAGGAGATGGGGATACTGCCCATTGGCTTTGACTTGCAGCATCGGTTTTTTGTTGTGTGTGTGTGTGTGTGTGTGCACGCGTCTTTGTAGGTGGCGTGGTGGCTGAGTTACAGATGACAGTTAGTTTACCAGCAGAACATAGATTAAGATTTTGTATTTAAGAAATGATCTGCAGCTCCACTATGATAGTGAGGTATAGGTGAACAGCACACAAGTGAGTGCCGAAGGTGGGGTGATGTCAGTGATTGGTGGTACATTCTGCTGTTGGAATCTGTAATTTATGAGGATAGTCACAAATTATTTCTTATCTACAATACTCGAGTATTAAGATAGTATCCCATCTATGGGTTGCCCAACATGTTGATGACATCATGGGTCAAAGCTGATGGGTGGTATCCCAGTCTTCAGTTATGCCAATTAAAATGAATAGTAAAAAATAATGAGGAAGGAAACAAGGAAATGGAATCTTATTAAAAGATTAAGAGAGGAACTGAAATATCATATGATATTTACCAAAATAGTAAAAATCAAAGCATTAATAACTACTACTGGAAAAGAGAGATTACTAAAAGAAATGAACTCAATGTACTTCAAAAAAGCAGTTGAAAGTTCAAATATATAGCAGAGACAGTCTGCATATTCATTAGCACACTCAGAAAGGCGGTCAAAAACAATGAAGAGCAGGGAAGAGAATTGTTGGACACACATGATAGCTCTTACATTTGCTGTATGAATGCTACATAACTATATAAACAAAATCCCACAAACTGGTACATAATAACAAAGAATGCAATTTTTTATTCATTTTTCCTCAAAAATAATATGCAAATAGTAAACAAAAGGCCTGCATGACATATCTATAAGTACAGTTAATTATTTTTCAGATTACAATAGTTACTGGTATTGGTATTTCTAGTAAGTCCATGGAAGAATCTCTGAACAGAGTAACATTATCCCTAAACACAAATGAGGCAATACATTAGATGTACTGTCCCAATTGAATTCTTTTTCTAGCAAGGGTTATAAGTATGCTGATGGTACTATTAACATATAAAATTCAAACCATTATGTCACTAGTAACATAGTATGACCGTTAGTTGTACACAAAAAAGACACAAGAAGGCTCAAGCCACCGGCACATTTCCACATTCAAAATAGCTTATTAGCTAGTCCTGTAAGGTAAAATCTCACTTTTCTTGGTTGTATTAGCCTACCATGTCTGATATGTGGAGTGGTCTATTCTATGACAAATAAAGATTCATGCTTTATTCAACATAAGTAGTGCATTTAGATGCAACCCAATATGGGAAATTTTATGAAACTACATAGTTCCATGTGTTGCACAATTTGTACCCATAGAGGCTCACCTCCAGACGGGGATACCGCCCGTTAGCTTTGACCCGTGACGTCATCGCAGCGCGCGTGTTTGTAGAAGGCGTGAGTGATTATGTGTGGTAGAGTTAAAGACAATAGTTTGTTTACAAATAAAAAAAGATTAATGTTTTGTGTTTAAAAAGTGATCTGTAGCTTCTCTCTGATGTTTAGGTGTAGGTTAACCGAGATTTTTCTTTCTTTTCTTTTTTTTTCTTTTTTTTTTTTTTTTTTTTTTTTTTTTTTTTTTTTTTTTGTATGTGAGTGCTGAAAGTGCCAATTTTTGGTCTGAGACCTGTGATCAATGGTACATTCTGTTAGCTATAATAACTACAGATTATTTGTATCTACAATACAGAAGTATTAAGATATCCCGTATGCTGGTTTTCCGACACCGTGATGACATGATGGGTCAAAGCAGGCGGGTGGTATCCCAGTCTACAGTTATGCCCCAGTAGAAATTCGGATTACGGTATCATATGAAAAGTTAAGTTGTATGAGGCCTTTCATATTAAATAACAATATGTACCAAATTTTGAAACAACAATTCATGTTAGAGCACCTAAATAAATAACACTGTGAAATAGTTATCTCCTTTCTTAAGAGATACATTCAATAAGAAATTGTAATACTGCCAGAAACCTTATTACTGCGTTTCTGAAATCCGTTGGTAAGTATAAAAAGGCACTGAAGATGACAGTACCAGAATCTGGAATAGGCTACTTGCATTCATTTTGCATAAATCTTATTACGCCTATATACTGAAATCACACTTGATGTCACTATAGCACAACAATCTGCACTTCAAACAACTGATTTGTGCCAGATCTCTAATGCAGTTGATCATTGGAAAGCCATATTTCTCATAATATGTAGCCATAAATATGAAAAACAACGACTACTGCAACTACATTCAAACCAAGATGCAGGTGGGTTGTTTACGTGCGTGAGGCATCTTGGGACCTGCCGGTCACGTAGGTCGAGTCGTGATCCTGATTGGCTAACGTATATGACATCATGAAACTAACAATTATCCAATCAGCATCGCAATCAGAGGATCCGGAGATGCAAGTAGTATTACTACTATTTATTTATTATAAGTGGTGCCATGTGCACTATATTATGAAACTCTAAATTAAAATGTTAGCATTACATATTAAAATAAAATTTACATTCACACTTCTACATTTACAAAAAACATTTCAAATAGTCAATAATCACACGACACAAGGTGAATAGTCGATTATGTAGTACTGAATCAAACCACTAGTACCGCCATTAACAAATGTTGCAATCACTTCATATTTTAATGTCTGCATCTTTCAGAAATTTCGCTACTATGCGATATTTTCCCTCTTGATACTGAAATAAAATTGATGTAACAGTTGCAGGTAGCAGAACTCACAGCGCTATCAGTCTTTAATAGAAGTCCACTCGCTCTTGTTCAAATTTTGTGCATGATAATATTATACGATTTAAATCTGCCTTTTCACTGTTGTTCTGCTCACATCTCTTGGAACTGCAAACCTTTATCCTATGCAAGTGTGTTGGGTAGCATCCAAGTCCCAGTCCCATTATTCGTGAACCATGGTTTAGTCATACAATGCAAACTTTCACGGCCGGCGTCAACTTCATTTAAAACTTCCGGGCTGATAAGCCGTGGTCGATTTATAAAACTTTCCCCTAACGTTTCATCTTCGGCTGCGGAAGACATCTTCAGAGGTAGAGTGGCGAACTGCGATGAGAACTTGAGGGAGCGCTGTATATATAGGCAATGTAGAGGGCACCACAAGACATCACGTGATGTCGGCTACGACACTATCTCTGGTATTGCCAACATTCTTGGCAGAGAAGAATCGATTGTCATTCTGCTGGTGTAAAGCAGTAGTCCAAATTCTGTCTAATTTAACAGCTTCCTCTTTCCTGTTAAAATTATTACGATGTTTGTATATCTCGATTGCTTCTCTATATGTGCTCGCATGATAGTGTGAAGTTTTTGAGATGACACTAGTCTCATTAAATTTAATTTCATGGTTGCCTTCTTGGTATACATGTTCCGCTACGGCCGATTTCTCCATGTGCCCAAGCCGGCAATTCCTTTTATGTTCGACCAGACGAGTATTGACGCTTCTTTTAGTAGTTCCAATGTAGACTGAACCACAGCTGCAGGGAATTTTATATACACCTGGTGTATTCAGCGGATGTCGTACATCTTTAGCAGATCTTAAATATTCTTTACCTTCCTTGTAGGTCTGAAAATGGTTTCTACCCCATACTTGTCCAGCACTTTTTCAATATGGTCTGTAACCTTATTTATGAACGGAAGAAAAAAAACTTTCCCCTTGGGCGGTTGTTGTTCCTTGTTGATGTTAACTTTCTTCCTGGGACGAAAGGCTCTCTCTATTTCTTTGGTAGAATAACCGTTCTTCTGGAAGGTGGATCGTAAATGCTCCAACTCATCTTTTAAATAAGTAGGTTCACAAATTTTATGCGCCCTGTCAACCAATGTTTTAACCACACCTCTTTTTTGTCTGGGATGGTGGTTAGAGTCTTTTTGTAGGTAACGGTCAGTATGAGTAGCCTTCCTGTAGACCTTGTGACCCAACGTTCCGTCCACGTGCTTGATTACAGACACATCGAGAGAATTCAGCTGTTCGTTGCTCTCCGTTTCCATCATAAATTGTATTCTGGGGTTGATACCATTGAGATGCGTTAAGAAGGCATCTAATTCTTCTGCACCGTGTGTCCATAGCACAAAAGTGTCATCGACATATCGATACCACCTAGCTGGCTTTTTATTAGCAGTCTGCAACGCCTGTTTTTCAAAAGACTCCATAAATAGATTGGCCACCGCTGGACTAAGTGGACTGCCCGTAGCCACTCTGTCTATTTGTTCATAGAACTCGTTATTGTATTGAAAGTAGGTAGTGGTGAGACAGTGTCTAAACAATGATACTATGACAGGTGGAAAAATATCTGCTAAGCAAGAAATAGCTTCATTCACTGGAATCATCGTAAAGAGAGACACCACGTCAAAGCTAACTAGAATATCACTATGGGCAACATTCATCTCTTTTAGTTTTTCAATGAAATGAGCCGAATTTCTTATATGGCTGTCAGTTTTTCCAACGTAGGGTTGCAACAACGAAGCTAGATGTCTGGCTAACTCGTGTGTGGGTGACCCAATGGCACTCACAATTGGCCTTAGCGGAGTCTGTTCTTTATGCACCTTTGGGAGTCCATAGAGCCTTGGTGGATATGCTTCCGTTTTGCAGAGCAACTTCTTGTCGTCAGAAGAGAAGGAAGATGCTTTCACCAGTTGATTAGTCGTCTTTAAAATCTTCGTAGTTGGATCCTTCTGCAGTTTTTTATAGTTGGCAGGGTCCAAAATATCTTTAATCTTGTTATGATAGTCCTCACTCCTCAATACGACGGTTTCATTTCCTTTATCTGCGGTGAGAACCATGATGTTGGTATCTGCGTTAATATCTCTCAGCGCCTTCCTTTGTTCGTGAGACAAATTACTTTTTGGTGGTTTACATTTACGCAAAATTCTGGCTGTTTCCATTCAAATTACATCAGCAGACTGTTGTGGCAGTAGCCTGATGCCAGTCTCAATATTTGATATTATATCTTCCGTGGGTACTTTTTGTGGAGTCACTGCAAAATTGCCCCCTTTGGCTAGTACAGAAATTTCAACTTCGCTCAGATTTTTATCAGACAGATTGATAACAGTGCGGGAATTGTCGTCAACTGAATCTACACACATTTTCTTCTGGAGACAAGAAAATTTCTTCTTCTGTCTATTGACAGAAATCTCTGCACTACGTTCCATGGTTCTGTACGTTAGATTGTCAACCTTATTCCAATTCCAACACTGCATCTTATTGCTAATAAATAAGTGAAGATGTAATAGCTTACTGCTTGTTTCCGCTAGTAATTGTCTCGTCTGGTGAATCCTCTCTCTCAGCATTGCTGTTTCCATGCGGTTGTAAACACGGTGTGCTTGGGCCGAGCGAAACTTCCTCTTCACCTGTATGAATTTCGGAACGGTGGAAGTGTCCTGGCAGCGTAACAGAAAAGTCAGCGAACACAGTTGTTGTGCCTTCTTGCGCAGTCCCTCCAGTCTATGAACTGATGATGACATATCCTCCCCGTAGAGGCGTTTGATCATAGAATGCAAACTTTCATGACCGGCGTCAACTTCATTTAAAACTTCCGGGCTGATAAGCCGTGGTCGATTTATAAAACTTTCCCCTAACGTTTCATCTTCGGCTGCGGAAGACATCTTCAGAGGTAGAGTGGCGAACTGCGATGAGAACTTGAGGGAGCGACACTCTACCTCTTTAAATGAACATGGTTTAGTTGTTACATTAGGTTGTATGAGTGCGACATGTTTGCCCCTAAGTTGTGACTGTTTCCATTCCGAGTCCCACTCTTGATACCCCTGGACCCTGAATTTGCTGATAAAATCAGTGTACAGCAGCCGTACTGGTTGAAAACTGCCTTCCTTAGCTCCTCTTCTTGCTAATAGATCTGCCATCACATTCCCCACTCTTCCAGCATCTCCTTCTATCCATAGAAATTGAATATGTATACCTTTTTCAACTGCGTATCTGAGGAGATAAATCACTTCCAGTACATACTGGTTGGTCCTTGGATCCCAACCAGGATTCTCCAACTTTTGTAGCACACTTCTAGAATCTGTTAGAAATAATATTTTGTTATATTACAAAATATACAGCCTGTGTCAATGCCATTAACTCCGCCATATATACTGACACTTCATATGGTAACTTTTACATTTTACCAATTCCATGTGCAGGAATATAGGATGCGTAGCTAACACTGTTATCTGTTTTGGAACCATCCATGTAAATACAAACATACTGATGCCATTTACTCTCGATAAGTTGCCATAGTTCTTGCTTCGCCAAGTCCATGTCCATCAGTTCCCTTGGCATGTAGGATATGGATACTTTATGTAATGTCATTTCATATGGCTATCTGAACACTGCCAATGTCTTATCCTCCAATATAAGTTTGGTTATGAGGTGGCATTTCATGTAACACCGTACAAGTAATGGTACACGGTTGCAGGATGACCAAAAGATCAGATGTCGCGATGTAGCCAGCTTGGTTACTCTCTCAACAATATCATTGCCTGTTACTGTTCATCGACGCAAGTAAAAAAATGTCTGAAAGCAATTGTCGTCTAAGGTTTAGTGGCTTTTCTCCAGCTTCAACTAACAGAGCATTAGTGGGTGTCAAATTCATTGCACCAAGAATTATTCGTATCACTCTATATTGTACAATATCTAGTTTACGTAAAGTTGTGTACTGGGGCATTTCCAAAAATCACACTTGCTTAGTCCAACACTGACCGTATTATTGCCCTATACAAAGTTAGTAAAACCAATGGGTCTGCTCCCCACCATACTCTAGTAACTGCCCGAAGCACGAAGTACATTCAAACTTTTCCCAACCTAGAAAAGATAATTTGCAATCAAAGTAAATCCATAAAAACTTTGCACTGGATCGTATGGGGAAAACATGTGGCCCTAATTCAAGTTGTAACTGATCATAGCATTTCCTCCTCCTTGTGAAGATCACTACCTCAGACTTTTCTTCTAATAGCGACAAGCCATTCTCCATTTCCCACATTGCTAATTCTTTTGCTGCCTCATTCAACCACAGGTGTGCTACCCAATAACTTGTTGATTGTGTATAAAGACATATGTCATCAGCATACTGCAGCATTTTGATCTTGGAGCAAAATCTGCTTTCCAGATCTGCAACATATAGTATGTAGAGTAAGGGGCTGAGTATTTCTCCTTGTGGTAGTCCTTTATAGACTGGGTGTGGGCCAAAAAGTTCATTATTATCCATCCGGATGTACACTGATTGTGTCTTAAAAAACTATATATACACTGTAGGAAAAGGTATGGGACATAAAAATTCCTCAATTTTTGCATATGTTTAGGGATGTTAACATTGTCATAAGCTGCAGTTATATGTAAGAAAGAGCCATCAAATAACCATTGCTTAAAAAAAGTTCATTCGATACCTGTTGCAAGTAATGTGAGGTTATCCAATGTACACCTGGATTTTCGAAAGCCATTTTGAGTTTTCGGAAACAGTTTATAATTGTAGCCACCACTCTAGACAATGTTTCAAGAGTTATTCAAAAGTTTTGGCTACACAGGATGAAAGAGCAATAGGCCTGTATGATGTTGCAAGACTTGGGTTTTTCCCCTCTTTAAGTATTGGTACTTTGACCTGTGTAATCCAATCTTGAGGAATAGTTCCTTCCCTCCATATATCATTGAAAAGGTCGACCAAGGTGTTCTGAGCTTGTTTCGACATGTTATATAACATTGCATAATGTATGTTATCATATCCTGGTGCCAAATCAGTATGTACTCTTTCTAGTTCAACAACTGTAAAAAAGTTACAGATGTCATTGTTATGTTCAATGTCGTTTCCTATTCCACCGATAGTAAATGCTTGTGTTACAGTTGGTGCCTGTATGATGTAAATATCAGCAAAATCTTCTACACATTCTTGTGGCATCCTAAAGGTCACTACCCTTCTCCTTAACGCATTAACCATTGACCAGATTTGAGTACCTGGTGTATTTTTTGTCAGTTTACCACAAAATGCCTTCCAATATTCCTTTTTCTGTCTTTTAAGAAATTGTTTAGCTGTCGCATATGTCTTTTTATAAGCTATAAGTCCACCATGGTACTGGTTGGCATCTGACATGATATGTGGTTGTCCTCTTTGGGACAGAGCATATTTTAAGGGATTTTCACTGGGCGACATTGGAAGGATGATCCGGAGGTTCCGGAGGCCCTCCCCTGGAAAAATTTCAAAATATTGATGCCTAAAACCGTATTTTGAAGCCTTTTTTTTAATTAAAATCAAAGCTGCTTAATTATTCCTTAATAGATTTTTATTCACATATGTTTTTAATGATAAATAAAAATGTTTGTGGAACAATACTAAATTTGTACTTTGAAGAAATCATTTATGTCTCGTAATTTTGTTAAACAATCTTTTAATTGCTTTTGCTGTCTTTTATTTGTTAAGTAATTAAATAGAATACAGTACCTGTTATAAGTTCACTTTAATTTGATATGGCTATTAAATGAAAATAGTATTAACTTAAACTAATATCAGCATTGTGATTACTTAAAATACCTTCCTGTGCACTTTCTGTAAAAGTTAATAAATCATTATTTGTTTTAAAAGCTCATATTATGTTATGGTTCCTCAATTTGTATTTCTGCTCTAGAGAATTCTGTACACCAACGGGAAAGAAACAATTAAAATTTTAAGCTATCTAAGAAAAGTACTTAATTCTGAAGAAAATAAGTCATGAGATGCTGGTGCTAACAACGTCTTTAAAGAACGTAAAGTTCTAGTGTAACAGTTTTCTTTCAAAGAGTATTGAACAGTAATTTTATACCTTCACTTGTAGTATTGTAGGTAAAAACAATTCTTTTGCCGTTTTTATAAATGTTTTAATGCACACAAGAAACAATTTTCAAGAAATATTTTAAAGTAGACCTACAACAAAATTTTAAAGGATAATGAAATTACTGGGTTTACAAAATATTTTGATTAAAAAAAGTTACAGAGTCCCTAACTAAAAGAATCGAAGAACATCGAATTTAAAAGTTGCTATCATTTGCAAAAAACTTTTTTACAAACTCTTGGTCTTGATACAGTTTAAAATCGGGCAGCTTCCTTCTTCTCTCTTTCTTCTCTAGGAACTTCGTCACGGATGTCCTTGGGTCGAAAAAGGCTGTCCCAACACCGTTGAGAGCGATGCGCATTCTAGAGTTGAGAGCTTCTTGTGACAGGCCAGATTGTTTCTTTGATTTTAAAGTCGTATATAGTGACACTACTCTTTCAGGGCCTGCACTGTGAGGTGACAGAGAAATATACGACTGTATCAACTTTCTTAGGATCGAGTGAGGTTGAGATACTTTCAAAAAGTGGTACAGCTGTCCAGTAGATGATGTCATACTAGATGGAGCAGTGAGTTTTTCTGCTGCAAACAACACTGCAACGTCATCAGTAAAATCTGATACTTTATCTCTACCAAACAGGCCTCCAACGTCTGCACGAATTGTGTTCACAAGCTCAATAGGATTTTTAGAATTTAATATTATATTAATCCTACTGCAGATTTCCTTCTGGTCTTCGGGAAGCTGTTGTAAGATAAACTCTTTGCAGCTCATTACAACCTCTCTTTTCGCTGCAGGCCAGTGTAGCTTTGTTGAAACAAATCGGTTCACTTGACGTCTTCTTGGAAGATCTTCAGTATCTAATTCGTCACTTTCAAGTTCTCTCGCTCCTCCTCTTTCCAACTTTTCTTCATATCCACCACGATAATAGTTTTCTTCCATCAAAGATAATGAAACAACAAATATTTTTTAGATACTTCAATATCAGGAATTGCAACAAATGACCTCTGACAATGTTTATGCAGTTTTCCAGACGTTTCAGAAGATCTAGAGTAAGACTGGTAAGTCGCTGTTGTTCGCCACCTGTCTCCCACAAATGTAGAAACCCATGTGCTGAAGCTTTTTCAACTTTTGAGGGATCATTCTTTCCAATAACATTAGTCCAATGTTGTTGCATTAAAGAAAGGTTGTTCCAAACTGTTTTGGCTAAATTGTTGAGGTGTTCTACGAACCTTACATCAAAGTGTGCTGGAAAGCAGTGGACAGTTTTCTTGGTTAACTCAGCCAGCTCTTCAAGTTCTTCAAAGCGTAAAGCCGATGACCCATAAAACGTTCCCATGGCTTTTAAATTTGTCTTCCAGTGCTGAAATTCAATGACTGCTGATTCTAAGTCTAACATGGCTACGTCAGATCGATGAGCCACACACCAAATACAAAGTAAGTCTCTTCCTTTCATTCGAACCTATAGGCCACTGGATTTGCCTGTATTAGCACTCTTTCCACCTGTATTCAATCCTGTCAATTTATCTTTTGCTGTATCACCAAGGTCTAAATATTGCAATAAAACTTTGATCGATTCCATAAGACCTTCTACCCATCGCAGACTCTATTTGCTTTCACCCAGAAACACACATTTCATCTCATTATCTTCTGTAATGAACCGTACGAAGCTATTTTTCAGTTATGTATCTGATGGCATATTTCTCTTTCACTATCGTTTGTTAACATTACCTGTTTCAGGCCACCCTGTTTCATTTTTTTATGCTATGAAATATCTAAATATTGGAGAATACAGCACTAAAGCAAAGACGTAAAGTGTGAATCTGTTCCAAAATTTAATGGTAGTACAAAAGTTTCACAATCGTAGATATACTGAGATAGTGCCAAAAATCGTGTTTGACGATAAATTCAGTTCTGATGCTGCACTTAGTATGCTAAAAAGCTAAATCTTATAGTTCGGTTTCGTTAGGAAGAGGAAACGCTGTTGGCCAATTCCTACACCGTATATGTAATAAATTTACAGACAAACGATAGTTACTGTATGTTCAACGAGCCTGTTCAAAAATGTTCAAATGTTTGTAAATCTATGGGACCAATCTGCGTGATCATCAGTCCGTAGCTTACAAACTACTTAAACCTAGGTAAACTAATCTAAGGGCATACACACACACCCACACACACACTCCCACACACACACACATGCCCCAGGGAGGACTCGAACCTCCACGGCGAGCAACAGCGCGCTCCGTAGTGAGACGCTTTAGACCGCTCGGCTACTCCACTGCGGCTCAACGAGTCTGAAGCTGTTTTATAGTTACATATTTCAATTAGACATAGTTTTAGTGACTTATCTCAAATGAATACTCTCTATAATCAAAAGAATCTTACACACATTTAAAGTTGGCGTGGAAGTTTGCCACCACAATGTTCGCCGAGGCGCTCTTCAATTTGTACGTTGCTCACAGTCGGCCGCTTATGGGATTGTGGAGGCTTGTTTACCTCGTCCCCATGCAACACACACACACACACACAGCTGTCAATAAACACAGGATATGTTTTAGAATTCCCAGTATGCATTTAAAATTTATTTGTCCATTTCTGAAGTGTTTTCGCTTACACCAATAAGCACATTAACTTGCCTGCATTACATTTCACCCTTTTGGTAAAGTATCGTCGGAGAGACGTATTTGTGCAACTGTAAAACATTTTGATGACAGGTTGCTTACCACCTTGTGTACTTTTGGTTCTTGTTTTGCATCAGATGACCGTTTTAGTCCATTTTAACGAAAGAACACGGAATGACGATTTATTTTACTTTGCAGAGCAACATCACATCACTTGAGTGTTGCTTCTCTCTGCAAATAGGACTCCTGGAAAAGCAAGGAACACAAAAAGAGAAAGGTTTTACTCAAAAGTACAAGAAAAAACTGTCGAAATGTTGGCATATCTTGTTGAATTTCTCAGTGAAATTAAGTCCGAGTATTTCGTTGCAAGAAAATAGGACAAATATTTTGACAGAGCAGGATAAAATTTCAAGTTTACCAATGCAGGGTTCAAGTCGGAGATCTATCGATGTTTAAGCAACAGTGTGATCAATGAGTAGGCAAGGAAAATAAAGGAATCGTGTTTTAAACTTCCGTTATTTAGCATCCGTCTGCAGTTATAAACTCAATTAAGTAATATTCCTCAGCTACGGATAAGCAGCATGTCAACAATTGGATATTGAGATCATTTTCTGTTGAAGAGAAAATTTTCAAAGATGTCTCAGCCAAAGTAGAATACTTCTGATTGCTCGAAGATAGCACATTCAAAATGGAATTTCAGAATTATGACCTTGGTACCTTTTGGTGAAAAGCAGAAGCCGAATATCCCGTTATAGCTGACAGAGCTAAGAATGTTAAGACAGTTCCATACCTCTTATAGATATCAGAGTGGTTTCTCAAAGCTACTGACAATAAAAAGTAAGACCAGAAACCGTCTCAATGTGGAACATGACACGAGATGCGCCTTAAGCAAAACAGAACCAAACATTAGAAAACTTGGGACTGGTAAACAGTAGTGTTTTCATGTATTGCTTTCTTTGATAATATTTTAATGGTTCTTTTTTTTGGGGTGGGGGCGGGCGTGGTAAAATGAGTTACCCTAGTATGCCGTAGGGGTAACAAGACTGAAAAGGTTGAGAACCTATGCTCTACAAGATTTACAAGAGGTTATTTTTTAATTCCCGATACATTTGATATGTCATTCAATAAAAATAAATTGGTGGCACTACCCATAGCCACTGGGCGACAAAATCTCAGCACTGGACGACATAAGTGTCGCCCAGTTAACATGTTATTTTATGCCCTGCTTTGGGATAGAACAAGACTCTGCCTCATTACTATACTTGACAAACATATTATACTTCACTTTTTCAGGCTGGTCCATAGGTAGTAGATTTAATTTAGAGTCTAAGATTTTAGTGTACTTCACCCAATGAGCTCTTTTAATATTCCATTTGCATGCGGGCTGAATATTAATTACTGGCCACCGCTTAGTCCATGTGAAAAAAGTATGGGATAATGATTAGACCCCATGGTGTATGGAAGAACTTTCCACTCAAACTCCGTAGCTATATTTGCCGAGCAGAGTGTCAGATCAACTGCTGAACGTCTAGTGTTTGTCATTGGCAGAAGTATAGGCAATCTGTCATTAAGAGAAATAAGTTGAATGCATTCCCCTAAATAATCGCCTAAAGCACATCCCCACATTCTGTTATGTGTGTTGAAGTCCCCACCTATCATATAGGGAGTGTCCAGTTGTTCCACTAGTGTGTAACATTCCTGTAACTGAAAGGCAGTTCTTGGAGGACAGTAAATAGAAACAAGAGTAAATTCCCATCCTGGAACCAAAATCCTCACTGCTATGGCTTGAAAACTTTTGATGTCTGTATAGTTTATATAGAACGGCATGTGTTGTATCACATTACTAACTATAATAGCGGATCCACCTTTTCCATCCTCTCTATCATTGCGATAGATTTGATAACCATGAAAAGACACTTCTCTTCCAGGACTAAACCATGTATCAGATATTACAGCCACTGCTATTTTCCGCACCCACAACTCTCTTAATAACATATCCTTGTTTGCAATTGCAGACCTTGCATTCCACTGAAGAATACTAAAGTCCATTTTCTGCTGATAATGCAGTTGCCACCATTTTCTCTCTATTAATTGTTTCTGGTGCCAAAGTTTGTACCTGCTGGA
This sequence comes from Locusta migratoria, assembly GCA_026315105.1. NCBI lineage: Eukaryota > Metazoa > Arthropoda > Insecta > Orthoptera > Acrididae > Locusta > Locusta migratoria. The sequence continues at coordinate 372,219,139 of CM048749.1, read as the reverse complement.
GAATTGCTAATATTATTTTGTACACCATGTCCATAAGATTTTCTCCTATATCCTTGGGCATTGTGGTCCCTTGCTTTTCAGGACAAGGTCTATATGGATTTGTTGGCAATAACTGAATCGGCCTCTGAGCTGGTATCAATAGTTTTTCATATACCCTCCGTGTACTAGGCTTTTGAGAAGGTTCATTTTTTGTGGTGTTATTGATTTTAATTTGCTCTTAATAGGAGATATATGATTAGTTTGTGTAAACTCCATAGATGGTTTATGCAAGATACCACATTGCTGTGCATTAAAGATTCCCAGCTTAGAAAATTCAGATGCACTACTGACTTCTGGGGGAAGTTGTTTGATAATTGTGTTACTTTGTATACAAGGCATTGTTGCTGTTATTGTAGCATATGAGTGCCTATTGAATACTGCCCAAGCTTCCTTAGTGGGAATGTTATGAATCATCACAATTTCTTGCACATGTTGGCGTTTAATGTGTTCTGGACACAATCTTTCTGTCGCCATAGCCTAGTATTATGAAGGCCACCACATCTTGCACACCTTGTCTGGCTTCTGCATTGTCTGCCTATAAGTCCAAATCGTAAACAATTGTAACACTGCCTGACTGGAGGCACATATGGCCTTACTTCACACTGCCTACCATGTACGCTCACATAACTTGGCAGTACTTGTGAATCAAACAGTTGACTGCTTTCTGTATTCTCCCTGCAACGTTCTCATAATGGACCGCCTGACACTTAGAATTTTGTACCTAGATTCTGCCACTTCCAATATCTCCTGTTCATCTAACTCAAAATCCACATTATATATAACCCCTTTTTATTTATTATATGAGTGGGGATGAACATTTCACAGTTCTTATTAGCTAATGATTGTTCAGAAACCAATATGTTAGGTGCATTCCCATTTGATAATTCTATTCAGATTCAGTTTATCCCTGTAGCCTGAATGTCTTTGATGAAGTCCTTAATTTCTGGCAAACCCATATGTAACCATTTTCTGACAGCCATAGGGTGCAGTCGTCCAACATCATGCATGGAACTTTCCACAGAAACTATGTAGGGACCATTGTCTGTATTTTTGTAATGATTCTGAATAGGATTCTTTTGGGTGTTTGTTGTCTGCCCCCTTGTGCAAGGTAGAGACTGTTCCGAAACACTTTGTACTGGCGAAGACAGAATTTGGTGTTTTGTTGGTCCTGTGACATCTATTTTATCAGGAGTAAGAATTTTACAACTTCTTGATGGGGCTGGTTCCTCACTATGACGCTTGTTTGTTATACGTGACTCAGCACTGTTAGCCATCGGGACATCTACTATATCCATTGGTAGATTACTTATTGATACTTCCGATCTGATTGTATCCTCCTGTGATGTGTCAAGACTTGGAACCATTTCTTCTGACCAACTGCAATCTTGCCTACAGTCTTGAACAACAAACTCACTATGTGTTCCTGTTAGTAAGTGCACCACATCGGCCAAAGTTTGCGGATTTCTGTCTGGATCCAAGCCTCCCCTTCTCTGTACTCACTGCCGCTCATAAGGGATCAATTACTTTCACTGACCACTTTCTGTCTTTATTTATTTTATTTTAATTTAATTTTAAATTTGAACTCACAATACTTCGATAATGTTTAGCTGTTGCTATCCAAAGATACTCTGAGTATTACTACTGTGATTTTCATTTGCCTTCTTTGGTGCATTTGCATCAGGAGCTGTTACCTGTTGGGATGGTGTTGATCTGTGTCTTGACTTTTGTCAATGGCTGTTGTTGGTCACACACTGCGAGACAACTGAATTTGAAGAATGCTGTTTCATTTCCATCAGACAACATTGAGAACAGTTATCTTGAGAGCACATTTTAGTGGAATTCTGATCTGTCGTTATCACTGTTGAAGAAAGCATTATGGCTGGTTCATTAAAGTGGTGTAATTACAGTGACTTAGCTGACCCTTGGCTGGTATCAGCTGGGATCTCGTCATTATTTTCCATTTTAAATATAACATCTGGGAGTACCCTCCCATAGACATGGCTTTTAATACTTGTTGTTGTAGGTTTGATAATGAAGTAACCAGCAGATTCACTAAAAAACTTAATAAGAGTTTCACAGAACACTAGATGTAAGCAACGCCGGCCACCGCACACAGCAAAAATGAATGCTCAGAAGGGCTGTTGCATCTACAATCAACTAATCTGTCACCAGCTGCTTGCTAAAAAGTTGTTTTTACTTCAAACAACACAGAATTTAGTCATATTGTGAATGTTTTAGCTATATTTTTCCAGATTTGTTGAGAGCAATTGAAGAAACAATGTTTTTGTTGTTGCTATCCAAAGATAACTGTGATAATAGTTTTTGAAATGAAAGATAATAGCCTGCCAGTAGCAGAAGCTGCATGCATAATATCTTCTGCAGAAACAATGTTATTGTGTGGTACTACTAACAATATCCCAAATGATGAATTTTGGAGCAAAGTTTATGAATCAGGATTATTAACTGAAGATCAAAAGGAGCAGTTGCTTAATATCTTAAATAAGTATCGACACATCTTTTCAGATAAACCAGGAGCATTAGGAGGGTATGTGTGTTCGTTCAAGATGAAAGATATGAAAACTTTTTTCTGTAAACCATATCCCGTCCCTTTGAGTTTATGGAAAGAAGTACAAGACAAAATTTATAAGATGAGTGTTAGTTGGGTAATAGAAAGAAGTAGTAGTGCATTTAACAACCACTTGGCTGTTATTAGAAAATCCTGCAGGGGGGTACGAATAGTATTAGATGCACGTACACTAAACAAACAGATAGAGACAGAAAGGGATAGACCAATAAGTATAGGCAATTTGTTAACTAACTTTGAATCTGCACATTTTTTCAGTTCTGTAGATTTAACAGTTGTTTATCAAGTAAGCATGCATGAGGATTCATGTAAATATACAGCGTTCTTATTCGGGGGGAAAGCATGTCATAAATGGTGTGGTCCTTTTATTATAGTGGGCTTACCTCATCCAAAGGCTGCATATTTACAAGATCCTGATACAAAAGTAGATAAAGCTTTATCTAATATTATTGTGCTTAAATCATATAATCCCTCAGGCTGATTAGCGTTCTTTGCTAATTAGGTGGAACGATGACCACCAGGTAGTCAGTCATTTGTCCTTTTTCTTCTTTTTCACTTTCTATGGAGGTCAGATTCTTTCCTCTTTTACTATTCTTTCAAACTCTTCTATTACTATTTCTATACACTTGTATACACTTTAAATATGACTATAATGACTTTATATCCAACTAGGACTATCGGCCGAGAACAACATATATAGATGGCATTTTTCGATGTTGGATGGAAAACCGCCGGATTATACAACCAACAGAAAATACTACACAAGTTTTTGTGAGTACTGCTGTGTTTCAAAGCCAATAATTTATGATGTGATATGGTTACCACCAATTGGAAATGAGGTGGAAAGGGGAGAAGGAACTTTCTCCTGGATAAGATACTGCACAGTTTATTTTGCTTACAAGTATCAAAAATATGTTTTGCACTGGGGTTGATAGGATTTTGTATTTTTCTCAAAGAATATAAACCAATGGCGGGATTAGATTCATTTTTATGTGGGGAGGATCTTTTAGTTTGCAGTAAGGATTGTTACAAACTTTATACACTTACACACACATCAAGTTAACACATACACATTTTACAAACATGCACACTGCACGACCGTGTGTCGTTGACTACTCACAATAGGCACTCAATAGTGGGGATTGGAGCTTTTCTTCAGGAGGTCCTGGAAGTGAATCTATGCGATCCATTATGAAGTGGGAGACCTCACATCTAGCCTGCCATCTATTGCCTTCCGGTGCCATAGTCAAGTATGGAAGGGACTAGGGGTTTCCTGGGGTGGGGAGTGTTTCCTGTCTTTCTAGGCTGTCTTCTATTCTTCTACAGTTCCAATATCCAGCACTTTCTTTCCCTTTCTTACTACTCTTTATGAGCACCTAGCTTTAGTCCCCTATCCATCTCCACACGTCTTTATCGCCAAGAGCCTTCTTGCTTTCTGTGTCATATTTATTTATTTGTTTATTTGCTTACTTCAGACACCAGGTTTACCCTCTAGGTTTGCCAGAGGATCAACATGCTAACACATTTACAGTTACATACACACATACACAAACACTTTAACTTACACTGATGTACAGACAAATACATACAATACAACAGTACATTTTTTATTTATTTTTTATAAACATACATTAAAAAAACAGATCAAGATTACTTACCAGGCAAAGGAGCACAGGTAGTGATAGTAGCACAAAGAAATTAACACACACACACACACACACTAGCTTTTGCAGCTTAGCTGCTTCTTCAGGCAGAAGGGAAGGAGAGCGAAAAGGAAATGATGAGGGTTTTAAGGGAGTGGGTAAGGAGTCATTCCAATCCTGGGACAGGAAAGACTTACCTTGGGGGAGAAAAAAGGAGGGTAAACAAACACACACACACACCCACACATATACACAAACACAAGCACACCTAGGCACATTTGTGTGTGTGTGTGTGTGTGTGTGTGTGTTAATTTCTTTGTGCTACTATCACTACCTGTCCTCCTTTGCCTGGTAAGTAATCTTCATCTATTTTTTTATATATATTTTTTTCCTGGTAGGAATTTCCCGTCTATAATATTTATACACATACACATAGATAATAGGTAGACTTTTGATATTTTTTCTCTGTTAGAATGGCGTGGAATAAATGTTAGGTAGTGAGGAAAATGATTTTATTGGTAGTGGCGCAGATGTTTATTCATCGGTATGCTCACTTCGAGTAGAGGGGGTAAAGGAGGAGAGGAATTATATTTGTGAGTGCACATTCGTAACACATAGGAGGTGTAGAAACATAAGTAAGGGACATGAGACTGTTGAGACAGAGAAAAGGGAAGTGGCTTTAAATGTAGTCAGTAGTGGTGTGGAATTAGGTGTGAGAGGATGTTGGTGAGGGTAGGTAGAGCTACAAAAGAGGCTATTACCCAGGGTCGTGCCTAATGAGAGGGCCTGATCGAGTTTAGGTACCTAATGAGAGGGCCTAACCCAAATAGTAGGAGCTTGCTGTCACTTGATATTAAAAAATACTAGTAGATGGGAGTAAGAGGACCTCACCTCACCTTTTTCACTTTGTAATGTTGCTCCCTGGTTCACATAGGAAATTGAAGTGTTGACCTTAATTTCGGTTATATGGATGTGCATACTCACATACATCTAAATGTTGAAAGCACCAATGAAGTTCAGATTTAGATATAGGCTGAAAGAATTTTCTTCACGAACCTTTTTTCATTTAACAAAAATAAAAAAATAAAAAATAGAAAATAAAAAATAAAAAAATTAAAAAAGAGAGAGAGAGAGAGTATTTGGTTTAATAATAAGATAATTCTCTTACCATTCAGAACAAGAGACATTTAACAGAGGCGCTAGTCCTATATTTATTTGAATCAATTATTTTTGCTTTTATACATACAAAGCCTTGTATTTAGCATAATCATCTGCAAAAGGTTGTGTCTAAAGTAGTAGAAATACCAGGATGTTGTTGTTATGGTCTTCAGTCCGGAGACTGGTTTGATGCAGCTCTCCACCCTACTCTACCCTGAGCAAGCCTTTTCATCTCCTCATAAGAACTACAACCCACATCCACTTGAATCTGCTTACTATACGCGTCTCTTGGTCTCCTCTGCGATTTTTACCCCACACACTTCCCTCCAATGCTAAATTTACGATTCCTTGATGTCTAAGAATGTGTCCTACCGAGCGATCCCTTCTTTTAGTCAGGGTATGCCAAAAATTCCTTTTTTCACCAATTCTGTTCAGTACCTCTTCATTAGTTATGTGATCTATCCAATACTAGGATACTACATCAAAATATTATAAATACTACTCAGGTTTATGAAAAACCTGGTGAAATAAGATTTTTTGTAAATTGTAATGGAAACGGACATAATAAATAATTTGGCATCTAATGTCTGAGAAGAGGGGTATGTAGTGTAACAAATTACACTACATTCTTATTGAATGAACCAAGATGACCAAATAATTTGTTTTAGGGGATAATTTCAGTAGTTCAAATTCTTGCCTACCAGAGTTTTTACAATCCATCATGCATTGCAGAACTTTCCATCCCCACCTTTACGTGACATCCTTCCCCCTCCACTCCCCACCTCACTCACAGTCTAGATACTTGTGGTGCTGGAGAGGCTGGACATGGTAGTTGTGTGTGTATAGTTGTCTGAATGATTGCCTGAATGTATGTATCTCTTTTTCTGACAATGGCCATGGCTGAAAATGTAAGTTTTGCATATGTGATTATCTATTTTCGTGCCTGTCAGCAGCTCAGCGACCCTCTTTATGGTGAGTTGTTACCTATTCTTCATTATTGACATTTACAATTGAATTTTTGATTTTACAGATCAAAAGTGCATAGTCACAACATTAAGAAAATGGGTGATATTCACTATTCAAGGTTAAATCTAACAAATGTGACTAACTCACACTACTACAAAAGTCTTCCATCACTTACCAAATTGCATTGGCTGACATATTACCAACTACCATTAAAAAAGAAATTTAAAGAATTTCTGAATGACAAGTCCTTCTACTCAGTAGAGGAATTATTAATATAAATTAGTATTTTAATAAAATTAATGTCTAGTAATATCATGTAAAGATATAGTTTATTAATCCCCAGCAAATGTAATTTCACTCTGTGCATGTTTCTTTTCAAATTTTCTAACTTACCTACTAAATTAAGGGATCTAACATTCCACCCTGCAGATTGCCAGTTTTGTTTTTCTTAATAACCACATTTTCCCAGTAGTCCCCTTCCAGAGATAAAAATGACTATTTATATTATTTAAATGTATATAAAAAATAGGAGCTACTAAAGAGACCAGTGGAAGTTCTGTTGGTTTGTGTCTCCTTTGCCATGCTGCATTTGCATGCAAAGTCTCTTGGTGTGCATTTCATATGCTGACACAAACAGGATTTCCCACACAGCACTTGACTTCATATCATTTAATTGGCAATATTTAGACTATTGATTATTTTATGATGGTATCAGGGCATGTAGTGTAACTCATCACACTACAAATCCCTTTTCTTAGACACAAGATATCAAATTTTCTACTTCCATTAACATTATCCACCTACTTTGCTTTGTCAGAGGAAAATATTATAAGGTTGTGATTTAATTTACGCCACATTGACAACTCTACTCACTGAAAATTCCAATTCCCACAATTAGAGGCCACCAAACACGGCCTGCCTCCCACTCGTTTCCGCCAGCGAGAGCACCTGACGATATCGCCGCACCCGGGAGCCGGCCGTGCAGTCTCGGGATCGAGGCAACTCGACACTCGCGACTGGCATGTAAGTAGACAGCAGTGCGCATGCGCACGGCCAGCCCACCTCACTGCGCCATTATTACTGCTCCCATCTGCCATACGTCTACATTTTATAAGGCTGCGATCACACTGCCGGCCGGGCCGAGACGAAAGAAAGGGAGAATGTCCGAGTTCAGATTTTCACGATGAAAGAAATGTTGACGGTATATAAGACCAATCCACAATGTTTCATCAATCAAGTTTTTCCTTACAAGCCTTGCCTTGTCTGTAAAAAAAAAAAAAAAAAGGAATATGTATACTTTTCATTCCGCCTGAGTTTTTAGTTTTGTAATGCTCATCACTCGATTTTGATGAAAGTATACGACTAAAAAAATCTTATTTTTGGACTCGTAATAGTACGTCATCTTAGCTTTTGAATGAATCATTCACCTTCTCATAATTCATAACAGTCGTTTTCAAATGACACTATTTGTCAAATGCGTGCGCTTGATTTACAAATTGTGTATTGAAAAAGTTTGATAGCGAGCATCTTAGTGTTCTATGCATTTTAGTCCATACATTACAGTGAGTGAAATGGAGATAAAAGGACAGAGAAGTGTTTGAAATGCTATTCACACTGATATCTACCTCCTTTCACAAGTAATTGCAAGTTATCTGAGAGGCATCATGCCGCGACCACAAGTCTACAAAATCAGCGTGTATTGAGCATAGTGTGAAGCACTGCAGCACCAAAAATATTATTTGCTTGTGACCTATGTTGGTCTCTTGTGATGTGTTAGTAATCCACAACCAGAAATTAACTATACACCTTTTTTTTTTCTTTTTTTTTTTTTTTTTTTTTTTTTTTTTTTTTTCTTGGTGGCAACCGATTACAATGGATAATGATCTGATGATCTGCTATGGTTTATGTAAGGTAATACTTCACTTAATGAAAGGTATACAACTAGTTTGTTGTGTACATTGTATAATTGATGGAATACATATTTCATGTTTCGAACTACAAGAGAAGAATAAGTTAATGTAAACTGTGAATTTGCTGTTGATGGACTGAAATAAAATTTTCTGAAATTCGTCTTAATGATTTTCTAGTTGGAGATAACAAACGGAAGAAGCCCAAAAATATACTTACATGTATTGATGTCTTTACACCTAAGAGGACTATTACACTATTTAGCCTTCTTTTAATTTTTGCTTTTGTAGCTCTCAGAAAATGTTGTGCCACAAGGTGAAACAATTTGTATACAGTATCTCACGTCCAAGACTACAGTAGAAATGAACTAAGTAAAAAGGAATACAGAACAGTAAAATTAAAGACATTTAGTTACCTCCTTATAAGGGGTACTGCAACTTATGGCCATGAGGGTACATGAGGTGTGCCGGTTTTATGTGCGGCACGCTGTACTACGTTTCAATTCATTTCCACTTTCAAAGAATTCTACATGGTTCTCAGAATTTTATTTATTTTGTTAGGAAGCTGTCTGATGGGAACTGCTATTCTATGGACATTTCCTGAATCACCTGATGACTATTTTCTTTGTCTCTATGGTACTTTCATTTCGATTTTTCTACTTTAAATGAAAGAAAAATGTGCAGATTTAGTGTAGCCTCAGACACTGCAGATCAGTAAAGGATGAGAAGCAGGTGTCATTTTGTTTCATATTGTGATCTGTTTTTCCTTCTTGGTGGGCTTGTGGCCAGCAACAAGGGATCATCACCCACTGTCAGTGGAAGATTGAAGGAAACACAGGGGTGACCAATACTTGTTCACTGCCTTCTGCTTCGAGCCAGCCAACTGTTAATTGATTTTGTTATTTTATCACTAATGTTTGCACACTGTACTGACCCATAGAATTATAAGCACATTAAAAATATGTGGTATGGACTCATCCCATTAATTTTACCTAACATTTAGGAGAAATGTAATTGAAAAAAATATCATTCAGAGAAGCTTCTGCTGAAAGCAGGCTGGAGACTTGTGATACTTGTCCTGCACAAGCAACATTGTAGCCCAATCGGTTTGTGCCGGCAACAACTCACACTGGGAATATTAAGCATATCAAACATTCACGTAAGGAAAGACTCTCCTAAATGTTAGTCTAAATTCATGGGAGGAGTCCATTACCACCTATTTCTTATGTGCATAAAATTCGACGAGTCACTACAGTAGGAGGACAATAGTAATAAAATAATGAAATCAATGAACTGTTAGCTGGCTTGCTGAAGTGGATAGAACTAAAAAACTGGGGCGGAATGAAAAGTAGACTTTTTATTTTTTCACAGGCAAGGCAAAACTCGTAAGAAAAAAAAATAATTTCATAAAATGATGGAGCTTGGTCTTGTATACCGTGAACAATTTTTACAATGTGACAATTGAAAAAGTGTATTTTCCCCCTTTTTTCATCTTGGCCATGCCCGGCATGCAGTGTGAATACGCAGCCAACTAGGCTGAGGCGGGTCAGCCAAGCTCACTCGGCCCGGCGGGTGTGACGTAAATCCGGGAGCTCCGTGACTTGCCCTGTCCCAAAGCGTCTTTCTCTCTACAGTGTTACGTCATTGCTTCCCCTCTACCCACCGTCAGGTCAAGGTGGGAAGCGAGCGGGAGTGGCGGCCGTTTTGACTGTCTCTACCCACAATGCATCAAAAAGGATTGGAGGCATGCACTATTATTTTATTTCTTCAAGGTGAGCACTCTACTTAACCCTTAATTGGGAACTCAGGTGAGCTATAATCAATAAATAAGTGGTAGCAAGGCACATCTTGACTAACCCAAAAGCAAATCAGGTCTTTATAGGTCCCCGATATGGAATGGACTAGCCTCTTCTGTCTGTCTATTCCAACACTACAACTCCTATCCTCCGTGCCCACTATGTAAGTAGACTTTCCTTATTGTTTCACATTAACTACCTAGAGGTAAATGTCATCTTGTTTGCCTTCATCTCTCCCAACTCAAGTTATTCACTTTTTATGATGCTGCTGCTGCTGCTGCTGTTGTAGTTGCTGTTGTTTTGAGAGAACGAAAGAGATAGGTCATCAGTCCCACCTTCTATGATACCACATCTGATCACCAGGTAAGTTCTCTACCATGTGTACTCACTTATAGACTATAATCTGTAAGTGTGTGACTGTAATTTTGTACTGTTCTTTTAAATGTATTCAAAGAGAAATCTGAGTGTGTAAAAGCGTATTAGTTTATGTGTTGGCTTGTTAGATCTCTGGCATACCCTGAGGGTAAAATCACTTGGATTGAAGTGTCTGACACAGAAACAGGAAAATTCATAGCAATAATGATGTATGAATTTGTAAAAGGGTAAAAATACGCAAGTAAAAAATGAAAGAGAGGACAGTAGTTGGTTAGTTCCAAAGAAAGATATCTCTAAGAGATATTAATGGAATCCTACAGAACATAATCACCATTGCTCCACTCCATGGATCACCAAAAAGTATTTCTAACCACCACTATTGCAAGGGTATGTGACAATTTGTTTGTGCATTGTGTGTGTGTGTGTGTGTGTGTGTGTGTGTGTGTGTGTGTGTGTGTGTAAGCCTCCCCTAGAACATCTGTAACAACCCTGCCAGTTATTGTTACATATGAAATTTATATACAATGTAGAAAAACACCATGTACAAAATATTGTAATAACAACATTCCACAACACATGCAGTAAGTATCTCTCCATAGAGACTGGATAATTGGATTGCATACCATAACAGAAAAATTAGATCCATTTGTTCCAAATCATTTGAAAATGGATCAATATGTTTTGATTATAGCACAAGGAAATACTCAAATCTAACAACCAAAGTACAAATAAATTTTGCTCAATGTATTTCATTATGCTTGTGTAAAGTAATGAACTTTCTTTTTCATCATATTAGCTCATATCTTGGATTTGTGAAAGCTGTTTCTCCAGTTCACTTTAATCAATGTAGAATTGACAATTTTTCAACGTTTTTTCAGATTTACTTTGAAAAATTATCAATACTACATTAATTGAGCATAAATTATCTGATACAATACTAGAAGATGTTTTATTTAAAGCCTAAAGGATAAGAAAAGAGTTAAGGAACTGTTCTGTGGAAAATAAAGGTGGAAGGACAGAACAGTAATTAGCTTATAGCCCAACAGATATCACACTGCCTTATCTGCTGTAGATGCTGACTCTCCTAGGGGAGTAATATAAGGTTTACATGCTAATATTTTTCTTTAAATTCTGATTTAGGTTACGTTTTGTAAAACAAAAAGTTTTTGTATCTTTTATTTAAAAAAAAAAAAACATATCTTGCCAGTGTTGCAGGTTTATCAGAGAAAACATCTCTAAACTTACTTAAAATCTCATTTAGTTATTCCTTCTGATTGTTAATTATTAAAGTTGACTCATAAGCTTTGGATTCTATTTCATCTTCCAAATTACAGAAAGTTGCTTTCCCTACAATCAGGGATGGTTCAGTAACCTGAAGACACATTAATTTCAAGATAATCTTCACATCTTCTCCTGTTTCAAAGGGTAAACAAAAATCTTATCTTTGACCATACTCATAATATTCATAGTTTTAAAAGTAGTTGCTTCTCCCACTAAATAACTATTAGCAAAGTCTATCTTCTGAGTATCTTTCCATGTAATAGGTAAAGAACTAGTAAGAACCCTGAGAAAATGATTTGTATGAACCTCTCCATTGTTTAGAAATATTAATGCCTGAGTTAAAAGCTAGGTTATCCAAGTTGGAACTTGAAGGTAAATACTGTTTTGTTTTTTCTAACTCAGAACATAGCTTTTCTAGTTATTGGTTTGTTATTTCTGAACATATCCTTTCAATCTTTTCAAAGGTATAGAAACGCTTCAACTATGGAAAGCAGCTGGAGCTAATAATATATTTCCTAAATTTATAAAAAAATCTGGGACCAATAGCAAGAACCTGGCTTAAAGACTACTTCAATGACATACTAAAAACTGGAGGTATCCTGAAGAAATTTAGAATGTCTCTTATTCTGGCCATCCTTAAACCAGGGAAATCGCCTGAAAACCCTGCAAACTACTGCCCAATAGCCATACTGTGCATTTGCAGTAAGTTGCCAGAGAGGCTGATGTACAATGGTATATGCCCAACGATAGACAAACACCTGCCTCATGAACAAGCTGGTTTGAAAACTAATCGAAGTTTCTGTGAACAAGTATTAGCCCTCACATCATACATAGAATCGGGATTCCAGAAAAGATTGATAACATCAGTAGTCTTTGTTGACCTTATTGCAGCTTATGATACTGTATGGATAGATGGTCTCATCCTGAAATTTGCCAACATGATTCCATGCTCGAAATTAACAAACCTGTTGGAAAAAAATGCTGAAAGTCTGATATTTGAAAGTAAATCTGGGGTCAAAAAGAATAAAAATACAGTCAGTCTCCCCTAAGATCTGCTTTTTAATGTTTACATCAGTGACATGACAGACTCTAAGTCATTGTAGGTTTTGCTACACAGATAACATGGCTATAGCTACTCAAAGCAAATGGCTAGAAGAATGTGAAAAAACTCTAACTGCTTACTTAGAAGTAATAAACCAATACTACGAGGGGGAAAAAAAAGAAAAAAAGAAGAGGAGACTGTGCTCAAACCAAAATAAAACAGAGACCTGCACCTTCCATTTAAATAAGAAACTTTATTGAGGCCAGCGCTGCTGCTATTGAGTGACATAACTTTTTAGTGAATTGAGTCTGCCATTCTATTTCAGATTTGCTGTCATTTAATAATCAATGGTGATTGTTATGTTTATATTACTATAATATGTTTATATTATATGTATATGTATTATATTATATGTCTAACATATAATAATATGTTTATATTACTAAAATTATAGAGGGAAACTTTCCCAGTGGGATAAACAAAAATAAAAAAATAAAAGAGATGACTTACCAAAAGGACCGGCTCGTCGATAGAAACAAATAAACTAAATAAAATCACACACAAACACACATACAAGCTTTCGCAGCCTAGCTGCTTCGTCAGGCAGAAGGGAAGGAGAGGGAAAAGGAAATGATGAGGGTTTTAAGGGAGTGGATAAGGAGTCATTCCAATCCCGGGACAGGAAAGACTTACCTTGGGGAGAAAAAAGGAGGGTAAACAAATACACACACACCCACACATTTACACAGACGCAAGTACACTTAGGCAGACATACTGTAGAACTGTAGAAAGCAAAGAAGTTAGAGGAACTGATGAAGCAGCTAGGCTGCGAAAGCTTGTATGTGTGTTTGTGTGTGATTTTATTTAGTTTATTTGTTTCTATCGACGAGCCGGTCCTTTTGGTAAGTCATCTCTTTTCTTTGTTTATATTACTATGTATATTTACAAATGTCTGTCTAGGTGTGTGTGCGTTTGGATATGTGTGAGTGTGTGTGTATTTGTTTACCTTCCTTTTTTTCCCCTAAGGTAAGTCCTTCCACTCCTGGGATTGGAATGACTCCTTTTCCACTTCCTAAAAATCCATATCCTTCCCTTTTGCATCTCCTTTCTTCCTCTTATCCTGAAGAAGCGACCAACGATTGCGAAAGCTTGTATGTGTGTGTGTGTGTGTGTGTGTGTGTGTGTGATTTTATTTGTGTCTGTTGACAAGCCTGTCCTTTGGGAAAGTCATCCATTTTCTATTTTTTATATTTCTATATGCATATTTCTATTTATATCTTATTCAATTAATGATGAAAATTCTCCTCAGAGATGATAAATATTGTTCAAACGAGATAGAATGGCTGGCCAGTACTTACGTTTGTGCTGTACTGCCGATAGTAACACAAATGAATAAACAGAAAAAAAGGGGGAAAAAAGGACAAGATTTCAGAACACAGTTCCTTCATCAGGTGGGAGAGAAGGGAAGAAGAAAGGATGGGAATGGAAGGGAAAGGTAATTCACGACCTAGGTCATGAAGGTGGTGTTTCAGGTGTGTGGACGTCAAAGATACTGCATGTACGTACTGAGCCAAGCCAGAGAGGATATATATAACCAAAGAGGAAAGATCAAGTAGTAAAGAGAAGAGAAGATGAATGAACTGAATGATGCTGAGGGGTGTTGGAGGGCCATTCTATCTCGTTTGAACAATATTTATTTGTATCTTATATTATAGAAGGAAACTTTCCTGGTGGGATAAATATGTATAAAAATAGAAATCAAATAACTTACCCAAAGCACAGGCTCATAGATAGACACAAAAATACACACAAACAGTCAAGCTTTTACAACCGTTGGCCACTTCATCAGGAAACGAGGAAGGAAGGAGGGGAAAAAGGGAAGGATACAGATTTTAAGGGATTGGAAAGGGAGTCATTCCAATCCCAGGAGTGGAAAGACTTACCTTAGAGGGCAAAAGGAAAGGTAAACAAATAAGCACACACACACAGGCAGACATATGCAAAATGCAAAGTAATTGGACAGAGATGCCAGTTGAGGCAGAGGCTCTGTTCAGAGAACTGAGGCAAAGATGTTATAGAATGGTGTGTGGGAATTTGAATTTAGCAGAGGTTGACACCAGGTGGGCACAGGAAAGAGAGAATATGCTAAAGGGCAAGTTCACATCTCCGGAGTTCTGAAACACTGCTGTCGATGGGAAGTATCCAGATAACCTAGATGGTGTAACACTGTGCCAAGATGTGCTGGCCGTGCACCGAGGTATGTATAGCCACAGGGTGATCCTAATTACCAACAAACACTGTCTGCCTGTAACCGTTCATGCAAATGGACAGTTTGTTGCTGGTCATTTCCACATAGAACGCTTCACAGTGCAGGCATGTCAGTTGGTAACTCATATGGGTGTTGTCACAAGTGGCTCTGCCCTTAATCGTGTGCACCTTCCGGGTTACGGGACTGGAGCAAGAGGTGGTGGAAGGTTGCATAGGGCAGGTTTTACAACTAGGGCAGTTACACGGGTAGCAGCCGGCGAGTAGGAAAGGTGGTTTGGGGAATTCATAGGGATGGACTAGGAGGTTTAGACGGTTAGGTGGACACTGGAAAGACACTCTTTGTGGAGTGGGAAAGATGTGATGAAGGGTGGATCTCGTTTCAGGGCAGGATTTAAGGAAGTCATATTCTTGCTGGGGAGCAACATTCAGAGTTTGATCTAGTTCCAGAAAGTATCCGGTGACAAGAGGGGCACTTCTGGGGTGCTTCTGTGGAAGGTTCTGAATTTGGGGGGACAGCTGACAGCTGACGCCTCACTGGCTTCTCTGTTCAACTTCTTAACTTTCTACAAATGTCGGCCTTGGTGCGTTTGTGTGTGTGTGTGTGTGTGTGCTTGTTTACCTTCCCTTTTTCCCAGAAAGGTAAGTCCTTTCACTCCTGGGATTGAAATGACTCCTCTTCCACTCCCCTAAAACTCACATCCTTCCCTTTTCCCCTCTACTTCCTTCCTCTTCTCCTGATGAAGTGGGAAACGGTTGCGAAAGCTTGAATGTTTGTGTGTGTTTTTGTGTCTATCTACAAGCCTGTGCTTTGGGTAAGTTATTTATATCTTATGGTATGTACATTTATGATGTCAATACCACACTTACAATTGTAAAGTCATAAGATAAACAAATAAATTACTACAATGTAGTCAGAAAGTGTACACTTTGCATTTTTTCTTCTGGGGCAATGTAAGTCTCTTTTCTCCATCTGCACTTGCATGCAAAGTCTCTCTGTCCGTATTTCATGCACCTGCACTAAAGATTTCGTACACAGTACCTCATATTGAATTCCTCATATGTAGACTATTTGTTATCTTGTGGGGATGTAGGGGCATGTATTGTAACTTGTTACACTGCAAGGTTACAGTCTTACACAGGACATAATAGTGCAGAGAGTTGCATCACCATTCTGTGGACTGAGGACAAAAACAAGAAGAGGAATTCATAGGTACTATTTTTATGTGACTGCTTTTGATTTTGTTATAATGTGGTGTTGACATGGTTGTTGATTTAATTACTGTGTCAAAACATACCATTTTCATATTTGGAAACAGCTAGTAAAGGTGTAAATGTTGAGATTTTGAACATAATCCTGTCATGCATGAATTTTAATTAATTAAAATATATGGCAGTAACTGTCACTGTGTCTAAGTAGGGAAAGTCAAGGGGAGGATCTCCTGATTTAGCTAAAACTGTGTGAGAAGATCCAGCTAGAGTGAACTTCTCAAATTCCTAAAATATATTGCCAGACTGGGCCATAGGAAAAGATAAAAGGCTTATGAAAGACTTCTGATTAGTGCACAAAGTATAAGTGCGCAAAGTATAAGTTTGTGTGAGTAATAATATTTGCATAGTTGGCATAGAATAATGAGACTAGGAATAGATGACCATATATATTTTTCATCTTATGTTATTCCTTTCAATGCTGAACTTTTAATAATGAGCATGTACGTACTACACAAGCGCACACATGTGCTTTCTCTCTCTCTCTCTCTCTCTCTCTCTCTCACACACAGCAGGAGACGTGTGTGTGTGTGTGTGTGTGTGTGTATATGTTATTTTCATCCAAAACTTCATGGAATTATGAACATGAACTGCTAAAATAAACTAATTGTGACTAAACTGAATATATAATAAAGTAAGGACAGTTTACAACTCAGTGCAAAGATGTGGCAACGAGCTGCGACAGGCACATACAAAACTTTCAACTATCGGCCACGGCCTTCTTCAGAAAATAGAACACTCACACAATCTCATAGGCACACCACAACACGGTCATACAAGCATCACCTCCGGCTGCCGTGTGTGTGTGTGTGTGTGTGTGTGTTCGTTTACCTTCCTTCCCCCCCCCCCCCCCCCCCCAACATCAGTCTTTCCTCCCCTGGGATTGGAATGAATCCTTACCCACTCCCTTAAAACCCTCATCCTTCCCTACTCTGCCCGAAGAAGCAACTAGGTTGCGAAAGGTTGCTTTTGTGGGTGTGTTTTCTTTATTTATGTTTGCTGTCACTACTGGTGCTCCTTCAACTGGTAAGTAAATTTCATCTATTTTTTATATATATTTTTTCTGCTAGGGGCTTTTCCTCTATTATATATATATAATGTCTGCTTAGGTGTGTTTGTGTTTGTGTATATGTGTGGTTGTGTGGGTATTTGTTTACCCTCCTTTTTTTTCCCCCCAAGGTAAGTCTTTCCAGTCCCCGGATTGGAATGGCTCCTTACCCACTCCCTTGAAACCCTTATCATTTCCTTTTCCCTCTCCTTCTCTTCTGCCTGAGGGAAGCAGCTAGGCTGCAAAAGCTAGCATTTGTGTGTGTGTGTGTATGTGTGTTTTATTTATTTGTGCTACTATCACTACCTGTGCTCCTTCGCCTGGTAATTAATCTTGATATCTATTATAGAAGGAGATTTTCCTGGTGGGAAAAATATGTATAAAATAAAGATTGTTTGACTTACCAAAGTACAGGCTCGCCGATAGAAACATATAACACAAATAAAAACACACAATCATTCTAGCTTTCGCCACCACTGGCAGCTTTTTCAGGAAATAGAGGAAGGAAGGAGAGGAGAAAGGGACGGATACGGGTTTTAAGGAAGTGGAAAAGGAGTCATCCAATCCCAGGAGTGGAAGGACTTACCTTAGGGGACAAAAAGGAAGGTAAACAAATACACACACACACTCACACATATCCACACACAAACACACCTCGTGTGTATGTTTCATTTGTTACTAACACTACCTGTGCTCCTTCGCCTGATAAGTAGACTTCATCTATTTTTTTACATATATTTTTTCCTGTTAGGCACGCACCTCCGGAAAGGCAATACACTCTTCCTCAACACACTCTCCCTCAACAACCACTCCAATAAACCTCAAGCTCCTCTTATTGCACAAAAACCCAGTCTCTCCCATCTACTCAATCTCTCACTTCCAGCTCCACCCCCCCCCCCCCCCCCTCAAACCTTTAAATCCTACTACACACAATCCAGAACCACGACATCCCAATTCAGTAGTCAACCTCTCCTCCAAACCTCTCTCCCAATCTGAAACCTCTGTCCTATACAAAGGCCTCACCTTTAGCCCTACTTCCAAATTCAACCAAACAGCCCTTGTCAAAGATTTACTATCCTATACTCATAGCCTTTGCTGGAGATATCACTTTGCCACAAAGAAAAATAATCCTACTCCTAATGATCCAGCTCCCCAAGACATCACTCAAATAAAACCTTGCCTGGAACAGTTCCGTCCTCCATCACAACTAGACCCACCCGCTCTTCCTCAAAATCACCCTCTTCAAACCTTCCAGGAATTCCTTACTTCCAACCTTGCCTCTCAGTCTTTCCTAAGAAACCTTAATCGTACTCCCAACACTACCACAGCTGAATCCCGAGCCATCCGTGAAATGAAAGCTGACCATTCCATCGTCATTCTCCCAGCCGACAAGGGATCCACAACCGTGGTACTTGATTGGTGGGAGTATAAGGTTGAGGGATTGCGTCAACTTTCAGACAACACTACCTACAAAGTTTGTCATGAGAATCCTCTCCCTGATGTCAAGGCAGAGCTTCAAGGAATCCTCAAAACCTTAGGCCCCCTACAAAACCTTTCACCTGATTCCATTAACCTCATGACCCCACCGACACCCCGCACCCCTACATTCTACATACTCCCTAAGATAAACAAACCTAATCATCCTGTCCCCCCCCCCTCCCAATTGGTGGCCAGTTACCAAGCCCCCACAGAACGAGTCTCTGCCTACATAGACCAACAACTTCAACCCATCATGTGCAGTCTCCCATCCTTCATCAAAGACACCAACCACTTCCTCGATCGCCTGAAATCCTTACCTAGCCTGTTACCTCCAGAAACCATCCTTGTAACCATTGATGCCACTTCCTTGTACACAAATGTCCCACATGCCCAGGGCCTTGCCTGTGATGGAGTATTTCCTGTCACGCCGACCACCTACTTCCCTACCTAAAACCTCTTTCCTTAATACCCTAGCCAGAGCTTCATTCTAACCCACAACGTCTTCACTTTTGAGGGCCAAACATACCAACAACTAAAGGGAATGGCCATGGGAACCAGGATGGCCCCCTCATAAGCAAACTTATTTATGGGACGCTTAGAGGAGGCCTTCCTGGATACCCAGGCCTGTCAACCCAAAGTTTGGTATAGATTCATTGACGACATCTTTATGATCTGGACTCACAGTGAAGAAGAACTCCAGAATTTCCTTTCCGACCTCAACTCCTTTGGTCCCATCAAATTCCTATTTCAAATCCCATGCCACTTTCCTTGATGTTGACCTCCATCTGTCCAACGGCCAACTTAACACATCCATCCACATCAAACCAACCAACAAACAACAGTACCTACATTATGACAGCTGTCATCCATTCCACATCAAATGTTCCCTTCCCTACATTTAGACCACGAGTGAGGTGCGGAGTGGACGGGGAAGGATGCTGGGTACAGGTGGAGATAGAAAGTTCTGCATTGCGTGATGGATTTTAAAGGCAGGAATTTGAATTGTGACAATGAATACAGTGAAGGAAGGGGCAGGAAAGGATAAAAGGGAGCTGTATAGAGGTATATGAGGAGGGAGTGGGGTGATTTGAAATGATAAGAATAATAAGGAAAAATAAAAATAGGAAAAACAGGAAAAATAAAGTTAGTAAAAAAGGAAAAGATAAAAAATAAGTAAAACTGAAAAGTAATAACAATGGAAGAAGTACGGAATTTTAATAATAATATGTAGATTGACATAGAAAGACGTTCGTTGAGCCACCGACAGACACAAATAATACAGTTACACACACAATTCTAAATTTTCAGCCAAGGCCTTCCTCAGAGAGAGAATACTCGTCCACACACGTCACCCATCTCTGGCCACCAAACACAGTCTGACTACACGGCAAGCAGAAATGGTGGAGGGGGGAGAGTAAAGGAGTGGAGGAGTGCTGAAAGTGGAGAGGAAAGATAAGGATGGGGATTATTGCCTTCCCTACAGCTTAGGTCTTCTGCTCCAGTACCGAATCCCTGAACCAGTACACCGATGACCTAATAACAGCTTTCACATCCCACAGGTATCCTCCTGATATGGTACAGAAGCAAACTGCCAGAGCCACTTCCTCATCCCCCCAAATTCAGAACCTTCCACAGAAGAACCCCAGAAGTGCCCCTCTTGTCTCCAGATACTTTCTGGGACTGTAGCAGACTCTGAATGTGGCTTTCCAGCAAGGATACGACTTCATTAAATCCTTCCATAAAACCCGTATCATTCCCTTTCTCCTCTCCTTCCTTTCTCTGCGAGAAGTGGTGAAAGCTTGAATGTTTGTGTGTTTTTATGTGTGTTTTATGTTTCTATCGACGAGCCTGTATTTTGGGTAAGTCAAACAAGACAGGCACAAATAAAATTACATACAAACACACATACAAGCTTTCACAACTGAGCTATTCCCTTTCTCATTATTGTACATTACAAATATTGTTACTCAAATAAGCTTATTTTATTTTTCAAAAGAGATATATTGGCTGGCCAGTATTTGCCTTTGTGCTGTAGTACCGACAGTTACACAAATGAAGAAACAGAAAAAAGGGGACAAAAAATGACAAGCTTTCGGAACACAGTTTCTTCCTCAGGTGGGAGCGAAGGGAAGAAAAAAAATGGGAATGGAAGGGAAAGATAATTCACAACCTAGGCATGAAGGTGGTGTTTCCTGAAATGTTCCTATCCTTTCTTCTTCCCTTCTCTCCCACCTGAGGAAGGAACTGTATTCCGAAAGCTTTCCTTTTTCGTCCCCTTTTTTCTGTTTCTTCATTTGTGTAACTATCAGCGGTACAGCACAAAGGCAAGTACTGGCCAGCCAATATATCTCTTTTGAAAAATAATATCATCTCTTAGGAGAATTTTCATCATTAATCAAATAAGCTTATACTTATCCTATGCGATAATCAGATAACTTTTTGAGTCTTTTCTCTTTTCCTATGGTCCAGTCAGGTGAGATATTTTGGGAATGTAAAAACTGCTCCTTCACACACAGGTTCTGCCTTGGAGAGTTGAATACTAAATGAATGGTATATATTAATTATATTAAATTGATTCTTGTTTTATCCAACAAGTGATCCAGGTTTCTGAAATTGAGGTAGTGATACTTATGTTGCTAATGATGGAAGCCTACATGGATGCTAATATTGCTGGTAACACTTGCTTTTCAGATGAAAACATTGTATTTTTCATGGATTCATTTCAGAACATCTGGAATAATTATTATGTGGTTAAAAGTTAGAAGAGACTGAAAATAATACTTTTATTTATTTCCATTGGATGAGGTTGATGTATATGACTGCATGAAGCATTCTCGGTACAGTTTTTGTATACAATATGATTATAAATTGTTCAGTAATTATCCATATTTCATTTATATATATTTACACACACTAACTTGCTGCATTGCTCATTTCAGTGACATGATGATATAACATTGTTTTTGATTAAGCTGCTAATCATCACAGAGGCATAATGATTCACACACATAAAACACACACACACACACACACACACACACACACATCTCCAGCTATCATGGCCAAAAACTGAGTATACTTGTGTGTTTTTGTGTGTGCCTTTCTGTGAATCATTGAGACATCTTTGTGGCGAGTCGCAACTTATCTTTCGAAAATATTGTTGAATGATTCAAGGAATTAACATTGTTTTATTTGTGATTAATGTCTTCAAGTTTGTATATTTAACAGTTAACATAATATATTGTGTAATGCGCTACAATCATCTCACAAACACCACATTCATTTTTACAATATGTAAAAAAAAATTAATGGTGTATTTTACAAAATATGTTTCAGTAATCATAAAAAGAATATTAAAATTTGCAGGAAATATCAAGAACACAACATACTGTGTTGTATTAAAATTTGATGCAAATTAGTTTGCTGCTACACATTTTACAGATTAAAATTGAAAGGTTGCTCTGCAGAGAATTGATGTCTTGCCTGAATTGAAAACAAATATGTGCCCTATTTAGAAGGATAAAAATACTATATTAACCTGACTTGACTAATATTCAGGGGAGACCAATCATTAATACACAATGAAGCTTTGAATTTAGCTGTAAGCACATCAAAATGTTTGAGTAATTGTAACCAAATGCAAGCACAGCATCGTCATACTGAATGAATTAAAGTGGTTAGTAAAACAGCAATTAAAAAATCTTCAATTCAATGCATAGATTAACCCATATAACTAATTAATTTGCAGAGAAAAATCAGGAATCTTGTCACAAGAGACTCATCTTCAACGAATACAGATCACACACTTTTTTATTCACTGTGTAAAAGGAGAGCTTTATTTGTCTATGTAATCTCTGTAATGCTATCTGAAACACCATTTATTGTTATTATTATTATTATTATTTTTAATTTTCTACTTCCAGAACATTTTTGTATTTCTTGTAAATTGAAGTTCTCAGTTGGACACCCTCCAGAATGATGTTTTCTCTACTGCAGCACCTATTCATGTTAGCTTTCAGGTTGATGCTTATAAATGATCTTAAAACCAGATAGTAAACATGCTTTCAAAAGTGCAACCAAAATTCATGATCTCACATTTTATGTAATTAGTTAAGACTTCTTAAGCTATGTACACAAATTAAATAACGATCTACAATAAATTACAATTCATATTCATTTTCAGTTATATTAGATTTCGCATTTCTCCTCCTTGAATTGTCATGGATGGCAGCATTTAGAGCTGGACCTGCAGATTCACAGATTGGTTCCAATGAACTTGTAGAAGTTTTATCTAAAGAAAACAAGCAGACATATCACATTAAAGTATTCAGCTTTTTCATAACATGATTATTATTATTATTATTATTAAACAATTCAGATCATATTTACCATGTTTTGGATATGTTGTATCTGCCAATGCATCCCTTACACACCTATAGATATACCCATACTGAGCCTGTAATGAAATTCAAGTAGAACTGTAGACAGATATTGCAGTAACACAATACAAGTGGAGAAAAGACAATAGGAATCATAAATTTGTACTCATCAGCTTCTCTGATTGTAGATATTGCATTCCTTCATTGTGACTGAGACAGAAAATACAGAATGTCAATACTGGTGGTATTGCCAGGCACAAAAACCATTAGAGATGGTAAAGGATAATTTAATTAACTATTTACCAAATAAAAGGTAGACGTCTTATATAAAAAGCCACCAACACAATCAATTTTGATTATTTTTAATCAGTTGTGAGCTTTGTTTTTGAGCACCAGAGATTACAGTTAAAAGTGGAAGATGTTTATGCTATTTTCATCCCTAAATGGGAAACTACCACAAGACAACCTAAAAAAGTAACCCATGTTAGAATATCAAACAATAGAAATTCCTGTTGAAAATTAAACAATATGATGACAACTTACAATGCTGCAAAGACAATTGTTGATCCACGGATAGGCTCATAACAAAGATGATCTCACACAAACACCCCTTTCCCATATGCATGCTTAAATGCTGCTGAAGAAGGGACTAACGGTCCATGCAGAAGTTGAATGAGTGACTAAGTGGTGTTCTGGCAATGTGCCGATACTTATTGAAATGAGAACCACACGAAATTGATCGAAAGTATAAAAGAAACATAAAGCAGAAGTGCAAAAACACACAAATCACTTAGTAATAGTACTTGCCCTTACACAGCGATGAGATATTCTTCGATTTGGGAGTGGAATGACACTGTAGCTATCATTTGAAATGAAAACATGTAGTGTAATATTCAATTAAAATTGAAATAGCAGCTTCATAAATATTTCAGTGATATAGATAAGAAATTTTGCATTGCAGGATTCCATTTCTACAGTGTGATGGAGTATTTACCCATAGAGAGGGGAGCAGAAGATCCTTTCATCAGTACAACACAAATAACTAAATTCCATTCATAGGCAGTGTGCCAGAACCAGGTTTTGAACCCGGGACCTTTACCTTTCTCGTATAAACGCTCTACCGACTGAGCTTCACAGTCTGTCCTCAGAGCTTTACTTCTGCCAATACCTCACTTCCTAATTTCCAAACTTTATTTTTCTTTTGTGCAAGGTGGGACCAAAGAATTTCAGTCACCTTAGTGCACATATCAAGTGTTTCATAAAAAATAATTGATTATATCTGACTAATGAATGCCAGGTGCAATCATACTTTTTTTTATCAATAGCGAAAATCATCCTGTAACTAAAGGTCTGTCAAAGCACTGCAGAGAGGCTGACACGTACACAGGGCAAAAAACCCTGTTACCAACTTGCATTTTAGTACTCTCTACCATGTATGATAAAAGTACCTACAACAAAGACTTAAATAAGTATCAGTATATCTAAAAATGGAAAGTCTATAATATGAAATTACAACCATCATGGCCTCAACCTAAAGTATCCTACCATCCTTACATGCCACCAATCTTCCCCATCGTAAGTCTCCTCTTAATTCGTGTGTCTGTCCCAGCTGTATGGTACCTTCCAGTCTGGTGCTAGATGTTGCCATTGACCCAGACTAGTCAGACTGTCAGCTTATGCTACTGCAGTGGCATTGTGCTCACAATTGTAGGTCCAGTCTGACTGGAGATTGCTCACTGTTCTCACCTCCAGTGCCTCTGTGAACAACCATCCCATCTCCACATCTCGTATCTGGAGATCAAAAACACTCCGTCTGTCCCTGTAGGAGTTATATAGTGTCTCGTCTCAGCAGGCAACAGGCAAACCTAGAAAATTTGACAACCTTTGGAGTCAACCAATTTTGGATTGCATTCACTTGCTGGGTACGGGCTTATCAAACCCACAGACCCCGAGCAGTGGACTCATAAGCGCCACCAGTCCTCTGACACCGTAATCTCTGGGAACGCTTTGTCGATAACTGTGTGGAGTGGTAGTGGAACATTGTGTGTCTCAGGGAATGGGGATCTCGGCTCAACCACCAGGTCACGAGGAAGGAAAGTACCTCTATTCAAAAAATGTTAAAATGTTTGTAAATCTATCGGGCCAAACTGCGTGGTCATCAGTCGGTAGCTTACAAACTACTTAAACCTAGGTAAACTAACCTACGGACGACATACACACACCCGTGCCCCAGGGAGGACTCAAACCTCCCCGGCGAGCGACCGCGCGCTCCGCAGCGAGACGCTTTAGACTGCTCGGCTACTCCACCGTGGCAAAGTACCTCTATTAAAAATCCCTCAATCCCGTAGTACAGTAAGCGGTGTAAAAATGCACGGCTGTCGACGTGGCACAGTCGTTATCGGGCATCCTCTGGGGATACTGCTGCACCTTAGTTGTATAAGGGTTACCTATGCGTTAGGTGCTCTGTTTAGGGGGACTTTTAGTTCCCTAAATAATTGTGAGACTGAGATATATCCATTGATGTTTTCCCTTACACCTCCTAGTGGGATGGGTGTACCATTAGGGGAAACCAACCAAATAAGAGGGCTTTGGTGTACATTCCTCCAGAATCAAAACCCAAAATAAGTTATGTGTATAGTAAGAGAGCACAAGCTCCTCTGCAGAATGTGTTTATACTCGTATAAAGGAAAGAGAGCTCGTTTGATAAGATTTTTCTATTTTGCATCCAGGAAACTTCGGAGGGAATCACAGAAAGCTTAAAAACCATCAAGCATTTGCACAGTGTGATGTTACTCACTGGAAAGTCTAGTTCCTAGCAAGCAACTGCCCTGCAGACTGCAAACTTGCTCTGTGAATATGCCACTGAGACCGGGTTGCCCTCCACCTCAAACTACAGCAAAAATGCCGTGACATGTAGGGATCCGGTAAGCATCCCTAAAGAGGAGCTTGAGAATAAATGGGCTTCTGAGGATGTTACAGATGTGCAGGACATTACAAAAAGGTTAGTCAAATCCAACTCCTTTATCCTGACTGTTAGCAGTCTCAAGCTTCCAGGCTGTGTCTAGGCAGGCTTCCACGTCCCCAACCCGGCGAGCTGCACAGTGGGCACACCACTCTGAGGCGACGAGCGGCAAATGTGACGAGAGCCGAATGTACTCCACCTGCCGAGCGTGTAAACCGTTCTGGGGATCGTCCTGTCTGGAGTTGGGACTGTAAAGCATACCTAGAGGAGAAGAACGTCAAGGAAATCAAGACATCACATTCTGGGGCCAAAAAAAATCTCAAATGCAACCACTAATATTTGCAGCCTCTTTCTCATCAGTCCTCCAAAAACCAGTTATCACAGCTGATGCCCCTACTCAAACAGACATTGTCAGTGTTAGCACAAACACCTGCACCTGCCAGGCTGTAGCAGGTTCAGGACATGTAATCCAACTGACCACAAAGTTACAGGCACCTACAAAGTTACAGGCACCTACACCTACAGCAGGCCAGCCAAAACCGGCCATGGTCACTTCTACTTCTCCTTCCACAACTGCCAAGCAACTGGGAAGTCTCACACACAGGTGAAACTAGAAAGTAAGCCATAAAAACTTATTACCAGACGCTCCTTCTGACTCCACTCCAGAGCTCACGGAGGCAAACTTCTGAACCTCCGTCCATTTGAGTGTCCCCTGCCCACGTGGAAGGAGAGACTGCGAGTTTTCCACCTTGAGAGACAGCTCCCACATTTCAGTGGAATCAGCCGTATTTAGGAAACATGTGAAGGGACTGTGACTGTAGACCCAGGAACACCACTGTGTGTGTCTCCAGGACACAGATTTCAAACCTTCTGACACACCTGAGATATGCGGTTCTCCACAGGAAGGATGACCTTCGTGGAGAGAGAGCTAAAGGTGGAGTGGCTAATTTTGTCAATGCCACATACCACTCCTCACCCCCCCCCCCCCACCTCTCTCTATCTCTCTCTCTTACACACACACACACACACACACACACACACACACACCACTAGCCTGTAGACAATCACAGTTTCAGTACAGTTGAGGTACCAACTGACTATATGCTCCCTGTATCTGCCCCTTACAGTGTGCTTGATGAAGAGGCTCTTTGTGACCTATTAACTCAGCTCTCCCACCCTTTCATCCTCTGTGGTGATTTTAATGCACACAATGCATGCCCCAGGGGTGCAGCAGTTGAGATACCTCTTTTGTCGTCCTGTGCGCATTTGCTGGTTACTGGTCAGAGCGAGCACAGGGTCATCCTCTGGCATTGCTCTCTCAATATGCTCTCTGGCCCTTGCCACTCAATGGGAAATGGTTGATGATCTTCACAGCAGTGTAGGGCCCAAAAGAAAGCCACCACAATGGGTGCTTAGTAGGGAGGACTTGACACTGTACAGCCAACCTGCCGAAATTGAGCCCCTTGACAGGATTCAGGACTGGGTGTATCATATTACTGAAACGATCCATCATACTGATGATGCATCCATTCCACAGTCTTCAGGACAACCAAGAAAGCAACCTGTCTTTTGGTGGGATGACAAATATAATTCCCACAACAGGCTACTGAGAGGGGCAGTTCAGACTTCTGGTCGACCATACGTAAGGATTATACCAAACCCTTCAGCATGTGGGAGCTGGATTTCGCATTGCAGCTTGTAACACATCCAAGGTCACAATAGAATCCACTGCAGTATGTTACAGCATCTCACAAGGCCAAACAAGAAAGTTTTCCTCCTGATTTTTAATGTTATTTGGATGTTAGGCCAGTTCCCTGACGCATAGAGGGAGGCCATTTTAATTCCTCTTTTTCATGGGGAAAAGACCATTCATGCCCAAGTTGTTATCATAGTTTTATCCTCACTAGCTGTGTGGGAAAGATCTTGCAACCAATGGTCAACCACCACCTTGTTTATATTTTGGAATCCAGGCACATCCTTAGACGTTTTCAGTGTGGGTTCAAGATATACCACTTCATCTTTGATAACTTGGTCTTCCTGTATGTAGCTACATAAAACAGGCTTTCCTGCATTCACATCATCTTATGGGTGTATTTTTTATGTTGAGAAGGCCTGTGATACTACTTGGAGGCATCTTATTCTCAGATAGCACGAATGGGAGTTTCTTGATTATCTTCCCATTTTATTCGATCTGTCCTTGCTCCATGTTATTTTATGTATAGGCACTCTGTCTGATCACTTTTTTCAGGAGACCAGGATCCCTCAGGGTAGTGTTTTAAGTGTTACTTTGTTTGCCATAGCTATTAATAGTACAATATCAACTGTTATATGTCCTGTCCAGTGGCTTTTATTTGTTGATGATTTCTCTGTCTTTTGCTCTTCCTCCAGCCTCACAATGACAACACGCCAGTTGCAATTAACTCTGCAAAGGTTGGAAAAATAATCAGGGAAGACTGGATTTCAGTTTTCCACTGAAAAGTCTTTTTCACTGTTCCTGTTCCATTTTAAACTTGCCTGGACTGGGAACGAGAGACATCATTCTGCATGTTAAAGGTACTGTGAGGTTTCTGGGCCTCACATTTGACATGAAACATTCATGGTTGCTACACTTAAAATATTTGAAATTACAGTGCCTCAAAGCGATGAGTATTTTAAAATTTCTTAGCAACACTTCATGGGGAGTGGACTTGTCTGCTCCAGTTTTATAGAGCCTCTTTGTGCTCTCAGCTTGACTACGGGTGCACAGTGTATGGGTCTGTAAGACCTTCTTATTTAAAGAAGCTGGACAAGGTGCATCACAAAGAGATTGGCCTCGCCTCTGGGGCATTCCGGACCAGCCCCATACTGACTCTCTGCAGTGAGGCTGCTGAGGCACCACTTCTCATACAGTGACGGCTCCTCATAGTGCACTAGGCATATTACTACAGTGTCCACGCCATATACGCCAACATACCATACAGTTGCTCAACCTCCTGTGGAAAAGCTTTCTTGGAAACATCTTTGAGAAATGAGAAATTCAGGATTTACACTCAGGAATGTCTTTTAGATATCGGTGTGCCTGATTTTAAAGTTCTACATTGAGGATAGAGTCAGTGTCCACCTTGGCTCTTCCTGAGGCCTGAACTAATTTTAGAACTGACACTTTTTAAGAAAGATTTTACATTCAAATCCATGTTTTTCAACATTTTAGATTGCAATTTTACTGTGGTTTACACGGATGGTTCCAAAAAGAGGGACTCCGTGGGCTCTTCCATATTGCCGCGAGAGACGATGAACACCGACTGCTGGCGTGGCGCTAGGGATAGCGTCATGGACTGCGGTGCAGAAGGTCGCAGGTTCAATCCCGCCCACCGGCAAAAAAATTTATTTATTTGTAATTAACAATTCCAGAAGGTTCTACATCTTTCTTGTGTTCACTTGTAAATTGCACTTGTTTCTTATGTTAACTGTTCTTCTAATTTCTGGTAAATTCTGTCTGTGTATAAATAGCAGAGCACTCTGCCTGAGAGGCAGTCAGTGCTGCTTGTATGTTCAGTTTGTAATAAAGTGTTGTGTTTAGTTGCCTTCGAAGTCAAGCCTGTTTCCATTTAAACGTGACATTGTTTGGTGGAGGTGCCGGGTACACTGTGCAACAGCTGCATCACCGTAGCTCCGATTAGGCAACGTAAAAGGCGTCACTTACACGGACTGGAACCAGAATACAAGGGATACACCGAGTACATCCTTCCAAAAGTCCAGCAATAAGCCAGCTGCACATCAGATACACATTGGTGTTCTCCGGAGATGCTGGACAGGACCCCAACAAATGGCTAAAAGGGTTCGACTGAGTCGCCATGTACAACAGGTGGGATCATACAATGTGCTTGGCCAACGTTTATTTCTACCTGGATGGAACATCCCAGCAATGGTTCGAAAACAACGAAGACAAGTTGAATGACTGGGAGACGTTCCAGGAGGAACATAAGAAGACGTTTGGAGACCGCCACCGACAAATCCGCTCGGCGGAAGAACAACTGAAGAACCGGGCCCAATGACATGGTGAGCCGACACAACCGTACATACAGAGTGTTTTGGCCCTGTGTAATGTAGTCAATCCGAACATGACTGAGGCGGACAAAATCACGCACCTGATGAAGGGAATTGCAGAAGATATGTACCAAGCTCTTCTGATACAAGACGTCGCTACGACAGAAGAGTTCATCAAGTGGTGCCAGCGTATTGAAGAGATGCAACAAAGGAGGGTTGGACGCAAGAAGTATGACAGACTTCCAAATGTAGTCCCTAAGGCCGTTGTGGAAGACCAGCATGACTTGGCTTCTCTCATACGACAAATCGTGAGAGAAGACTTACAACAGTGCATGGCAGCCGGGACTATTAGACTGAGTGAGCATCAGATTATGGCCATGGATGTGAGCCCTGTATGTCACGAGGGAGCCAACGCCGCTGAAGACGAGGTATTTCAAACATTAGCTCCTGTCTGCCCCGTCAATCACACCAGACGTGAAGAATGGCGTCGCCCTGCTATGACTTACGCTGCAGCCACCAAACGGCAGCCCATGAACTGACCGACGCGACCACAGCCAATTCCCCCAGTAACTATGATGCCACGCAGAAGAACAGACGCCTAGAGGACAGAAGACAACACACCACTGTGTTTCCACTGTGGACGCCCTGGACATGTCGTACGCTACTACAAAGAGAGGAGGCAAGTATTCGATGATTATTTTCCCTCAAGACGTCAGCCGTCGGAGCAGTTCTATCCAAGGCAGTCACCTGCTGATGAATTCAGTCGACCTATGTGAAGAAGCCCATCACCGTACCCTAGACAAGGTCGCTCCCCGACACGCCGCAGCCGTTCACCGTTGCCGTACAGAGGTACCAGCCGCTCCCCTAGCCGCCACGCCCAGGAAAACTAAGCGAGGCGACCATCTACGGAGGTGAGGCCGCTGCAGATGAAAATCCTCCATGGACAAAAGTCGCCAAGATGTCGAGAAATCTCATCGATGTCATAATCGACGGCCAACCTGTCTGGGCACTTGTTGATTAAGGAGCCTCTTTTTCTGTATTATCGGATAATTACCGCCGGACATTAAAGAAGACAATGTTCTGTGATACGGGAGCAACTGTGCTGAAGGTCGCGAATGGAAAGTACGTCCATCCAGCAGGAACTTGTGTCACAAGAATAATCATCAACAACATTACGCAGCCGTTTGAATTTGTCGTGTTAACAGAATGTAGTCACAATGTCATCCTTGGATGGGACTTCCTTCAGGCATCCCAAGCTATCATTGACTGTGGAACATCTGAGCTGCAAATTGAAAAAGTTGTTCCGCCAGACACACGTAATACAGAATTTCCTGGGAAGTTATTCATCGTTGACAATGAGAAGAGTTGCAGTCACAAACACAAATGTCTGGTTAAACTGTGAAGTTCTTGTTGATAGTAAAAGGTTTATCAGGCTCACAAAAAAATTTACATACCAGTGGCTATCATAAGCATTACCGTTGGGTCAAGGAGAGATTTGGATCACAAATTGTTATGAGCAGTCACAACTTATCCCCAAGGGAATGTGTATCAGGACAGCTGAACCAATCCATGACGGTGAACTCAACGTCATCAATGAAGACCCATGCCCTGCTATTAGTACAGACAACACGCTGGAGGAAACAAATGTGGAACTGCCAATAGGGCCTGGACTGACCAAGAAATAATGCTAGTGGGTGTTAGGTATACTACGCCAATTTTTGGGTGCATTCAAACCTCAGCAGGGGAAAAGTCAGACGAAACGGCCCACGATGAAGCACCGTATCAATACTGGGGATCATCCGCCAATTAGCCAGTGTTCGTATAGAATGTCGCCAGCTGAAACACGGATAATTCTGGAGGAAGTGGAGAAGATGTTGCGAGATGACATTATTCAACCTTCGGAGAGTCCTTGGTCGTCTCCGGTGGTCCTCGTAAAGAAGAAGGATGGCACGTGGCTATTCTGTGTCGACTATCGGCAGCTGAACAGAATCACAAAGAAAGATGTCTACCCATTGCCGCGTATTGATGACACCTTAGACTGCTTGAAAGGAGCTACATACTTCTCAACTATGGACGTACAGACAGGTTACTGGCAAATCGCGGTTGATGAAAGCTGACAGGGAGAAGACGGCTTTTATTACACCTGACGGCCTCTATGAATTTAAAGTAATGCCATTTGGATTATGTAATGCTCCAGCTACATTCGAACGCGTGATGGACAACTTGCTTCGACACCTTAAGTGGACGATGTGTCTCTGCTATTTAGATGACATTGTCGTTTTCTCGAAAACATTTGAAGAACATCTGAGTCGCCTGTCAACTGTGTTGAAGTGTGTTCAGGCTGCAGGTCTCCGCCTCAATCCAAAGAAGTGCCTCTTCATCGCCAAAGAGATAAAAATCCTGGGGCACCTAGTCAACAGAGATGGTGTCCGTCCTGATCCAGATAAAGTAAGGGCAGTCACAGAATTTCCAAGTCCTCAGCACATTTGTGATGTGAGAAGTTTTCTCGGGCTGTGCTCATACTACCGACGTTTCATAAAAGGATTTTGTAACAAGGCACATCCATTATAAGAACTTCTGCAGGGAGACGCCAAATTTTACTGGGATGAGACAAAAGAAAGAGCTTTACGAGCACTTAAGGAGGCTCTAACTTCCGCACCAGTGCTAGCCTTGTACGACGAGAATGCAGAAATGGAAGTTCACACAGACGCCAGTGGTTATGGGATTGGTGCAGTGCTTGTACAAGTTCAGGAAGGTGCTGAGAAAGTGATAGCCTGTGTGTCAAGAGTAGTCTCAAAGTCCGAGATAAACTACTCTACAACTGAAAAATAATGTCTCACGGTTATCTGGGCTATCAACAAGTTCCGGCCGTATTTATTCGGCAAACCATTCACCGTCGTGACAGACCACCATTCTTTGTGTTGGCTGATGCTTGAAGGATCCATCAGGTCGACTAGCAAGATGGGCACTAAGACTCCAAGAGTATGATGTCACAGTGGTATTCAAGAACGGGCGCAAACACAAGGATACCGACTGCCTTTCAAGGAATCCATTAATGGAACACAATGAATGAAATTTCAGCTCTCACTGAATTAGTTGATGTTCAGGCTGAACAGAGGGAAGATCCAGCACTATTAAAAACGATAGAGGCCTTGGAGAAAGGAGAACCGACCAATGAGAGTTCCAACTTATAAACGGAACATTGTACAAGAGCAATTACGATCCACTGGGCTCCAAATGGCTACTTGTTGTTCCAGCTCATCTCCAGCCAGCTATTCTCAAATATTTCCATGATGCTCCAACATCTGGTCATCTGGGATTCGTGAAGACCCTAGACAGAATCAGACACAGGTATTACTGGAAAGGTCTCTACCGATCTGTCAAGCACTATGTGAGTCACTGTAAAGAGTGCCAGCGACGGAAGCATGTGACGCAATTACCTCCATGACATCTCGTACCGATTCCGCAGGCAGCAACTCCATTCCACCGAGTTGGCATCAATCTTTTAGGGAGGTTCCCGAAGTCGACAACTGGTAACCGTTGGATAATAGTCTGCACTGACTACCTCACACGCTACGCTGTCACCAAACCTGTGCCAACTGCAGAAGCTCCAGCGATCGCAAAATTCCTTGTAGAAGACATTATTTTGAAGCATGGAGCACCATGTGTCATGATATCTGATCGTGGAAAAGTATTCCAGTCAAAACTAGTATCAGAGGTAATGTCACAGTGCAACATTGTCCACAGAATGACAACTGCATACCATCCTCAGACAAATGGTCTTACGGAACGTTTTAACAAGACGTTAGCTGACATGCTGTCAATGTACGTCGATGTTGAGCAGAAAAATTGGGATACAATTCTGCCAGTCGTGACATTTGCTTACAATACTGCAAGACAAGACACCACAGGCTTCACTCCGTTTTTCCTGCTCCATGCCATGAAGCTGAGACGACAATGGATACGCTGTTCCCTTTCCAACCGGACAACACTCAGGATGACTGTGTTACACAGCTCATCACCAGGGTCAAAGAAGCAAGACAGCTGGCTAGCATAAGGACACTGGATGCCCAGGAGAAGGACCGTCAGCGGTATAACGACAAGCACCAACCTGTTGTGTACAGCCCAGGAGATTCGCTTTGGACTTTTACCCCTGTACGGAAGGTTGGACTGTCAGACAAGTTACTGAAGCGATACTTTAGTCCGTATCGTGTCATACACCGCCTGTCAGACGTCACATATGAAGTCGAGGATTATGAACTATCGTCAAAATGTCAAAAACGAAGAGACATTGTTCACGTCCTGTGCATGAAGCCTTACTACAATCCTGAAGAGCAGGTAGACGACAATGACTTTAAGGATGGTAATTTTCCTGATGAAGCCACAACAGGAACGTCTGTCGTCAATAATAGCGGAGAAAGGAAGGATTCTCTTGAACTGTCGTACAGAGGATCCATGACACGGTCAAGATCCAGGACATTGCAGCTGCCTCCACAGAGGTCATAACAGCAGGTTGCCGTTTCTCCAGGAGAGGGAGCAATGCCACGAGAGACAACGAACACCGACTGCCAGAGTGGCACAGGGGATAGCGTCACAGACTGCGGAGCAGAAGGTCGCAGGTTCAATCCCGCCCACCAGCAAAAAAATTTATGTATTTGTAATTAACAATTCCAGAAGGTTCTACATCTTTCTTATGTTCACTTGTAAATTCCACTTGTTTCTTATGTTAACTGTTCTTCTAATTTCTGGTAAATTCTGTCTGTGTATAAATAGCAGAGCACTCTGCCCGAGAGGCAGTCAGTGCTGCATGTATGTCGAGTTCGTAATAAATGTGCTTTCAGTATAAGTGCCGTGTTTAGTTGCCTTCGAAGTCAAGCCCGTTCCCATTTAAACGCAACAATATCGTTTTCTGACCTCGTCATTGGGATTTGTCTTCCCAATGCCTACTCTGTTTTCTCAACTGAAATTAACTTAATCCTGAAGGTCTTGAATTAAGTGTGGTGTGCTCAGGGCACACAGTTTTTTCTCTGCTTTGATTCCCTTAGGGTGCTGCAATCCTTAGAAAACCTGTATCCAGCTGAGGCTAAGGGGCAGCTCATACACAACCTGTTGTACTCCTTCTAGCAATGGGGGAAGCCGGTGTAATTCTTCTGTCTACCAGGGCATGTGGGAATCTGGGTCAATGGAAAGGCTGATGGGGCTACCATGAAGGCCTGCAGAGGCCTCAATATCATACAGTCCGCTATTACATAGCGGGACATCCTCTCTGTTGTGTGGCAGTTGTCTCTTCAGTTGTGGGTAGAGACACGGTTGGCAGTGACGAGTATTAACCATCGGTCGGTTAAACCGACTGTCCGGCTGTGGCAGATCTCGACAGTCATTCTGACGGCACGGAGTGGCCCTGACACACACCTGATCTGGGCAGTGCCCTGTGACACCCAGGATTTTACTCCATCGAGAGGATGTCCCATTTTGTGGTGCCTGTGGCATACAAATCAATGTATGCCACATTTTAACTGTGTGTATTTTATATCCTGCTGAGAGGGTATTGGAGAATCTTGGCAGTGATCTGCCCTCTGTCAAAGCTGATTTTGAGGCACGTTATAAAATTTTATGAATTGATTGGACCCTTACCTAACTTTTAGGCTGGAGGTTTTAGTGTGGGGCCTAGTTGCTGGCTGATCCTTTTCGTTCCACTGAACAGCCAGCAAAGATTCTCTGGTATCGTGTTTTAAGTACTCATACAACTGTCTCCTGTAGCAGACAGCCTTATATTGCCAATATACAATAACATTTTTGTGCTTTCACTTAGCTGCCTACAGAGTTTGGGCTGGTTTGGCTCCTTTTCTTTATTTTGCTTGTTTTTACTCATTCCGTCTGTATTTGGTTGAGACTTGACACCAATTGAATCTGTAAGGGTGCTAAAAGCCTAGTTGTCGTGCACCCACAACATCCTATCTATCCGTCCATCCTCACAGATTGCGACACGTGACCTCTCGGCTGCACACTGTGTCGGGCAACCACTTATCGGACGGTTTTAAGTTTATCGAAATGTGTGTTACCTGACTGTTATTGAGAGCCACTCTGTGTCGTGTGTACAGCTTTGTACTTAGTGTTGTTTCATAATGTAATGAAGTTGTTAAGACAGGATTCATGTGACGGTCTATTGTGTTTGAGTCAGCACAGTATATTTAAGGCACTGAGATATCGTAGTGCATATTATACTAATTTCTGTTTAATTATTAATTTTAATTTCTTTCAATGTAATTTGTATTTTATCCAATCTTCCCCTTTACATGTACTTACGAATAAAAAAACTGTCTGCGAACAACATAATATGACTATATTAGCAACTTTCCATAAAAACGATCTTCCAGCCACAGACAGGTATGTAGAAGAGACAATCACAGTTACACAACTTAAATTTTCGACTACAGACTTCACCAGAAAGGAACGAGCATGCATTCACAAAATCACTCAGCCCCAACTCGTGCACACAGTACTGCCACCACAGCAGGAGATCAAGGCCACGTGTCCATGTGTTGAGGCTGAGTGATTGTGTGAGTGCTTGTTTGCTCCTTTCTTGAGAACACTGTGGCTAAATCTGAATGTCTTTTCTATATGCCTGTCTGTTGCTCATGAATCATTTTCACTGTGAGTTGCTACATGTTTGTTTCTTACTTCTGGGGTCTTTACAGAATGTTTCTTTTATATAACGTAATCCTTTTCTAATTGGTGATACATATTCTTTAAATTCAATATTTAGTATTAAAATCATTTTGATTAAGGTCTATGCATTAGCTTTGTCTAGGTTATGTATGTCTATTTGAATTTGTGGTAACTATTTCAATATTTGCAAAATAGTATAAGGTTTATTTTACCTCTGACTGTACCATATTTGTACGTTGTTTCCGGAGATTGTAAACAACTCCAAATATATCGACAGTTTTATTTTCTCGTATGTGTTGTAGTAAAATATCTAGTGCAATTAATGTTCCTGTTCGGCCAACTCCGGCACTGAGGAAAGAAAGCAACAAATTAATTGATAGCACAGAAGTTTATTATTTAACATTTCATGTCAGATACATCACTAAATATATTTTTAAAAACAAAATAATGTAAAGTATTCCAGAAGGATGGAAAATGCAACAATGCTTTTGAACAATATTCTCATTCAGAAGAGAAAATATCTCACACATTCACACCCATATTAACCACTAGAGAAGACATTGAGTCATGCCATGAAAAGACTACTTAAAATGTATTTTTTCAGTCAAATGGTCTTCTTCTGAAGTAGAAAATGCACACACATTCGTACAATCACAATTCCCCCCCCCCCTTCCCCAAACTCCCCACCCTCTCACTCTCTCTCTCTCTCTCTCTCTCTCTCTCTCACACACACACACACACACACACACACAATAACTCTGTCTCTGTGGCTGGGCTTTAGTTGCTGCTATTACTTTTACTTATTTGATGTAGGATGAGCATGTTTTCTCTCATTTGTGACAGTTTTTGTAGACCTGTTAATTTCCATATTTTTCATGTTTCCCAGGAAGCTTATTAATAGTGAACACAAATACCATTATGTCTCTTTTTTATTTAGTTTAAAAACCCACAAAATATTTTAAACTACAATTTTCCTGAATGAAACTTTCACTCTGCAGTGGAGTGTGCGCTGATATGAAACTTCCTGGCAGATTAAAATTGTGTGCTGGAACCTGTTAAACAGTCATATATAGAGTCCAATTTGTGTTCTTTAACTTTTCATTAAACAAAATTAAGTGTTCCTCTCTCTGACCTCTTACCTATGTGTTAAGAGTAATGTATCATGATACGCATGTATATGTATATAAAGATTTTTACAAATCCCTCTGACCTACAAGCAAAGCTGGGTACTGCAGCCTTAAGTCTTGCATTTTGAACTGTGGTGGTTTGCTTCATCTGGGATCTAAGCGGATGAAAGGTTATGCTTCATCACTATTTCTTATAGACACTTAGCATCATTAATCATAGTACTTCTTATGACTGAAAAGTTATGCATACCACTTCTTATACTAATCAGCTGCTATGGCTTAGGTTTGACAGAGATATAAATTAAATTTGTTACTATGAGATACTAAATTACATTGGTAGTTATCTTCAAGTGCTCTAAAATTATTTGCAAGAAATACAATAATTTCTTTCTTAACATCTTTACAATTTAGTAGGACAAGTGTTATATTGCTGGTATTGGCAGGGATGTCCTAAAGAGGACAACTGTGCCGAAACACTTGGGACATTTATGAACTGATATCTGTTAGTAAGTTACACCACAGTCTAACATATACAGGGGCGAAATTCATTGCTGTGAAAGTTGTTAGGCCTAACATATAACAGTTGCAGGGACAGTAGCGCTCCTACCAGTGAACAACCTTGTATTACATTCTAATTAAGATGGGCAGTTTCTTTGACAAGTAACAATTTGGTAACCTTAACTTTTCCTGGTGTAATGAATGTTCAAACAACTTACGGGTATGCTGCCGGGTGACGTCATAGACAACCGCCGATATTTCAATAGGAGGACATCCTGCCATTTTAAGGCACAACTGCACTCAAGGAAGCAATGTGCAAGCCTATTTAATACCTCACTTTGCAAAGGGTAAACAAAGAAGGTAATACACACATTACAAGTCACTGCAGAGTAAACACAACCAAAGATGACCAAACATCAAAAATATCTATAGTGACTGTTAATCAACAGGTGAGGCAGCATTAATTTTGTCTCTCTTTTTTTTTTACGAGAGACAGTGCTGAACTCCAAACAGAATTTTAACAAGAACCACCATAATGCCACTTGCTAGTTTAATTTCAACAGCTTTATTAATAACACTATTCCAATAGGTAGAAGTGCATGCCAGAATCTCCATGTTGTTGTATTCCATGGGATGACCAGTGCCAAGACAGATTTCTGCAACAGCGGATTTGTTTGGCTGTTGTAAGTGTGTGTAATGTTTCTGTTCCTCCACAGCCCTGATCGTCTGACCAATATGACATGCCACAACTGGAAGGAATATGATATACACCTGCCTTATGCAAACCAAGATCATCCTTTACGGACCCCAACGGGTCCTTTATCTTAGAAGGTGGTAAAAAAAAAAAAAAAAAAAAAAAAAAAAACACATTTCACATCATATTTTCTTGTTGGAAATTCTTCCTGTGTAAGGCAAAAAGGCCATAGATTTAGGTGCCACTTCATTACTATAGTCACTCATCCATTGCACAGTAGGCTCATAGCACAACACACGTTTTATATGTTTCTCATTATAACCATTCTGACGAAAGTTCGCCTCGTGATGGGTCAACTTAGCTGACAAACTTTCAGGGTCCGAAATGACATGGGCCCCATCAACCAAGGTACAAAGTACTCCTTCACGCTGAGCTTGATGGTGACAACTATCAGCTCGCAGATACAAATCAGTGTGAGTAGGCTTCCTACAAACAGAATGTCCCAATGTGCCATCATCCTTCATTCTGACCAACACATCAAGGAAAGGAAGACAGCTATTCTTTTCCACCTCCATAGTGAACTGAATATTCGGGAGGATTGAATTTAGGTGTTAAAAAAAAAAAAAAAAAAAAATGTCGTCTACATATCTGAAAAAACATGCAGGTTTCAGTGTCTCTGACTCTAAAGCACGTTCCTCGAAATCCTACAAAAACAAATTGGCCACAATAGGTGACAACGGGCTTTCCATTGCAAATCCATCAGTTTGTTTGTAGCACTGCTCATTGAATAAAAAGTAAGTGGAAGTCAACACATGTTGAAAAAGATTTGTTAACTTAACCTCAATTAGCTGCAACGAATCTGACAGAGAAACGCAAGTGAAGATAGACACAACGTCAAAACTCACTAAAATATCAGAGGCATTCAAATGCAGTCCCTGCAACTGATGCAAAAAATCCGCTGAGTTCTTAATGTGGTGTTCACACCTACCTACCATTGGACTCAACAAACTAGCAAGATGTTTAGCTACACGGTATGTCGGAGCACCAATTAGATACTGTAGGCCTTAAAGGAATGTTCTCTTTGTGGACCTTAGGAAAGCCATACAATCTAGGTGGTACAGCAAGAATTGAGACTCTTGATGGTCTCTGATCTCCTGTCAGAAAGGACTTTTCTTCAGGAGGTTATTCGTCTTTCTCTCAACACTCTTTGTGGGGTAAGCACCAATTCTACGATATGTCAAATCAGAAAGCAGACATTGCATCTTTTAAATGTAATCATCCTTATAAAAAAAACTGTGGCATTTCCCTTGTCCGCAGGCAAGATGACAGTATCAGGATCCATTCTGAGAGAACGTAAAGCAGACACCTCAGCTGCTGTTATGTTACACTTGGGTGGACGGGCCCCAGTCAACACACAACAAACTTCCCTCCTAGCCTCCTTCCCTTCCCAATAAGACTGTGTCCAAGAGGCACAATCGAACCAATCCCAAGAAAATTCAGAAACATTAGCAGCAATCATTAAATGAAGCCAAAATAACTCCTTGGAAACAAAATCTAATATACGACAAGTAAAGTGGATCCTTTCAAGAACAAGAGCTAAGCCAGTACGTTGCTTGATACTTTTGGTGGCAGGAGAATTAATATGGTGCACCACCTTAACAAACGTTGGAACAATATTATGATTATGACATTTCAACAAGTACGACAAAGTACATTGCAACCTTACTCTACTGCTGTGAAGTTTATCCAACTTCCGTAAACACCGATACATTTCCTTCCCGTACAGGTAAACAATGTGAAACCTTAACTTTTCCCGGCATAATGAATGTTCAAACATTGGTCATCTTTGGTCGTGTTGAGTCTGCAGTGACTTGTAATGTGTGTGTTATCTTCCTTGTTTACCCTTTGCAACTGACATATTAAATACACTTGCACATTGCTTCCTTGAGTGCAGTTGTGCCTTGAGAATGGCAGGGTGTCCTCCTGTTGAAATATCGGCAGTTGTCAACGACATCACCTGGCAGCATACCCGTAAGTTGTTTGAACATACTTTTGCATTGAAAGTGTTTATGGCAAATATTCTTCATGGGTGT
This sequence comes from Locusta migratoria, assembly GCA_026315105.1. Classification (NCBI taxonomy): domain Eukaryota; kingdom Metazoa; phylum Arthropoda; class Insecta; order Orthoptera; family Acrididae; genus Locusta; species Locusta migratoria. The sequence continues at coordinate 372,177,839 of CM048749.1, read as the reverse complement.
TGATGAAGAAAAAACCAATTCCAGAACTGTTGCTGAGCTGGGAAACAGTTTTATTTCTCTTGATGTCTGTGTGGTTTTTCTTTTGGCTACTCTTGCGGTGAATCGTATGGCACATTAAATAAAGTAGGTATGGCATTACAGGTATGTTTTTCTTTTGTTACACATTCACAGGTATGTTTTCTTCATTCCATGTTCACTGATTTGAGTGAAATTATTGTGATAAATATATAATGTTCCTGAGTAGATAATGGCATTTTTCTGCAAAAGGTTGGTCTAGAATTTAGAAACCATAATTTCTTTTTAAAAGAAACCATTGTTATGCAGTTATGTTTACATCATTTAGGTTACTAGAGAAACTAACTAATCTCTCCTTTAAGGTACCGTTTGAATATCCCAGGGTCCTTGCAAAACTAAAGAAAGAGATATATTGAGTTATTTATAGAGTTATTGCCAAATGTATGCCAAAACATAGGGACCCTATTGTAAATTCCATTACAAATGAAATTAAACAATACAAGCTTACTTATCCTATATTCAGAAATATCATTTTCTGGCCTTTTGGAACACTGCTGTCTCATTGTATAACAAAATTCAGCCAGAGTCATTACTGTATTTGTTAGTTGTCTTTGTATCACAATGCTAGTGCCTATGTTTCTAGAGTAAAAACCCGGATTAATGCAACTGGTTGGCTGCTAATTACTGGCATTCTAAAAATTTACACTGAACTGCAGCCATGTTCAAGATTTTGTGCAAATTATTTGTCTCTAATGTTTGAACTGAATCATAGTGTCCTCGAACAATGGGTAACCGACAATTAACAACTGAGTGTAGCAGGTTATCACATAGGAAGATGGCCCCGTTTTCAGTCCATTACCACACTGGCAGCCAATAATATTCATTCTCTAGGCATGTGGATAGCTGTTTCTCTTTCAGGCTCCATTGCTCATGCAGTTGACACTTATCTGCAGTTCCTTCCCTCCACACTTCCCTATCACTCTGCCTCTATGTTCGGATGAGCCTTCCTAAATGACATGAACTATAGTTGACAATAATATCATCTACAAGAGACATTTGGTCGCATACATTACAAGTAGGAATCTTGTTTGTGCAAAACAATGATATTACAAAAGTTCTGTTTCCGTCAATCTCTCATTTCTACAGATAACACCATTTGTTTTACACTTAGAAGGATTCTTAAACATTATTTCAAACTGTTCAAAAATACATTTAAATTGTCATTCAGTGTTATATAGAGGGCAAAAATCTCTCCCCCTAGGGGCTCACCTCTCTTTGGTGAGTACACGCACGGCTAACATGGGCCCAGCCTTTGCAGTGCTACTTCCTTTCCATGCCACACGAACACCCTCCCATAATCATTTTCCCTTCCCTCGGGGACAGAGCCTTGCACCTACTTAGGAAAACTGAAGTTTATAAAATATGTGTTCTGTCTGTCTCTTTCCTTTACCTCGTCTTTTTCTTCTTTCATTTCTCTACCTTTGCTTTGGCATGAATTATCCTCGCTGTGAAATTTCTGAAGGCCACTGACACACTCGCTGCATAAAAGGTGACTGGGTAATGCATGAGTCCCATTCCCAGGTTGATATACTATGGCAATGCCTGCCCCTCGTGTGCATAAGAATGGGATTTTTTTTGTGAGCCATCCTCATATGCATTTTCATCAGCCTGGCTTGCCAGACCAATCACAGGCTGTGTCACACACCTGCCGCAGGAGAATTCTACCTGCACGTGCCTGTTCATTCGGCACGGTTCTGCTGCCGAGGGTACGCCTGCCAGCTTTCTACAGTATGTCTGCATAGGTGTGCTTGTGTTTGTGTATAAGTGTGGGTGTGTGTGTATTTGTTTACCCTCCTTTTTTTCCCCCAAGGTAAGTCTTTCCTGTCCCAAGATTGGAATGACTCCTTACCCACTCCCTTAAAACTTTCATCATTTCCTTTTCCCTCTCCTTCCCTTCTGCCTGAAGAAGCAGCTGGCCTGTGAAAGCAAGTGTTCGCCAGGTAAATGATCTTCATCTATTTTTTTATATACATATTTTTCCTGTTAGGAATTTCTCCTCTATAATATTCTTTTGAAAAATAATTAATCTTATTTGTCTCATACTGGTGAACCAACATTTCTTTCAGATTGCATACATATTCTATTCCACTTGGATCTTGCAATCTATACCCTCCAGCTTTCCCAAGATTTAGAGTGGTCTGTTATCTCCAATACACTTTCGAGCAACTAGTCTGCTAATGCCTCATCCATCAGAACTTCCACACAAATGGCAGTTTGCCAAAGCAGACTGGCAGCTTTATTCTCATTAGCGACTTACCATAAACAAACACCAATTTTCCAGTATTGATGAGCAGGTCGACTACCTAACTGCTACAATCCTCACTGCCACAGACTGTTTTATTCCTCGTACCCCTGTGTCGCCGTGATGTACACCCTGTCCCGTGGTGGACTCAGGCATGTCTCGATGTGCTCGGAGTTCGGAGATGCACCCTTCACATCTTTCAATGCCATACCACATTGGAGAACTGCATGCAGTACAAAAGGCTGAGTTCACACTGCCACTGCTCTTCAGAATGTGTAAATGGGCTAGTTTGATCACATTTATTAGTTCTTTCAATAGCTATACTTCCTCTTTAGTTGTTTCGAGCAACCTCCAATGAAGTTCCAGAACTTGGGCTCACTCACTGATTCCCAAATGAAGTCACTGTGGACCCCATAGACACCTCTAACATTCTGGCCCCCATATTGCTCAGATTTTCAGTTCCACACACTACCCTCCTGCTTTACTCCCTCCCAAATGGGCAGTGGAAGTGAGGGCAATATCTTTCTCCTCTCAGAATGGTGAACACTATAATGCCGAATTTACTATGAGGGAGCTTCATCATGCACTCTCTTCATCTAAACCCTCCTCTCAGGGAATGGATGGCATCAAATGATATAACTCCTTTCATCCCAATGTTTGTGTTTTCTTCTTCGAACCTATAACTGCATCTGAACAGACGGCTCATTTCCTGGTCGCTGGTGTGAAGCCGTAGTCATTCGCGTACCTAAGCCTGAGGAAGACAGACCTCTTCCTTACAGCTACTGACCAGTTTCCCTCACCAGTGGCATCTGCAAAGTGATAAAACAAATGCTTAATGGTCAGTTGGTACGGTGGCTGGAATCTCAGAATACCCTTACTAATGTTCAAATGGTTTTCACAGGCACACTCGACGGTTAACCACCTTGTCACCCTTTCAACCAACGTTATGAACAATTTTTTGTGGAAGCACCAAACAGTGGCTGTGTTTTTTTCATTTTGAGAAGGAATTCAGTGTCTGTTAAAGAACGGGTATCCTCCAAATATTATTTGCTTGGGGATCCTGGGGTCACCTTCCCTTTTTTATTCAGGAATATTTACAAGATCACATTTTTAAAGTGCCTGTGGGTTCGGCCCTGTCAGACACTTTCTCAAGAGAATGGTGTTCCTCAGGGCTCAGTGTTAAGTATTGATATTTTTTCCATTGCAATTAACCCTATCACGAACTGTCTTTGTCAAGGACATTGCAATTTACTGTAGCTCTCAATGAACTTGTCTACTCGAACAGCTTCTTCAGCACTGTCTCGACTGTCTCATTTCACGGAGCATCAGTTATGGCGTACATTTTTCACTTACAATACAGTGTGTAGGAATTTCTGGCAGTGTACTGAATTTCTTTCACCTTTCCTTCTTTTTGGCCCAGTCACCCTTCTGTACATTGATACAACTAAAATCCTGGGGCTAGATTTTGACAGGAAGCTCTGCCGGTCTGCCCACATCTCTTATCCAGCAGTTCACTGTACCTGCTCTCCCAGTGTTCTAAGTGCACCGTGTGGTACTTCTCGGAGAGCGGACCGGACCGCCCTTCTCATCTCGTACCGATCCCTCGTCCGTTCAAAACCGGACTGCAGGTGTACTGTCTACGCATCTGCAAGTTTGTCCACTTTACATTGTCTCAACACGATCCACCATCACAGGATTCGTCTAGCCGCAGGGGCATTTTATACCAGTCCTGTTGAGAGTCTCTATGCTGAAGTTTGCAAATTGCCACTGTCCTGTTGACAGGAAATTCTCCTTAGCCTTTATGTATGCTCAGTCATCCATCTTATGCTGTCTTTTTCAATGACTTCCTGGCCCATCAGTATGCAGCTAGTCCATCTTCCCCACCACCTCCTGGAGTTTGGCTGTACAGTCCCTGTCACATTCTAGATGGGTGGTCCTTTTCCTCCTTGACTCTCCCCTGAAGTCTGTGTTAACCTTGCACTCCACTCACTTCCCAAAGACACTACCAGGTTCAGTGTATCACAACCAGTTTCTTGCCCTTTGCACACAGCTTGGGGAAATTTCTTTTTCTACACCAACGGTTCCAAGACTGACCACAGTATTGGGTGTGCCTCAGTACTCGAAGCCAATTCTTACTGATATCATCTTCCTGACCGCTGCTCAGTCTTCACTGCAGAACTCTTTGCCCTCTATCAGGCAAAGCAGTACATCAGATGACACGAGCTCTCTAATAGTGTTGTCTGCTGAGATACTCTGGTTGCTCTCCAGAGCCCTTTCATGCTGTATGTGGTACACCACATCGTACAAAGAATCCAGACATGTCTTCACTCCCCTATTGACCCTGGAACCGATATGAAGTTCATTTGAGTTCCTGGCCATTTCAGTGTGTCTGGGAATGAGATGGCGGATTCTGTTGCAAAGGATGCAACCCTCCTTCCTCGATTTGCCACCTATTCAGTTCCCTCAGATAATCTTCACGTCAGCATCTCTGGGCGAGTGATATTGCTCTGACACTCCCGTTGGTCTTCCCTTGAAGGAAACGAACTCCGGGACGTTAAACCTCTTCCTACTGTTCGGGTGACCTTCTTTCAACTCCTTCATTGTGAGGAAGTCATTGTTGCCTCGTTACATATAGGACACTGTCGTTTCAGTCACCACAGGTTACTAAGTGGCGATCCTGCTCCTATTTGTGATTGCTGTTCTCAACAACTTCAGGTTGAATGTCCATTTTGTAACATTCTACATCACAGTCAGTTTTTCCTGTCTGAGTTGGTTGATATCTTAACAGATGACACCGGGTCTGCAGATCACATTTTACTTTTTATCTGCTGTAGCAACATTTCCCAGAGGAGGATCCAGCCATTTTACTGCCATACTGAGAAATCAGTATAATGATGGCCTTGTTTTTACATGTTCCTTTTACAATGTTGACAGATTTTTAAGTTCCTTCTCCTTCTATTTCCCTTTGCATTTGCATAGTCCATCCATTTACTTATATTCTGACATGGGCACTTATGAACTCAGTTGTTCATGCCCTAAAGAAAAAACCACAAAAATATCTTTAATTAGTTGTATGCAACTAAATTCATCATTTGTTTCTAAACAATGTGGTTTCGTACCAATTTCTTTATTTTTTATTTTTTAATTGAACCATGTTTCTAGTAAATTCCACTACAACAATTTTTTGTCATTTTCATGCACACTGAGTGACATGTAAGAGACAAGACCTACAGTAATATTTAAAAACAGTTACCACCGTACTTTGATACATTACACAAAATCTAAACAAAGGTCCATAAGACATGTATGAGTACATAGTGGGTTATCAAACTAGTATCAGACATAAATAAGCAAGAGAAAAGGCCTATCCATTTGTAGGAAATTAATTATAAAATATTTTAATTTCAATCTGCAAATATGTAAGAGCACATGATTGACCAAATAGACATTATGAATTGCATCTCAGATACTATTAAAAAGTGAAGAAGATTGTATGTGAGCATGTAATTTTTTAGTAATAATTGATTTTAGATTAAATTTAGACAGCATAATGAATCAAGTCATTAATGCCAAATCTACTGAGTAGATAGACTCAAGTATGCATTATTCTTTCTGATCAATTGCATCGCAGAATTGAAATAACTCATGAATCATAGATACATAAATGGTAGGAATAGTTTCTTATTACTATTACTATTATTTATAAGTTATTATGATACTGTAATATTCATTGTTACTTCTCATAGTTAAGTATACCATATTTATGTGAATCTAATGTGCCATAAAATGTAATGCACCCCCAAATTAAAGATTTTAAATTAATGAGAAAAGGAATTTTGGTACATTGCTGGAAGGGTAATTTTTTTCTTTTGGTGTTGTTGAAATTTAATATTACAATGCTGATTTTATTTCAAACAATAGTGAATGTACACATGAACAGTAGAAAACAACAACACGGTAATAAGTGACATTTTCATTATTATAAAAGAATGCTCAACTTGATTATCTACATAACATACAAAGAAACATGCTGTAAATGCAGGCATTACTCATAATTATTCACTACTGTCATCATGACTGGAATCCTCGGAAGAGTCTACAACAGAAACTGATTCGTTTCCTCTTTCCTTGCCATTCTCGATGTCGTTCCAAAGCACATCATCTTCACTGCCATCCAGTGTATTGGAAATGCAACATTTCTTAAATGACTTTATGATCATTGGTGCTTCGATGAGTTTCCAGGCAGCTGAAACCCAATGTGCAATAATGTAGGGTGCAGCATGTTTAATTTTTCCTGTCGGAGTCAGTTCATGATTTGGTTCGCAATATGATTTTTCGTACTGTTCCTGAACGTAACCTTTGAAAGGCTTATTAACACTAACAACCAGGGGTTGCAATATGGAAGTCATTTCTCCAGGAATAACAACAAGGTCACTGCGTAGACTATGGATCTTCATTTCTACATCGTCAGTGAGATGACCGTGAAATGCATCAAGACAAATCATTGACAGTGGCTTGGAAAGTCCACCAGGGTAAAGTTCCCATATGGTTCAGAGCCAGTCAAGCATCAAAGTTTAAGTCATTCATCCCTTCTCTTGATTCCAAACAATGACATCATCAGGAAATAGCTTTTCATTTTTTGGAGTCTTGGGGCTTGTTTTTGCTTGGAGATTAAGAAAGGGGGAAATTTGTTCCCATCTGCTATGATTGACAGTATTACTGTTATGTGCTGTTTTTCACATCCAGATGTTTTGATGGTAACTTCCTTTGTACCCTTCTCCTTAACCATTACATGGCATATCAAACCAAATTGGAATTTCATTAGCATTGCCTATTTGGCCCATCAAAAAATTATTCTGTTTCTGAAGGGTGATAACACACCGCTGAAATTCATGAAGTTTTTTCACAAAATCCTGTAGAAGCTTTTCAGCATATTGTAGTACGGCGTTGCAGAGATAACCCCGCTTGTTTCATAGAGCGATCAACCCATCCCTGTCTAGCCTTGAACTCTTGCTTTGGTATATTCAGAGCTGCAACAACCTCTTTTGCTTTTTTTAATTATGTTATCACTGTTCATAGGTTGTACATTCTTCCTCCTTTCTCAGACAAATTCCAAAATATTTACTTCAACATCAGGATGTCTTCCTTTCTGAGGTCCATTAAATTTCTTTCTAGTAGCAGTAGTTGCAAATAATTCCAATTTCTGTTTCTTCCATAAGCGAATGTTACTCTTGGCTACATCAAACTCTCTTCCTGCCATTCTGTAACCATATTTGTCAGCATAAAGAATTACTTTATGCTTGAAAGAAGCTTCTCTGCTTGCCTTCCATTTTGTGTCTACCTAAAGTCCTATTCACACTCAAGTGTCCAAGCGACTGAGATACCTGAACGGGGTCACACGGATACCGTACTTATATACTTCAAATCATATAGGGTAAGAAATATCTGTGTACGATTCAAGTTTGTATATGAATCTAATGTGCCATCGAATCTTATGCATATCCTAATTTTGGGTATTTCCTATGGTGAAAAAAAGTGCGCACTAGATTCATGTAGATACGATATTTTCAGTAAGTAGAAATATTTTTGATTTAAATATCATTACAAGATGAAGACATACTGTATTTAAGATTGTTTTTATAGACTATCAAATGTCATAAAGATTAAGAAAACAGATTGTAAATTTAATAATTTCATAGATTATTCTTCAAAAGAGGGATGACTGGCCTGGACTTACCTTTGTGCTGTACTGCCGATAAGTCACACCAAGGGGGGGGGGGGGGGGGGGAAAGTTGCGAAAATCATAATAAAAATAGTGAAATAAAATGATTTTTAAAATATTTTTAATTATTTTTTATTTTTATTTTTATTATTTATTTATTTTTTCAAAAGAGCGACAAGCTTTGGGATACGGTTCCTTCATCAGGTAGGAGAGAAGGGAAGAAAAAATGAATGGGAAAGAAGGGGAAGGTAATTCACAACATGAGGATGATGTTTGAGGATTGTGAAAGTCAGAGACATGGTATATTAGTACTGAGCCATGCCAGTGCCTTCATTAAATCAAGGCTGTAGCATAACTGTGACGATGTCATGCATTGAGTCAGGATTCAGACACCTGACTGGTAGGCCAACATTTGGAATAATTTCAAAATCCATTTCATATGCCTACCTACCAATCAGGCACCTCAATCCCACCTCAATGCATGACGTCGTCACAGCTATAGAACTGCCTCGATTTCTCGAAGGCAGTAGCCATGCCCTAAGAGAATATATATAACCAAAGAGGATAGATCAAGCAGTAAAAAGAAGTAAAGGTGAGTGAACTGAATGATGCTGGGGATGGAGGAGGGGGATTATCTAAAACATTTTTGTTTAACAGGGAAAGATATAGAGGAAAAGATATAGAGGAAACACACACACATACACACAGGCAGACATATGTCTTTTTTCGTGTATGTCAACAGCTCAACAAGCCTCTTTACGGTGAGTTGTTGCCACGCAGGAGTAGCCGAGCGGTCTGGAGCGCCCTGTTATGGTTCGCATGGCCTCCCGTGTCGGGGACTTGAATCCTCCCTCAGGCATGAATGCGTGTGTTGTCCTTAGGTTACTATTGTCCAGAATAAGTGAGCTTGTTTTAATGAGTTGGGCGGTGTGTGATAGAACACTTGTTCTATAATGCAAAGTCGCAAAGAGTTTGTATATGTTACTTATATGTAAATTATATCTTCACTGTTTTGTTCTGTTATGGTTACGGTCTGGTCTTTTTTAGATGTTAAAAATAAAAGTTGTTCGCTTAGTAAGTTCTCAGAAGTGACAATGGGACTGAATTCACAAATAGACAATTTCAAGAATACTTCAAGGTAAATGGAATAATACATGAGAAGACAAGTTCTTACACACCTCAACAAAATGGGCGAATAGAGCGAGAAAACAGGTCTCTTGTTGAGTGTGCACACACTATGCTATTAAGTACAGATTTGTCACATGAATTGTGGGCTGAAGCCATAAATTGTGCTGCATATATTCTAAATCAATGTCCATGCAAAGCAAATAATCATGTAACACCATATGAAAAATGGTTTGGAAAATGTCCATCTCTGAAGCATATGAGGAAATTTAGATAAGCAGCATATGTGCATGTTCCAAAACAATTTAGATCCAAATGGGATAGTAAATCAAAGAAATTGATTATGGTTGGCTATGATGGATAAGAGTACAAATTACCGGCTATACAATCCGGAGTGTAAGAAGATTACAATCTCCTGCAGTGTGTCATTCAATGAAGAATAAACTCGTGGCCTAAATGTGGAACAGCGGTATGTTGTATTTCGTTTTGGAGAAGACACTACAGAAGACATACAAGAAAAATCTGATAAAGATAATAATAACAAACAAGTAAATGAAACGGAGAAGACCAATCTGAGAGATCGTTCTAAACTACGAGCACATGTTCGTTTTCGAGATGAAAACATAACTTTTTCTGCTATTATTATTGAGCCTCAGAATTAAGAAGAAGCGATGGAATCAGAAGAATCGTCAAAGTAGAAGAAAGCTATGGAAGAAGAAATGGTATCCTTGAAAATGAATGAAACTTGGGACTTTGTACCTCTACCAGATAATTGTAAGACAATTGACTGCAAATTGGTCTACCGAGTAAAGCAGAATTCTGAGGGAAAAACTGATCATTTTAAAGCAAGACTATGTGCTAAAGGCTACTCATAAAGAGAAGGTATACTTTATGAAGAGACTTTTTCTCCTGTGGTGTGATATGATTCGATCCGGATTTTATTAGCACTTGCAGCCTTAAAAGACAAGAAAATCAGACAGTTTGATGTCAAGACTGCATTCCTTAAATATCTAAAGGAAGAAGTCTATATGAAGCAACCAAAAGGCTTTTATGTAGAGAACTCAAATTTAGTCTGTAAATTGAAAAAGAGTCTGTATGGTCTAAAACAGTCTCCACACTGTTGGAATCAGAAATTTGTTCAATTTATGACAAAGTATGGATTTAAGCAACTGAATGCAGACAAGTATGTATTTCATACTCTAGCAGATGTCCTAGATGTTTACTTAGCACTGTATGTGGATGATGGATTGCTATTTTGCAAGTCTTTAAAAATATTGGAGAACATCTTGACAGCCCTGGGAGAAACATTTGAAATTACAGTGGGCAACAGAAAATACTTTTGTGGGTTGGAAATAGAATATGATCCATTCACAAAAGAAATTTATATAGGCCAACAAAGATACATCAAGAATATACTTATAAAGTTTAATCTTGATGAGTTGAAACCAAAGTACACCCCTTTGGTTCTGAAACTGTGTTGCACAGTGGGCAATGTCCTACAAATGAATATGAGATAAAGGAGATGAAGAACAAACCGTATTGCAAGATAGTCGGCAGCTTAATGTTCGAAGCAACAGTGTCGCAACCAGATATTATGTTTGCAGTGAGTATAGTGAGCAGATTTCTACATAATGCAGGACTTGAGCATTGGCATGCTGTCAAAAGTATTATGAAGTATCTGCAAGGAACCAAGGAGTTGACTATGAAGTATAGAGCTGATTCTATGAAACTGGTGGTCTATTCCGATGCAGATTTTGCGGGTGACTATGACTCTCATCGGTCAACAACGGGCTATGTGAGTCTGTTGGCAGGTGGACATGTGTCATGGTGTTCACGTCGGCAGAAGTGTGTGTCAAGATCGTCAACAGAGGCTGAGTACATAGCTGCTTTTGATGCAGCAACTGAAATCATATGGTTACGTGGTATTCTAAGTGAACTGGGTTTTAAGTTAGAAAAACCGACTTTACTCTATGTTATCACAGTGCAATTCGCCTAATTAAAAATACAGAAAATCACAAACGCACTAAGCATACCGACATCAAATATCATTATATACAGGAACATGTTGAAAACAGTGAAATCAAAGTTTGTTATGTTCGATCAGAGGAACAATTAGCAGATATTTTCACAAAGCCTTTGACCAGGGGCAAGTGCATAATATACAGAAAGTCATTGTCAATTACTTAAAGAAAACACTCATAAAAACAAGAGTGGGAGTGTTGTCCAGAATAAGTGAGCTTGTTTTAATGAGTTGGACGGTGTGTGATAGAACACTTACTCTATAATGCAAAAGACGCAAAGAGTTTGTATATGTTACTTATATGTAAATTATATCTTTGCCGTTTTGTTCTTTTATGGTTATGGTCTGGTCTTTTTTAGATGTTAAAAATAAAAGTTGTTTGCTTAGTAACTCCATTTTGGTTTCACATTCTATTTGTCCTGATAGATTAACTTACTGCGCCAAACCAACTAATCCAACAATTACTTTAACTTAGTTTAAGCAGTTTGTAAGCTATGGACTAATAACCATGCAGTTGAGTCCAATATATTTACAAACATTTTAACAACGAGTTGTTACCTGTCCTCCATTATTGATATCTGATAAAATGTATATATTTTAAGTATGGTTGTTTTGCAGAAACAGTTATCTGGCATCCCACTACTGTCATTCAATGACAACTCCTTTCTGTACACTGTAGCATCATTAGAAAACAGTCACAGATTACTACTTAATCTGACCATCAGATCATTTATGTAGATAGAAAATAATAATGGTCTAACACACTTCCCTGAGAAACTCCTGACGATACCCTTGTGTCTTATGAATGTCCACTGTCAAGTACAATGTACTGGAATCTATTACTTAAGAAGTCTTCCAGCCACTCCCATGTCTCGAAACCTGTTAGAACCCTGCAGTGCAGCACTGTGTCACTCAAATTTTGGAAATCAAGGAATATGGAGCCTGCCCGTTACCCTTTAACATTGTAAGTCTACAATAACAGCAATGCATGAGTATTTTCTTTGCTTACCTCAACAGTATAAATCCGAAATTTCAGTTCACAATTGAAATGGAAAATGACAACAGAATATCTTCCAAACACACCTAGACAGATATTTGTAAAAAGTCAAGACAGACATTTTTATAAATGTCTGTCTAGGTGTGTTTGCGTTTGGATATGTGTTTTATTGGCAGAACCATTAAAAGATGCAACAGAACTACTAAAGAGATTGCATACACTACATTTGTCTATCCTTTTTGGAGTATTGCTGCCCAGTGTGGGATCCTTATCAGGTGAGTCTGAAGGAGGACATCGAAAGAGTCCAAAGAAGGGCAGCTCATTTTGTATTGTCACAATACCTGGGAGACTGTATTACGGAAATGATACAGGATGTGGGATGAGAATCATTACAACAACGGCACTTATAGCTGCGGTGTGGGCTACTTACGAAACTCCAATCGCCAACATTCTCCTTTGACTATGAACATATATTGTTGATTGCCACATATGTAGGTAGAAAAGATCGTCAGAATAAAATACGAGAAATCAGAGCTTGAACAGAGAAATTCAGGTGTTCTTTCTTCCTGCGCACTCTTAGATAATGGAATGGGGGTTAAATAGTATAAAGGTGGTTTGATGAACCCTCTGCCAGGCACTTAAATGAGATTTTCAGAGTATCAGATGTAGATGTAGATGTCAAAACTTTACTATCGACTGTCGCCTAGACAAAGATGAAAAACTGCTTAGCAATTTTGCAGCTCTACTTCCATATCTCACTAAGTTACATTGGTTCTTCTTTCCTATTAAAATTATTGTTATGTTTATATATTTCAATGGCTTCTGTACATAACCGTGGATGATAATTCTTCATTGTAGATAAAACTTTTGTTTCAAAAAATTTAACTTCATGGTTTCCTGGCTGAATAGAATGCTCTACTACAGCAGATTTATCTATTTTTCCTGGTTCCAATATAAACTTTACCACATGCACATGGAATTTTATACATTCCGCATGCTGATAGAGGAGGGCGTTTATCATTTACAATTCGGAGGGCTTGACATATTTATTTATTTATTATATTTTATTTATTTATTTATTTTTTTTTTTTGTGTCTAAAATCTCGTCTAATGTTATGTTTTTGTAAAATCTTTCTGACCTGATCCGTGACTTTTTTAATAAAAGGCAGAGAAACAGTTTCTTCGATTGTTGTGTTTTGTCCTTGCTCTTTGGTTTGAATGTTCCAGCGTGTAATTCCATTTGCCTCTATCAACAAGACTTTTAATAATGCCTCTCTTTTGTTGTGGGTGGTGATTGGAGTTCTTATGTAAGTATCAGTTTGTATGTGTTATTTTTTGGAAGAATTGTGTTCCAAACTTCAGTGTGTATCTGTTTACCTTCCTTTTTTCCCCTAAGGTAAGTCCTTCCACTCCTGGGATTGGAATGACTCCTTTTCCACTTCCTGAAAACCCATATTCTTCCCTTTCTCCTCTCCTTCCTTCCTCTTTTCCTGAAGAAGCGACCAACGGTTGTGGAAGCTTGTATGTGTGTTTGTGTGTGATTTTATTTGTTTCTGTCAACGAGCCTGTCCTTTGGGTAAGTCATCCGTTTTCTATTTTTTATATAAATATATGTGTATTTCGAATATTAAGACGAAAAATTCCTAGCAGGAAAAATTAAATATAAAAAATAGACGAAGATTACTCACCAGGCGAAGGAGCACAGGTGTGACAGCATCACAAATAAATAAATGAATACACACATTTACACACACCTGTGCTTCTTCGTCTGTTGAGTAATCTTCGTCTATTTTTTATATTTAATTTATATGTGTATTTCTATTTATATCTGATGTTATGTAAATTTATGATGTCAATACCGCACTTGCAGTTGTAAAGCCATACAATAAATAAACTCCAAGGATGTCTACATAAACTTTACTTATGCTCGCCTCTGTTTGTAATTTGAAATCTGGAATATTGGTTTCGTCTTTTTTTGGTGAATGAGTTTCTAAAAGCTATGTTTAGTAACTCCGTTCTACTACCGCTATCATTGACAGGATCGCCATTACTAACATGTAGTGAGGGTATTGTTTGTGTTTTGCTCCCAGGTATATTTAACGTATGACCAAAATCTCGTATGGTTTTCAGTCAAATTTCGAGAATGAGTTTCATTGTGAAAAGTACTGTAGGCGTCTCGCATTGAAATCCTAGCCTAATTTCGAGCTTCTGTGTACGATCACGAATCCTTGGGATTTTATGTTCGTTTGAATCTAGAACGCCTTTTCTGTAGCTCTTGCATCAGTGTCTTGACCTGTTTTGTGTACCAAGGGGGATCACCTCCTTCTTTTATTAATTTATTTGGTAAAAAACTGTCAGTTGCTGTTGATACCACTTCTTTGAATTTGAGCCATACCTGGTCTACACTTATGTTTAGTGTTAGGAATGAGTGGAAACTGTCTTTCAAGAAGCAATGTATTGTATTTTCAACTGCTTTCCTGAGCAAATATACGTTTCGTCTATTTTTGGTAACTTTGGGACTTTCGATATTCAGTCTCACTGCAACAGCTCTGTGTCACTAATAACTGTATCCGTTTTGATGCTCATTATGAGCTCAGGATTATTTGTTGCTAAGAGATCAAGTGTGTCTTTACATCCATTTACAATTCTAGTTCGCTCATGGACTAATTGTTTGAAGTAATTTTCAGATAACACAGTTGCCGAACTGAGAGAGGTGGTGCAGTGGTGAAGCACTGGCCTCGCATTCAGAAGGCTGATGGTTCAAATCCACCTCCGGCTGTCCAGATTTAGGTTTTTTGTGATTTCCCTAAATCACTTGATGGAAATGCCGGAGTGGTTCCTTTCAAAGGGCACTTCTGATTTCCTTCCCCATCCCTACCCAAACAACCAGAGCGTAAGCTCCGCCTCTAATGACCACGGTGTCGATGGGACATTAAACCTAATCTTCCTCCTCCTCCTACGGTTGCAGAAACTAAAGTTCTAGGGATATGGGTACAAGATAGTTTAAAATGGAACTTTCATATGAAAGAACTTGAAAAAAAGCTTTCAAAAGCTTATTACGCCCTTCATGTATTAACTATAAGTGTAAGCTCATCAACATTCATTTTCAGGTATATTATGCATATTTCCATGTACTACTGGGATATGGAATAATCTTATGGGGAAATTCAGCAACTACCATACAAATCTTTAGAATGCAGAAAAGAGCAGTCTAAAACGTAAAAAACTGCAAACATCTAGATCACATTTCAACTGGCTACAAATAATGAGTCTACCAAATCTTTATACATATGAGTGTATCCTGTTTGCAAATCAGTATCTTTTATAGCAAACTGGGCATCTTCAACAAAATAAGCATATACACATCCACAACATAAGGAACATGAGTAATATCGACATGTCTGATTGTAGAACAGTACTGTACCAAACACATGTTTCATAGATACAAATGTTACAAAGCCTACATTGTGACTTAAAATTACAGCAACCTAAAAATGTGTTCAAACACAATCTAAAGTCATTTCTGGTTGAATGGTGTTTTTACTCTGTAAACGAATTTCAAAATTATGAAATATGGTAGTTACAAACAACAGAATTTTTTTATTATAAAAAAACCTTGTAAACAATAAAAATGTAATTGTTCTTAAATTCAAATTGCATTATTTTTTACTTGTAAATTACTTTGTAACTAGAATGAAACTTTCACTCTGCAGCGGAGTGCGTGGTGATATAAAACTTCCTGGCAGATTAAAATTGTGTGCCGGAACCGGGACTTGAACCTGGGACCTTTGCCTTTCGCGGGCAAGCGCACTACTGACTGTGCTATTCCAACATGACTCACGATGCCGCCTCACAACTTTACTTCCACCAGTACCTCGCCTCCTACTTTCCAAACTTCACAGAAGCTCTCCTGCGAACCATGCAAGACTAGCACTCCTGTAAGAAAGAATATGGTGGAGACATGGCTTAGCCACAGCCTAAGGGATGTTTCCAGAATGCAACTTTCACTCTGCAGCAGAGTGTGCGCTGATATGAAACTTCCTGGCAGATTAAAATTGTGTGCTGGAACAGGCACACAACAGGCATAATAACACAACAACTTGTAAATTACTTTGTTAGTTGTAAATTACTTTGTTAGTTGTCAATTGCAGTTACTGCGAACAGCTGAAAGTGAGGGGAAACTACAGTCGTTACTTTTCCCAAGGACATGCAGCTCTACTGTATGAATATATGATGATGATGTCTTCTTGGGTAAAATATTCTGGAGGTAAAATAGTTCCACATTCACATCTCCAATTGGGGACTACTCAGGAGGATGTCGCCATCAAGATAAACAAAACAGGCATTCTATGGATCGGAGCGTGGAATGTTCTAACCCTTAATCATGTAGGTAAGTTAGAAAATTTGAAAGTTAAATGGATAGCTTAAAGATTAATATGGTAGGGATTAGTGAATTTCGGTACCAGGATGAACAGGATTTCTGGTCAGGTAAGCACAGGGCTATAAACACAAAATCAGTTGGTGCTAATGCAGGAGTAGGTCTGATAAGCTAATGCAGGAGTAGGTCTGATAATGAATAAGAAAATAGGAATGAGGGTAAGTTACTATGAACAGCATAGTGAATGCATTATCATAGCAAGGATAGACACAAAACCAACACTGACCATGGTAGTACAAGTTTATATGCCAACTAGCTTGTCCGATGAAAAGGATATTGAAGAAATGTATGAGGAGAGTAAAGATATCATTCAGAAAGTTAAGGGGGACAGAAACTTAATTGTGATAGGGGACTGGAAATTGACAGTAGGATAGGAAAGAGAAGGAAATGTAGTAGGTGAATATGGACTGCGAAAAAGGAATGAAAGAGATCGCTTTGTTTAATCATCATTAAAGGAGATTATATACATGGAAGAAACCAGGAGACACTGGAAGGTTCTAGATTGCCTTTATAATGGTAATGTGTGTGTGTGGGGGGGGGGGGGGGTGGTATCACCTTTTCCTGTTAATCAAAAACATTTTAGAACCCCCCCCCCCCCTCCTCTACACCCCACAGCATCATTCAGCACACTCATCATTTCTTCTCTTTACTGCTTGATCTTTCCTCTCTGGTTATATATTATTTACTATCCTATACTCGTAGTCTTTGCTGGAAATATCACTTTGGCACAAAGAAAAATAATCCTACCCCTAATGATCCAGTTCCCCAAGACATCATTCAAACTGAACCCTGCCTGGAACAGTTCCATCCTCTGTCAAAGCGAGACCCACCCGCTCTTCCTCAAAATCACCCTCTCAAACCTTCCAGGATTTCCTCACTTCCAACCTCGCCTCTCAGGCTTTCCTGAAAAACCTTAATCCAACTCCCAACATTACCGCAGCTGCATCCCGAGCTATCCGTGATCTGAAGGCTGACCATCCCATTGTCATTCTCCAGGGAGACAAGGGATCCATGACTGTAGTACTTGATTGGCAGGAGTATGTGGCTGACGGACTGCATCAGCTTTCAGACAAAGTTTGTCAAAACAGTCCCATTCCTGACGACCAGGAAGAGCTTCAAGGAATCCTCAGATCCTTAGGCCCCCTAAAATAGCTTTCACCATCAACCTCATGACTCCTCAGACACCCCGCACCCCTTCAACCCATTATGTGCAGTCTCCCATCCTTCATCAAAGACACCAAACAATTTCTCGACCGCCTGAAATCCTTACTCAACCTGTTACCTCGGAAACCATCGTTGCAACTATTGATGCTACTTCCTTATACAAAAACATTTCGTGCGCCCAGAGTCTCACTGTGATGGATTGCTTCCTTTCATGCTGACCATCCATCCATTCCACACCAAACATTCCCTTCCCTACAGCTTAGGTCTTTGTGGCAAACGAGTCTGCTCCAGACTCGAATCCCTGAACCGGTACACTAATAACCTAATAACAGCTTTCACATCCTGCAGCTGTCTTCCTGATCTTCCACAGAAGAACCCTAGAAGAGTCCCTCTTGTCACTGGATACTTTCCGGGACTGGATCGGACTCTAAATGTGGCTCTCCAGCGAGGATACAACTTCCTTAAATCCTGTCTCGAAATGAGCTCCATCCTTCATGAAATCCTTCCCACTCCACCGAGAGTGTCTTTCTGCTGCTCACCTAACCTTCCTGACCTCCTAGTCCATCTCTACGACATCCACAAACCACAATCCCTACCATCTGGTTCCTTCACATGTAAATGCCGCCATAGTAAAACCTGCCCTATGCACCCTTCCACCACAACTTACTCCAGTTCTGTAACCTGGAAGGTGAACACGAACAAGGGCAGAGCCACTTGCGATAGCACCCACGTGATTTACAAACTGTCATGCCTGGACTGTGAAGCGTTCTACGTGGGAATGACCAGCAACAAACTGTCCATTCACATGAATGGTCACAGGCAGTGTTTGTTGGTAATGTCTCCGAGTGGACATCGTCCAGTGCACACCTGCTGAGCAACAGCACATTTTCAGTTGTAAGTGTAACTGGCTTCTCTCTAGAAGCTACATATTTTGACTTTTCAGTGCATCGGGTGGTGGGTTTCTGGGTTCCACTGAAGCCCACTATATGCAGGAAGCAGTTACACGGGTAGCGGGGGCTGTGTGGTGTGGACTGGGTGGTTTTTTAGGATAAAGGGCTTCAGGGGAAAACAAAATGGGCAATCTCAAAGGGTGCAGGTGGATTATAGGAGAAATGTAGATCTGGGAATGATCAGTATAAATATTGTAAATTGTTGCAGCTGTGTCAGAAAAGTACCAGAACTCCAAGCATTAATAGAAAGCACCAAAACACACATCATTGTAGGCAGTGAAAATTGGCTCAAGCCGGAAATAAGTTCAGCAGAGGTATTTACAAAAGATCTAACTGTGTCCAGAAAGGTTAGAGTAAACAAAATAGGTGCAGGTGTGTTTGTCGCTGTCAAAAGTAGTATTTTGTGTTCAGGGATTCAGGACTGGAGCAGACTCATTTGCCACGAAGACCTAAGCTGTACAGAAGGGATCGTTTGGTAAGTAATGGACAGGCGTGGCTCGTAATTAAAGGCTCTGAGGCAGAGCCACCCCAAAAAAGTATTTGAAATATATGTATCAACAACATATTACAGAATTATAATCATCAGAATTCATTTAGCATTTTACCATCACACGGATTTAAATAATGAAGATGAATGTTTTTGGAACTGTTGATATAGAACAATATTTTTCAATTGGGTAGTAGCCTTAAGGCTGCGCCTCTAGATGATGTTTAGCTCGGTGTAGTGGAGAGTCGGGAGGAGGGGTTTGTTGGTGTATTGCTTTTATGGGCATCTTGAAGGCTCCAAGCTTGTAACCTTACAGTGTCCTACCAACCTCTACACTACTTTCACGTTCTTCTGCATACTTCAAAAGAGTGGCTGAAAATCCACTATCAAATCTCTTGTCTCTGTATATGTCTATTATATTTTGGTGTTCGGTTAATCACTCGTTAGTTTTACTGTTTTAATAGAGTTTTAGATAACTTTTTGTTTCTGATATTGGCTGTTGTATCCGGTGTTAGAATAAGTTTGCAAATTTCTCACTAGAGTGCACTACAATGCGGTGCCGAAAAGTGTCACCACCTAGCAAGAGAGTCACGAATGATTGAAGAAAGAAGAATTCAGTGTGTAATTTATTAGGTAAATGTTGTTGTTGTTATTGGGGCCTTAGGGCGCTCAACATCGTGGTCATCAGTGCCAATACTAGGAAGAGATAAGTCGAATACTGCTAAATGGCACAGGAGACAGACAAGGGAAGAGACAATACCAGGGTTCGTACACTTAAGTCTCTATGAAATTTTCTTTGAAGTTAATACGCCTAAGTTCAGATCTTTGTGAATTATTACACAGATTTACAATTTTTTAATTCACCCAACTTGATGTCCAGTTCCTTTTCAATCATTTTTAATTCGGATTGTTTTATTTTAACACTTCTTCGTATGCTGTTTTATTAGGAAATGAGCATTAAGTTTTGTGTAACCTCAGCCTCTTCAGCATATGTATCAGCCGAACTCATCAAGGCAGTAATGTCCTTCTGTATATTTGTTTTCTTTTGCTGAATAGTGTTAATCTCATCCGTAATAAGTTGCCTTTGACTTAAATTTGCTGCCGCTTCTGCTGATCAGTTCCTCAATCTTCTTTGCTCATCCAGGTATGAATGATACTTCTGCCTAGCAGCTGCTGCTGCCAGAAATAGTTTGGTGTCAATCTGAACATTCAACACCCCTCCAACAGTACGAACATGGTCACACACAAGGCGCAAAGCAACAAATGACTCCTCTTTCAAATTTTCTACTTCCACCTGCATATTTGTAGAAAAGCCTCTTTCCACAGTAGCCTGTCCATGGCAAAGATAGTTGGCTGTAAGGTGTCTTTGCCATGGTACTGAATAGCAATGTGTCTACTCTATCTTTGGAGGGTTCAAAACTACTGAACGTTGACTTAGAACCGGCTACAACTTCATCTATGTACAATTTAAATTGGCAAACAATTGTATCACATGTATTTTCTGCAACTCGTTTAGCTTCCACAAGACAGTGAATCACTCTAGTGAAGAGGGTAACACAGGTTTCCTTTGATGCAGCCATTTTCCTAGGATCAAGACAAGACATATTCCGTGCCAAAGTATACTTCAGTGGTGATTTATTAAGTAGTTTCTTCACAACTTTGATCATAAAATCTTTACATTCCATTTTGAATTGCATTTCATGCCTTTCGCTGCTTACTATACTACTCAAAGAACTTTTTGCACTGAATTCAATATCAATGCTTTTATAATGCTTGTGGAACTTGCCATCTTCCGGATCAAATTTGCTAAGGGCTACATTTTTTGAGTGTTCTTCTTTAACAAATCTTTCAAGCACATTTGTTACCAATTTCTTCAAATCGGTGCACAAGAAGGGCAACATAGGTTTGTCTGTTTGGTACAATGTAAGGAATGGAAGCATTTCTTGGGCCATTAAATGATAGATTTGCAGTTTTGCTACTCCGAGTGGATCATTGCATCAATCCTTGACGGTATCATATGATTTTGTTTTCAGATTCGGAATTTTTTTGTTCTCAACAGCGTGCACATAAATCTTCAAATTGGGGAAGACATTGAGCGCTCTTTCAATTACAGGTGCATTTCCTACCCACCTGCAAATAAATATGAACAAATTAATGATAATAATAATTAATAGTAATAATAGAGCCTAATTGTAATAATACTACTTAAAAAAGTGGTTTCTTTGACACTTTTCTTAAGAAATCGGTTCGGGCTGCTGAATTTAGACCTACCCACTAAAAAATGGTATATGGGATAGGACATGGTACCACCCGTCGGCTTTGGACAAGCACATCGTTAAGCCATTCAGGAGTGGCAGGGTAGCCAATAAAATTGCGTTTTAGGCCACTGTGAAACTGGCGTCAATTTTGACATTTGTCTTGCAATTTTCGTGTTGTTTTGAGTTTTGTTATGCATTGTTCCGGTGACGATTTCAGTTAATTTACTGAGAGGACAAAGGTAAAGGTTTCATACATGTAGGCATAATTTCTCCATACTTAAGTACGACATACCGTACCTCAAAATACATGTTTTTCAAATGTCTTTCAAGCGCCGTTACATTTAAGTTGCCAACTTTCGTAATATTGAAGTATAAATACAAAATCCATGTTTCATCGGCAGAACACTTAGGAGATGCAACAGTTGTACAAAGAAACGCCTACACAACACTTATGCATTCTATTCTAAGAGTATTGCTGCCCATTGTGGGAACCCCACCAACTGGGACTGACGGAGGATTTAAAGAAAGGTTCAGTGAAGGGCAAAAGAAAGTTCAGTGAAGGGCAGCTCGTTTTGTATTATCGCGATATGGAGGGGAGAATGTCACGGAAGTGATTCACGAGTTGGGTTGGAAATCATAAAAATAAAGGCATTATTTGTTGTGCTGATTTCTATTTGCGAAGTTTCTTTCACTAACTTTATCTTCCGAATGCAAAAATGTTTAGTTTGCACAGGGAGACACAACCATAGAGAAGGTATAGCATGTTTTATTTATTTTATCGTCTGTCTGAAAGTGTAATCAACTGATTTCGAAAATAAAATAATTGAAACTTCATGTTAACAAGTAAATTTTCACATCTCGTAAACATTGCGCGATTTCTTGTATAAAAACATTACCGCATATTTAATTTCCAACGTCAGAAATTTTTATTTGCATGTTGCGCGGAGGTGAGAGTTGGTTACCATTGGCTGACGACGATACTCTTCTTTGTGCTGTGATTCGCTAGCCACATAATCACCTGGTCTACAACAAATGAACATCGCATAGCGCAGCCTCCAATTCAGGTGATCGGAAGCAAATGTGGATTTCGGTGGATTTTGTATTTATACTTCAATATTACGAAAGCCGGCAACTTAAATGTAACGGCGCTTGAAAGACATTTGAAACACACGTATTTTAAGGTACGGTATGTCGTAATTAAGTATGGAGAAATTATGCCTACATTTATGAAACCTTTACCCACACAAGAACCTGACAACCACACGACAGGAACGGCATTGTTTTATTTACTTGATGACCCGTACGAAAAAGTTAATGACAAAGTAAAAAACTACATAACAAAGGGACAGTATAATAATTCTGAAAATCTTTTATGCAATTGCATAATAAACAAATACAACAAATTTGCTTCAAAAATCATTTAAGAAATCACATAGAAAGAATTTAAAGATTTAGTTGATAATGGAAGAGTAATCAAGTGATTCTAAACATTCCTTTTTCGAGGGCAATTATTTTCACTCAATGGGCAAGGATACGTAGGCTACAATAACCTGTGAACTATAGATGAACAGTTTTTTAATTTACTTCACGATCTAAACGAAACACAATGCATTTGAAAAACTTACCTATGTTTGCAAAACTTGAGAGGGAATGATGTAGAATGAGTGACACTAGTGAAATCTTCACGTCCTGCTGGCGTATGAATGCTTTTGAGAAATCCTTCAACATTCCAGCCAGTAGCAACAACACCATCTTTAAATGCGCCGTGCACCACGTGTAATCCACAACTAGCCACGTTTACCAGCGAACGATTTACATCATTCTCCATTTCAGTCTGAACTAAATCAAGAAACTTCCAATTCACATTAGGCCCGTCCATTGACAACTGAAGTAATGCCTTTCGGTCAAGTCCAAGGCAACAATGATTAAATTTCTCCACCATGTCTTTCGCAGTACTATGTCCTAGGAATTCAGATCCAAAATACCTTGTTGTTCCAAATTCGTACATGAAAATCCATCTGCTTCGTTTGTGTTTTACGGTTTAGTGATTTGTCAAACAGCAGCACATAACCGTCTTGTCCCTTGACCATGTCATTTAGCAGACTTTTAAAATATGGAGCAATTCCGTACAGGCCTATACACAAGTAGGCACATTTACGTTTACCACACGCAAACTTGGGGACGCAATTTCACTCTCTGGAAACATGACTCGAAACAGTTCGTTAATCTTTTCAGAAGATTTAAATGAATAGTGGAAGAAACTACTTTTAACACCCACCGAACTTCGGCACTTAAAGATGAGTTGTTGGTGACGAACGTCTTCAATTTCTTTGCCGGAGTTTCTTCAGGCTGAGGCCGATCATTTTCCACGGTGGGTTCAGCTGCAAAACATCTTTTTTTCTCCATAAACGTTGTTATATTTGTAGTAGAGGCTTCATTTCATTTCTCCAATTCAAGAAGTTTACGGTGCTTCTTGCTGTCCATGTTGTGGCTTCGAAGAGCGGATTCTCCCATGCTACCAATACTTTTTTCTTTCCTACACATGCCGTATTTGGCGGCATGTTGTGTTTTTCCCCGAAGTAGCCAGTCACTATAACGGCTGTCTGTCAACCAGAGTTCATTGAATACACACGAACCAGGCATTGTTGCGGTAAAAAATCTAGTGGCCTAGCCACGTGAATACGTTAGGCCTAACTTGCATCAGCGTATCGCACTAACAAGTAACACCACACTAAAACTATGGCGGCGATTTGAAAGATGGCCCACAATGCAACACCGTCACAGCATTAGCAGAAGAGCATCGAACTGCTGGCTACAGAGAACCGTCGAACAAAAATAAGGAAATAATTACGAAAACGTAGTATTCACATTTTTATTATTGGGAAAATTTAAGAAATCAGGAACAAAGAAAGGTTTATTATTTTATTTCATTTTATTATTTTTTATTTTCAAGGATATTCCAGGACCGATGTTGAAAATCAAGGACTTTCTGTTGGAAATGTTTACAGGTAAAAAACCAATGTTTGCTTTATGTTCTTTTTTAAGGCTGGACTCTAAGAGACTATATAAGGATAAAAAACTATCTGTGGTTGTCATAGCAACAAAATAAGCAACGTTTGTATTCTGTGTTTAAGTGAGTGTTCTTTAAATAAAGTTAACTTGAAAATAATTAATAACTCAGCAGGTTATGGGCCCAGAGCTCTAACAGAATAAATAAAACTAAAAACAGAATACACCAACAATTAAGAAACAGAAGAAACCACTTCAAGAATGTTTGAAGAGAGGGAAGATATACAAGTGCTTAAAGACAGTAGTACATTCAGCATGTGGGATGTTGAAATTAGAATATTGTTCAGTACACAAGATCTCTGTAATATTGTAGATGGTACAGAAACACTACAAAATTGTGAAACTGAAGAGAAAAAGAAGAAATGGCAGCAACGAGACAGCAAGGCAAAACATTATATAATGAGAACAATCGATAAAAAGGTAAAGCCACATGTATTGTGTTGTGAAACTTCTAAGGCTATGTATGATAAACTTAAAGCAATTTACGAAAGAGATGCTTCTCAAAGAATTCAACAATTACTTCAAGAATTTTAGTTTCAAATATGATAAAACTAGAGACATAGCAAGTAATATAAGTACACTGCAGAATATAGCTTTTGAACTGAATCGTCTCCAGTCAGAAAAGATGTCAGATACTATGATAATACCTAAAATACTGTCTATTTTGCCAAATGAATTCAAACACTTTTCTCCAGCATGGGATTCATCACCCAGTGGTGAGAAGACTATGGAAAATTTAATTGCAAGGCTCATAAGAGAAGAGGAACGACTGAGAAGTAACAACCAAGAAGAGAGTATTGCCTTTGGTGTTCATTTTAATAAAAGAAAAGACCTAATTTGTAATAATGGTGGACCCTGCAAAACGAAAGGACGTACACTCCTCCTCCTACATCATATGTATAATAATGAAAGGTTCTGTGGAACGAATAAGAAACTAGATAAAACAGATAAATGGGGGAAAAGGCTAAAAAGACGGTGGGCTAAACAGAGAGGGAGGAACCAAACGATCCTATCTTCCGTATCTATATGTTAGTACCATCGACCTAATATCTTTGGTAGGAGGTCAACCAAAACACAAAATCGTAAAACGCGTGCCACTGTCATTTCACTGTCACCTAAAATGGAATGGAGATCATCTGACAAATCAGCTTCTTCCCTCACAGCATAATAGGAAACACAAGTAGTTAAAATATGCTGATCGGTTATCTGAACACCACAAGCATCACAAGTATGGGGCTCATCGCCACAAAGAAGGAATCTATGCATCAGGGGCAGTGTCCTATTTGAAGTCTTGTTAAGCAGACTTCAACACACCTGACAGGCGTCCGGATGACACCCTCTGCCAGGCACTTAAATGTGATTTGCAGAGTATCCCATGTAGATGTAGATGTAGACGGCAGGGCCTAACTGTGTCTTTTATTGACCGCAACTTATTATGATGGCGAACCATTCTTGGTCCCAGAGGCACGTGACAGAGCTCCTAAGAAATGACAACGAGGCACGGAGAGGGGGAGGACAATCAGATACGTTCAGGAGCCGCAAGGCCTCCTCGGCCGCGGTATCGGCCAACTCATTTCCACGGATACCCACATGGCCAGGTACCCAGCAGAAGAAAACCACCTTTCCTTGCTGTTGCAACTGCAAAAGGATGTCTTGGATATTCTGGATGGTCTTATCTGCTGGCTACAGATGCTGAAAGGTCTGCAAAGCAGGAAGGTAGGCCCAGTATGACGTTTCATATGCTTCACTGCTTTCAAAATAGTGTAATGTTCTGTGTCAAATACAGTGAACTGACAAGGCAGACAATATCTGAGGATTCGGGTAGGGAACACTACAGAGCACCCAACAGTATCCCCCTGTTTTGACCCATCTGTAAAAATAACATTAACTGTATGATGGCTATTTAAAATGGAAAGAAACTTGTCCTTAAAAACATAATCTGGAGTGAACGGTTTGTTGCACTCAGTCAAGTCTAAAATGAGGCTGGGCTTCACTAACAACCAGGGTGCCGCTTTGCACCAACCCTGACGCTGTATGTTGATCGGATGCACACCGAGATCCAGTAAATGCTGCTGCACTCTGATGCCAAATGGTTTCGACCCTCGTTGTCATGCATTGTAGAGTTGCTTCAAGGGGGCCGAGATGTCAATAGTCACAGAAGAAGCCAGAGAGGACGGAAATGACCGGAGCTTTAATGCGTGTTTAACAATAAGGAAACGCCGCTGGACGTATAATGGCGGCTCTCCTGCCTCAGCGCACAGGCTAGGTATAGGGCTTGTCCTATAGGCTCCTGTCGCCTATCTGATACCCTCGTGATATACAGAATCCAATATCTTCAGAGACATTGGGGATGCCAAGTCATAGACCACACAACTGTAGTCGATACAGGAGTGCACGAAACTCTTATAAAATTGCAGCAAGCAGGATCTGTCTGCACCCCAATTTTTTCTGTTCAAGCACTTCATGATGTCCAGTGCTTTCAGGGCTTTTATCTTGAGCTCCTTGAGGTGGAGCAGCCAAGTAAGTTTGTTATCAAATAAGAGACCCAGGAATCACACCTTCTCCTGAAAATGTAAAACAGTATCCCGCAACAGTAGTTACGGGGGGAAGGGAGGGGGGAGTAAAACGTGAATGGCCACGATTAAAATCAATGCATACGCTTTTCTCAGGCGAGAAGTTAAAACCAGTTCGAGCAGACCAGTCTTCCAGTCTTTTAAGTGTCAACTGTAAATGGCGTGACACACATGCGGGACTAGAAGAAGAGCAGAAAACAGCAAAGTCATCCACATACAAAGAGCATTGTACAGGATTCCTTACAGTAGACGTTATACTGTTGATCGCAATTGCGAACAAATCGACACTTAAAACACTCCCCTGCGGAATTCCGCGAATATGAGGAAATTTATCAGAAAAAGCATTCCTAACTCTGTATCGAAAGCAATGGTCAGCAAGGGAGGAATGCAGAAAAGTGGGAAGGTGTCCCCAAAAACACCGCTCATACAACTGACTTATGATATTGTGGCGCCACATAGTATCATATGCCTTGTGAATGTCGAAAAAGATCGATATTAAGTGCTGCTCTCGTAGGAACGCCTCCTGTATAGCCGCTTCCAGGTAGATGAGCTTATCAACAGTGAACCGAGGAGGTTCCGAGATTCAAGAGTCCAAAGTAGTCTCAAGTAGTCTCGAGTTAATCATGCGTTCCAGTGTCTTACCAACACAGCTAGCTAGAGTAACACTACGATAGCTATCAGGGAGCACGCGGTCCTTCTCCGGTTTAAGAATGGGTATTATTATGGATTCCCTCCAGGGTATTGGGTATACCCCTTCTGTCCATAACTGATTAAAAAATGAAGGAGAATAGTCTTAGACTCTGCATTAAGATGCCATAGCATACCATAGTGTATAATGTCGGGCCCCAGGGTCGTCTTGCGAGCAGAAGCTAATGCCATGTCCAGTTCCCACATAGAAAACAAAGTGTTATAAGCCTCATCGTTAGAAGACGCGAAATCGAGGCATCTCCTTCTCCTGAACCGTGTGGTAGGCATCGAAACCTGGAACTGGACTCGGGGACGATGTTATCTTATAAAAGTGCTTTGCCATCATCTGAGCAATCTCGACTGGTGCAATTTTAAGGATTCCATCGTCCTTTATGGCAGCCAATGGGCACGAACTCCTTTTCCCAGATATTTTCCTTATGAAATCCCATACTGCAGTGGCGGAAGTGGAACAATTAATGGACTTCAGAAACTCGCACCATGAACGCTTTTTACTCTCCTGCAATATTCGTCGGGCTTCCTGTTACCGCACGTTCTATACTAGCTACAAGTAGAGATGATCTTGACACCATAGCCACAATGGCTGACAAGATTGTTGAATTTTCACACCCAGGATCAAATATTTGTGCTCAAACATTGCAGGCATCATCCAGTATTTCAACCAGTAAAATAAATGATGCAAATAACGACAGTATCTCAAGACTAGAGAAACAAATCGCCGAATTAACGCTGACTGTCAATGAATTGAAAACACAGTCACGTTCAAGAAGCAGCTCACGTTCATCTCGTTCCTCACGAAGTAGATCACGAGACAGGTCACGCTCATTCCAGCGTTTTAATCCTAATGGCGCGCTATGTTGGTATCACTTTAAATATCGCCACAGGGCAAAGAAATGTCAGAGCCCATGCTCGTATCAACCAACTCCCGCTCAAAATGCCAACAAGCAGTCAAACTCAAACGCTTCACATTAGCAGCGTCAAGTGATCGGAGCAATTTTTCACGCCGCCTATTTCTCACAGACAGAAGTAGCGGAAGACGTTACCTAGTCGACACCGGAGCAGACATTTCTGTGATTCCGCCTTCGGACAGTGACCGCCAAAGAAAAACAGATCGTAAACTTTATGCGGCAAACGGCACTTGTATTAATATTTACGGAGAGCGTTTATTAGTACTCAATTTGGGTTTACGGCGCAATTTCACGTGGAATTTCGTAATTGGAGATGTGCAATCACCGATTATCGGAGCCGACTTCATTCATCATTACAATCTTTAAGTAGATCTCAAGAACAGGCGTCTAATAGACCCATTAACGTCAGCAGCAACAACTGGCACACTGAGTAACGTCTCGGGCATAGAAACAGTTCATGTAATGCCTCCAGACCAAAAACATGCTGACATTCTCAAGAAATTTCCCAGCTTGCTTCATGAAAACATCCATTTTGACATTCCAGATACCACTGTTTTCCATACGATTGTCACAGAAGGGCATCCTGTCGCAGCAAAGGCACGACGACTACCACCACATAAACTCAAGGCAGTTAAAGCAGAGTTCCAACAATTGATGAATATGAAAATTTGCCAACCGTCAAAGAGCGCCTGGTCAAGTCCTCTCCATTTAGTTCACAAGAAAGACGGATCCTGGAGGCCTTGCGGAGATTACCGTGCTCTCAACAACATCACCAAACCTGACAGATATCCTATTCCTAACCTTCAAGATTTTAACAGTCAACTGCATGGAAAACAAATATTTTCAAAGATAGATCTGGCCAGAGCTTACCATCATATCCCTGTACATCCAGACGATGTACCTAAGACAGCAGTGATTACTCCATTTGGTTTGTTTGAATTTTTACGACTTCCATTTGGACTCCGAAACGCGGCTCAAACTTTTCAAAGATATATCGACAATATACTGAGAGACCTCGATTTTGTGTACTATTATATAGATGACATTCTAGTGGCATCACAAGATGAAGAAGAGCACAAGACGCATCTTCAATTACTTTCCGAATGCCTCAGTAAGTTCAACATCAGAATCAATCTGAATAAATGCATTTTCAGTTCAACAGAAGTACCTGGTAGCTGCAGAAGGAATCAGACCACTACCAGAGCGAGTACAAACAATTATTGACTATCCGCTACCTACAACAATAAAAGAACTACGCCGATTTCTTGGCCTCATTAATTTTTACCGAAGAGCACTACCAAATTCAGCCGGTAAACAAGCAGATCTTTTGAACCTACTCCATGGGACGAAGAAAAATGATAAGAGGAAAATTAATTGGACAGAAAATCTTCGACAAGCCTTTAATGACATGAAAAATAGCTTGGTTGATTCAGCACTTCTGGCTCATCCATCTTCAAGTTTACCTTTAATTTTAATGGTTGACGCCCCAGATTATGCTATTGGTGCATCTTTACAACAAATTAGTGACAATAATCTGCAACCAGTAGCATTCTTCTGCAAGAAACTATCAAAGGCAGAAAGGAATTACTCAACCTATGACAGAGAACTCCTCGCTGCCTACTCAGCCGTGAAGCACTTTCAGTACATGCTTGAAGGACGAGATTTTCCGATTTACACCGACCACAAGCCACTCACCTTCATGTTCAAGCAACGTCCAGACAAAGCTCCTCCACGTCAGATCCGACACATTAGTTTCATTGGACAGTTCACCACAGACATATGTTACACTACGGGGAAGGAGAACATCGCAGCTGACGCCTGTTCACGAATTGCTTCAATCACTATACCTCCAACTGTTCATCTACATCTACATGGGATACTCTGCAAATCATATTTAAGTGCCTGGCAGAGGGTTCATCGAACCACAATTATACTATTTATCTCCCATTCCATTCTCGAATAGCGCGCGGGAAGAAAGAACACCTGAATCTCTCTGTTCGAGCTCTGATTTCTCTTATTTTATTCTGATGATCATTTCTACCTATGTAAGTGGGAGTCAACAATTTTTTTTGCGCATTCGGAGGAGTATGTTGGCGATTGGAGTTTCGCAAGTAACCCACGCCTCAGCGATAAGCGCCGTTATTGTAATGATTCCCATCCCAGATCCTGTATCATTTCCGTAACGCCGTCTTCCCTGTATCGCGACAATACGAAACGAGCTGCCCTTCTTTGGACTCTTTCGATGTCCTCCGTCAAACCCACCTGATAAGGATCCCACACTGGGCTGCAATACTCCAAAAATGGACGGACAAGCGCAGTGTATGCAGTTTCTTTAGTAGTTCTGTTGCATCTTTTAAGGGTTCTGCCAATAAAACGCAGTCTCTGGTTCGCCTTTCCCACGATATTATCTACGTGTTCTTTCCAGTTTAGGTCTGAAGTAATAGTAATTCCTAGGTATTTTGTGGAGTTTACGGCCTTCACATTTGATTGATTTATGTTGTAAACAAAGTTTAACGGATTTCTTTTCGTACTCATGTGGACGACTTCACACTTCTCATTATTTAGAGTCAATTGCCAATTTTTACACCATACTGATATCTTATTCAGATCGTTCTGCAGTTGGTTTTGATCTTCAGATGATTTTACTAGACGGTAAATGACGGCGTCATCTGCAAACAACCTAAGAGAGCTACTTAGATTTTCCCCTAAATCGTTTATGTAAATAAGGAATAGCAGAGGACCAATAACACTACCCTGTGGAACGCCCGATATCACCTCTGTTTTAGTCGATGCCTTACCATCGATTACTACGAACTGTGTCCTCTCTGACAAGAAATCCCCTATCCTATTGCAAATTTGGGGCGATATACCATAACCACGCAATTTGATTAAAAGCCGTTTGTGAGGTACGGTGTCAAAAGCTTTCTGGAAATCAAGAAATACGGAATCGATTTGCGAACCTTTGTCGATAGCACCATCACTTCGTGTGAATATAGAGCTAGTTGTGTTTCGCATGAACGATATTTTCTAAATCCGTGTTGACCTTGGGTATAATATTTGAATACAGGATATGTTCCAAAACCCTGCTGCAAATTGACGTCAATGAAATAGGCCTGTAGTTTAGTGGTTTACTCCTACTGCCTTTCTTGAATATAGGTGTGACCTGTGCAACTTTCCAATCTTTTGGTACAGATCCTTCTATAAGAGAGCGGTTGTATATGACTGTTAAGTAAGGAGCTATTGCTTCAGCATAATCAAAAAAAAAAAAAAATGTTTGTTAAGCTTATGGGACTTAACTACGGGGTCATCAGTCCCTAAACTTACAAACTACTTATGAACTACTTACGAACTAGGACGGCACAAATATCCATGCCCGAGGGGGGATTCGAACCCCCGACCGTAGTGGCCGTGCTGACCGTGACTGGAGTGCCTCAGTCACCTCGGCCACCGCGGCCGGCTCAGCATAATCAGATAGAAATCTAATGGGTATACAATCCGGACCAGAAGACTTGTTCTTATTAAGTAATTTTAGTTGCTGCACTACTCCGATGATATCTACTTCTATGTTACTCATTAAGGCATCTGTTCGTAATTCGAAATCTGGAATATTGGTTTCGTCTTCTTTGGTGAATGAGTTTCTAAAAGCTAAGTTTAGTAACTCTGCTTTAGTAGCGCTGTCATCGGCAGGATCGCCATTACTATCACGTAGTGAAGGTATTGTTTGTGACTTTCCCCGAGTATATTTAACATATGACCAAAATCTCTTTGGGTTTTCAGTCAAATTACGAGAAAGAGTTTCGTTGTGATAAATTTTGTAGGCATCTCGCATTGAAATCCTCGCTAAATTTCGAGCTTCTGAGTACAATCGCAAATCCTGGGGATTTCGTGTTCGATTAAATTTAGTATGCCTTTTCCTTTGCTTTTGCAACAGTGTCCTAACCTGTTTTGTGTACCAAGGGGGATCGCCTCCTTCTTTTATTAATTTATTAGGTATAAAACTTTCAATTGCTGTCGATACCACTTCTTTGAATTTGAGCCACAT
Organism: Locusta migratoria; assembly: GCA_026315105.1. Lineage (NCBI taxonomy): Eukaryota > Metazoa > Arthropoda > Insecta > Orthoptera > Acrididae > Locusta > Locusta migratoria. Next base: position 372,145,064 of record CM048749.1, on the reverse strand, counting down.
CTGGTCTACACCTACGTTTAGTGTTAGAAACGAGTGGAATCTGTCTTTCAAGAAGCAATGTATTTTGTTTCTATCTGCTTTCCTGAACAAATATACTTTGCGTTGATTTTTGGTAACTTTGGAACTTTTGGTATTCAATTTCGCTACTACAGCTCTGTGTTCACTAATACCTGTATCCGTTTTGATGCTCGTTATGAGCTCAGGATTATTTGTTGCTAAGAGATCAAGTGTGTTTTCACATCCATTTACAATTCTAGTTGGCTCATGAATTAATTGTTCGAAGTAATTCTCAGAGAATGCGTTGAGTACAATTTCACACGATGCTTTATGCGTACCTCCTGATTTGAAAATATAATTTCGCCAACAGATCGAGGGTAAATTAAAATCACCACCTACTACTATCGTGTGAGTCGGGTACGTTTTTATAATTAGACTCAGGTTTTCTTTGAACCTTTCTGCTATTGTATCGTCAGAGTCGGGAGGCCGATAAAAGGAACCGATTAACAACTTCTTACGATTTTCGGGTACAACCTCTACCCATGATAGCTCGCACGAACTATCAACTTCAACTTCGCTACATGAAATACTACTTTTGGCAGCGACAAACACGCCCCCACCTATTTTGTTTTATCTATCCTTTCTGAACACCGATAGATCTTTTGAAAATACTTCTTCTGAACTTATTTCCGGCTTGAGCCAACTTTCGCTGCCTATAATGATGTGTGTTTCGGTGCTTTCTATTAACACTTGCAGTTCTGGAACTTTCCCGACACAGCTACGACAATTTACAACTGTTATACCGATAGTTTCCGGATCTACATTTCTCCTGTCATCCACCTGCACCCTTTGAGATTGCCAATTTTCTATTTCCCCGAAGCTCTTTATCCTAAAAAAGCGCCCAGTCCACACCACACAGCCCCCGCTACCCGTGTAGCCGCTTCCTGCGTATAGTGGACTCCTGACCTATTCAGCGGAACCCGGAAACCCACCACCTGATGGCGCAAGTCAAAGAATCTGCAGCCTACACGGTCGCAGAACCGTCTGAGCCTCTGATTCAGACCCTCCACTCGGCTCTGTACCAGAGGTCCACAGTCGGTCCTGTCAACTACCTTGGAACAAATTGCAGAAAGCCAACGAAGTGACGAAGAGCTTCCACACATTAAGAATACGACATCCCTTGCACTTCAAACAATAATATTGCCAAATGGTAGAGAACTTGTTTGTGACATGTCTGAAGATATGATTCGCCCATACGTACCCCAACAACTACGACAGGCAATTTTCAACTCACTACACAGTCTAGCTCATCCTGGTGTTCAAGCAAGCATTAATTTAGTGAGAAAACACTTCATTTGGCCATCACTAAAAAGGACGTGAAGACCTGGACTTCAACATGTATTCCTTGCCAAAGAAGTAAAGTCTGGCGTCACACCAATAGTCTGCAGTGGAACATTATCCACCAACGACAGCAAAATTCAGTCACATTAACATAGATATTGTTGGACCCCTACCTCCATCACAGGGATATCGCTATTTACTAACAATCATGGATCGTTTCTCTCGATGGCCAGAAGCAGTTCCATTAGCTGACATCACAGCAGAAACAGTTTCATTTGCCATCATCTCAACATGAATATCTTGTTTTGGTGTGCCTCAAATCATAACTACTGATCGCGGAAGGCAGTTTGAGAGTCAACTTTTCAAATGTCTCACAAGCACACTGGGCATTGTCCACATTAAAACTACAGCATACCATCCTGCAGCAAATGGAAAAATTGAACGCTGGCACCGTCAGTTAAAATCTGCTATAAAAGCACAAATATCTGATGATTGGGTTTCGAAGCTTCCTCTGGTCTTATTAGGACTTCGCTCCTACATAATTCCACAAGTCAATACCTCACCAGTGGAAATGACTTATGGATCAGCAATTAGGTTACCAGGAGCATTTCTCAATGAACAGAAATCAGTAACTGACATTCCAACTTTTGTCTTCAAATTGAAGGAACAGATGAGAAGCCTAAGACCAGTTCCAGCAAAACATCACACCCACAAAAAGATCTTTATTCACCCTCAACTGATGACAAGCAAGTTTGTTTTTGTGCGACATGATGCTATCCGAACACCGCTTCAGCCAACATATGATGGGCCATATCCAGTCTTGTCTCGCAGTGACAAGCACTTTGAGGTGGAGATGCCAACGGGAAAACAAACTATTAGCATTTACAGATTGAAACCTGCCTTTCTTCTGACAGACTATTCATCGAATAACATGGAAGACACATCAAGAGAAACCACTCCAGACATTCCGTCACATTCCATCCGAAATACTATCAACCTTCAGAAGACAACAGACAGCAATCAACCCAGTGCACCTTCACCACGGGTCACCAGATCAGGTCGACAGGTCACCTTCCCTCGAAAATACATGGACGCTGTCACTGCGGAGGGAGTGTGTGGCGGACCCGAGTGTTAAGCTATGTAAATTATATCTCTGAACTTCATTCAATTTTTATTACTTCAAATGTTTTTAATTCGTTTTTCTGTACTTGTTTCTTTTCTGCAATGTTTTGAGTGACAATTAAAAGTTATAAACACATCATTTCTCTCATTTTATGAACCTTGTACTCAAACAATAACCATAATTCTTTACATTCAATTGTCACGAATAGAAGAAAAAAGCATTGAAGCTTCCCGTTTCGTTTGAGGCTACTAAGGAAGGCAGTAATTCACTCTTGTGTTCAGACTGCTGTACAATATTTTCATGTTACTTTGCCAAGTCTGCTCTGGGAATGAAATTCACATTTCACACAACCTAACCTAAACGTAAAATCATGCAATAACGCACGTAAACTGTAAACAAAAGTGACCGAAGCTTTTGCTGTCTGCCGCTTGGAAGCGCTACTGAAGACCAGTCACGTGCTCAAGAGACTCCACCTTCTGGAGGGGGTTTGGCAGAACTGTAGTACGATTCAATTTATGCAGTACGTTACTGTAGTTATAGCATTCTACAAACGTTTTCTACGTTGAAACTCACTGATTCGACTAGAATTATAGTGAAGATACTTTAACGTTCGTTAGTAGAAAAGTGATGTCATTCTGCCAAAGGAAAAGTCTTCAGGTGTTACCTAGCCATTTTTTTAAAATTTTTAATAGAAAGTGAAATTATTTAGCGGAAGCCTGTAGGTTACAAGATTGCGATAAATAACGTATCCTGTAATGTACCGTTTCATACCTTGCTAGGGACCTTAGAAAACGTAATTAAGGCAAATGTAGAGCTGTTTTTAAGTTATTACGTATTATAAGGTATTACATATGTTTCCTAATGTAAAAAGTATGTTAAAATCAACATAAACGATACTATTCGCGCTCTTCCAATGTCGTATTCAGAAATGTAGCTTTCCGGCCACTTGGAGCGCTACTGTCGCAGCGTATAACAACATTGAGCGGCAGTGTATCCATCAAATTCAGGCCTCACTTGACACAGTCACTGTCGAGGAACAAGAAGAACCAACTGCAAAGTGGGGACGCTTCACAGACTCGAGAATAGTGTGTGCACGAGACGTCTGCGACCACATCATAGTACAGATCAGTAACCGATTTAGTTTTAGTGATCACTTGTCAATCGCACAGCTTTTTGAATCGTCATTTTATTACAATTATCAGATTTTTCCCCAAAAAAAGAACTGAAAATAGCTGTTAATTTGTTTAAGTTGCAGTCTCCGAATTACGCCACAAACTGAATGTTCTGTACAACCGAAAGGACCTCATAAAAGCATCAGTTGCTTTGACCTTGCTGAACTTTCTTTATGAAAACAATTTAGCAAATCCTTTTCCTGAGAGTGTTCAACTCCTCCATATGATATTTATTTTTATTTATTTATTTGTCCTTATAATCTATTTCAGTACATATGTTGTACACAAGATATTGGACATAAAATTTTATCTTTTGGCTTTACAATTTGTAGAAGATACACATATTACTTAAATTTCAATATAACTAGATTTACATAATTAATAATGAGATTGGTACACAATGAATCTTACAAACTTATTACAACAGTTACAAAATTACATATCCTCATGCGTAAGATACTCTGAGACAGAGTAAAAGCAGTTGTCTAGGAGGTATGCGGTCACAGACTTTTTGAAGTTTAGTAGGTCAGGAGAAGATTTCATGTGTCTGGGTAATCTGTTGTACAATTTTGTGCCTGCATGATATACCCCTTTCTGGCACAATGTGGTGTTGCAGTGATTAATGTGAATGTCATTGTTTGACCTTGTACTGTAATCATGGAGAATATTATTTTGATAAAATTGATTTTTTCTCCTCAGTAGACTTTTTTTTACAAACATGACTACTTCCATAATGTACACACAGGGAAGGGGTAGGATTTTCAGGTCCTTAAAGAAAGGTTTGCAGGATTTTCTGCTGCTAGCTTGTTTCATTAATCTTACGATTGCTTTTTGCCTCCTGAAAACGGTTATGGTCTGGTGAACACTTCCCCAGAAAATGATACCATATCTCAGTAGTAAATGTACTTGAGCAAAATATACAGACCTAACTGTATCAGCAGAAGTGTTGTTGCAGTTAATTTTGAGTACATACCTCATTTTGGATAATTTTGAATTTAGGGCTGCAATGTGAGTGCTCCATTTGAGATTTTCTTGAATGTGAATCCCAAGAAATTTTGTTACAGAAGCAGCACTAATATTTTGGTTATTCATACATACTTTTGGTTGTACAACATTTTTATTCTGATCTGTATGGAAATTTATGAGTACTGTTTTCTGAGGATTTACTATTAGTTTATTTCTGATAAACCATTCATACACATCCTTTGCAATGTCCTTTGCAGATGCAGTAAGATTTTCTTCATCATTCGCTTCAATCAGTAGACTAGTGTCATCGGCAAACAGTACTGGTTCTGGACCCCTAACGTGTAGTGGGAAATCGTTAATGAACACCAAGAAAAGAAATGGACCTAAAATTGAGCCATGTGGAACGCCATGACTCACAATGCATGTTCTGAAAGGTGTGTCTGGAGTTCATATCCATCAATATGCTTTATTTCAGTAATCTGTGAGTGATTTTCCAAATATGATTTAATCCACTCATTTGGAACAAATCTCACACCATAACGCTCAAGCTTTCTCAAGAGTAAAGAATGATCGATGACATCGAAAGCTTTTGTAAGGTCTAAGAATAAACCTGAGATTTTTTTGTGATTGTCCACTGCATTTAATACACGACTTATCAGATTGAAAGTGGCTGTTTCTGTTGAGCACTGAGGTCTGAAGCCATGTTGGCATTCAGAAATAATATTATTTTTGGTGAAAATGAGGTTAGTTGTGAAAGGAACAGTTTTTCGATAATTTTTGAAAATCCTGACAGTAGTGACACTGGCCTATAGTTACTCATACAGGTCTGATCTCCTTTTTTATACAGTGGTACAACCTTTGCTCGTTTTAGCTGTTTAGGGAAAACACCACTTGATAAAGAAGAATTGCAGATATCTAACAACGGGAGGAGTAGAAGATTTGCTGTTATTTTAATAATGTAGTCTGGGACATTATCTAAACCAGCCGAATAATTGTTCTTCAGTGTATTAATAGTATTTAGAAGTTCAGATGGGCCTACTGGATTCAGGATAATATAAAAAATAGACGAAGATTACTCACCAGGCGAAGGAGCACAGGTGTGACAGCATCACAAATAAATAAATGAATACACACACACACACACACACACACACACACACACACACACACACACACACACACACACACAATCTCAAGCTTTCGCAACCCAGTTGCGTCTTCAGGCAGTAGGGAAGGAGAGGAAAAAGGAAATGATGAGGGTTTTAAGGAAGGGGGTAAGGAGCCATTCCAATCCCGGGACAGGAAAGACTTACCTTGGGGGAAAAAATGGAGGGTAAACAAATGCACACATGCCCACACATTCACACAGACACAAGTACACCTAGGCAGACATACTGTAGAAAGCAAAGATGTTAATTTATTGAAGTTAAGAAGTTAGACAGAGATACCACTTGCGGCAGAGGCTCTGTCCAGAGAACCGATGCAAAGATGTTAAGAAGGTGGGTGGGAATTCAAATTTAGCGGAGATTGAGACCAGGTGGGCAACGGGAAGAGAGAATATGCTGAAGGGCTAGTTCCCATCTCCGGAGTTCTGAAGGATTGGTGTCAGTGGGAAGTATCCAGATAACCCGGACGGTGTAGCACTGTGCCAAGATGTGCTGGCCGTGCACCAATGCGTGTATAGCCACAGGGTGATCCTCGTTACCAACAAACACTGTCTGCCTGTGTCCATTCATGCGAATGGACAGTTTGTTGCTGGTCATTCCCACATAGAACGCTTCACAGTGCAGGCATGTCAGTTGGTAAATCATGTGGGTACTATCGCAAGTGGCTCTGCCTTTGATCGTGTACACCTTCCGGGTTACGGGACTGGAGTAAGTGGTGGTGGAAGGGTGCATAGGGCAGGTTTTACAACGGGGGCGGTTACAAGGGTAGGAGCCAGAAGGTAGGGAAGGTGGTTTGGGGATTTCATAGGGGTGGACTAGGAGGTTACGGAGGTTAGGTTGGCGGCGGAAAGACACTCTCGGTGGAGTAGGAAGGATGTCATGAAGGATGGATCTCATTTCGGGGCAGGATTTTAGGAAGTCATATCCTTGCTGGAGAGCCACATTCAGAGTCCGCTCCAGTCCCGGAAAGTATCCGGTGACAAGAGGGGCACTTCTGGGGTTTTGTTGAAGGTTCTTAAATTGGGGGGATGAGGAAGTGGCTCTGGCAATTTGCTTCTGTACCAGTCCAGGAGGATAGCTGCGGGATGTGAAGGCTGGTATCAGGTTATTGGTGTATTGGTTCAGGGATTTAGGACTGGAGCAGACTCGTTTGCCACGAAGACCTAAGCTGTAAGGAAGGGAACGTTTGATGTGGAAAGGATGGCAGCTGTCATAATGCAGGTACTGTTGTTTATTGGTAGGTTTGATGTGGACGGATGTGTGTAGTTGCATGGGATTTGGAATAGGACCAGATGAATTTGATGGGACCAAAGGAGTTGAGGTTGGAGAGGAAATTCTGGAGTTCTTCTTCACTGTGAGTCCAGATCATGAAGATGTCGTCAATGAATCTAAACCAAATTTTGGGTTGACAGGCTTGGGTTTCCAGGAAGGCTTCCTCTAAGCGTCCCATAAATAAGTTCGCGTACGAGGGGGCCATCCTGGTCCCCATGGCTGTTCCCTTTAGTTGTTGGTATGTCCGGCCCTCAAAAGTGAAGAAGTTGTGGGTTAGGATGAAGCTGGCTAGGGTATTAAGGAAAGAGGTTTTAGGTAAGGAAGTGGGTGGTTGGCGTGAAAGGAAATATTCCATCGCAGCGAGGCCCTGGGCATGTGGGATATTAGTGTATAAGGAAGTGGCATCGATGGTTACAAGGATGGTTTCAGGAGGTAACAGTCTGGGTAAGGATTTCAGGCGATCAAGGAAGTGGTTGGTGTCTTTGATGAAGGATGGGAGACTGCACATGATGGGTTGAAGGTATTGGTCTATGTAGGCAGAGATTCATTCTGTTGGGGCTTGGTAACCGGCCACAATGGGGCGGCCGGGATGATTGGGTTTGTGAATCTTCGGAAGTAGGTAGAAGGTGGGGGTGCGGGGTGTGGTTGGAGTCATGAGGTTAATGGAGTCAGGTGAAAGGTTTTGTAGGGGGCCTAAGGTTTTGAGGATTCCTTGAAGCTCTGCCTGGACATCAGGAATGGGATCGCTTTGAAAAACTTTATATGTGGTATTATCTGAAAGCTGACGCATTCCCTCTGCCACATACTCCCGCCGATCAAGTACCACTGTCGTGGAGCCCTTGTCGGCAGGGAGAATGACGATGGAATGGTCAGCCTTCAGATCACGGATAGCTCGGGATTCAGCTGTGGTAATGTTGGGAGTAGGATTAAGGTTTCTCAGGAAGGACTAGGAGGCAAGGTTGGAGGTAAGGAATTCCTGGAAGGTTTGAAGAGGGGGATTTTGAGGAAGAGCAGGTGGGTCTCGCTGTGACGGAGGACGGAACTGTTCTAGGCAGGGTTCGATTTGAATGATGTCTTGGGGAGCTGGATCATTAGGAAGAGGATTATTTTTCTTCGTGGCAAAGTGATATCTCCAGCAAAGACTGCGAGTATAGGATAGTAAATCTTTCACAAGGGCTGTTTGGTTGAATTTGGGAGTAGGGCTAAAGGTCAGCCCTTTGGATAGGACAGTAGGTTTCAGATTGGGAGAGAGGTTTAGAGGAGAGGTTGACTACTGAATTGGGATGTTGTGGTTCCAGATTGTGTGGATTGGAATTTTGAGGTTTGGGAGGGAGAGGAGTTGGGAGTGAGAGATTGAGTAGATGGGAGAGACTGGGTTTGTGTGAAATCAGAGGAGGTTGAGGTTTACTGGAGAGGTTGTTGAGGGAGAGAGTATTGCCTTTCCGGAGGTGGGTGACCAGGAGATTGGATAGTTTTTTGAGGTGCTGGGTGGCATGCTGTTCTAATTTGTGGTTGGCCTGAAGGAGGATATTCTGAACTGCAGGTGTAGATGTAGGAGAGGAAAGGTTGAGGATTTTGATTAGGGATAGGAGTTGACACGTGTGTTCATTGGCGGAGTTGATGTGTAGGTTAAGGATTAGGCGGGTGAGGGATGTGGATTGTTCAGTTTGGAATTGGTATAGGGCGGGATGAAAGGATGGATTACAGCCAGAGATGGGAACTTTCAGCGTGAGGCCCTTGGGAGTGATTCCAAATGTCAGACAAGCCTGCATAAAAAGAATGTGGGAGCGTAATCTGACTAGGGAAAAAGCATGTTTACGGAGGGAATGTAAATAAAACTGGATGGGGTTGCTGTAGGGATGTTGTAAGGAAGGCATAATGTATGGATGAAGGAAAAGTGAGAAATATGGGCTATGTAACAGGTTGCAATGAACATATATATATATATATATTAAAAATGAATGTGAAAAGTAATTCAGGTAAGCAAAAAGAAAGGAAATAGAAAGAAGAAAAAGTCGTTAAAATTCGTTGTTGAAACTGTGGTCACCTTAAGTGGTCAACCACGTAGTATTAAATGGTTAGGTAGTGGTATGGCGTGCAAACGAGGTTTAAGGATGGTGAAAATCGGAAAAAAGTACGACAAAATCGCGTGAGAAACCAAGGAAAACGTCTAAATAGGTTTGGTGAAGTGGTAGCAGATTACGATATTGAGGCTAAGAATTTTCTGACAATGGAATAGTAGAGTCAAAACCAAGGTAAAGTAGCTGAAATACGATCGGAAAAGTAGGAAAAACGAACTGAAATGTGGAAAAACGGGAATGGAAACAAACGTGAGGTGACTAGGAAATGCCGAAAATGGTTATAAACAATATGAGAAACTACAGTTGTGAAAGAAAGTTTACGTTATATAGCGAGAAAATTTAATGAGCGGCGTATTTCAGTCGGAAGAAGGAGTAATGGAAGTGGTAAATATCATTAAAAGTACTCAAAGGTTAGATTAGGAAGTGAACGTATTGTTGTAAGTAAATGTGAACAGTAAGATAAGAAGGGAATTTGGAATGGAACTGCTATATAAAATATATATAAATGAATAAATAAAAATAAAAACAAAAACAAAAACGCAAAAACAAGGGAAAGTTAGAAGACAGGAAAGATTTCGAAAGGTAACAGAACAATGATGGAAGTAATTGTTGAATTCAAATTTATGATACGAATATTAT